>OW028726.1:7092500-7692500 GCA_932294345.1 Pandemis cinnamomeana | reverse complement strand
CATGAATGAAATTGACGACGCGACGCTACAATCGGGGAATTTCGGAGCATCATTCCATCCCTTTCACTCACCTATTAATTACTGTTTGTGCGAGAGGGAAAACGACTCGAACGCGTTCGCGTAAGTCTTATTTAGGTACCATTGACAAATTGGTGGCGCCACTAGCGGCTACGGCCACAACTAATGTCGAAGTATTTGCAGCACAAACGCGACTGTTGGTAGGATTTCCTTATTTTTTCAGTCTACAATATTTATTTATTTATTTACTAGCTGTTGCCCGCAACTTCGTCTGCATACAATTCGTTTCCGGGATAAACAGTAACCTATGTGTTATTCCCTCTATAATCTATCTATCCAAATTTTATCCAGATCTGTCCAGCCGTTCTTGCGTCAAAGAATAACAAACATCCATCCATCTATACTTACAAACTCTCCCGTTTATGATACAAGCTGCTGCCCGCGACTTCGTCTGCATACAAAGAGTTTTTGTGCAATTTTCCACGAAAAAAATAGCCTGTGTGTTAATCTAGGGTATCAGCTATCACACACACACACACACACACACACACACACACACACACACACAAATCACGTCTTCATCCCTTACGAGATAGACAGCCTAAGGTAACAAGACTTAAATTCCCCGTTTAGTATGATAGTGGGCGTATAGGTGGAAAGGGGAATCAAAAAGCAAATATCAAAGTCAAATAGTAAATATATTAAAAGTATTTTTATTTGTTTCAGGTAACACAGACCTTTAGATGTTAGAGGTGAACATATTCAAGAAATAGCTTCAGCTCGCGACTTCGCCCGCATAGAATTAGACTTAAGAATGTATCATACAAATAAACCTTCCTCTTGAATCATTATCTATTAAAAAAAACCGCATCAAAATTTTAAAGATCTAAGCATATTTGGCGTTTTAGTCTCGCAGGTTCTCGTAGGTTCGACGGGCGGAGCGGAATAATAATCACGTAGTTGCCAAATACTTGATTTAATGAAACTTAGTTAACAATATTAGCAATATATAAAATCGTGGCGCGTGCGTCCATGCGCGTGCCAGGGAAGTCTCAGAGAGAGAGAGAGAGTGAGATGTTTCATCTCACTCACTACGGCAAAAATGTTGCTGGCTTAAATAAACATAAGTCCGGATTCACACAGGTGGAAGTTACGCTTAATACTAATATGGTACAAACTTTTGGAATTAGAAGTAATTAAAATATGCTTTATAATCATAATTATAAATATACGTATAGCACAGAAAGGCGGAACGCCACACCACCCCCCCACGGAGAAGGATAAGTGCCTAAAAGTAAAAGAAATCCTGGTGCTTCCCAAATTGCACACGACGACCGGCTCGTGTTACACTAGGCCGTGAGTTAGGGGCGACAGTATCTGCAGGTGAAGGTCCAAGTTCCTGAGGTAGGTCTGAAGGAGATAAGTCAGCTGCAGATGGGTCGGCTGTAGGACGTTCCTCGTTGTCAGATTGACAAAAAGCGGGTTTGACGCGGTTTACGCTCACCACAACCTGTCTGCCCTTGATGTCCAGGGTCAGGGTCTTCCCGTCGGCAGAACGCTGTAATATAGCGTAAGGACCGGTGTAAGGAGGTTGTAGTGGGCGCCGTACCGTATCATCCCGTAAGAAAACGTGAGAGGCAGTAGATAACGATTTAAATATAAAGACAGCTGGATTGGCGTGACGTGAGGCTGGTACTGGTCGCACAGCTGACATCTTACGACGTAGCTGCACAACAAAATCAGCAGGGTCGCCGGGACGGTCTGCGTCAGGGGCGGGAGCCAACATTTCTCCCGGCAAACGCAGCGTTTCGCCATACAGCATTTCTGCCGCTGTAGATTTTAAGTCTTCTTTATATGCCGTTCGCATTCCGAGTAGGACGAGGGGAAGTGCCTGTGTCCACGATTCTGTGTGGCACATGAGAGCGGCCTTCATTTGGCGATGTACGCGCTCGATCATGCCGTTTGCACAGGGGTGATAGGCGGTCGTCCTAATGCGCTTGGTTGCGCAAGTTTCCATGAGTCGGCGAAACAGATCGGACTCAAATTGGGTGCCTTGGTCTGTTGTTATGACGGAAGGCACACCAAAACGCGATATCCACTCTCGGATGAGAGTGTCTGCTACCTCCTCGGCAGTGATGGAACGCATCGGCCAAGCTTCAGGCCATCGTGAGACTCTGTCAATAGCAGTGAGGCAATAACGATATTCGTTGCAGACAGGCAAAGGTCCCACGATGTCAATGTGGATATGCCTGAAACGACCTGAAGGTTGGTCGATGGTGGCGCGGGGAGCCGAGATGTGCCGGGATACCTTCGCGCGTTGGCAGGCAGTGCAAGCCTGGGCCCACTGTCGAACGTCCTTCCTAATCGACGGCCACACGTAGCGATCGACTAGAAGGCGAGTGGTTGTTCGTACACCTGGGTGACTCAAGTTATGAATCTTGTCAAACACCGCACGGCGAAATGGAAGGGTCAAGTAGACGCGAGGCTTGCCAGTGGACACGTCACATAGCACGGAAACATTCGTGCCTGGAATGGTAACCTGGCTAAATGTAAGGCTAGAATTACCTTGACGCAAGCTCGCGAGTTCTTGATCCTTATCTTGCGATTTGGAGAGGACCTCGTAATCTTCCTCCAACGAAATGGCCTCTACCCGGGACATAGCGTCGGCGACGACATTGTCCTCGCCTCTTATGTACCGAATGTCGGTTGTAAACTGACCTATGAATGATAACTGGTTCAATTGCGAAGGCGGAAGTTTTTCTCGGCGCTGTACGAAAGCGTACAGCAAAGGCTTATGGTCCGTGTAAATCGTAACGTGTTGGACCTCGAGTATGTGACGGAAATGTTGTACGCTTTCGTACACCGCCAATAATTCTCGATAGTAAGCTGGCCATTGTGTCCGCTGGGGAGTCAACTTCTTGCTGAAAAACGCCAGCGGGCACCATTGGCCGTCCACCATTTGCTGAAGGCAAGATCCAATATGGACACTTGATGCGTCCGTAAACAGGCCAAGGGGTACGCCGTTAACCGGATGCTGCAATAGAGTCGCGTTCGAAAGGCTAGATTTGCAAGCTTCAAAGTGTACGAGGAGCTCAGGTGACCATATAAATGGCTTAGCACCTTTGCCGTTGGTAGCGACGACAGCTTCGATTAGGGGCGCCTGAAACTGAGCGGCGTGTGGCACGAAACGGCGGTAGTAATTTAACATGCCGAGGAAACGGCGCACGCCCTGGACAGTCTTAGGAGGGGGAAAATCCAGAAGGGCTTGTATACGGTCTTGAGGAGGGCGCGTGCCTTCCGAGCTAATAGTAAAACCTAGGAAAACAACCTCGCTGGCACCAAGCACACATTTCGAAGGGTTAACTACAACCCCATAATCCTGCAAGCGCTGGAAAAGGATTCTCAGGTGTTCCTTGTGAAGAGCCTCATCTGCTGAATAAATGAGGATGTCGTCCACATAAGGAAAAACAAAATCAAGACCCCGTGTGACCTCATCGATAAACCGTTGGAAGGTTTGTCCTGCGTTTCTCAACCCAAAAGTCATGTAAGGAAATTCGAAGAGGCCAAACGGGGTAACGATGGCCGTCTTGGGAATATCCTCTTCAGCAACTGGTATTTGATGATAGGCCTTCACAAGGTCAATTGTGCTGAATACCTTGGCTCCTGAAAGATTCTGGGCAAAGTCATTAATGTACCGGACTGGGTAGCGGTCTGGTATGGTCCTGGCGTTCAGGGCGCGAAAATCGCCACATGGACGCCATGACTGGTCCTTCTTGAGGGTCATGTGTAACGGAGAGGACCAAGCACTTTGCGATGGTCGCGCCGTGCCGTTCTGAACCATGTCCTCGAATTCGCTTCTGGCGGCAGTCAATTTGTGAGGCGCCAAACGTCGAGGACGGCAAGAAGTTGGAGGTCCGTCAGTGGTCCGAATATGGTGCACAGTATTGTGCTTTATTACCCGGGGCAGTCCGGGAGGTTTAGTGACCTCAGGAAACTCTGCTAGCACTTGTGCAAAAACAGAGTCCTGGATGCTGATGGTCTTGACACTGGACTGATCGCTGGAGGCATCAACTGCAGTGATGGTTAAACCAGTAGTGCCATCAACTAATCTTTTAGCACGGCAGTCTGGCAGTAGGTGGTAGTGAGCTAGGAAGTCTGATCCTATAATGGCTGTGCTCACATCAGCAACCACAAACTGCCAAACAAAGCTACGGCGCAGTCCAAGGTCAAGTTTAAGGTTTACAGTTCCAAAGGTCTTGATTGTGCTACCATTAGCTGCCCTGAGTTCCCAGTCAGAAGTTTGCCTCTGATCTCGGATCCAACGATAAGGGAAGCAGCAAAGTTCAGACCCGGTGTCAATTAAGAACTGGTGTTTGGTTACCTTGTCAGTGACAAATAGACGGCGGCTGTGGTCTACTGAGCAGCAATCAGGGTCCGTCTTTACTGATTGCTGGTTAAGTTTTCCGGCTTCCAATCACAGGGGCTAATGCACTTGGTAGCATTGGTGCCATATTTCTTATGGTACCAGCACCGTTTGGCTACCGGGGTACCACTTCGGCTATTGGTTTGTGAGGCAGTTCGGTGTCTAGATCTGCCACGAGGCTGCGAAGCAGTAAAATCCATAAAAAGTTTATTAAGTTGGATCAAAAGTTCTTTGATCGAGGGGTCTTCAGTAGGTCTGCTGTTTACTGCATAAACCTTCGAAGTACCAGGTGTCACCTCGATAATTTTGTCTGCAAGCTCAGCTAATTTTTGCAAGCTGAGGTCCTCTTGTGCAGCCAAAATCGCTTGTACCTGATTGGGCAATCGACGCATCCATAGCTGTCTGATGATGGTATCGTCCTTTGATTTCCCAGCGAGAGATTGAAGGCGCCGCAGAAAGGCTGTAGGCTTCCGGTCCCCCAGCTCCTCATCGCTGACCAGACGTTCTACACGCTGCTGTTCAGATGTAGATAACCTGCGAATAAGCTCTTGTTTCAGGATCTGGTACTTGTTTTCAGGCGGAGGATCCATAACAATATCCTCAATTTCGCCAATTAATCTCTGGTCTATTGTGCTGACGACATGGCTGAACATAGTCACGTCACTTTTAATTCCTGCCAGGTGAAATTGGGCCTCCGCCTGTGCAAACCAGACTGCGGGTCTATCTGCCCAAAACGGTGGCAGCTTCACTGATACTGCATTCACTTGTGGTGGCTTCTCCTCGCGTTGTGTTGGCTGTGTAAGAAGGCGTGCCTCGAGTACAGCATTTTGTTGCCGCAGGATTTCGAGCTCTGCACGCAGGTCCTCATCCATCTTGGTAAGTATGCAACCTAGGAAACACCAAAACCGTGCGCAAAAGATGTTAGTAGGCTTACCCTTCCCCGTGAGATGGTAACAATCACACAAAACAATAATTAGTCATATACACAACACAGTAAAATTGTAAAACATTTTCCAAATACACCACAGAAAAATAGAAAATGAGCACACAATAAATGCAATAAAGGATAGCAATTAAATGTTAATTGCACAAAACCAAACAATGAACATAAACAATAGTTAGTGTTAAATACCATAAACCCAATAATTAAAAGTGGTTGAATAATGTGCGAGTTAGTCAGACATGAAAGTAACAAAGATAGTTAACCGTTATTTCAACAAAATCGAAAAGAATACGTAACGTACACGTAAGCTTTTATTCAGCTATTTAAAAAGGTTAAATTTAGCAAATCACGAAACACGATGCAAGTTAGTATAAGAGTAAATGTCCAATTCAATTCAAAATCCAGTCCAATAAGAAAAATAAAAGTTTTACTTGCGTTCAGGAACTCAGTTGTCATGTGTCACCTGTCATCTGTCAGAATGACGTTCCGTTGCAGCAAAAGTCCGACGGAAAAATACGCCTCATATCTGTCAGTGTCACTGTGACAGGTTGGCTCGTTTTAGGCGGGTGGTCGATCGTTGACGTTTCCGGTTCCGGAAAAAAAACCTAACCTAAAAGTCCGATGATGCACGATGACGAAAAGTGTTGAATGTTCGGAATGATTATGAATGAACTTGCTGTAAAACACACGCACTGATGATACTATAACGCACTATTAACACTACACTGAATTTAACGTGAAAAAGCTTCGTAATGAAGGTCGAATGAATACGATGAACTCGAGGTTTCGTCGGCCGCCAGATGCCGAAGTAGCAATCGAAGTGGAGTGATATGCACCCAATGCACACCGCGCCGCTGCAGGAAACAGGAATCCAATTGCAATGCAGGCCACGATGTAGTCTTCGACGCGTTGACTTAAGGTGTCGTAAGTCGAGGGTCACCACTTTGGTGTTTTAGTCTCGCAGGTTCTCGTAGGTTCGACGGGCGGAGCGGAATAATAATCACGTAGTTGCCAAATACTTGATTTAATGAAACTTAGTTAACAATATTAGCAATATATAAAATCGTGGCGCGTGCGTCCATGCGCGTGCCAGGGAAGTCTCAGAAAGAGAGAGAGAGAGTGAGATGTTTCATCTCACTCACTACGGCAAAAATGTTGCTGGCTTAAATAAACATAAGTCCGGATTCACACAGGTGGAAGTTACGCTTAATACTAATATGGTACAAACTTTTGGAATTAGAAGTAATTAAAATATGCTTTATAATCATAATTATAAATATACGTATAGCACAGAAAGGCGGAACGCCACACATACATGCATATCACGTATTTATCCCTTACGGGGTAGACAGAGCCTAAGGTAAAATGCTTAAGGCCACGTTTAGCACGATTAAGGGCGTACCGGTGGAAAGCGAAATCAAAATAGTGATGGGTCGCTAGCCGCATCGCCAATAACATGATTCCTAAGACTCGCCCATTCCTTCGATGGGCTTTTACAATCTGCGCGGGAAGAGAATAAGCAACAACTGGTAAATTCTTTGTTTTTTCTTTACTCCCAGACCAGCAATTATGTATCGTAGATTGAAATAGTTTTAGACCCAAAATAAAATGCTACTAAATCGTATTTTTCCATCCCAACTTAACCTCGCGACCGTTTGAAATTACCATCTCGCTTGATCGTGTAACCGCGTCTCTTTCCATCGGCTATTGCTGTCACGTCTCTGTGACACATTTTTAATCCAAACATCATTTTCTTCTGAATATCTTGAACATCTCCGTCCGGCAGGCCAAGCACGTGTCAAATGGATGCGAGCCGTAGGGTTGCCAGTTAACTTAAACAGCAATTTAGTTTTTTATTAATCTTGTTCACCATGCTTCCATGCTGGTCTGGGAGTAAAAAAAAACAAAGAATGTACCAATTGCCCAGATGGTAAAAGCCTATCGAGGGAATGGGCATAGGAATCATGTTATAGACGATGCGGCTAGCAACCCATCTTATTCCCCTTTTGATTCCCCTTTCCAACTATACGCCCACAATCATGATAAACGGGGCCTTTAGGTCTTGTTATCTTAGGCTCTGTCTACCCCGCAAGGGATAAAGACGTGATTTACGTATGTATATGTTTTCAGAATTACGAGCTCAAGTGTCATTCTATGGAACTTCCTAACTGTAAACAAACCGCCATATTGAAATTGTCGATGAATGATGAATCTAGTAATGTTTGTATACATAGTTGGCAAGTTCCATCGAATGACACTTTAGATGACGTCAACAGCAATGACAGCTGCCCAAAGCTAATGAGATGTGACATTGTTACTCTTAAACGGATGGACCTCATTCAGAAGCCAGTTTCCTTGCGGCGGTTTTTAGACATGTTCGGTAAAAATGGGTCGAAGGTCAGTGGGCAGACCATCAGCCCGTTGGTCGGATGACATCTGTCATTCGGCTGGAAAACTGGATGAGGCTGGCACGGGACCGGGCAACGTGGCGTGAAGATGAAGAGGCCTTTACTCAGCAGTGGGTGGATGTGGGCTGATTAGATTAGATTGGTAAAAATCGGTCCAGCAGTTTAAAGACTATACCAGGGGTCGGCAACCTTTTGAGTCGGAAGAGCCAAAAATTACTATTTACAAAATTTCAAGTTTTTAAAGAGCCACAATTTTTTTTCTCGCCGACAATAAATAGCCTCAATACTTCCATAAAGTTTGTTGATAAAAAAAAGTAATCTATTTATTTATAAGAAAAATATCTATTTATACATAAATAATATTTGCGAATGGAACTAAAGAGCCGCAGCCTCACATCCAAAGAGCCGCATGTGGCTCGCGAGCCGCAGGTTGCCGACCCCTGGACTATACCTATCAGCTATTTTCAAAAATGTACCCAAGTCGTTTTTGGCATAAAATTGTTTTTTTTTTTTTTAATTTACGTTCGATTTCTCGATTAATACGTGATGGTTTTTCTTTACTATTTAATGTTATTTACTGTTCAACAGAGACGACCCCGCGGATATTAGACAGTATATTTCGTTCTCGCGATATTTTTATTAAAACGTTGGCAACCCTAGCAATACGTTAACATGCTAGTCACGCGTCGCGTGGGCGAGCCAGTCGATCATGAACCTTATGTATGGCCCCTTAAGTGCGTTTGAACCAGTTTTCGGCACCTCAAGACTTATCGTAGGTTTAAATGTGTTATAACTCAGTTTTTGTGTAAGATGCTTACTAGATTAAATATATGAAAGTAACGGTAGCGAGGTCTGTATGTGTCGCAATGGAATTTACAACAGGGATTGTCAACCTGTCCCCAGACATGATATAAATTAAAACTGTATCCTTCCGTTTTAACGTGGCCTTAAGGTTTTGTTACCTTAGGCTCTGTCTACCTCATTACCTACCTGCATTGCACGGTCATTGTCTAAGGGATGCGGGCCCAGCGTACGTGCCCTCCCCTTTTTGGCGCGGTCCTGGCGAAAGCCGGGGCCACCGGGGGGGTGTTTGTGGTTGAAACTCTAGTGGCATCCCACTGCGTCCCCATCACACCGGATTGAGGCAACGCCGGAAAGTTTTTAGTTCGGGTATACCCCTTCGGGGGGGAGTCCCACATATCCCTAGGCATGCCCGTGCCTAGGGCATCCATAAAGATTTCCTCTCCGTTAAAAAAAAAAGGCTCTGTCTACCTCGTAAGGGATAAAGACGTGATTTATGTCCGTATGTATGTATATATTTGTGAGTTAGTGACGTTGTAGGGGATAACCTCTGGCATCGATTTTGAGAATTCTTTTACCTATACATAGAAACGCTACGCTATATTTAATTCTGAAGAAGTCTCGGGCAGCAACTGGTGTTATAATGAACGTACTTACGCCATTTTCGCGTTACAATAAAAACAAGATGGCCGCTCCGAAAACTATACAAAGCTTAAACCGTTTAGAGCTAGCGCAGGACATACATTGCCCCAAATGTATGTGGCACAACAAAGCAGCGATTACCGTCAACATATATGTATCCAGCGAGAAATAAATTTGAGAACAAACCGAGGGAGTTCCAGCCCAGTTTCTGTAGGATAATGTCGCTTTTTGACGGCGTGAGCTGCAAAATTGTGTGTGATATGAAAGATTATTGTGTTTGTTGTCAACATTGCAGAATAATGTTATGACTGGTTGGGGTGTGAGTCGGGTTACCTCCGCGTGTGATCAAGAGCTGCGGTTCGTTTTTGGATCCGTCCGAGGGGAAGAGCAGTGCTTGGTCCGGCACACCCTGGGCATCGGTTAATGATTTCCTGGCAGATTCTGCGGGATACCATTATCCGTTGGCTAAGAGCCTGACAGGGAGGGGTATTTTGACCGTGTTTACCGCACAACGTTGCCGACATTATTGTCACAAGATTTTCGATATTTTTATTACTTTGACAGCGGCGAAATCATCGCATCGATCAATGGGGCCATATTAAAAAAAAAGCAGACTGGTTGAAAACTTGACAGGCTTGTTGTTTTTTTTATTTTATGCTTATATTATGTGAGCTTTAGCTTTAGAGGACCGTGGGTTCGAATCCCGGGCTCACACTGAATTTTTCGGAATTTATGGGCGATAGGTATCTCATTTTGAAATTTGCCATGATTCCTACGATTTTCGCCCATTCCCTCGATGGGCTTTCACCATCTGCGCGGGTAGAGAAGCAACTGGTATATTCTATGTTTTTTCTTTACTCCCAGACCAGCATGGAAGATAAACACATACATATAACCCTTCCTCATTAATCACCCTAATTTTAAAGATCTAAGCATATATGTACCGACAGACAGCGGAAATCGACTTTGTTTTATACTATGTAGTGATGTTACATTACTTGTAAATGCGTTTGTCATCTGTACTTTAATTCTCTATAGGTTGGTATTCCTTTATGCTATGTACACACTTAACATACATAAATCACGTCTGAGAGCAAAGAAAATACATTGATTGTACTAGCGGCTTCTCTTCCCGCGCAGATGGTAAAAGCCCAGGGAAACGGCGAAAATCTTAGCAATCATGTTTATAGGTGATGCCGCTAGCATCCCATCACTATTTCTATAACCCTTTCCACCTATACTCCCACAATCATGTTAGACGTGGCCGGTTTCGTTACCTTAGGCTCTATCTACCCCGTAAGAGATAAAGACGTGATTTATGTACGTATTTCGTATGAATCAGTAGCGCAAGTCACATCAATACTCCTTACGGCTAAAGTTGGAAACTACCCCGCTTTCCTGAATATTTTACCAGTCTGCACGAAGAGTCTCATCAAAAATGTAACAGCAACTCTGTTTCAATTATGAGAACGAGTTTAAAATTATCCTCATGCATTATTACACGTGCCGATTATGAGCCATATTAAATTAAGTTTCTGTCAAAAACACATACGTACTTAGGTACACACAGCAAAGCTATTCGGTAAGCAGAATAGATACGGCGCGAGCGTGCGTAGGTGCTTACCTGATTATATTGCCGTGTGTACATACATAAATCACGTCTTTATCCCTTACGGAGTAGAGCCTGAGGTAACAAAATCTAAAGACTACGTTTAGCATTATTCTGGGTGAATGGATGCCAAGGGGAATCAAAATAGTGATGGGTTGCTAGTCACATCGCCTATAACATGATTCCTAAAATTTTCGCCGATTTCCACGATGGGCTTAAAACGCGATTTGGTATAAGGATAAGGGAAGGACATATTGGATAGTTTTTATCCCGGTAAATTAAATAGTTCCCCCGGTATAGCGATAAGCGAATTCTACGCCGACGGAGTCGCGGGCAAGCTAGTGTTTTATATTTTCACTTTGAATACATGAAATATTGTAACAATTGATATAAATTTCCCATTACCCACTCAGCTTACGTACACTGGCAACACTCCAGCCGCTCAAACGTCAAACGCTACAATTCCAATTTCAAACCCGCCAAATTCACCGCCGAAAGCGTTGCTACCAACACAGCGAAATCATAAAGCGGCAACACACGTGCGAATGCGAGAATCGTCTTTGACAGCAAAGCGGTAAATTAATTAGTTAATTTAAACGATGAAAGCTGAGACAATAGATTTGCGCTTCAGTTGTACTGTTATATTGTAAAATTAGCACAGATGTTATGTTATTAATTATGTTTAATTAATTAATTCACTTATCGAAAGTGGCAGTTGCAGACCTTTGAAAGAACCTTTAAAAGAAAACAAATGAAAGGAACGGAACGCAATCACTGGAAGTGTCTTAGCGTGAATAACAGTGAAGCCGCCGATAAAAACCGCATTACGAGAACAAACCGCGCCGATTTACGGCGACCGGTTCCTATGCCGGCTGCCGGACAAATAAGAAACCGATATTCCATGCTGGTCTGGGAGTGAAGAAAAAACATAGAATTTACCAGTTTTTTTTTTTTTTTTTATATGTATAGGAAGGCAAACGAGCAAGTGGGTCACCTGATGGTAAATGATAACCCCGGAGGGATTGCAGATGTGTTGCCAACCTAGAGGACTAAGATGAAATGCCTCTTGTGCCCGTAATTCTTGTTGCTTCTCTTCCCGCGCAGATGGTAAAAGCCCATCGAGGGAGTCGGCGAAAGTCTTTGGAATCAAGTTATAGGCGATGCGGCTAGCAACCCATCACTATTTTGATTTCCTTTTACAGCTACACGCCCTTAATCATGCTTAACGTGGCCTTAAGGTTACCGTGACCTTAGGCTCTGTCTACCCCGTAAGGGATAAAGACGTGATATAGTGTATGTATTCTTTCAGCTTGCCCTCCATACATGCATACCTACATAAATCATGTATTTATCTTTTAAACGCAACTGAATCCATTAACATGTACTGGGTACGTGTTTCACCTATCTCCGAGGCATTCTCAGCTGTTGACACCGGCGATTTGGTTAACTGTGAAGCGGATTCGATAAATATTTCCTCCTAGGGAGAGATTTAGTTAAAAATAAGAACAATAATAATAATATCTTGGGACAATTGACACCAATTGACCTAGCCCCAAACTAAGCAAAGCTTGTAATATGGATTGGATGGATTAATATCATTTGTATATCAGCCTGCGTACGTCGAATCTCTTAAACCCGCCAATCGTAAACGTGTCCTGAGACGGCGCCGCAACCTGCGAATTTCCCTCTCACTCCGCCGCCGTAAAACAGTAGTAAAATTTATACAAATCTAATCAGAGTTTAGTCTGGTGGTACCTTTATTCGTTGTTTTCAGCAACCATTTTCTTCCATGCTAGTCTGGCAGTAAAGAAAAAAAATAAAAAACATAGAATGCACCAGTTGCTTCTCTTCCCGCGCAAACGGTAAAAGCCGATCGAGGGAATGGTTGAAAATTTTAGGAATCATGTTATAGGCGATGCGGCTAGCAACCCATCACTTTTGATTCCCCTTTCCACCTGTACGCCAATCATGCTAAGCGGCCTTAAGATTTTGTTACCTTAGGCTCTGCCAACTCAACCCCGTAAGGGATAAAGACGTGAAATATGTATGTATGTACTTACAATTTTATTATATGTATAGATTGGTTCTCCACTAGCGATTGTCAGAAGTAGATCAATTCCAAATGAAACTTCAGTTATATTGAAGCGTACTGTAGGAACTTGAGTTTGTTTGTACAAAGATTTGTACAAACAAACCAACGAGCTGGCAGGTAATGCAATTATTTGTAATTTAAATTTAGAATTTTAATGGAATAAAGAAACAAAGTGTTTCCCCAGGGCATTACCTGGACAGCTGCCTCCGAAGGCATGGATATTTTTTATTATAATATGTTAAGTCTCTTAACGTGAATAAATCTTCGTAAAGATCTTTGCGGTATCTTTTAATGGACCACGCGAACGTAGTTCCCGTACTTACGCGCTTACCCAGGAGTTTCCCAAGTTCAGAGTAGACCTGGCTACAACCCTCAAGCCTTGCAGTACCTACTGTATGATAATGTGAGGAAAATGAAAGATAATTGATGGCAAGTGAGAACACCAGGAAACTGAACTGCTTCTTTACTCTGATACGTAACAACTGACAATATGACAATAGACTTCAAAAAACAAAATGATTAGAAAAATATAAAAAAGTATCAAAACTAAGGAGTTCGCGACATCCTGCCCTTCGTGCAGCATTGCACCAACTGGATCTGCCAGCCAAGACCAGGCAACTCCTCTAGAGCGTACGATGTAACAATCACTATCACTACATAGTATAAAATAAAGTCGCTTTTTATGTCCCCGTGTCCCTATGTATGCTTATATCTTCAAAACCACACAACGGATTTTGATGCGGTTTTTTTAATAGATAGAGTGATTCAAGAGGAAGGTTTATATGCATAATACATGCATAATATACCGTGCGAAGCCGGGGCGGGTCGCTAGTATAACTATAAAACTTCAAAAAACCAAATGATTAGAAAAAATATAAAAAAGTATCAAAACTAAGGAGTTCGCAACAATATTTTGTAAAGAAGCTTAAGCTGTATTATAATAAAGTCCACAGGCAAAGCCGAGGTGAAGAACTAGTACAATCCAAATGGTCGAGGTTTTATGACCACGAACACGTGGGCATAAAGGGCCGATTTGGGGTGACAAAAACCATTTATTATTTAATCAGATATTTAAACCCTGACGAATCTACTGCGAATAATCGCGAGGGGTTTTTTGTTTGCGGCGCCGCTAGGGGTTATTTGTTTTCTTGATTAATTTTTGTTTGTTTTGTCGTATTTGTATACTGTATATCAGAAGGGTACATCCTATGTAAATCTAAATATATATAACTCAAAGGTGACTGACTGACTGACTGACATAGTGATCTATCAACGCACAGCCCAAACCACTGGACGGATCGGGCTGAAATTTGGCATGCAGGTAGATGTTATGACGTAGGCATCCGCTTAGAAATGATTTTGATTAATTCTACCCCCAAGGGGATAAAATAGGGGATGAAAGTTTGTATGAAACTTTGTCAATTTTAAACCGATCGGGCGAATTCTGCGCGGACGGAGTCGCGGGCAACAGCTAGTCCTACATAATATCCTACTTCCCACTAATATTAGAAATGAGACAGTTCGTGAGTATGGATGCATGGATTTGTTACCGATGGAATTTGGAACATCGATAGATTATAGTCTGGAATAACGCATAGGCTGAACCACTGAACTTTATTTATTTTTTACCACTTCTTTTTTCTTTCTTTTCATAATATTTTGTTTCACTTAGACCAGTAGAGTACATCTCTACTATGTACTAATAAAATTTGAAGTACCTACTTCATTTGGGGACCTAATGCATCCCTATTATAAATGTATTTATTATAAGTTAAGTACCTACATATTGTTGTAAATTTATGACTTTCTGCCAAGTTTCTCGGCGCATCTTCTTGGCAATGATGGTCTTTCCGAATGCGCTAATAGTTTCAAAAAAATACATGTAAAAGAACCCGTGGTACATGTAATTTTTTTTTTAATTTTGCTGCTTTTTATTCTGGAAAATTGCGTAAGTTCCGCGGAATAGCGATAAATGAATTAACTGCAGACGAAGTCGCCAACAGCCAGTACGTTACATTTAAGTGTTTATTATAAACGGAAAGT
Organism: Pandemis cinnamomeana; assembly: GCA_932294345.1. Taxonomy (NCBI): domain Eukaryota; kingdom Metazoa; phylum Arthropoda; class Insecta; order Lepidoptera; family Tortricidae; genus Pandemis; species Pandemis cinnamomeana. The sequence goes on along the minus strand of OW028726.1, from coordinate 7,677,521 downwards.
CTGTAGTCTGTTAGCTAGTTTTTCAGGCTGAAACGACGGGACGTTTTAGACATTAAGTTTTAGTTGCACAAAGTTAATTTTTCTCGACGATTTTAACAATTATCGTTATATTTCAACCAATTCACGAAAAACCTTGACAAATTATACACCTTAACCTTCCTCGTGAATCACTATCTATTGGTGAAAATCGCATGAAAATCCGTTCCGTAGTTTTTGAGTTTATCGCAAACGCACAGACAGACGCGGCGGAGGGCTTTGTTTTGTAATATGTATAGGTGAGAAACCTAAGTAAATGCCCTGTTGTATTTAGTAGTATACAAACTGTAGGCTTATTGTCTAACTCGCTCCCAATCGCCATCGTGTTCATTTTGACAGTTGTGGTATGAATGTGACAGCTAGCTGATTCCGATGCCAATTGTCAGCCCATACATGAACTGTCAAAAGGAACACGATGGCGATTGCGAGCGAGTTAGATAATATGCCTACTGATATGGGGCTTAAATCATTTTTCTTGTCTATTCTCACACATTACTCACACACACAACCTGTCACTTAAGTTTTTCACCTATAGGAGTGTGTATCGAATGTGTGTAAACAAATGTTTCTCTCTCTCTCTTTCTCTCTCTCTCTTTAACACACGAGTATTTTAAATCTTTATGTATCACACGCTCTGAATATCAAAGTCGCGATACAGAATGGCAAGAATTTCGTTTAAAATACAACCGCGCAGATCGAATGTCAAATGGAGTCACATGTGCGACAAACTCGATATAAAATGGAATTTTAGTTTCTGCATGTTTAAAATTTATCTGCGAGAGTCTTGGAATGCCCTGTCGGGACTTCAAAGATGGCGGTGTGGAAATGCAATGTTAATATTTTCAAGTTTATTCCATGCTGGTGTGGGAGTAAAGAAAAAACAGAATTTACCAGTTGCATCTCTTCCCGCGCAGACGGTAAAAGCCCATCGAGGGAACGGGCCAAAATCTAAGGAATCATATTATAGGCGATGCGGCTAGCAACCCATCACTATTTTGATTCCCCTTTCCACCTAGCCCACAATCATGCTAAACGTGCCCTAAAGTTTTCTTACCTTAGGCTCTATCTACCCCGTAAGGGATCCTTATCCTTTCCACACACACACACACACTTTCTAATTATTCTTGTGTTTTAATTACTTCACTTGGCACTCGCGATACAGACCCTGAGTCTAGTTTCATTTACCGCATAAAATGTCATCTACCTATCTCAATGTAACAATGTGTTCTTGTTATGCACTTTGTAACTTCTGTGGTGAAATAAAGTTTTTTTTATTTTTATTTTTTTTCATCTCACGCCTCATAATCTAACTGCATATCCTTTCAAATAGCCAGTATAACCTCTTTTAGTTCTACAATACTCATTCGATGGACGCGCTCGAAACTTCCACTCGGTAGCTAACGGGGCGTAAAAATGGTTACAGTTTTCAGTTTTGCGCAAAGGGTTTCCAGTTGTTGGCTCTATTGCAATTGCACTGCAGTGTTTATTACTTAAGTAGGTGGAAAACGGGAGCAGTGAGAGCTAGTTCAACATCAGTTAGTAATAATTTGTAAAGTACGGGACGATACTTAGATAGTGATATGTTTTATTCCCCGACGCAAAAAGAGGGCTGTTATAAGTTTGATCTCTCTCTCTCTCTCTCACACACACTATCTCTCACCGTTAGGAAAGTCTTAGCCGTGTTTGGTAAAAATCGGTCCTGTAGTTTGAAGAATATCAGTAGTGTTATTACTAGTACCTAACTCGCTCGCAATCGCCATCGTGTTCATTTTGACAGTTCATGTATGGGCTGACAAATCGCATCGGAATCAGCTAGCTGTCACATTCATACAAGAACTGTCAAAATGCACATGGTGGCGATTGCGAGTGAGTTGGGAATAAGCCTATAGTTCTTTATGGTTACTCCATTAATACGTGGTTTTTATTTGGATCTCTGCGTAATGAAACATCAAAATTTAAACACAAATCACTTATATATCCCATACGGGGTAGACATAGCCTTTTTTTTTGGACATAGCCTAAGGTAACAAGACCTTAAGGCCACGTTTAGCATTATTATACACCTGTAACATGATTTCTAAGAACAATTTAACCAATAACAGGAAACCATTTTACATCATTTTATATCCTGTATAATTTGTTTGGAATAAACACTTTTTTTTTTTTTTTTTTTCATCAAAGATCCAAATGCAAAGGGCTAGTAATTGTGCCCGAAAGTTCAATTCGATGCGCTCAAACAAATGTACCATTGTAATGTCCGTCTCAAATAAAAGCAAATTGTGAGAAACAAAAACGCGGGTGTTGAATAATGATTGTGTGCGTGTGTGTGTACCTCCAAATTACTCCGCGGTGGCTACCGTGAAAAATGCAAAACTATTATTAGGACGGCGTTATGCTGTATGAAGCATGAGGGCGTATTAATGTAATGGCGCACTAAATTATCCTAAGCTCTGTCTACCCCGTAAGGAATAAAGATGTGAATTATGTATCCATGTAAAAGTAAGCTTAAGCCGTATGCGTTTTTTTACACTTCAGTGTTTGTGTCCAATGAGATGTCGTAGTTATAAGTACTTTACTACGCTCTAACAAAAGCAGCAATTCACTTATGTATGTATGTATAACTCTTTATTGTACATAAAACAAAAGCGAACTTATCCCTAAAAGGGATCTCTTCCAGTTAACTTTTGAACGATTGACAGGACATAAGTATTAAGCAACAGTAGACACACAGAAAACGTATATGAGAATATTAAAACAATTACAATTAATTTGAAGCATGCTGTACGTGGTAATAATAATTAATTACATCATAAACGTTTACAAAAAATCAAGTGTGCTTATTTCTTTCTGAAAACGAAAACTTTCGACGATTTCAAACAAGAAAAACACTGAAAAAATAGAGACAGCAAATAAAACTTTGCTTCTTTTTTAAGTCGATTAGCACGTCACTAGTGACAGATACCTACAAAACAAATAGGAACTGAGTTTCACTCAATTATTGTCTTTAAAAAATGTTTAGGTTAATTTGAAAACTCATTAAAACTTTTTGTCTTTTTTATGGTATAAAATCAAGAAATAGTAAATCATCATGTCAGCCGAAAGGTGTCCACTGCTGGACATAGGCCTCCCCCAAGGTCTTGAGCCTTCCGCATCCACCGCGATCCCGCGATTCTGACAAGTCGTGCCGTGTGATATCGGTCGAGGATTGAACCACCACATCTCTTCCCGTGGGCAGCCGCAACCTCCGCAAACTACCTGGAATAACTACGATCGCCAATCTGCATGAAAAGTGTAGCGACGCATTACACCCCCAAAGTCATAAATAGTCAATGTAATTCCACTTGATGGTCCCATCGGAAGACCAGCGCTGGCTGCAAGGCCAGCATTATGCTGAGATGGGACCATTTCGTGATGTATGTCCTTATGTTTTTTACTTCATTTTTTTGTTTTTGTAATTTGATTATCTAGGTATGTCACGAATAAATGTTTTCTTTCTTCTTTCTAATTATTTTATTATTTCTTGGTTGCTTAATTGTTAGTTGCATACCGCCGTCCCCACTAATGTATGCCTCTGATTCAGATAGAACTAATAATGTGAACGCAAGCCTGATGATGCCATTAGTACAGAGTTTCTTTGTTTTTTTTCTACGATTTAGATTTAGACATTAGCGGCCAGTAGCTGATCGTCTTGACAGTTTGGTGGGAATACACTGGAGTTACGCTGGTCGCTACCGAGTGAATTAATTAAGTCAATATGACGTGTTATAAATCGATGAACGCCGGCTGCACTCACGAAAAAGCATGACTTATTGTCATGTTCCGCGTGACGTCAGTGTGCAAGCGAGAGCGCGGAACAAGCGATAGAGAGGCACGATCTCGCGTGACGTCAGAGCTAGCAGTTCGAATGTTTCTTTATGACGTTATCACGAAACTATCGTTCGTAAACCGACTTTAGATGTAGGAGTTGTGCAAAATGGTTAAGTACTCTCTTGACCGACTATACAGAGTGATTTGTTATTTTATTTTTGAAATAAAATAAAAACTGTCGCTTTCTTTACGTCCCAATGAAAAGTAGGTATACTGTTATTTGCCTAATTAGTCTTCTTTTGTTACTAAGTATTTTTTATACACGAATCACGTCCCTTACGGGGCAGACAGAGCCTAAGGTAACAATCCCAAAAGGCCACGCTTAGAATAATTGTGAGGCGTATAGGTGAAAAGGGGACAGTACGGAAATATTGGTACATACATACATACATAAATCACGCCCTAATCCCTCACGGGGTAGATAGAGCCTAAGGTAACAAAACCAAAAGGCCACGCTTAGAATAATTGTGAGACGTATAGGTGAAAAGGGGACAGTACGGAAATATTGGTACATACATACATACATAAATCACGCCCTAATCCCTCACGGGGTAGACAGAGCCTAAGGTAACTAGACCCAAAGACCAATTTTAGCAACAATAAAAACAGTGATGGGTTGCTAGCCACATCGGCTATATAACACAATGAAATAATAAATAAATAAATAAACATGATTCCTAAGATTTTCGCCTAATCCCTCAACGGGCTTTCACCGCGCGGGAAGAGAAGCAACTGGTACCTACCTACATTCAACTTCAACTGGTAAATATTGGTAAAAGTACCAAAATAAAAAAGCCGTTCTGTTACTTACTATGTGAAAGGGATATCAAACTTACCGCCAACCGAAGGAACCCTCGCTAGTTACCTCCGGTTTCGTGTAAGTCTGACCACGAATCCTCCTGGGCCATAGGATCTCAGCAATATTGGAAATGGGAAAGATTTTGGAGATGGATACATGTATACCTACACTGTAGATGATTGTTTCTCTTTCAGGCGGACCCTGTAGGCTTATTGTCTAACTCGCTCGCAATCGCCATCGTGTTCAGTTTGACAGTTCTTGTACCTATGAATGTGACAGCTAGCTGATTCCGATGCCAATTGTCAGCCCATACATGAACTGTCGAAAACACGATGGCGATTGCGAACGAGTTAGATAATAAGTTTATCTACTGATAGAACGGATTGTACAAATTTAAACGATGCCAGACGTGTATGAACGCCTAGCAATAATATTTGTTTTTTGCCGAACGATTTATTTTTTATTTTTGAAATAATTAACACTGCATTCGCGGATTGACGTCTGTCTTCAACGGAAATAGAATCTGTCAAAATATGCAAACGAAAAACATGCTGTATTTTTTGATACAAATCGATAACATTGAAAACGAGCATTTTCAATCATAGTGAAATAAATTGCGAGCGCATCCGATTGTATTTGAAGACCCGTCCGTTTCGCTGTCTCGCTCACACTTACGAGCTTGATAATAGCTCACGAACTGTATTACAAAACGAGTTTGCCCGACTTGCTTCGGACTAATTCCGCTTGACGGCGCTAGCATCAATTTCATTTCGCTGTAATTCAATTAATTAAATATTTTTTGTCTGCTTCCGATAAAGGGAAAACGACAGAGAGAGACAAAGAAACGATAAATTGACATTAATTAATCGAAGGTGGAATAGGTGTTCCTAAGCAACTAATTGTCAATGACTATTCCAACCCAGTGACTGTCTGGATTATTGGACTGGAATGTTTACTGGAACTAGTTCCAACTCCAATTACAGCTTTATTACATAAGTATAATGAAAAGCAATTAAGTGTTACAAATAATGTATAATCAAGGAGAAAGAAACAAAACAGTGCAAAGTAAAAACTGTAATAGCTTTTTTTTTTAAATAAAATTCTGCTGTTTGCTAATTTGGTCCACTATCTACGAAACCAAAAAAATTCAAGCAACTAGCAACTAACCAATATGAGCTTTGTGTTGTCAGCCAGTTCATACCTCTTCTGTTAGTAAGTTTAGAACTTATCTATGTAGGTATCTATAAAAGATTGACTGCAATCTTATCTGATCATGTTAGTTATAAAAAACTATATGATTCATCCATTATACATGAATAAAGACGATATAGTTTTCTCAGTCTATATGTACTAGTATATATTATATCCACGAACTGATTCTTATCTTTAACTATTAAGATTTCCCAACATAGCTATCTCAGCTATCAAAAAGTACCATAAAAGCTTATACACAAAATTAACAATCAAAATAGATTTTAGTGAGAAAAATGATTTGAAAAAATTGTAATCAAAAAGAGCATTAACTCCACGCCCGCTTACGACTATGAGACGTTAAGACCCGCCTACACGTCATGCTAGGGACGCAGTACGAGGGATAAGCGAACAGCGATTTAGCCTCTTACTTTTTAATAGCTCAGAACTTCACCAGAACTATGGGATTTACCGAGATAAAGACTATCTTATGCCCTTCCCCAGAATTGAATCTGTCTCTGCACTAAATTCTCATTATATTGGTTCAGTGGTTTAAGTGTGGAGAGGTAACAGACAGACAGACACACGGATCTACGGTTTCTAACTCAAACTTTCATATTTGCTTTTGCCAAACACATTTAAAACCTCGCTTTTCTTATAGACAAGTCTGCAGGTAACTTTTAAAAATAAAAAAGGGTTAGATTTATTGAATTAGTCTGCGCGGATAGTACCTACGCGAGCCTGTAGGATCATTGCTCTTGCTTCAATGATTGAGAACAAATGTCGGAGCCAGGTATGTCACCAAAAAGGTACGTGACCTTTAGGTCTTATTACCCTAGCTGTCTACCCCGAAAACTAAATTACTAAGTAACTCACATGTTACGCGCATACCAAAAACGGTTGCAGCTCGTCGCTTGCCAAGTCCGCCAGCGAACTAACCAATGAAAACGCTTTCGCTCATGATGTTGAAAGCCCGCCACGCTTTCGCTTTAGCCCTGTACTGCACCCTGATCACTCTACCATAAAATATGGTCGAAAACTTCACCCGAACATAATTACACGCGGGACATGTAAACCCATTATATATAGATTAAGAAGATCAGTTTCTAAGATAAGTTTCGTCTAAGTTTGATATAGGATATCAGTTGGATTGTGAGACGGAGCGTGGATTAATTTGTACTTAAATGTTAATTATTTAGGTATAATTTTCGCATTTTGAAATGATTTGTTGTAAATTTATTTATGAATGAATGTCGGTCCGTTTGGATCACTATCATCTTTCTCGCTAATACTGCCGTCTTCTGAGCCTCTAGTGTAAGTTTTCGCTTTTAACTTAATCATAGTTTAATTTGTTTTTAATTCCCCTTATGTACCGTCCAGTTGCGTATCTTCGCCTGGATTTTGACACTTTTTCCAAAATATCTTTCATATTTGAAAGAATTTTAGTCCACTGTCGCAAAAAAACCTTTTTTAGTACTCCTGGCTATCAGTATAAATCACTAAAGCTTTGAATTTCACTCGTTAACTTGGTAATAAATGGCCCCAAAGGCAATAGGCGAAGTATGGGTACTTTTCCCTATCTTCGCCTATGGCATGCCTTACCGCTAATACTAAACTTTTCCATGACTTACACAAATGTTAAGTCTTATCTACTTGGACTGTGTTAATACAATATCAAGCTTAACTACACCGGACTAGGCATATTTTAAAGAAAATGTGTGGTAGGCGAAGATTGGCTGCAGTTTGAAGTTGTTTCATACATTTTCTAAAACGATGCTAGGGCTGCCAAAAATTACCCAACATGCCAAACAAAGGGGAGTAATGGTTTACAATAAAAAAAATATTTTCAAACTTTTTTTTATTACTTAAACAAAACGTATGTTTTTCTGCTATAATATGTTTTTAATTGAAATCCAATCAACCTATGCCTATAAAATATTTATATAATTTAATCTACTTATTAACTTTCCTCCAAATCGTTAAAGCCATTTCCGTAAAACAAAACAAAAGAAAATATTTAAAGTGGCAAACAAGTAATATCATCCACTAATTAATGTGCTACAATAAATTTGACAACCCTAGGGGCAGGCGAAATTTGGCAACAAGTTGAACGATAAATACCCTCCCCAACGTTTTATCCAATTGTGATTTCTAGACGTAAGTTAGCCATCAAATACTAGTGTCACATGAAAAAGAAATAGTTATACGATATAATCATGTAAAAAGTTTAACATTATCTGGTCTATATCACTGTTTAAAACCAAAGTTAAAATGCTGGTAAAAAAAAACACGTGGTCGGCGTCGCGAAAAAATCTCACTGAACATCAATTGTGAGAAGTTAGTCGCAGATCGTTCGAAGAATGTTGACCGCCATGAAAAATACTTTGTATTTAGCAGTTTTATGTAAGGCTAGCACTAAAAACATTTCGGTAGTGTTAACTTATGTCAAATTGGGCGAAGATAAGTAGCACAGGCGAAGATACGCAACTGGACGGTATTTGTTTTCATTGACAAATTTGGTTTAGTTTAATTAATTTATCTTGTATAACATTTATATTTTTATATTTAAGTAATTACATATTCAGTTTATAAATGTTTTGTAACTAAAAAAAAAATTACAGTAATTAAATTCGAGTACGTGCAGAACAAAGCGATTAAAATTCCAAAGACTACCCAAAACTACAGAATCTGCTTAAAATTTTACAACCGTTTTGGCTTTTGGCAAATTTATGCGCGGCCACGTCTTCTAAACCCTTTCAACGTTAACTTGCCGACTCATTATTTGGTGTTCTCGTTTAAAACAAGTAGTTTATAGAATTTTGTACCCAAATGGCAAGGCCCTAAAACTTTATTTATTAATTGTCAACTCATGTACATACATATAAAGATGTTAACATTGTTCTAAGTCAGTCCATGACGCTCTGTAAGGGCACACAATAGTAGTTACGAGTAATACCTAAATCTAGGATTGTCACGTCAAAACATGCCATGAAATTAATTAAATACATTAAACTATACATTGATATTATTAAATTCATGCATTCGAATCTGTCCTGTAATTTTATCATGAATGAAAGAGTAACAAACGTTCATGTCTCAACATTTCGCATTTATAAAATTGATTTCGCTTTTATTCTTTGTTGTTATAGCGACTATATTAATACTATTTCATGATTACCTTTTTTTTAAAAAGCCTACAGGTCAAAATCGTTTCTAACCTAACTTTTACTTAGTATCTCCACAGACTAAATCGACGCCAAGTCACATGAAACAGCAACATGACAGTAAGTCTTGTGTGTACGAGAACAAAAAGATCCGCCATCTGCTGAGAGTTGAACACTTTTCTCGGTGTAAACTGACTAAGTTGGCGTATCGAACATGACGCGAGCGGTAGCGGATATATATATGAAATGAACGACGGTCGGTGGAAATCCTTACTATTAATATTATAAATGCGAAAGTAACTCTGTCTGTCTGTCTGTCTGTTACCTTTTCACGCTTAAACCGCTGGGCCGATTTAGTTGAAATTTGGTATACAGATAGTTTGAGTCCCGGGAAAGGACATAGGATAGTTTTTATCCCGGAAAATTGCATAGTTCCCGCGGGATAGCACAGCCCAAACCAATGGAATTTTTCAAATTTAAGGCGGAACAAAGTTCGCCGGGTCAGCTAGTATTTTATAGGGCTGGATAGATATCCAGCCCAGCAGCATGGACTTGATCAAACTTGACTTGTTGTTACTGTTGCAGGTTGTTACTAACCGCCTTGATATCGCTTTCGTCTCATTTCAGCAACAAACAGTCAACAAAATTAAGCCGGTTCGCGTAAAAATTACGCAGAAGACCTCAGTCTGCCTGTAAATTGTCAGCGTCAATAATTTTTTTTTTTTAAACTACATACTAAACACTACAATAAACAACCTACTACTTTACTTCAAGAGGCCAAAGCAGGAGCAGACGGAAAAGAAGATGGAGGTACGACTAGTAACAATAATAATAGAGTGGAAAAAGAAAGCTCTCGCCAGGACCTTTGTCCAGTTGACTTTGTTGTTGTTTAAGGAGTTAGAAATGATGGAATAGAATGATGGAAGGATCCCCTGTCTTGCACCAACCCCGTCAACTTTCAACAGAATCGAGCCGTTGTGCTACTTATAAAACGATTCCTAAACTTGGAGCTGTTCGGGTCTCTTGTAAATCGCACGCGATACCGTTCGAGTTATGAGGTGTTACGTGATTTCTTTTTGATGCGTTCGAGTTTTGGAGGCTTTGGAGTTTGTTTTACTTTAATTTAAAAGCCGAGATGCATCAGGTTAAGTTAAAGACAGACAGTCGGAGTGTCGATGCACGCGACGCGCCTATTTAGGTACGTGTTATATACAACCTTTTTATTAAACCCTCGCCTCATCTATTTTGACCCTGGCCTGAAATTTTAAAATGCAAGTAGCGCTGAAAGAAAAAACAAAAGAATATCAGATTTGTGTCATTGCTCTTGTCGCGACGCGTGTTGATATTTTGAGTAGAATTAAAATAGTTTTATTTATCTTTGTATTATTTGATCAAAACATCATAAATTAATCACGTATGTACACCGATCACGCAAAACACAAAGTTTCTTAAAGAAACGTTCGAACAGCTTCTTTAAAGTAGGTTAAACATGTAAATTCGTAAAGTTGGAAAAACGTGGAGTAACCTCCGATGTCCTGCCCGCGTCAGAGCCCGGGACTCCCGCGGGAATCCTGGGAACTTTTAATACAAATGAGTGTACGATGAGACTACAGTTTGATATTGGACGGGACTTTAAGTCGAGTTTGATAGTGTTTGAAATTTTGCTTGGACAGTTTTGGGTTCTTTTTATATTTTTTTAGAAGCAGCGATACTTGGCTTTTGTCTTCGATTTTAAGTGCTGTGGAAAATAGACATCATCATCATTGGCAATTTTATACTGGCACTCGTTGTATTTTGGGACTAATTTCCTAGTGGAAGAATGGACTGTTGTTCTTTTTTAATTCACTTTTAATAGTTAAAAGAGGATTGCAGATGAATTGCCAGCCTAGAGGACTAAGATGGAATACGTCGTCTGCCTTCAAGATGTCTTACTTTCCACACCGGAACATAGAAGTGCAAGTACTGCTGCTTGCCGGCAAGTTTTTTGAGCAGGATTGTGGTAGCAATCCGGATAAAATTAGAAATGTTTATTTTGCGAATAGGCTGCCAAGGGCTCTTTTACGTGTCTTTTTTTAAACTAGCAGCGCATTCGGAAATACCATCATTGCCAAGAAGAATGTGCCGCAGGAAATTTGGCAGAAAGTTTTTTCATAAGATAAGCCTTGCACAAGGTCTTACCACCCGGCAAATATAGTATTTGTTAGTACATATTTCATTCCCACGTAGATAAATATGTGATCTAGGTATTCCGTAATTCCGTTGAATATATCTTTGCCGCTGAGTGCATTTGCGCTCTGGTCGCATAGTATCTAGGGGCACATATGAAAATCGTAACTTTCGTTCCGAGAAATGTGCCTTGAATTTGTATGGCTGTATTTCTTAGCAAGTTTTCTTAGACGTAATAATTTATTTATAAAAGAGCTAGCGTTTTAGTGGGAGGAAAAATATTTCTACTGTTGTGGTAAGAATAGAAATATCCTTTGTATTCCAGTAGACGAATGAGGGATTACGATTTTAAACGATTGTTATACCAATCCTGTATTTATTCCAAATCTAAAATCACCTTATAGTCTAAATCAGGAATATAATTTATACACCAATCGCCGCAATTTTATTTTATATGGCTTCAGTTTCTTTGACATTTTATGATTTATATTTGAATGATCAATCAAAATTAACAATCATGCTACACGTGGCCTTTAGGTCCTGACCTTAGGCTCTGTCTAGCCCGTAAGGGATAAAAACGTGATTTATGTATAAAGATATTGTTAAAATACCAAGAGAAACAGAAACCACCAAAAACACCGCAAAATGTCCACCTCGTTACAAACCCTGATCAAGGCGTACTTTACATACCGGAGGTCTGATAAGCCAGTTAGGGAGGACCGGGGTCTTTGTAACATCTATCCAAATCGAATTACACGGAGGTTGGTGCCTTGAGGCGCAGTCGGTAGGGCGTAAGGTACAGACAACGGCGAAAGTTGTTGTTAAAGGGAAATTTATACGAGGTTACCTAAAATTATTCTAGAATGGTTCAGCTGGTGGATGAGTAAGTTGAAACTTTCCAGTGCAGGTTTTTCATTGTAGTTTTTGATTAAAAATTAAATCAATTATTTTGTCAGTCACAATTAAAAAAAAATGTAAATATATTTCGAGAGGTGATCTCTCAAACTAACCAAACCATCTGCCGAAGTATTTCCAGTGTTTTTAACACAGCGTATCCAAATGGCAGATATTAAACGTTAACTTGTTATTTAACTCGCTTGTGGCCACAGATCAGTGGGCTGTGGGAGCTTGGTGTAAATAGTATCAAAAATTAAAACAAGGCCAGTGCCTTGTTTTAATTTTTCATCAGTCAGTACTGATGAGCTCTATAATCTAGTATCGAAAATATTGCAAAAACAAACTTTTTTTTCATGGTGGGGAAAATGCGCCTTATGCATTATTATGGGTTACCGGAGGTATGTGGGGCTCTCCCACGACGGCAGGCATACCCACTAAAAACTACACGGACTCCCTATTCGCGTATGTGAGGCGTTACAAGAGCACTCTGTGTCACCGCGACGCCCCACGACCACCCTGGAATGAGGTTCCCTCTTCGCTGCACACGGGATAGATGGAGCCTAAGGTAACAAGACCTAAAGGCCACATTTATATAGGATGAGTTGCTAGCTGCATCGCCTATAAAATGATTCCTACAATTTTTGCACATTCCCTATATGGTCTTTTATCTGCGCGGGAAGAGAAGCAACTGGTATATTCTTTGTTTTTTCTTTGCTCCCAGACCAGTATGGAAGTATAAGACAGAAATTAAGCCAGAAATCCCAGCCCAGTCAACAGTACATCGTTAAGATCCCTTTAAGTATGAGCAGGGCTCGCTCCTCTCTCCTGCCTCCCGCTGCGTCCTTACAATGTTTGTAACAACACTTGTGAAGCTGTTTCCATTATATGAACGGTAAGTGGCTCGTGAATTTCTGCCTGAGCTCACGTTTGTTTTAACAAACTCAATCCTTGTCCTCGTACTCAGGGCAGAATTTGTGCGGTCTCTTTAGTAATTTTGAATTCATATTAGGCTTTTGTCCGCTACGTGTGAAAAGGGGTGCCTTGCTTGGAGTTTCCTGGTTTTATGTTTAACTGGAGTTTGTAATTTGTTTTACACGTCTAGTTGTAGGTAGCACTCCTTATGATTAAGTTCCAAGAGTCCTTAATTCTAATTTAGCATCGACTACATCCTCTATATCGCCTGAAGAAGTATTGGCTTCATGAGTCTTGTTAAGTGGACTTAGTATGTGTGTCTATATGTATGTAGTTTATATGTATTTTATATGTAGTACATTTCTGATATATATTAGTTTATCGTATTTTATATGTATTAGTTAGTGTGTACCTGGATTGTTGTGTATGTGTATTTTTTAATACTTTTAGCTTTTTAGTATGTCTACTCTCTACTCTTCCAAAAAACCATTAATAAATAGTTATTTGTGTCGCAAGGGAGCAAAATGATGTATTTACGGCGAGGGCTCTACATTGAATCCAGAGCGTAATGAGGGGTTCAAGTGTTAACGCCCAAGATGAAAATAATTTTGCTCCCGAGTGGCTCATAGAACTTTTTACACCGAACATTAAAAAACTTGAAAAAGGAATTCTAAATATAATTAAAGAACTACCAGCATAGAAAATGGCGTTTTACAATAATCAACTTCAAAAAATTGCATTTGCAAAAAAAACACTTAGAAAAGCCTTGAACAGAAAAGTTGCAGTTTAAATCCTCTCGACAGGGAGCAAAGCTTGCTTTTCTGAATGAGAGGTGTGAAAAATAATTTATTTTCCTGGCTTCGCTCAGCCCAACTCTGGTGGAAATAAGCTTAGCTGAGCAAAGTTTCTACATATAGAACAAGCAAATAATGCTAGCAAAGGAAGTGTCTTCCAGTTTGCTTGCTCTATATTCTGCCTATATTCTCCCCACAGTTGGGACACAGGCCTCTCATTCTGAGAGGGCTTGGGCTATAATTCCCACGCGGGCCCAGTGCGGATTACTTCAAACACCCAATTGAATTCCTTCGCAGTTGTGTGCAATTTTCTCTAGATGAGTTCCTTCACCGAAAAGCTCATGGCATGGTAAATGTTTTCCACACACAAATTCCGAATAACTGAGAGGAGTCTGGATTCTAACTTTACGACCATTGCTTGAGATGCCATGGGTCAAACCACTGGTCTACCACGGCTGTACCTATCTGCTATATACCCTTGTACGGCTCCGGTGACTATGCAGCCTGAAGTAACTATATAATACAATATTGTTATCCTCGCTGCATCCTTTTAACCGATAAGGAAAATTCTGTTCAAAGTTTGTTCAACTTTTTCCATTCTACACGAAAACACTTCAACATCTCCAGACTCGAATTGAATTCTTAAATGGCTCTAGTTGATGGAGTCTTGAAGCTTCGACGTCTAAAGGTTCCGTTAGGATGATAAATAAAAATAATACACTTGGGCATTAAAGTATTTATTTTAATACTGCCCGCGACTTTATCCGCAAATTCGTTTATCGCTATCCCGTGGCTACGCAGTTCTTCGGGATAAAAAACATCGGGTAAGGTGATAGTCACGGACATAGCTCGAAGAGTATGTACACACAGCAAAGCTATTCGGTAAGCAGGATAGATACGGCGCGAGCGTGCGTAGGTGCTTACCTGATTATATTGCCGTGCGTACGTTGAAGTGGCAATGGGCAGGCCACATCGCTCGTAGAACAGACAACCGTTGGGGGAAGAGTTCTCGAGTGGCGACCACGAACTGGTAGACGCAGTGTTAGCCTCCCACTACGTGGACGACATCGTGAAAGTTGCGGGAAACCGAACAATGCAGGTGGCGATTTGTCATTCATTATGGTGTGCTAAGGGGGGGGTCTTCAGGCTGGTGATGATGATGATGATGATAGCGATCCGCTAAACCCCGTGGTAACTCAGTTGCATGAACACGAGTTAAATCAACTCAATCTAGCTCTTAATTTGCGAAGTTTGCCGAGATCCTAAACCGGGTCAACATACAGCCTCTAAAAGGCGGGTTAAGTGTCGTTCTGCTCTCTGGTTATATTATATACTACCTTTTGCCTGCGACTTCGTCCGCGTAGAATAAGCAATTCTTTTACTACTGCTAAACTAAAATTTTCAACGTAAGTTAGTGGGACAATAAAGAGTTATACATATTCGTACATACATGTATCGTGCATAACATTACATTTACTTCATTTTTGTGAGCTGGTTCTGTGTACTTATGCTTAGAAAGTTTTTGACAAAAACATCAAGTCTAAGTCAATTTTTTTAAGCTGTTGTATGCCAGATATGATCCTAATAAAACGGTCAAATGTGATAAGGCGTTCGCTTTCTAGATCCTCAGATATCGATTTAAAATCAATCGTTCAAATAAGTAAAAGTTTTCTAGTTGTCACCTACTCTCAGATATCGATTTTGAAAACAATCTGCCCAAAAACTAAAGAGTTCAATATGGCGGGCATTTTTTCCACTTTTGATAACGTACCTATTCAAGTTTGGGGAC
Source organism: Pandemis cinnamomeana (assembly GCA_932294345.1). NCBI lineage: Eukaryota > Metazoa > Arthropoda > Insecta > Lepidoptera > Tortricidae > Pandemis > Pandemis cinnamomeana. The sequence goes on along the minus strand of OW028726.1, from coordinate 7,661,906 downwards.
CACTCGGATTCTCAGATATCGATTTTAAAAACAATCGGCACAAAAACTAAAGATTTCAATATGGCACCCACTTTTTCCACTTTTGATAATGTACCTATTCAAGTTTGGGGACCACACGGACCCTCAGATATTGATTTTGAAGACAATCTGCCCAAAAACTAAAGATTTCAATATGGCACCCACTTTTTCCACTTTTGATAACGTACCTATTCAAGTTTGGGGACCACTCGGACCCTCAGACATCGATTTTGAAGACAGTCGGCCAGAAAACTAAAGATTTCAAAATGGCGGCCACCTTCGATAGCGACAACCGAATTCAAAGTCCCATCTTAACCAATCAGAAGACAATATTATTGAAGCTTTGTGATAACACTGTGATAAGTCTTCTGTTTACTGAACTATAAATAACAAATAGCTCCATAGCGTTTGTTTACAGAGCCTTGAACAGTATAAACAGTGGCCGAATTCGCTGGAATTCCCAATTGGAGCTAGCGGATAAATAGCTAACCAACTTTAAGGGCCTGTGTCGCCACTCTCTGTATAGTTCCGGCTATCTTAAGTGTCGGATATCTATGATGTCGTCTTTGTCTGTTTCTTAGTAAGAAAAAGAAATACAAGATGCTGAATTGTTCTGGAATATTGCAGCAGGTTAAGTATAATTGAACGGTCCTGTACAGATTTTTAACCGCAATACTCTTCAATCCCATGACCATTTTAAAAATTGACCATTTGCAAAATCATCCCCTTCTTGCCCACTTTCAAAGTTGTCCACTTCGAAATTTGCCCACTTCGAAACTTGTCCACTTAAGATTTCATTTAGTGTTTTTTCTTTACTCCCAGACCAGCATGTTTTTTCAGTGGCATTAAATTACTTCCATGCTGGTCTGGGAGCACAGAAAAAACAGAATTTACCAGTTGCTTCTCTTCCCGCGCAGATGGTAAAAGCCCATCGAGGGAATGGGCGAAAATCATGAATCATGTTATAGGTGTTGCGGCTAGCAACCCATCACTATTTTGATTTCCCTTTTCACCTATACGCCCTTCATCATGCTAAACGTGATCTTTAGGTTTTGGTACCTTAGGCTCTGTCTACCCCGTAAGGGATAAAGACGTGTTATATATATTAAATTAACGAACGCCATTATAACTCTTAATGCTCCATTAAACTCTAAAAACATTCATAATAACCATTAAATTCATACCCCAATAATAATACGAGATCTGACCTACAATCTGCATGCATGCCAGATGTCATCCCAAATGCAATACCAAACTAGAATACCAACCAACCCTTAACATCACAGAATTAAAGTCGGAAATAGTCTTACCCGACTACATTTTAAATTGGTCACACGACAACCTATTTCGCTTTTCCTATCGCTCTTATTTCCTGAAGTTAAAGTTTATTTTAGTATGTCCTGAGAGTATTAACTCATGGTCACAGTACATTTCAACTATGCGTTTCCTATGACACTTTTTGCTTGATGTTAGAGTCGCATTTGTCATGTGTGCAAGCTTTTTAGTGTGGCTTGTGGAGGGCATTAGGTCAAAATAGGAGCTCTGCTTTTTCAAAATAGCGTGTGTGCTTAAATGCACATTCGCCGTTTTGAAATGGAGTCGGTGCAGGATTATTAGTGTAGATTCAATAGGTTATTCCAATGCAAAGTGGTGGATTGTGAAAAGTTTTGCAGATGTTCAAAAGAATTCGGTTTAAATTGGTTTTTGTCATAAAAAGCTGCGCTTCCAGCTTTATGTTAGGCTAAGTTTTTTTTTCATATATGTACCTGCAGTTGCTTCTGTTCCCAGCCGATGGAATGGGCGAAAATCTTAGCAACCCATCACTATTTTGATTTCCCTTTCCACCTAGCCCACAATCATGCTAAACTCGGCCTTTAGGTTTATTTTTAAGTGTCAGTTATTTATGATGTCTCTAGCCAATCATTCCATAGTAGGTTGAGATGTTTACGTGAACGCGTTCGAGACGTTTTTATTTGCAAAATGTTACACTAGTCTCTGATCATGTTGTCTGTTTACATACAAAATCATCCAAATAAACCACAAACTTGTAAACTTTACTTAGGTTTGCATAAATGTTAGTCTATTTTAACTGAAAAAGTCAGAAAACCACATAATCAAACGTTACCATCAAAACTCCAGTTTCTCAAACGATCAAAAATTTCCCCCCCAACTTCGCTAAGTCCTCAAATCCCCATTACGTATGGGCACCCTAAGCCGCCATCTTAAAGGCTGTAAAAACTCATTATAAATAACACAGCGGAGTAATCGCTCGGGCCTATCCCGGCAAGTTTAATTTGAACTTGTCACCCTAGCTGCGAAGGGTCCTGCACAATTTTTGTAAAAGACTTCGTGGTCTCTATTTATCTTTCTTCTATTCCACTGTCTTGGGTGTTACTTGTTACACCGTATATTTTTTTCTCGAACACAGAGTTCAGTGAGTTTACAATTAATCCTAATCAATTGGTAAATAGGCTGTCTTCACTACATAGTATAAAACAAAGAATGTACCAGTTGCTTCCCTTTCCTCGCAGATGGTAAAAGTCCATCAAGGGAAAATCGAGTGAGCGAAAATCTTAGGAATCATGTTACAGGCGATGCGGCTGGCCACCCATCACTATTTTGATTCGCCTTTCCACTTATACGCCCACGATCATGCTAAACGTGGCCTTTAGGTCTTGTTACCTTAGGCTCTGTCTACCCCGTAATGGATAAAGACGTGATTTGTGTATGTATGTATGGGTGGAAAATGTGACCATTGTCTACCTACTCATATACTCAGAAATTAGAAATTTGAACTTAGAATTTGCCATCCCGCTTACGCGAATAGTACTTAGGTGAGTGAGAGACGGACTTCAAATGTAGAAGTAACCCCCTACCTTTTTCATTCGATTAAAAAAAACTGTCACGTTCAGATATGCGAACTTTTTTCCATCCGCCATTTTTCTCACTGTAGTGAGGTGAAAAATTGTGTTTCGCTCTTCAACCAAGTTGTTTAGTGTCTCGTGCCTTGAAACTCGGCGACATTCAGGATTCTTTTAAACCACCAGGGTATGTGAGACTCCCAACTAAAAAATTCACCTGGGGCCCGATTTTTGAAAGCACATTGTGTGAAAATACCTGTCGAAAGTAAGTAATGCTTTATTGTACAAATATAAAGAAACAGATACAATTCACAAAAAAATGAAAATAACATTAATATATGCACAAAAGCGAACTTATCCCTATAAGGGATCTCTACCAGTTAACCTTTGAGTAGATGAGAGGAGCATTAAACGAGGGACCGACAAAGTGAAAGTTGTATAAATCTGTTTACATCTTCAAAACTACAGCTCTTACCAAATTTTTGACTAGTTCACAAGATTAATGAGAGCTGTATCTTCTATGCTACTCGTATTTAAACTTCAGCACAATTGTTCACCATTTTCGAGTAGTATTTTCACACGTGCTTTCAAAAATCGGGCTCCTGTTCTTTCTTGGACATAGTCGGACGTCACGGACGACCGAAGTGTCCGCGACGCCCACCTCTCGGGGACTATCGGACATTTTGATTCTTTGACCCACGTTCTCACAGTAAACGTCATATGATTATTTTGTCAATAAAATGTTATGAAAGTAGACTAACTAAACAGATCTATAAGGGGAGTGTGAATGGTTACGTTGGCAGGGGAAGGCCTAGACGGACGTTCCGAGACCAAATAGGAGACGTTTTGGAAAAAGGTCAGGTCAGGAGTACCCGAAACCGACGAGCATGTATGAAGAGATTGATGAGTGTGGATGAAGCGAAAGAATGTCAGGACCGTAGCAAGTGGAATAAAGTAGTCTCTGCCTACCCCTGTCGGAAAAAGGCGTGACGGTATTTATTTATTTATTTATTTATCTTTAATATATATAACATGACAGTTGACACCATAGCGATACCATGATACCATGAGTTGATACCATGGTATGTATGTATGTATGTAAAATGTTACGTCACTATGACTTTTACTGTGAGAGGGTTCCACGGTGGGCCAGGAATCAATTTGAGGTATCGTCTAATCTCCGCAATATATTATCAACCCTCATCAAGCTTTAAACCAGTTTTAAATACAAATTGCAGATAAACTGAAATATTGATCGGATCTTCCCGTCCAGGCTTATTTCAAAAACTTAATTCTCTTCGCAATTAATTTAGATAGTATCAAAAGAACCGGGCAATTTTCACGTATCTCCAAATCTGTTCGCTGAACTTTTATGCATACCAAATTCGTTTGGACACAGAACGGTTATGTAACAGCGAGTTCACTTAAAAACCGCTGATATTTTATTTATTTATTTATTAATTTAAAAATACAAGGATAGGCTTACAGTTAAGACCAACACACCTAGCCTGTTAATTACAAAATACAAATAGTATTATTTTAGATAAAAGTGCTCCCCAACCATCAGCGAACACGTCAGCATCTTGGATCTCAGATAGAAAGGCATTAAGTAGCGCTATCGCCCTGGCCGTCGGACAGTTCCGGGCTCTACGTGTTCTTAGTCCCACCAAACGCGGCGAACAAGTGATGGCGGCGTTGCGCTCCCGTTCGTACGTATTGCTGTGGGACGAATATAACATTGTCTTGAGAACATAGGTCACAGTGACCTCTGCAACGCATTTGAAAGACTTCTGCAACGTGTCCAGGCCACCAGGGGTCTTTAATAAAGGTGCGGTCAGATCAAGTGCAGTGGATCCTTAAAACTTGTGCCATGTAGTCAGAATGACATAACTGACTGACCTACTGGACAACTGTTATGTAATTTGCTGTGGGAATAAATCTCACGGAAATATGTTAGCTATATTCGTGCTATAATTCTTCAGATCATTTAACTCGGCAGAAATCGGTCGGAAGGATCATCATCAGTAGGCTTATTACCTAACTCGCTCGCAATCGCCATCGTGTTCATTTTGACAGTTCATGTATGGGCTGACAATTGGCATCGGAATCAGCTAGCTGTCACATTCATACAAGAACTGTCAAAATATTAAATAAAAATACTATTGATGATGATGATCCTACCGATTTCGGCCATGGCGACCACTCGACTCCTAGTTAGTATGACTCATGCGCCCGAAGATGGCTTAGCCGATCTTAGCGGTGAAACCTCGCGCACAATGAATGCACGTGAGCACACCGTTGACATAATAAGACATAATAAATTTTAATAAGGCGTTTATTTTAGCAAAGCGCCCGTGCTGTACTAACCTGTGTCTCCGGTAATACGTTTTTAAGAGACGACGATGGGCGGGATCCGACGAGATTTTAATGCGTGTATCAGGCAAATTTAGGTTTGATCGATGATGTAAGGGCCTTGTTTAAAGTCAAAAGAGTCGTTACGTGACAAATTTATGCTATATCCGTGTGGACTTTCTGGTTTTATAATGGCTGTGTTTTTACACTGACGTTTGATGGGAATATTTTTGGAGTTTTTCTGATAGGCGTTGGCGGTGTAATGTATGAAATAAATTGGATTGAATGCAAATATTATGGATAATTATTACGTTTATTCTACAGACTTAGTTCTAATGGTTCAATGTTAGTTTATTAGGTATTTTGTTTTCATTTCTTTTGCTAATTAATTATTTTTTTACAATATCTTTGCATTTTGCTGTTCGTGGCTTTTGTTATCTTCTTGCACGCCAACTAACCCGCTATACTCGGCACCCCAGCATGAGCCACAGCAGGCTGAAAACCAGCGCTGGCAGCTTCTGCGTAAGCGCAGCATTATGCTGTGTCCTTTTGCCATTGTATACAAGTGTCTACCCCGTAAGGGATAAAGACGTGGGGGTGCGAGTCGGGTTACCTCCACGTGTGGTCAAGAGCTGCGGTTCGAGCTGGCAGTTCCTGAGGGATATCATTGACCGTTGACTAAGACCCCGACAGGGGGAGGGGGTTTTTTGACCATTACCGTTGCCGGCATTTTGTGACAAGATTTTTTAATTATGTTTTTGTTACTTTTACATTGGCGAAGTTGTCGTCGCTATAATGACTTGATACTTGATACGCCACAAATGAAAAGAAGAAGAAGATAAAGACATGATTTATGTATGTGTGTGTGTTAAATGAAAGTTAGGTTATTTTATTTGAGTAAACATTGTATTTGCTTATTTACCTTATTTGTCACCGATGTTGATGTTTCGTTATTCAAACACTGCATTGTAATTCTGTGTTTAGAAATGCACACAAAACTTTGAGGCGCGTAATAAATCGCGTGTCAAAGTATCGCAAAGTTCTGCAAAGTCCCGCCAAGGGCGCGGAGTGCGAGAAAGTTAATAACTTAATTAAAATCCAATAAACTCGCAAAGTTTCGGAATTAATTATCACATTGTGTAATTCGATTCGCGTGAAAATTTAGTTTCCAAACGAATTCTGTTCGGTTGTTTGTTATTATTTTAATAGATGGTCTTTTTAGTGACTAGAATACGCGAAATAAACACAGTTATGTACTGTTCTACTACCTACACTACTACGACTACACTACTGCATAAAATGCCTCTAAATTATGTGTATGCTTTATTTGTGTCTTTCAAAAGAGAATATATAAATGTCTTCTTTCTTTCTTTCGTTCTTTTCTTTCTTATATTAATCTATGTTAAGCCTTTTTATGACTGTTAATTAATTATGCTCTCTTTTGTTTCAGGTATGTCAACGAGGCCATCATTTGAAGAAATGTATTTAGTTTTGTTAATACGGGTTTCCGATCCATTGATCACCAGTTTTACAGCACGCTGCGTTCCATGGCTCGTTGACAAACCCCGATCTTGGACTTGAGAGCGTCTGTTAAAGACCAAGTTTGAGCACTGTAAGTGAGAAGTGGAAGTAAGTATCATCACTACATAGTATAAAATAAAGTCGCTTTTTCTGTCCCCAAGTCCGTATGTATGCTTATATCTTCAAAACCACCCAACAGATTTTGATGCGGTTTTTTTTAATAGATAGAGTGATTCAAGAGAAAGGTTTTTATGTATAATTCTACGCAGACGAAGTCGCGGGCAGAAGCTAGTTAAGAATAAGAAAACGTTATTGACTGATACAGATACACAAACAGAATTTTACATATGGATACTTATTCCAACCAGCCAAATGGCCGCCACTCAGCTGTATCACGATAAGATCCAGGATAATGTCGTGATGCTGATTTTCAGTGACGCCAGTTACAGAGTTACGGAGGTGGCTGTCAGGCACACATCCCAGCTCATACTGGTTTACGAAATCACCACTTCCGATACCCATACCTTATACAAGAATTATGATTACAATTTTATCATTTAAATCAGTTCTACAGTTTCAGTATTGGCGCTGGGGTTTGAAATCCCTGCTCCCTACTTAATAATATTATAAATGTGAAAGTAACTCTGTCTGTCTGTCTGTTACCTTTTCACGCTTAAACCGTTCGACCGATTTAGTTGAAATTTGGTATATAAATAGTTTGAGTCCCGAGGAAGGACATAGGATAGTTTCTGTCCCGGAAAATTGCATAGTTCCCGCGGGATAGCGATAAGCGAATTCTGCGCAGACGAAGTCGCGGGCAACAGCTAGTAAATATATAATATTGATTTTTGTGCCTAATTTGTTTACGTACGTTTAAAATAAACGTATCCAATAACGCGGAAAATGAGAGAAAACACAATAATTTGTTACGAGAAACTTCCCGAATTAAATTTTAATAATACAGATCAAACGGACGAAGTGAATTTTCTACGGATGTGTTTTTTCCTTGTCTGAATGATATTTTGATGGATGGCAGCTTGGTGGGAGAGCTTGACGGAATATCTTAACAGGTGTGTCGGTAAAATGACAGCCGTGTGTATTATAAATGTGGGTAAAATGTGGAAAACAAATGTTTTCTAACAGAAGAAACGTCGGTGACGCGTTACACCACTTTGTCGGAATTGAATCGCATTAAAACGTCATGGTAAGGCCCCTGTTCAGGTTTAGCTGCCATTTTTAGTATGGATCTGACAGCTAGCGAACCCCAACTGAATCGGAATTGAATCGTATTAAGACGTTATGATAAGGCCCCTGTTCCGAATAAGACGGAAGCTATTGCCGTCTCTCTTTCTCTCATGGCTGCCTAGCTGTTACCAGTTGCTTCTCTTCCCGCGCAGATGTAAAAGCCCATCGAGGAAATGGGCGAAAGTCTTAGGAATCATGTTATAGGCGATGCGTCTAGCCCATCACTATTTTGATTTGCCTTTCCACCTATACGCCCACAATCATGCTAAACCTGGCCATAAGGTTTTGTTTCCTTAGGCTCTGTCTACCCCGTAAGGGATAAAGACGTGATACATGTATGTATGTATGTATTATTCTCCGCTTTATAATTTCATCTATAAATCAGATAAAGCCTTAATCCGATACTGTGTTATCGTTGGATTATTCAATAACGTTATTAATAATAATTGTGATATAATATTTATTTTGTTTCTGTTGGGGTAAGATCGGGCGCACACATACAATTTCATATTATATCTAATATTACAAATGCGAAAGTGACTGTCTCTTACCTTTTCACGCGTAAACAGTTGGACTGATTTAGTTCAAATTTGGTATTCAGATAGTTTGAGTTCCGAAGAAGGACATAGGATAGTTTTTATCCAGGAAAATTGCAGTTCCCGCAGGATAGCGATAAGCTTCTGCTCAGACGGAGTCGCGGGCAACAGCTAGTTGTTTATAATAGTTCTTGTTATGTTCAAGACATTCAAGTTTCAACGTTAAAGAGTAGTAAACTCCCAAACTTTCTCATTGTCAGTCAAACAGTACATGCTCTCTTAAGATTTACAGTTAAGGAACCCAATTCCTAACCCACCATGAATGCTTTCCTCTTTAAGTAATGCGATGTCACTATGACGTTTACTGTAAAAAGGTACCTCGATGGGTCAGGAATTAAATTCCTTAACTGTGAATTAGGAAACGTGCTCTGAGTGTTTACGTTACTGAGACATCGAACTGGGGCCTTAATACGATTCAAATCAGACTCAGTTCAGGTTTTAGCTGTTATTTTTAGTACGGATCTGACAGCGAGCGAACTGGATCGGAATTGAATCGCGTTAGGACGTCATGGTAAGGGCCTGCAACGCCTAACTAGCCAAAGGTCTTGGATATTCACTTAGCATTAATTGCATGCATAACCAAGTAGCTGGATCATGATGCATAACGCTGTCAATTGTTTGGTTCAGTTCAGTCAACATGACATGAGCCAAATGATTGCACTGAAAACAGCCAAGTGCGAGTCGGACTCAAGAAAGAAAGAAAGAAGACATTTATTCCTTTTTGCAAGACACACAAATATAAGAGGATAAACACAATTTTATAGAAAATAATCAAGACATGAAAAATACCTAAATCATGAGCGCTGTGTGTCTTCGCAAAAATTAAACGGTCGCTGGCTCAGCATTACGCTGAGGTGTTAGACTGCAGCACTGATTTTCAGCCAGAGCCGTCTATGACTCACGAAACGATACACAGATAAAATATACTACATAATCCATAAACTTGTACGTAAACAAAGCAATAAATAGATAGAATCATGAAGAGTGTGTACTTTCAAATATAACAGAACTTGAGACATTTGATAAAATCCTGTCTAAATAACCTAACCTCAAATTTTCCTTTTTAATTCAAGTTTTCGTTGGCGACTCTTGTTTTCGTTGATTTATTCCTACACATGTACTTATCTACGTACTTACCTAATTTCAAGTCAATCGGACCAACCTAACATACATGAACATGCATAAATAAATAGATACAAAAAACCGGTTGTCTATAAAGGCGGTTTTCGAACGATAGTTTTACGTGAACGATAATGTATCACAAGCCGACGCTTGGGCCGATCGTGCCTCTCTATCGCTCTCTATCTACTCGCTTGCACACTCTGACGTCACGCCATGAGTCATGCTTTTTCGTGAGTGCAGCCGGCGTTCGATTTATAAGACGTTATCACGTCAAAAAGTGAATGCAAAGCTTGTAAAAATAATCATTGGTCCGGCACAACACTAGCGGACGGCGGCGAGCGTGGGACAGCACTGTGTGTCAAAACGACTCTACGTTGACAGAACTCGATTAGGAAGGAGCAAATTTTATAAACCACAACGTTCATCCGTTCCAATCAAACTTTCCTTTCATTTTTAAATTAAAAATTCTTGTGATTATATGTAAAAAAGGTTCACAATCTTAATCAAGCTAAGTGTAATTCATACATTATGCAAACTACGTAGTCGTAAGTGTGCGGGCGAACTTACACTACATTTTATTATAATACAAGAGGGCTAAATTGTTTCCCTGCTCCCCGATTCATCCCCTAACGATATCGTGTATTCTATTAATGACCACCCTACTTGCCCTTGCACGGCTGCGTGGTAAAAGTGCGTAACTTGAAAAAACAAATATTCAATATTGATTTAATTTTGAATATGACTTTAATTATTATAATGGATATGATGTAAAACTATGATTACTTACTTGCAAGTTGCATCATTAAGTGGTTTAAAAAACAAACAAAATCGTGGCAGAATATTTTTCATTGAAAAAACATGGCTGTTAATCGAGCACGTGTAAAAATTGGACTCGAAAAAATATATGAAATAACTGAGGAGTAAAATATTGTAAGTAAGTAAGTAAATGCTTTATTGTACAAATATAGAGAAGTAGAGACAAATCACAAAAAAGACCTTAAATATATGCAAAGGCGAACTTATCCCTAGAAGGGATCTCTACCAGTTAACCTTTGAGTAAATGAGAGGAGCATTAAGCGAGAGACCGACAAAGAGTGAGTTGTAATTTTGTATTTCAATTATTGTTTAGTAAAAAACAACGAAAATTCAAAAACTAATGTTCTGTGAAATGTATTTGTAATCTTAATTTGGACTAGGTAATTATGAGTCTGTAGGTACTTTTTTTGCGATGTGATGTTTAATAATGAATTTTCATGTTTCTTTGTTCTGTTTTAATGCCTTTCAATTTCAGAATTGTTTGGGACAGATCTCTAAAATTAGACCGTTTTTCACCTTTGAAATTTTCTCAGTAACATGTTTCTTTCTTCTTTGTTTGCAGTGTGTTCTAGAAAAAATAATAAAGCACGAAAGAAAGGTATGAAAGAAAGAATGGGGGATTGTATTGTATTGAATTGAGACGTGATGGACACGGGCGTGCCGGCAAACGTAGTGTGCCGTCCTCTCGCTAGGTGGGGCGATGACATTCGTAAGCGGGCAGGGATTGAAGGAGAGCTGAAGATCGAGCTCAGTGGCAAGCCAATGAATAGACGTAGGATAATGATGTAATTTACAGATTAACGGACTTACTCTGTTTTACCATGTGGCCGTGCAGTTACCCTTAGGGGCATGGGTCTATTGTTAAAAATATGTTACAAGAAAATAAGTGGCAGTCGATCGGTGAAATTTTATAAAATTACAAGATTCTGTGTTAGCATCGCTTTAAGTTTCTAGTTTGCGTTTGTCCCTGAGTTTTTCTTTTTTAAATCAAAATGAATGAGCTCATCATCAACTTCATTTTGAAAGTCTCCTCGAATTTCAACTCAAATACTTGCAATTGCGGCACAGCGAGAATGCCTGCGGGACCTTACCTAAGAGTCCGAATTTGTAAAATTTTTACGTACGACATGACTAGGAGTGTACTTTATTCGTCAATTTTGTACGACGCCTGATTGGTTCTTTTGTCATCTCACATTCAAAAACCCTTTTTTAATGGCGTCGTAAAAGAGCCAACAATCCTTTTTTAAAAGCAGCCCTTTATCAATTTGTCCCTCCATCAAACCCTGACGATTCGCAAAATTCACCTTAGACAAAGATATTGAGTGGAATTTAATCACTCCCCGTTTCTGGTTCGTTTTATTTTAATTCAAATCTTTGAGTTATTCCGGTTTGTTTGATCCGTGAACAATGTTTTTTGTATGAGGGCGAAACGGAATACAATGGGACAAGCTAACTTTGCGTTAGAAATACTGTCTTTTAATTTAACTTTGTAGGCATTATTTCTGTTCAAGGTCTTAAAATTGATGTTAACATGTTTACATTTTGTTCATTGCTACTTTTTACCGTCTGCATCTCTAGCACAAGAGCGTTTTTTTCTTACTGTTTGTTCTGGAAAGTCTGTTTCGCGCGCAATGCGACTTGCTTGTAGTTTTTTTTATTTTTTTTTTATATGAATAGGAAGGCAAACGAGCAAGTGGGTCACCTGATGGTAAGTGATCACCACTGCCCATAGACAGCCGCAACCCCGGAGGGATTGCAGATGCGTTGCCAACCTAGAGGACTAAGATGCAATATTATGCCTCTTGTGCCCGTAATTTCCCCGGCAGTCTTACTCTCCACACCGGAACACAGCAGTGCAAGCACTGCTACTTAGCGGCAGGATTAGCGAGTAAGATGGTGGTAGCAATCCGGACGGACCTTGCACAAGGCCCTACCACCCGCAAAACCCGCCCGCTTTTTTATAAATTGTGAAAATTAGCTTAGCTACCGGACGTAAGTGGCGGAGTAGCGAAGTAAATGTTGTTATTGTAATTGTGTCGTATAGACACATCATTCAAACAATAGCTTGGCGAGAAATTCGCATAGTAACAAGGTCACGTGACAGCTAGTAACATAGTAAACTCCGAAGGCTTACCCACCTGCTATGGGTGGTGTAGAGGTAGCACGCGTCACGGAATGACGAGGATCTCGAGCCATAGCTTTACTTTTTTGATTTTAATGTTTTTTGTTGATTGGCAACACTGACAGTATCTTAGCAGCACAATATTTTGCAGTCACAGATAAGTATTATACTGTAGGCTCTTTGAACATATCTTTTGCCGGCTCGGACTGAGTAGCTTTGAAAAAATAAAATCGTGTTTATCTCAACTCAGCGAATCGCTTTTTGATGTCAAGAACTTTCCTTGTTTGCCGGCTGGGAAACAATCTTTATGAAAATCGACACCGGGTAGGGCTGCCATTATGATATTAATAATTTATTTATTTTGCGTCATCGTAGCACGAAAGTAGGTAGGTACCAGCCCGGCTGGCATGAGAATGCGCGAGAGTCGCGTCGCGCGCAAGAGGGACTACCCGTCTCTATCTAGAACGAATAGTAGTCGTAGTAATCAGGGATGTTACGGATATATAATTTCGGATCCGGATATGGATATGGATATTGGTAAAATATATATAAGTTATGGATATTAAATTATTTCGGATTATCCGATAGTTTCAGTTACGGATATACAATTTTTAAGGAACTGTAAAATGAAATACAATACGACTAACGCGCGCGCGGCTGGTCTGCCGGCCGGGCAAAAACAAAAACTTGTCACGACGTGGCATATTTAGGTACTAAGTAGTAATTAGTTAGACTCCGCCCAATCCGAAACTATCCAAAACTTGTATATCGGATTCGGTTACGGTTACGGATATTTTTTTATTTCTGATATCCGATAGTTTCGGTTACGGATATGGATATCCAAACAACACTGGTAGTAGGTAATAGTCGTTTAATGTTCCTCTCATCTACTCAAAGGTTAACTGGTAGAGATCCCTTATAGGGATAAGTTCGCCTTTGTGCATATATTAATGTTATTTTTATTTTTTTGTGAACTGTATCTGTTTCTTTATATCACTACATAGTATAAATTTGTACAATAAAGCATTTACTTTTTTTTTTTTATTGAACTTTTTAATATGAGTTGATAATAACATGAACAACAATATACTTACTTACTTACTTAATAGTGAAAAAATGGGCAACCTATCTCACGCGCGGCGCAACTTTTGCGCGCTCTCGTGGTCGGTCTAGACGAGCAGTTGCTTCTCTTTCCGCGCAGATGGTAAAAGCCCATCGAGAGAATGAGCAACAATCTTTGGAATCATGTTTTTGGCGATGCGGCTAGCACTATCCCTTAAGGGTTAGACAGAGTAAGGTAACAAGACCTAACGGCCGCGTTCAGCGCGATTGCGGGCGTATATTTGTAAAGAGTTTGAACAGAATACTTGCTGCCAAGTTTCTTGAGATCCTCTTGGCAATGATGGAATTCCTGAAAAATCTGGACAGTCCAAAACAGACAATAACACTACCCTCTTGCGGCATTTGCAGAATAACTCGCAGACTGTTGCTACCCTGCGCAGGCGCTTGAGGGCGTATTGGCTCGATGGATCCTCTTAAATGAATGTGATTAGTTTTGTAAGTTGTGTGGTATATAATATTTATGTATATGTACATAAAAATATTATTTATTATACAATATTCCGATATAGGTGTAACGTATCTTACTCGTACATTATTTCAAATTTAGGCATTTAGAATAATTTACGTTTCGATCGGTTCTATCCTGCCAATCGTTCAAAATTGAACTGAAAGAAATCCCTTTTAGGGATACGTTCGCCTTTGCGCATTTCTCTTGTCCTGTATTCATCTTTTTCATATGTTTTACAAGCTTCTGCCCGCGACTTCGTCTGCGTAGAATTATACCTACAACCCTCCTCTTGAATCACTATTAAAAGAAAACCGGATCAAAATCCGTTGCGTTGTTTTAAAGATCTAAGCATACATAGGGGCAGACGGCGGAAAGCGACTTCTTTTTATACTATGTAGTGGTGTACTATCAAGAGTTATACATACATACAGACAATCAAACAATGGCCAGACTCAATGCCAGTCTTTTTGTGGCAACCCTAATCCGTGGGCTTTATGAGGCGGAAACGAAGAGTTCCTCCGTCGATGTTTAGCGATACGATTGCTTTTTTTGAGCCGGAAACACTCATTATTGCGCATTTTCCGATACTTTGGATCTCGTTAGTAAAGCTGATTTGAATAGCCGCTGGCAATAGATGGCGGTAGCGATGGACGAGTCGTTTTCACTGACCGAGCGACGCGAAACCGTTTTATACACACAAATCACGTCTATATCCAGAGACATACTATACTCCGCTACTCATGTGCTAGATAACCAAGCCTGTGTGAAATTTATATGTTTTTCTTGCAATCCCTCTACTACTGTGAACAATTAAGAATAATAATTAACTTTGTTTGTTTGTTTGTTTGTTTGGATAATTAAGTTTGTGACATTTATTTGTGTTTGCATGAAAAACATATATATTCCACACAAGCTTGGTTATCTTGCACGTGAGTAGCGGAGTAGCAAGGTTATTTTTTGTTCATTGAAATGGACCTTCGCAAAGTAACGCCTGATTCAATGAAACATAGGCCGAGCCTAAGGTAACTAAGACCTGTAGCGTGATTGTGGGCGTATAGGTGGAAAGGGGAATCAAAATAGTGATGGGTCCGCATCCCCTATAACATGATTCCTATGATTTTCGACTATTCCCTCGATGAGCTCTTACCTGCGCGGGAAGAGAAGCAACTGGTACATTCCATGTTATTTCTTTGCTCCCAGACCAGCGTGGAAGTTCATCATTATTAGCGTAACATAGTTCTTCCTCAGGCCCAGGTGAGGTATAATCTTCCGTTAAATGATTCAGTGTACATTAAACTTAATTGCTTCCCCGTATGTAATCCTTAAGCAATTAGCAGGAGGATTTAAAAGTGGTCAAACGTGAGCTGGTCTCAGAGGGCTGGGTTCTGTATTGGTAACATCTCTACTGTAGACTAATATAATTTAAGGCTTAGTTTAGTAGTGAAAAGAGAGGATTATCACTGCATAAAAAATATTTTATCATTTATTTTGTATTTATGTATGTACAGTACTATTTTATGTACATTAAACGCAAGAAAAAGAACAACGGATAATTGTCGAAGGATTCCTAAATTAACAGAGAGATAGATTCGTGCTTCGTAGCAAAAACAGTGAGCTTTTATGAGGATTAGATGTTTGTTTAAAAGAATTAATGTATTTTCTACACACAAATCGCGTCTTTATTCCTTACACAGCCAAGAAAGGCCACGTTTGGCATGATTGTGGGCGTATAGGTGGAAAGGGGAATCAAAATAGTGATGGGTTGCTAAACGCATCGCCTATAAAAGTCGTGATTCCTATGCCCATTCCCTCGATACACATACATACATACCGTCACGCCTCTTTCCCGCAGGGGTAGGCAAAGACTACTTTGTTCCACTTGCTACGATCCTGACATACTTCTTTCGCTTCATCCACATTCATCAATCTTTTCATACATGCTCGTCGGTTTCGCTCCCCCCTCTCCCTCCCTCGATAGGTTAAAGATAAATAAATGTAATTTAAATGCTGAGTAATAATAATAAATATTCGCTTCGCGGTCCTCTGTCATATGTCAAACAGTCGGCTAAGACATTTCAGAATTATACGAAAAATAATTCAAGTAAATAAGGATCGCATTTTTCATGTTACGTTTCATAACTGAAAAACTGTTTAAGTGTATTGTTAAAGCATTGAAAAAAAAACTCTAATATATTTATTTGCACCCCATCAGTGCATTAGTAGTTCCGCCCCTCCATTTGCACCTCTTACCCATAAATATTGCACCCTCTGACTTTTAGGGGGTTCAAATTTACCGATTTAAGAGAATCTTGATTCCGGCTGCCACACAAACAATAAAGACTCATTTTGCTAATCCAGTAGTCACATTATGCTTCCATGCTGGTCTGGGAGCAAAGAAAAGACATAGAATGTACCAGTTGCTTCTCTTCCCGCGCAGATTCTAAAAGACCATCGAGGGAATGGGCGAAAATCATAGGAATCATGTTAGCGGCGATGCGGTTAGCAACCCATCACTATTTTTTATTCCCCTTTCCATCTATACGCCCACAACAATGAAAAGAAAAATTCGAAGTCTACCCACCTGCTATTATGGGTGGTGTAGGGGTATGGGCACGCGTCATGGAATCGTTTCCCGGCAATAGCTTTACTTTTCGGATTTTTCTCTGTTCTAATTTTCAGTCACATTTAGAAATTTAATTTCTAACGGTAAAACCGTAAAAGTAAACAAAAAATCAAGAAAAAAAAATTTCTTGATTCATTTGATAGTGCTTATCATTTGAAAAACAGCGCCTTCTCTCGTCCCTGGTGAGCAGTAGATGTTCCACGGGAGTTTGTAATTGTGTCGTACAGACACATCATTCAAACAGATGACGCTTAGCGACAAAAAATTCGCATAGTAACAAAGGTCACGTGACAGTTAGTAACAGGTAGAAAAATTCGGAGACTACCCACTGCTATGGGTGGTGTAGGGGTATAGCACGCGTCACGGAATGACGAGGATCCGGGTTCGATTCCCGGCCATAGCTTTACTTTTCGGATTTTTCTATGTGTTCTAATTTTCATAGACATTTAGAAATTTTTTATTAAAACCAATCCAAACGTCACAAAGGCCACACGACAAAAATAACTTTGCGACAGCAGAAGTTTCAACATTTTTATGATTTGAAAGCTTTTTATGAGTAGATGAAACTGTATTTTAAATTAAGCTAACATTTTCGCGACGAGCGTGTCTCTAAAGCTTTTAATATCTGTGTGTTATGACACTATACGATTGTGTTCGTTTGTATATTTTCTAGGATAACTGGCTGTTGCTCGCGAATTCGTCTGCAAATAATTCGTTTATCGTTATCCCGAAAAAACAACGTAACTTTAGGGGATGAAAAATAGCCTATATGTTGTTCTAGACTATAATCTATCAAATTTCAAATCCGTTCAGCCGTTCTGGCGTGAAAGAGTAACAAACATCTAGACATGATAGATATATTATTGATTTCTGATTTCTAGTTTTTGTAGGTATGAATTATTTTATTGTACCTTATTGTTTTTATTTTTTACAATTGACGATCTTTTTGTGACTTTCTTATGTTTTGACATAAAAATATAATATAATTTACAAATAGAAATAAATCTAATCTAATCTAATCTAATCTAATCATGTTTACAAACCTTCGCATTTATATATTACTGGCTGTTGCCCGCCACTTCGTCTGTATAGAATACGTTTATCGCTATCCCGCAGGAATTACGCAATTTTTCGGGATAAAAAGTAGCTTATGTATTATTCCAGACTATAATCTATCTATGTTCCAAATTTCATCCAGTTCTGTCCAGCCGTTCTGGCGTGAATGAGTAACAAACATCCACCCATCCATACTTACAAACTTTCGCGTTTATAATATTAGTAGGATAGGATGGATATCTATACATAATATCCATTTTTGGGATAACCTCCAATATCATAGAGATGCATTAAGAAAGGTATTATCTATTTTTATTTAATAGTTTGTATGGCATACATACTTACGGGGTAGTCAGAGCCTAATTTAACATAACCTAAAGGCCACGTTTAGCATGATTGTGGGTTGCAAGCCGCATCGCCTATACCATGATTTCTATGATTTCGCCCATTCCCTCGATGGGCATTGTATGGCAGCCTTCCTTGTGTTGCACCCATGCCTTAATGGCGCTGTCGCCAAAGAGGCTGGCAAGTAAGATTAACAAACTCCCATTGTTTTTTACCCGGCGCACCCAGGGTTCTATCCCCTAGACGATTAGCCAAGTATAGTCTCTTAGAGTGTTAAACCGTCCGGAGAGGGCAGTGATTAGCGTATCGTGTTAACAGCTTCACAACAGGTCTAACCACCTAACTTCCTGCTGCAACATTCCCTGAGCGGTACAATTTAGGGATCTTTAAAAAGCGAGCCTTCATGTTCTTGAAAGGGCCGGCACCGCAGCTGTGATTCCCCAAGTCTTGCAGGTGTCCCTGGGCGATGGTGATTACTTTCCATCAGGTGACCCGTCTGCTCGTTTGCCCCTCTTATATAAAAAAAAGGTACGGTCGGTCATTTGGCTTATTTAAATGGCCGAAAACGATTTTTCGAGTTGACACATGTCATATCGACATAATAACCCAATTTCCTAAAAAACTGGCTCCATTGTCATACCATGAAGAACTGTAGCAGTTATTTTGCCAGAAGACACTCTATATATTTATTTTTATTTTGTTCCATCACTATTTTGAGTCCCCTTCTACAATCACGCTAAACGTGGCCTTTAGGTGTTATTACCTCTGCCCTGTAAGGGACAAAGAATTGATTTATGTATGTATATATTTGTCAAAATCGGTAATGTCTTAAAAATCTAAATAGGTAGGTACTATAACAGAAGTGCCAATTGTTTTTCAAAGGAGTTTATTTTGTGACGTGCAAATTATTTTCATTTTAGGGTGGCAGAACACATTATCTGGCACCTACTTCACAAATACGACAGTTGTCGGTGACAAGTGTCAATTCTGTTAACATTACAAACTCGACGGGAATCTACGCCGGTTGGCTTCGTATTGAATACACATTGCATTTAGAATTGACAATGGTCACTGACAATTGTCAGTTGGTGACATAGGGTCCTGGCTGATGGTACGTTCTTGTGTGTGCTCCCGTGCTGGTGTGAGTGAGCTCAACTTTGTATTTGACACACACTTCAATGAATATACTAACCTAATACTGGGATAAGTCCGCCTTTGTGCATGTATCTCAGTGTTTGTCAATTGTATTTTGTCTTGTTTATTTTGCACAATAAAGAGTTTACATACATACATACATACATATACTTACGCGAACCTTGAAGATTTTGTTTGGAAACATAAAACCTTGCACAAGACACCTCCGTTAGGTTAAATGCTCTAAGATAGTCCCTTAAAACCAGGGTGCATATAAAAAGAGGATGATACAGCATGTTCCAAGTTCGCAATGGATACAATTGGTTGTGATTTTGCAATTTGTATTGGTTTTATTTATGATAGTTTGTTAGTGTAGTTTTAATGGAAGGAGAAGTTTTTTCATCCCATTAAGTAAATGATCTGTGATGTAAACTTAGTGAAATGGGAAAATAAACTTTTTTGTTAAACTAATTCAGCATCAAGCCCTCGCCAGCACTTTTATAATCAGTGTATTTGTACCAATTATGGTACAGTACAAGTGTAATAATATGTATTTAGACAAAGATTCAAAAATAAGTACCATACGCTCTTACACCGGCGTAATAAGGTCGTGGGACATATTTTTGAGAAGTTCCTATCAATACTTATTTTTGCACTTGACCGTACATCAACATTTCAAGAATGTCACATGTAGCACATCGATAAATGTACAATGGGTCAAAATGATAGAAACTGTTTGTATCTAAGAGTTAGAAATCCATTAAACGATCAATAGTTTGTCTCAAATATGATGCCTAATAGCTAGATGTGAAGAAGAATCGCAGATATTTTATTATGATCTATATGGCTTCAAAAATACGCACACGTTTACAGCAAATGTACCATATATGGCACACGACAAATAATTTCACTCGTTATGTGCCACATCACATCAATCAATCAATGTCCAGCCTATATACGTCCCACTGCTGGGCACAGGCCTCCTCTGAGTACGAGAGGGCTTGGGTTATAGTTCCCACGCGGGCCCAGTGCGGATTGAGAACTTCACGCACCATTGAATTGCTTCGCAGATGTGCGCAGGTTTCCTCACGATGTTTTCCATCACCGAAAAGCTCATGGTAAATTTCAAATGTCATTTCGCACATAAATTCCGAAAAACTCAGAGTTGCGAGCCCGGGATTCGAACCCACGACCTTCTGTATCTTTTACACCCATGGCCCACATATGATACATAAGTGGTAATTCTTCTCCGGTTCAATATAAATAGGGTAATTGAGTCAGCTGGATATTTGTGTGAAAGAGATGAAAATCCATTTAGCGATAGTCAGAGTCACAAAGAGACGGTGACAGCACTAGTAGTTATTGTAACGTATTTTGAGAGCATAATTAGGCTTGTCAGCCCCACAAACACTTATTACCGACGCAATAACATCCTGTATTTCGTTGAGGCTTTGTCTATTAACTTATTTACTAGGTATTGTTACGATAGGTTGTATAGGTCTACGAACTGGTTGGTTCGAGTTTGTACTCATTTTTTATAAATCGAACACTCGTTCGATTTTATTCGGATTTTGGATTTTATTCTCTGCGGGGATTATAGTTAAAAACATGGATTCTGTAAGAAGCATTTTTTTAAATAATAAAATATTAACGCTGACTTGCATGTATATACTTGAAATCTGCTTGCTTGTTAAAGAACATAATGAGTATTTTACAAAGAAAAACAAATTAAAGAAAAACTTACGATCGCAATATAAATATAATCGTATACAACTCTTTATTGTACACAAAACACAAGAAAAAGATCAATACAGGACAACACACATGCACAAAGGCGAACTTATCCCTAAAAGGGATCTCTTCCAGTTAACTTTTGAACGATTGACAGGACATAAGATAAAGTCTCTACTTGTAGTTTCTTATTTTTTATAACAACTGTATCTAACGCTATGTATTTGTCATAACAGAATCTTTCAATCGCTATAAACTTCCATGCATAAAGATTAGTAAACATATAAAGAATCTATAAATTTTATGTGCAGCTTCCAATTTCATAGTAGCTTTTACACTCTACTTTGTAGCTTTACGAGCTTGTAGCCGATAAACTTGAACAATATGAATATGTTGGCGTTTTACAGCTTTTTAAACATATAGAGCGAAGTTTATTTTCTAAATTTAAATATGGCGTCTTACGAGTACTCTTTAGTTGCATAGTTCCATAGCGTTTTTGAATTGCTGAAATTAGTAACTTGTAGCGCCGAAACGGCTCAACCGATTTTGATAAAACAAAGCGAAAAACAAATCACGTCTTCATCCCTTACGGAGTAGTCCGAACCCAAGGTAACAAGACACGAAGGCCACGCTTAGCATAGGGGGCGTACAGGTGGAAAAGGCGAATTAAATTTTGATAGAAGATAGAAAATCTGCTTTCAAATAAAAATATCAGGAGCTCATCAGTGCTTAGATTTATATGGAAACTGTTCTTATAAGTTATTTTAATAAATTATCTTGTCTTATCTTATCTTATCATCATCTTGTCAAACTTATCACTTTAACTATGATTATCTGCTAACTGGTAAATTTTAAAATTAATCTTATAACTATTAGCGCGGTTTTTCGGGTTAGGTAACATTTATATACGTTTTTAAAAAGTCTATAAATAAAATTTGTAGAAATTATTAGCAAATGATGATAAACTTAAAAATTCGCACACAAATGGTTCACCCGGCAGACACGCACACACACACACACATTTAAAACACTCCTCTTTTTGAGTCGGGAATAAAAAAAAAAATTCGCAAATACTTATTTTATTTCACTTTATTTTATTAAACTCCACAGCCTCAACCACGTTGCCTAAATTAGATTGTCTGGAACACCCCCAACTCGGGACCATGGAGTACGAAATAACAGAGTTAACCGCCGCGAATATGATACCACAAACCACTAACGACAGGAGCTGCCATTACCTTTGTAATAAAAAAACGATCTATCTGTCTCAGTGCCATCGTTTAGCGAATCTCACACGTTCTCACTCAATCTCTCTTTAAATTGCGTGACATGATGTGGATTAAAAATGTGAACTTACCTTTTTTCATGTATACCAATTTTATCACATTTCATGTCTGTTGCCATGCCCATCGAGGTAACGGGCAAAAATCATAGTTCGTGCTATGTACCTACTCACGAGCAAAAATATATGAAAAATTGTATGCCAGTGGCCCCTTATTTTTGCTCGTCAGTGTAGTATAGGCTATAAGTGACGCAGCTAGCAACCTTACCCCTTTCCACATACGCCCACAATTTTGCTAAACGTGACCTTTAGGTGTTACCTTAGGCTCTGTCTACCCTGTTAGAGATAGAGATGCGATTTGTGTATATAAGGAAGACCGAGGTGAGTTGATACAAAGCCGATTTCTCTGCACCTATGACAGTTAGCGAGGTCACAACTTCACACAAACTGTGGAGTGTAGAAAGAGCAACGAATTAGCGAAGTTACCAGCCCGATAAACTGTCACAGTTCAGAGAAATCGGCTTTGTATCAACTCACCTCTGTCTCAACTCTCCTCGGTCTGCCCTACGTAAGATTTTTGATCAAAAAACCTCATGAGCATTTTGTAAAAAATTACAGTCGTATTGGGTCGAATAGGCCTTAAATGCTGCTGGAAGTTAAACAGAGCTCTCATGTCGGCGACCCGTTAAAAACGACGACATTGTGGTGACACTAAATGGCTTTTGCCATGTGGGTGCCCAGATAGGCCAATACATGTAGTGCAATAAAAACGCACGTTTAAAATGCTGTGTGGCTTCGGGCATTAACAATTTCGCCGCTATTAACTTAATCTGAAGTCCGTGCGGTTTAAAATGCACCTACATTTGACGAAACAGTCGCGAGTGACACGAGATGCTTGGCGGTGAAAAGGATAATTGGGGAAGTTCATCTATACATATAAAATTCAAAGTCCTGACTGACTGACTGACTGACTGACTGACTGACTGACTTAACTATATATCAACGCACAGCCCAAACCACTGGACTTAGAGACTTGAAATTTTGCACATAGATACCTTATACAATGTAGGCATCCACTAAGGAAGGATTTTTGGAAACTCCCACGGGATAAGGAAAAAACGGGAATTATAATATTCGATTCTTTGTAATGGCTGAGATGATGATGATGATGATGATGATATATTCGATTCCGAGTGACGCTATCTCAGTAACTATAATAACTAGACTCTTCAAATTTGATACATAAGTAGGTGATTACAAAACTAAGAAACTAATTTCAGGATTTTTGGAAATTTCCACGGGATAAGGAATAAAACGGGATTTATATACTCAGTTCTACGGGATCGATTTTTCGTTTTACTGGTCGTATAAAACTGAAATTTGGCCTTCAAGTTCTCTTGGGGAGTGTAGGGGAGCACTACAAAAGGATTTCCCGAAATTCCCACGGGAACGGAAACACCGGGACTTTTCGTTTTACTGGTTGCAGAAAGCTGAAATTCGGCATGTAGGTTGCTTCGGGAGTGTAGAGGATCATTAAGAGAGTACTTTCCAAAATTCCCACGGAAACGGGAAAAAAACAGGATTTTTCGTTTTACTGGTCGTAGAAAGCTGAAATTTTGCAAGTGGGTTCCTTGGGGAGTGTAGGAGTTCCCGTAAGAATTTCGGGAATTGGTCTATTTGGCGAAATTCTTACGGGAACGGGAAAAACGGGACTCGGGGGAAAAGTTGAAATATGTCACGTAGGTATATTCGGGAGTGTAGGGGAACACTAAGAAAGGATTTTCCGAAACGCCCACAGGGACGGGAAAAAACGGGATTTTACGTTTCCAGACGAAACAGCGGAAGAAAGAGATTTAACATTTATAACGTGTGTTTCTTTAAAGGCTTTAAGTGTACTCCGAAAGCACTCCCCAAAATTTCTGCGGGAACGGGAAAAAACGTATTTTTTCGTTTTACATCATAGCGCGTACGAAGTCGCGGGAAAAAGCTATTTAGGGTATATTTTAGGACAGCCCTATAGGTTAGGTTAGGTTTGTTTTATAAAAATCCTGCAATATTTACAGTTTCAGAAAAATCAAGGTAGCGGGGCAATGCGGGGGCTTGCTTGCATGCTTGCTTGAGTGCTTGCTTTGCATGCTTGATTGCATACTTGCTTTCATGCATGCTTGCATGCTTGCTTGAATGCATGCATGCTTGCGTGCTTACTTGCATGCATGCTTGCTTGCACGCTTGCTTGCATGCTTGCATGCCTGCTTGCATACTTACATGCTTGAAAGCTTGCAGGCTTGATTGCTAGCTTCTTTGAAATACTCATGGTTCACGCGTGCGAAGCCGCGGGCAAAAGCTAGTTTTGTATAATGCTGTATGGATTCCGGCTTTTTCATTTTAAACAAAGCCAGCAGAGGACCCTGGCTCGCATCTCATGAGTTTTTTGGAATTTATTTGCGCAATTTCATTACCTACTCATTGCATAAGCTTTTATCATGGGTTTTACGGTGAAGGAAAACGTCGCGAGGATACCAGCATGCACCTGCGAGGCAATTCAACGGTGTATGTGAAGTTTTCAATTTAGGTTTATTACTCAGATAATGAGAGTAAAATAGAAGCTCTAGGGCAGGGGTGGCCAACGGGTCGATCGCGATCGACCGGTCGATCGCGCCTGTTAGTCCAGTCGATCGCGGCAAGGCAAAAAATATAAATTTGTGGACCAGACTGCGCAACGTAATCACCAATTGCTGATTTAAGGTTTCATGAAGTACGTAATTGGTAGATCGCACAAGTTTTCGTTAGTAAACAGGAGATCTTGGGTCTAATCAAGTTGGCCACCCCTGCTCTAGGGAGTTACATAATTCCAGACCCGTCGTGGTTACGCTCTCACCGTAAACGTCAGTGAAGTTCCTTGCCGATTAAACGTAACGTTACTATGATATGGATTGTGAAAAGGTTCCACAGTGGATCAGTTAAATTTGGTCGATATTACGTTTTCGTATCGAGAGCTGTTAGCAGAATAAACGCGCAGTTTTAATATAAAATGAACAGGTGGTCTCTCTCTAACCAGTTAACGTATCGACGCTGAATATTTTATAACTCGGCAGTGTATCGTAACTCCGGGGACAAATTTATTGGGGCAGCTTTTAACTTAAGAGGGAAGCGGGTTGTCTGTCTTAGAGGCAAGGTTCTCTTTCAACGGTCGATTTACGGATGGCCCAAATTGTGGTGCTGCCTACCCTGCCTACCCTCTGCACGCGACTGGTTATATGGCATGAAATAATTTTGAAATAAGGCGTTGTATTAAAACTGGTTCGTGGTACTCTTTAGAACCTTTTCACAGAAAATTTTGTTAAATCGCATTTTTTTACAAAGAAAGTGTTAATGAATGACATTATTTGACTTTCAATCAGAACTTTTTTCATGTACTCGTGAAAGTATTAAAGAAATAATAAGCTGGGGTAGCCTAGCGGGTTCACCTATGGCCTCTTAATAGAGGGTTGGGTTCGAATCCTGGGTTCGCACCTTTGACTTTATCTCACTTTATGTGCGTAATTACATTTGAACATTGAGCCTTTCGGTGAAGGAAAACATTGCGAAGACACCTGCAAAGCAATTCAATGGAAGCTCTGCACTGTCCTGCGTGGACTACTTTACTCTCATTCTGAGCCGGAGATGATAGCGAAAAAAAATAAAGAAAATTAAAAGTAAAATAAAATATATTATTAGGGAAAATATTTGCTAGTTTACAAAGCAGAAGAAAACCAAGTCAATCTGTTTATTATTTCAAAATAAATAAATAAATAAACATCTTGGGACAAATTACACCAATTAACCCAGCCCCAAACTAAGCAAAGCTAGTACTATGGGCACCAGACGACAGATAAACATATTTATATAATGTAGATAAATACATACTTAAATACATATAACATCCATGACTCGAGCACAAATATTCGTATTCATCATACAAAATGTTTGCCCCTGCCGGGATTCGAACCCAGGACCTCTAGCTTCATAGTCAGGGTCACTAACCACTAGGCTATCCGGTCGTTCGGTCGTAAATATTCGTGTAAATTTTAATTATAATTCGTTGTACAATTTATTTGTCCCCACTTGCAATACTTAACGCCGTGAGCGAAATAACCGATAAGTCGTTTCGATGACGTACTGCTTTAATCGATGAGCGAGTCGACACGATATACTTGTTCTTGTCGGATACGGGCTGAGACCACTTAAAGTCAAAATACGAGAGGCATTGCTAGGGGTGCTATTTTCCAAACGAAATTCGCCTGTGAAGTCATACCTCTAGACTACTTTTTATCCCGATTTTCCTACGGGATTTGAAAATAGTGACATGTACCACTAAAGCTACCAAGGGCCCGATTTTTGAAAGCAAATATGTGAAAATACCACTCGAAAGTGGTGAAAAATGGTGCTGAATTTGAAATACGAGTAGCTTAGAAGACAATCTTAGCTCTCATTAATCTTGTGAGCTAGTCAAAACTTTGATTAGAGCTGTAGTTTTGGAGATATAAGCTAATTTATACCACTTTCGAGTGGTACTTTTGAGTGATGTGCTTTCAAAAACCAGGCCCCAGACTTGATATTCGCCAGACATTTAAATTGTAGTGTACTTACATTACATAGATAGACATAATATAGTGCTTACTAACCATTTATAATTTATTTGTACAATTGATTATTTTAATAAATAATTTGAATTTGATTTGATTTGATGCTACAAGGGATTTTTTGAAATTACACGAGATAGGGCATCACTGGGATTTGTACTACGTTTGCTGCAAATGGGACCTATTTATAATTACTAGAACCTTGAAATATGGGATGTGACGGGATAAAAAATAAGGACTTACCCAAAATAAAGACTTATTCAGAAACGCTCTGTGGGCTTCTGTTAACTTAAAAATCGTGTGGCCTTATCTGTCACTTTGACATTTACATTTCACAGATAAGGACAAACGATTGCTAAGTTAGCAAAAGCCTATAGAGCGTTTATGAATAAGGGGGTTAGTATTTAGTTCACAATATTCCTTGAGGATCAGGTAGGTGCTCTAAGGAATTTTACGTATTTCCTGCATTTTCCATAGGTATTTGCTCACCCCGTAGTGGGGCAGAAGGGATAGAAACAAATAATAAAAATGACGATACCAAATTACCAGAAAAAAGGAGATCAGAGCCAGAAATTTGAAGTAGCAAATGAAAACACAAAATATTACTTCTATCTCTCCCCCCTTAAACTTCCATATAGAATGTACCAGTGCAGCTAGCAACCCATACTTTGATTCTATTTTCCTTTACGCCCACAATCTTACTAAACGCGGCCTGGTCTTGTTACCCCGCTCTGTCTACCCCGTAAGGGATAAAGACGTGGTTCGTGCACCGCAAAACCTCCCCTTTTTACGGTATGTTTTGTTCATTTCCTAGAACAGTGAACACAGTACGAGTTTACATGATTCTTCAAATTTATGTTATCCGTTACAGCAAATTGGATTCGTTGAAAGCTATTATTCTTCGAAGCCGTTATTTTGACAGCCGTTGAATTGTATGCTTAATAAACGGTTATCATCGATGTCGTTTAACGATACGAAATGTATGATGATTATGACTTTAATATGATTTGGGATGCAGCTATCAGCCACGTCATGAAGAGCGGATACATAACTCGCTGTTGCCCGCAACTTCGTCTGCATAGAATTCGTTAATCGCTAACCCGCAGAAATTACGCAATCCGTTCTTAGAGGATGCCTACGTCATAGTAGCTTTATGCATGCAAAGTCTCAGCCCGATCGGTTTAAAATTGACAAAGTTTCATATAAACTTTCATCCCCTATTTTATTCCCTTGGGGGTAGAATTGATCAAAATCCTTTCTTAGCGGATGCCTACGTCATAACATCTGCCTGCATGCCAAATTTCAGCCCGATCCGTCCAGTGGTTTGGGCTGTGCGTTGGTACTATGTCAGTCACCTTTGAGTTATACATATATATTTAAGATAAACGATATTTATATATATGTACATTTATTAAAAAAACACATAACAGCTAGTAAGAAATCGGTGTAAAAATACGAAATTTTACGTTAGTGTCCGGTCTCCCCTAGTTTAACTACACAGGCGGATTATTTGTTTTTTTTTTCACCCTATATAGTAATTTACATTAAATCTGCATACATGGCTCCCATATTTCCTTCAAGTATCCCCAATCGCCGGTAATACAGCAACATAGCAACGGGCGCAATCGAAACTGTGCCAAACTATTTAATCTTTGCCCCGGGGTACCACCAGTCAACATTATTAAAACAGTACGGAAGTACATTACAGAACACTAAAGCTCTAAAGCTGCGGGGTTATTACCCTACTCGCTCGCAATCGCCATCGTCTTCATTTTGACAGTTCTTGTATGAATGTGACAGCTAGGTGTTCTATTCTATTCTATTCTCCCTTAATGGCGGCCGTAAGGCTTGGGCCAATGTCAGTTTAAATGAACAGCTAGATGATTCCAATGCCAATTGTCAGCCCATACATAAACTGTCAAAATGAACAAGATGGCGATTGCGAGTGAGTTAGTCGGGTTACCTCCGCGTGTGATCAAAAGCGCGGTTTGTTTTTGGATCCGTCCGAGGGGAAGTGCAGTGCTTGTTCCGGTGCACCCTGGGCACTGGTTAATAGCCCGACAGGGGGGGGGAAGGGTCTTTTGACCGTGTTCTACCGTACAACGTTGCCGACATTTTTTTCACAAGATTTTTGAATACTGTATTTATTACTTTGACATTGGTGAAATCATCGCATCGTTCGATGGGGCCATATTAAAAAAGAAGAAGAAAAAGAGTGAGTTAGGTAATAAGCCTACTAACGATTAACGCCTGCCGCGTCGTGTTCCAGCGTCAACGATTGGAGACATCTACTCAATTCGCAAGATTCGTCTCTACTCTGATCCGTTTGAAACTCTTTTAAGACTTCAACAAGACACGGTCTTCCTCCCCGGCTCTTACGCTTAAAATTCTTTTGAAGCGTGAAATATCGACAGAACAAGGAGATAATTAACTGAACATATTCTCGCTTCTCGGGAGTTATCAGAAATATATACAGCATTTTTACCATTATAATAATTAAACCCATTGTGCATTTAAAATTTTATGTATTTTGACACGCACATTTATAAAAGGGATGTATAAGGTCCCCCAAGTTAAGTTCGTACCTTAAATTATATTATTTTAAATTAAATACTATGTATTTGTAGTTAGTCACATCGTGCAACAACGATCTCTAAGGGTGGAATAGTCGCCGTGAGTTTTAGGATGGTTACACATGGTTTGTGTTACTGTGTTGCAATATATTACTGTGATCAGTAGGTTAATGTGATCTCGAGCCAAATGCGCCAATTATGCCCGAAGCCGAGTTTAAAACGACAACGATTGTTCCGCGGACAAACGCATACACGAAGTATCGTTGGTTGTTTCAGCGTTATCAACGTTGGTCCATTGTGTACCTCTCATATTAGAATTTTAGGCGCCCTTGGCGAGTAGTCCAATATAGCTCAATCAAATTGGAATCCAATGTATGGGAATTTCGGCAAAATATATGGAGAACATTTATTTATAGGGATGTGGATACCTTATGGGGTGAAAAATTATCAACTTTCTGGGAAGATTCTGCACATCATTGGGACTTACAAAGACTGGAGATCAGAACACAACCGCTTTGCATCCACGTACATTGGAGATTTTACTCAATACGCTTTGCTTTACGCCATTGTTGGCCGGTATATTCTATTGTTGCCCAAGGATTTGTTTCATGGCCGTGTGGTTTGGTCCACTGTGGACCACGAAATAATTTATTTCAACTGTGATTGGGAAAAACTCAGCGGTGATCGTCCAGGGTCGAACCCTGTCACTGTTTGAGAAGATATTAAACGAACCAAGCGATTTTTAGATCATAGTAACATTTATTACTTTAATTTATTTTAATTAGACATGCATAGACAGTTACATTATAGTTACAGTATGTATTCATTAATATTAATCATGTTTTTATTCCTAACTGGGTAGACAGTCACAGCTGGCACCTAGGAACTTAACAAGACCTACGTTTATAAGGATAACTACTTTTTTTTTCTAAACGAATACGATTATCTTGGTAGGATTTCAAGATAGTTCGTAGCCGGCTAAGTAAATAAAATAAATCAGAAAATAATATGTAGATATTTAAGAGGTATCCCAAACCGCGGCGCTCGTGTAATATATAAATACTAAAAGTAGTTTTAATGAATTTTAGCTTTTTTTTTCAATTTTCCATTTTAAAAGGAGCAAAAGTCTCGGGGTACAAGAGGAATCCACCGTAGAAGAACATGCCTTCCTTGGAAATCCTTTGTTGGACCACTCCGCTATGTGCCATTGTATTCTAAAACTTGTGCGCTTTGATGTGAGACGTAATTGCAAGGATTTATTGCGTTAAGTGTTTACACGTACCTCATGACTGTTTTTTTTTTAAATTACCTATTGATCAAGGATTCAAAAAAGAAATAAAACTTTATAAATTTTAAAAACCTCGTATGAATTTTGTCCCAAAAATGCCTTAAATCAGCTGATACTTTTCAAACTGTTGTGACAATTTTTACGAAACATGGCTGAGTTTCACCGCAAGAAAACTAAAAAACGAATCGAGCTACGATGCCACGTACACACAGACACTCACCGATTGACGACAAACTTATAACACCCCCCCCCCCCCCCTCTTTTTGGTTCGGGGGTTAAAAAAAGTACAAAAGATTAACGAATGAACTGTCATTCAAACTTGTTCAATTCATGAAATCAATGTTAATCTTTCGTATTGAGGCTTTAGTTTTTAGTTCCGTATCTCAAAAGGTAAGATGGACCCTTATAAGATTACTATAGTGTTCGGTCTGTCCGTCTGTCACGATTTTTTGAGTGAAATACTCGTAAAATTACGAAACATTTAAAGCTCCGAGAGTGAGTAATAATTTATTACATTAATTTTTCTTAATTTATAATAACAAATAGTCCTTTGGTCGAGTGTAGAACAAACCTCTAGCCTTAATTTCAATTATTGACGAAATAATTTTAATACCGCGACGTATTATGTAATTACGTAATTATTAAAATTTCATACGAACAGGAATGCGTATCAGTCATACTGACGAGATAAAATTCTTTTTTAATATTGAGCACAAAATGAAATAATTTATCCTTGTAATTAGGGATAATTTTATTATTAAAAAGGAACAAGTTTTTGTTCGGATTTTAAATATATTGTGAATGTATTGGCGCGTCTGGCGGTGTTCTATGTATAT
Organism: Pandemis cinnamomeana; assembly: GCA_932294345.1. NCBI lineage: Eukaryota > Metazoa > Arthropoda > Insecta > Lepidoptera > Tortricidae > Pandemis > Pandemis cinnamomeana. The sequence goes on along the minus strand of OW028726.1, from coordinate 7,630,193 downwards.
TTATCACTACATAGTCATCACCACTATCAGCGATTTTGGTGCGGTTTTTTTAATAGATAGAGTAATTCAAGAGGAAGGTTTATATGCATAATACATGCATAATATAGTAGAGAAACACTGATTAGACCGTGCGAAGCCGGGGCGGATCGCTCGTAAGCTCAAAAACTACTGCACCGATTTCAGAAATTCTTTCGTAATTAAAATGCTACCTTATCTCTGAATAGCATAGGTTATACTTAATTACGGGCGGACGAAGTCGCGGGCCACAGCTAGTAAAAAATAAATAGGTACGGTCAAGTGCAAAAATAAGCATCGATACGAACTTTTCAAAAATATGTCCCACGACCTTATTACGCTGGTGTAAGAGCGTGTGGTACTTATTTTTGAAACTTTGACTAGATACATATTATTATTACACTTGACTGTACTTAATTTTACGTTAATGAACGATTAAAATGTTCCCTGTCTCTGTGTGCGGCGGTGAATGTCCCGTGCGTCACTTCCAATGTACCAGGACAACAGAGGCGCAGCGGAGTAGATTAAATATGCTTATAAATCGACAGCTAATGACCGAGGCAATGGGCCGTGCGACGCGTAGCTACTAGGGGAGCAGGAATTTAAAAGGCATGTGCTCTAACTAACACTTACTTACATTTATAGACCGTTTGACGACCGGATAGCCTAGTGGTTAGTGGCCCTGACTATGAAGCTAGAGGTCCCGGGTTCCAATCCCGGTCGGGGCAGACAGTATGTTGAATACGAATGTTTGTGCCCGAGTCATAGATGTTGTGTGTATTTAAGTAGGTAGGTATGTATGTAGGCGATGTGGCTAGAAACCCATCACTATTTTGATTCCTCTTTCCATCCTTAACACGATCATGCTAAACGTGGTCTTTAGGTCTTGTTACCTCAGGCTATGTCTGCCGTAAGGGATAAAGACGTGATTTATATATGTGTATGTACATATTACACACACAAGTATTTAGTATTTTAAACCTTCACTTTGTCGGTCCCTCGTTTAATGCTTCTCTCATCTATTCAAAGGTTAACTGGTAGAGATCCCTTATAGGGATAAGTTCGCCTTTGTGCATATATTAATGTTATTTTTATTTTTTTGTGAATTGTATCTGTTTCTTTATATTTGTACAATAAAGCATTTACTTACTTACTTAGAAGTTACAAAACGCATCACATTCATTTAAGAAGATCCATCAAGCCAATGCGTCTTCTTGCGACTGCGCAGGGTTTCTATTTACGAAGCCGTCAATGGTGAACGTATTTTACTTCACATTAGGAGGTAACGGCCCATCGCGTTTATCATTATAATTATGGCAAATATAATATTTCATGGCGGCCATTTTGTTAATGAGTTCAAATAGGGTTGCCAAAGGTGTGGCGGGGGTAGGGTGCTAGTGAGGGCGTTTTTATTTATTTAATGCAATTCACATGTCTATTGTCATGCCTATTGTCTACTTTGTTCTTTGTTTCTGTATTGTTTTGTACTGATTTGTGGTGTTCAATAAAGAGTATTTGTATTGTATTTGTATTGTATGTCATAGGTACAATAAAATGATAGCGATATGCATATTAAAACGTACGAAACCCTGTTGGGCGCAGCATTTTAGAATGGAAGAGATAGGCCGAAGTTATATAACAGAAATTAATTATATACATTACTAGCTTCTGCCCGCGACTTCGTCTGTGTAGAATTATACATAAAAATCTTCCTCTTGAATCACTCTATCTATTAAAAAAAACCGCATTCAAATCCGTTGTGTAGTTTTGAAGATATAAGCATACATAGGGACATAGGGACAGAGAAAGCGACTTTGTTTTATACTATGTACCTAGTGATAGTGATGTGAAACTAGACTTAATAATAATAATTGACAAATTGGAATTCAATGAGATAATAGTCAGGTTTAATGGTTACATCATAATTAGTCGCGATAACCGGCTTTAGTAAAACTTTTTTAAAACCGCTCTCAGTGCCACCCCACCCCAAAAGGGCGTATATAAGGGATATTTAAAAAATGTTAGGGATTACTTTAATGAAGGGTGCTGCGGCTTCTATAGAACCTTCCGAATGTTGAATTACAATCCCAGCCTAAATTAGTGTCGCGTTTCACTGTTTCATGAATCATTTGTATCAAATTCGGGCCCTTATTTTGCATCCCGTTTTACAAAAAAAAAACATCCATAAAGCCAGGTACACATCTCCGAGCTGAAACTATTACTTGCACGTGTAAACTTGCAGGTGGATACCCACCTTGTGGACAACTTAATGTATTTAACTATGCAAAATACGTAAGTTAGTAAATGCTTTATTGTACAAATATAAAGAAGCAGACAAATCACAAAAAAAGACCGTAAATATATGCACAAAGGCGAACTTATCCCTATAAGGGATCTCTACCAGTTAACCTTTGAGTAAATGAGAGCACTAAGCGAGAGACCGACAAAGAGTGAGTTTAAAATATCCATATAGTGAAAGCCACAATAGAGCGTACATCTCAAAATACAACATAATTCATAAATAAACTACTAAATATCATTAAACACATGCATACATACACTACAAATGTATGTATACTCTATTTGTGGTAATAAAATTCTATTCTATTCTATTCTATTCTATTCTACATATAATATGAGTACACACATACAATATTTAAGGAGATAGTGTGAGCCACATCTTCTTCAAGCCCGTATACGTACTCGTATGTATGATATTTGATTTAGTCGCTATCGCTATCGCGTCGCCATCGCATTGCTAGTGCGGGCCCGGCCTCACTCACCATCTTAGCTAACACATTGAGGAATGAACGACTTTACAGACATTCCCAACTCGACTGACATTTGTGCAAATCACTACATACATACCGTCTCGCCTCTTTCCCACAGGCAGGCAGAGATTACTTTGTTCCACTTGCTACGATCCTGACATACTTCTTTCGCTTCATCCACATTCATGAATCTCTTCATACATGCTCGTCGGTTTCGGGTACTCCTGACCTGACCATTTTCCAAAAGTCTCCTATTTGCTCTCGGAACGTCCGTCTAGGCCTTGCCCTCCCAACGCACCCATTCCCACTGCCCATATAGATCTGTTTAGTTAATCTTCTTTCATCTAGCCTCTCTACGTGACCAAACCAATTAAGCATACTTTTCTATCCTAGTCACTATATCCTCCTTCACACCAGCACGTTCCCTTATCACACTATTCTTTTAGTGATACACCTTCCATACTTCTTAACGCTCTCATTTCTACTGCATTTATTCTACTTTCATGCTTCTTTTGCCATACCCAGATTGTGCATATTCTCTTTTATCTGTGTGTCTTGCAAAAATACTTCCCATCTTTCGTAAACTTTATGCAAATCTTTACATGTTATAAAACAAAGTTCTACGTCGTGCTTGTCTGTCTAGTCTTTATTTCGGCCACTTGACAATTGTCGGAGAAATGACAATTCGAATAGCGAATCGTGTTTCTACACTACTAATGTTATTTAATATGTAAAATAGTTTTCAGGTAACATTTCACGCAAATTGTATCGTCGTTTTGATCATGTAATTATTGCATACTTATGGTAAATAATTGATGAAAATTTGTTTTATGGCGCTGTTAAATTTTAATTAATCGCCAAGTACAAGCGTGTCGTTAACCGTTTTAACAGGCAACTTGTTTGTTTTAATTGAGGACATTTTTAACCCCCTACGCGTAAAGAGGGGTGATATAAGTGTGACGTCGATATAAGTGTGTGTGTGTGTATCGAAGCTCTCAAGCGGATGGACTGTTTTCGATTCGGTTTTTCATTTGAAAGCCATTCGGTGGTTATTAGCATGTTCGGAACGGTCGAGCTGGTTGAAGAGTATCGTTCACCAAAATGGTGTAAGGCGTTTTTGGTATAAAATTGGATATTTTTTACGCGAACGCGCGAATTTAAAACCAAAGACGTACAGAAAATATTTCTGCATCAATTTTAAACTTGGTAGGTATGTACATCAAATAAATAGGAGGCCTATGCCATGAGGCACGTCGAAATACGCGATAATTTATTTTAAAAGAAGACTACACAAAATGTACTGAAATTGTAGCGAAACGGAATAAAAGAGATATTAATGCAGAAACAGATAGCTCAGGAATAATTAATGCCAATTATTTTCGAAAAATCCGCGAAAAAAAGACAAAAAATAGAAGACCACCTCTAGCAATGACAGTGACGTCTCGCGTAATTTCCACTACATTCGGTTTCATTAAAAACTCTAGTGGGGTTACCGTGACGTCTTAATGCGATTCAATTCCGATTCAGTTTAGTTTCGCTCGCTGTCAGATTCGTACTAAAAATGACAGCTAAAAACTGAACGAACTGAGACGGAATTGAATCGCATTAAGACGTCATGGTAAGACTGTATCATTCACATCGGCGCAAAATGTGTCAGACTTATGTAGTCAGCAAAAATTATGCAACTCATAACTCAAAAAGTTACGCTCTTCTAGCCTCATCCTAAGGAAGGAAGTCACAGGTAACGCTTTTGCTTTTATAATATTAGTATGGATAGTATAGTTAAAAAATACACGGTCGATTCTGGAACAACCCGCCCCGAAGGCACGCGAACCGTAATGTAATGACGTGCCGATGTCATTTATGGCCTAAGTTTCTTTATGAAAACAAATCGGTCGACTCGGGAACGACCCACTTCCCAGTTTCCCTATAGACGGAGAGCTGGCTACGTAAATATATATACAATTTATAGAGCAACGAAATCCCTCTAGTTAGCATGCCATACTATCATTATTAATTAATTCGAGCGCTTGGCAGCTTTTAAGAGGCGGGTGTGAGAGTGGATGGGCAACAAAGGGGTGGGGGGCTGGAGGGCCAATTGAAGGTGTGCAATTTATAGAGCTCTGAGTTTGGTGTATTACAAGCTAATTATATATTTAATACGAATATAACATTGCCAGGCGTTTTAATTGGGGGAAAAATAGTGCTTGGTGACATCCAAGATGCGGGAAAAAGTGCCAAAGTCACCCACCGCTGAAAAGCTGCCAGGCGCTCGAATTATTAGTAGTGATAGTATGGCATACTAATTAGAGGGATTTCGTTGGTCTTTAAATTTTATACCTATTTCCGTAGCTCTAGCTTTTAGACTAAAAGTCACCAACCGCTGAAAAGCATATACTTCTTGTCAATCGTTCAAAGGTTATCTGGAAGAGATCCTTTTTAGGGATAAGTTCGCCATTGTGCATGTGTTGTCCTGTATTCATCTTTTTCTTGTGTATGTACAATAAAGAGTTATACATACATACAAAAGCTGCCAGGCGCTCGAATTAATTAATAGTGATTGTATAGTATGGCATACTATCTTGGATGTTTAATAATATGTATTTAAGTATGTATTTATCTATATAAGTATGTTTATCCGTTGTCTAGTGCCCATATTACAAGCTTTGCTTAGTTTGGGGCTAGGTCAATTGGTGTCAATGGTCCCAACATATTATTATTATCTAGAGGGATTTAGTTGCTCTATAAATTGTACACCTATTTCCGTAGCTAGCTCTTAGACTACTGCTTTTGAATAGTTCCCGCATTCCTTATTTCGCTGGAAAAGGCTTTTGGTTCAGTTTGAGTTGCGAAATCCGAAACTTGATGAATAAAGTGTCGAATTTCGCTCCAACTGAATAGAGAAATGTAGTATTTATTTTTGCGGTAGGACTTTGTGCAAGACCCTACCGTAAAGCAGCAGTGCTGTGCTCCAAAATTAGACAGCTGGTGAAACTGAGCCATGAGATATTTTAATTTCGTCGTCTATTGTGCTCTGGTGTTCGCTCGTTTTCCGTCCGTCCTACTTCTGTGTAAAGTTGCCAGTCCGTACTGCCCACGTGGGAAGTAAAGCGCAAGCCCTCTTGTTCAGAGAAGAGGCCTGTAAGGGGTGCAGAGCGATGACCAGGCAACCATAATGGACTTGAGAACAGAACAGATCTGAGCAGGTGGTGCAATTTAGAATATTTAATATACTAAGTACTGAAATACATATATTATACATGAATCACACATTTATAATAAATGGAGATATAAATAGACACATACACAAGATGACAGATAGTGCTCCTAAGACGTGCGAATCCCCATTGAAAATATCATCACTACTAAGAATGAGACGCAAAAAATGTGGCAGAAAGTTTTTTTTTTTATCTAATATTTTAACGAGGCTTGAGTGCACCAATGGTGACTATGTCAGCCTCATGGAAAACCACAGGTACCTAATTCAAACTCTGCCTTGCCCCGAGTCCGAGGCTCTGGAGCCAAAGACGTGTCTTACAAATTTGTACAACAGTGCTGCATCATCTGACAAAGGGCAACTCAGGATCACATTAACAGGCCATAAAATCTTAAAAAAAAAAAAAAAAAAAAAAACACCTCCACTAGACAAATTCATACCATCCAGATACCTTTTACGGATGTCTTTATTATGATCACATTCCATCAGAAAATGAATGAGGTCCTCAGTTTTACAAACAAAATATATTTACAGTAACTTCTGTTCCACTAATACTTACCTACATCTAGCTATATTTCTAGACCTAAAGCATAAATCGCTTAAACGTTAAGACGGTTATCGAATCAACATAATAAACTTAGTACCTCCACTAATTCACTTAGCGCTTCAAGATACTCAAAGCCCATTATTTCACAAAGGCCATAATTTTAACATGGCCGACGATAATTCATTTGTCACGAACTAGATCAAAACATCCAGCGTTTCGTGTCAAACCGCCATAAAGGAGCGAGGGATAAATAACGTCCGTCCCCTACGGACGTCGGCGAGCGAATGACGTAATTACTTCTCTTTGAACACTAGCGCCATCTCGTAGATGTATTACGAAAATTGATACATACATACATACATAAATCACGTTTTTCTCCCTTACGGGGTATACAGAGCCTAAGGTTGTCCACCTTAGAGATCCAAAGGCCACGCTTAGCATGATTGTGGGCGTATAGATGAAAAGGGGAATCAAAATAGTGATGGATAGCTAGCCGCATCGCCTATATGATTCCTATGACCATTCCCTCGATGGGCTTTTACCATCTGCGCGGGAGGAGAAGCATGGACGAAAATTGATGCTAGATGTAAAAAGCCGTAGCTTAGTGGTTTGAGCTGTGGCCTCTCAATCAGAGGATCATGGATTTGAATCCCGAGCTCGCTACTCTGACCTATGAGCATTTCGGTGAAGGAAAACTTGTGGAAACCTGCACATCTGCAAAGCTATTTAATGGTGTGTGAAGTTCCCAATCCGCACAGGGCTCACATACATACACAAATCACGTCCTGATCCCTTACGGGGTAGATAGAGCCTAAGGTAGCAACCTACAGGCCACGTTTAGCAAGACACTGAGGGCGTAGAGGTGGAAAGTGGAATCAAAATTGTGATGGGTTAGCCGCATCGCCTATAACATGATTCCTATGATTTTCGCCCATTCCCTCAATGGGTTTTGATAAGCAACTGGTACATGGCACAGGGCTCGCGTGGGAATTATAGCCCAAGCCCTCTGATTGTCAGAGGAGGCCTGTTCCTAGCAGTGGGACGTAGGCACAAAGCTAGGAATTAAAAACTGGTCCTTTAATCAATCAATCACTTATTCACAAGAACATATAAAGAAACAAAGCCTTACAAAGATACTTCCCTACGGTTTTTGTAATCAGGATAGCCTAGTCGTTAGAGAACACGACTAAGAAGCTCGAGGTCCCGGGTTCTGCCGGGACAAATCAAAATTACAAATCACAATACTTTTAATTTTTTTTTTTTATAATACGAATAGGAAGGCAAACGAGCAAGTGGGTCACCTGATGGTAAGTGCTCAACACTGCCCATAGACACCCGCAACCCCGGAGGGATTGCAGATGCGTTGCGAACCTAGAGGACTAAGATGAAGTGCCTCTTGTGCCCGTAATTTCCCCGGCTGTCTTACTCTCCACACCGGAACACAGCAGTGCAAGCACTGCTACTTAGCGGCAGGATTAGCGAGTAAGATGGTGGTAGCGATCCGGACGGACCTTGCACAAGGCCCTACCACCCGCATTAATTTTAATTTCAACTAAATTTTATTGTAGAAGTTTTAAGCTCGTTTGAACAAATTCTAATGTTATTTGTTTTGACATTTACAATATTACAACGAACCTAATCATTTTAAGCATTGAAAGCTAAATTAATTAGGTAATTACATAGGTTTAACTTTAATGGGAAGCTTTATTTGCTCTAAACCTTAGCATTTACGCCGATACTGAAAAGTTACGGCTGTTCGTGAATGTTCAATATCTCTTTTAAATTAGGGTGATTACTTAAAATACTTACTTTGTTGGTATATACAAACGGATAACTCACGTACAAGTTTCGCACTAATTCGTAGTCCTTCCTCCATGATCAGTGTCGTGCCCTACTTTCGACAATAATAAAAATTATGATGAAAACGAGGGTAGTTGTGCGCCGCTGTCAGTTGCGTCGAGTAGCCGCGCGAGCAGAGCGCTGGCGCGGTGTTGGTTTCGCTGCCCGGGCGAGCACGAGAAGGAAGTCCGAAACATGTAGACCATTAGTCGACTTTGATACGTGAGTTTTGTGTTGAAATTGGTATTTATTCAAATTCAAACACCCTTATTTTCTACTTATATATTTTCCTAATATTAAAGGTATGTGAGGCAGGATCGTAGCAAGTGGAACAAAGTAGTCTCTGCCTGTGCCTACCCCAATGGGAAAAAGGCGTGACGGTATGTATGTTTGTAACTTCTTATAGAGATATAAAAGTAATTTCAATAAAAAAGATATTTTAGTGCAATTGGTAATATCCACTCAAAGGTTGGCTAGAAGAGATCCCTTAAAGGGATAAGTCCGCCTTTGTGCATGTATCTCAGTGTTTGTTAATTGTTTGTGTTTGTTAATTTTGTCTTGTTTATTTTGCACAATAAAGAGTTTACATACATACATACATAAGCAAAGGTTGTGCTGTAGAAACATAACATACATATACTTCATATTTAACATACAAAACTTGCGAGCAAACATTCGTCTTTTTTCGTACATAACATCTGCCCCGACTGGGGATCGAGCCCGGTACCTCAAGCTTTGCAGTCGGGTTCTCTAACCGTTAGGCTATCTGGTTGCAAAACTCGCAAAACACGCAAAACTCGCCATTTCACCCATGTGCTGTATACTGCAAACTAATCCCGCTAAAACATAGTAAAGGAAGAACAGTATACTACATTACCAATACCAAGTTGAATACAGTTCGTGAGCTCCTAGATTCTAGGACCTAGAACGACATTCGAGTGTCTTGCTGCCTCAAATTTCTAAACAATGCTGAAAATTAGAACACAGAAAAATTCGTAAGTAAAGTATGGCCGGGAATCGAACCCGGATCCTCATCATTCCGTGATGCGTGGTATACCAACTATGGGTGGGGTAGCGACCCCACCCATAGTTGGTGAGTAAGCCATCAAATTTTTCTATCTGTTACTAGCTGTTGTTACTATGCGAATTTTTTGCCAAGCGTCATCTGTTTGAATGATGTGTCTGTACGATACAACAAAATTGTTGTCTCGCTCGCTCTTATGAGTTTGATGCTTGAATCGGCCGATGGTACCCGAAACCCAAGTGCTCTATGAGCTAACGGACTGTACTAAGCCTCTAGTCTAGCCTCTAGTGTGTCTGTCCACCTAGTGAGAGGCTCAATTACTAGGGAAAAATTGGCAGCGCCACTTGCGGATCGAAACGTCGAAATTTAACGCAAACGCGTCAGGTGTATTTTGTGTCTTAAAACTTACGCAGAGCATCTGTTGTGTACTGTTCTTATTTCACTGTGTACATAGTCTAAAGCTTGAACTCCATTATTGACCGTAGAATTTTGTTAAACTGCTCCGTTAACTCTAAAGTACTAAATACGTTAGCTTCGTTGTTTTCGATAATTTAAGTAAGGCATGAAAGTTGTTTAACGAATAAGATGAAATTAATTCTAATTTTTTCGCAAATTCGAATGTATCAAACAAAGTCGCTTTCCGCTGTCAGTCCCTATGTATGCTTAGATCTTTAAAACTGCGTAACGGATTTTGATGCGGTTTTCTAATAGATAGAGTGATTCAAGAGGAAGGTTGTAAGATACATTTTTCAGTCTACGCGGACGAAGTCGCGGGCAGAAGCTAATTTAAAATAAAATTGTAATTCCCATCTTACTCTTTATTTATAAACCATAATGTATTAAACCACGGTTTATCACACAGGATTAGCGAACAAAACATGTGACGGTTAACTGTGCGTACAACCCGATAACTGTAGCTACCCAAAGATCAACTTAATTGTTCATATAAATAAGCAACTTTCCACAGTTTTCTAACGTCGCTTTTTTTCCTAAACCAAGTTATAATTCGCTAATAATCGCGTTCTTGTTGCAGGTAAGTCGGAGTTTTAACGAAGTCGTTCCCAAACGGGATAATTCAAAAATAAGTTAAGACGGACTTTCTATTTGGAATTAAGTTTTTCAAAGGCGAAGTCTTTCAGGCTTCGGGTTATTATGAGGCTTTGAAAAAGCCCGTCTTAATGGGATCTGTGGTAAGTATTTTTTAGATGCTTGATGAGGTGACGGATTTGTTAAGTCTGTATTTTTTGTTTCTTGTTATTGTCTAACTCCCTCGCAATCGCCATCGTGTTCATTTTGACAGTTCATGTATGGGCTGACAGGCATCGGAATCAGCTAGCTGTCACAATCATACAAGAACTGTCAGAATGAATACGATGGCGATTGCGAGCGAGCTAGATAATAAGCCTACAGGTAGGTAATGGATGCACTCCCTAAGTTGGAGGCGATCAAACGACAAGTTTTGTAGAATTATTTCTCCTCCCTATTTTGCAAACATTTGCATTCTACAGAACGTTGCAGCGTTAGGAGTTGAACAGCTGTTGCTATACTGGTGTCTAGCAGATATATTTATAAATATAACAGCATAAATATACCTTATTTACTGAAACTAGACATGTCTGCGAACTACGAACCTTTGACTCGGGCATTGCTTTTTCAACCTCGTATTTCACCGAATAAGTCTTTCTAAAAAGCACCTTATGCTAAATGAATGCTGTCGGTTTTGCTGTAACGTATTCCGTTGAGTTACGACAGCCATAAAACAAACATTGCATTCTGAGTAGTTATTTTGCAACAATTTGCATTTAAAACAAGCAACATAATCTTCTAACTTGCTTATTTGAATTCGCGTGTGTTTTGTTTAAGGGAATTTTAAATAAGGAATAATTATGAAGTTGGTTCTAAGGTGACTAAACTTAACTAATCCCAGCAGGCTTATTACGTAACTCGCTCGCAATCAGCATCGTCTTCATTTTTGACAGCTGATTCCGAGATTGGTTTCAAAATGAAAACAATCGTTCCACGTAACTCGATCGGCTTGGCATCGCTTTCGAAAGTGATTGCGAGCCATTTTTGAAAGCAATTGAACGAATGATTTGCCAAAAAGTCCTGTCTGATAAGCAGTACGTCAAAATAAAAAATAGGCTGCATGAATCTGTGGTACACAATGACATAAGTAGCTAAAAAAAAGCATCGGCTAAGTGGCGCCGTCTGTGAATTGTTGGTGTTACTCAACCATACATGGGGAATTTCAATAAAAATGACTATATATATTTTTTCCCAGATTTTGGAAATTATTGGGCTTATTTCTACTCAGAATCAACAACACTACTGAATGTTGTATGAGAATAGTACATTATGATACAAGTGTGCTATGTTGGTAATTACACACGAGGCGTATTGTACGCGCGATGTAATTAACACCTTGGATTTCTTACTGATATAACTGTCCCAACATTGTCCGAACATATTTTAGTATTTCCAGCGACGGACACTACATTTCTTTATTACTTGAACTCGTAATTTTTAAAGTAATAAAATAACAAAGTCTGAATCAACAATATCAGTGAAAAATGGCGGCAAATATTATTTCTCCGTTCCAATCCGCACGCAGCACTCGCGCATGCGCGCTGTGCACTTAGCACGCGCACGACGAAGGCACTGACAACAGACTGCTAAAGAGCCTAAAATTAAAATTATAATAAAATAATTAATCAATGTCTTAAATTTGCAAATTATGGTCACTCTTTAGATAAAAATGAATAATTTGTCGAACTTAAATGTTTATTTATCATCTTTAACCTAAAATAGTTTAATATTCACGAAAATATTCCTTGTTCCTATAGATACTGAACCGTTTGCTGAGATTTTAAAAAAAGTTTATATTACCGCACTCGTGCGGTAATATTATTACAGCACTTGTGCGTAATAAGCTGAATTATGAGTTTAAATGCGGTGCAATAAGACTCAAATTACGAGCAACTGTGTTGAAAATTAATGTTAATGTTTAATGAAATTCCCCGTGTATGGTTTAGTAACACCAACAATTCACAGACGGCGCCACTTAGCCGTTGCTTTTTTTAGCTACTTATGTCATTGTGTACCACGGATTCAAGCAGCCTTTTTTTTTATTTGTTATGTTATGACCTACTGCTTATCAGCCGTATATAGGGGCCGCCGAATGACTGAGTAAAACGTTTTTATTTTTATAAAATATATCGTTCGATGGAAAAATCTGTAACTTTTTTCTGTAGCTAAGGATGGTTATTCCTATCAATAGAAAAATCATCGAGCACTTTTAAAATAATCATCCATTCCCAATTGCTAGGTAAAATTTAATATTTTGTTGTGATGTTTTCCTTTGAATGTCGATCAAAACGATAAAAATGGCAAGAAGTAAAGTAAAATAAGCCCGCCTTTGTACCTATATGTATCTTAATTTCTGTCAATTGTGTTTGTATATTTTAAGTAAGTAAGTAAGTAAGTAAATGCTTTATTGTACAAATATAGAGAAGTAGAGACAAATCACAAAAAAAGACCTTAAATATATGCACAAAGGCGAACTTATCCCTATAAGGGATCTCTACCAGTTAACCTTTGAGTAAATGAGAGGAGCATTAAGCGAGAAACCGACAAAGAGTGAGTTTAAAATATCCATATAGTGAAAGCCACAATAGAGCATACATCTCAAAATACAACAAACAATTCATAAATAAACTACTAAATATCATTAAACACGTGCATTCAATTCTGTACATTCAATAAAATGTTTACTTAGATGCAAGTAAATAAACAAAAATAATCATCAAGGGGAGTTGTATTCGAAAAGGAATAAAATGAAAATAAACTTCGCATTTGTAATGTTGTATTCTTTTTAATTTAAAAAATAACTAGAAATTTCCTAATAAGTAGCTAATTCTTAACAAAACTAATAAGTACGACACTAATCGTCATATCCAGCCAATCATATCGCGAATCACGATCGTATTCGTCGTCCAAGTTGATTGTGATTATGATTCCGACTCCGACCGCCTTGAAACATTGGTATTATGTAAAAAAAATATTCCGATTACCCTCGCAATCGCTTTGAAAAGCGAAAGCAATTGAATGGACCAAAAAGTTTTGTTTTTGCAAACATCTTTAGTGACGAATGATTTTTATTAAATTAATTGACCCTAATTCTAGCGTTTTCATTCACTTAGATAACTAAATTAGATACTTGGTCTTGGTTAATTGAAATATTAATATCCAAATAACAAAACATATCATTTATAATCAAAAACTCTAAATACAGTGTGAACGAAAATAAACGCAAACTTAATTTAAAAAAAAACATCTTGTCAGTGTATCTCTCTAATCGGTGGTCAGTTGTCAGTGTCTTCCCAACAATCAACAAACTAAGTAAGTTCGGTTTACATTTTTAACTTTGTTTAATTGCTTTACTGTGTATTTTAATCAAGGTATTATAGCTAAATTGATAGAATACAATAATAAATTAACCCTGGAGTGATTACATCTGGTACGAGAAGTTAAGAAAAGTTTCCAAACTTGTTTGTTGTACTGGGTCAATTGGTGTAATTTGTCCCAAGACATTTATTTATTATTATTTACCATAAAATCATTTTCCCTAACGAACTATAATATGTCCCACACTTATTATTGTACAACAAAAACAGCGGTAGACAATTCGATAGCAACAGGCTTTCCCCTCAAGCCTACGAACGAACTACGAATATCGAATTTTGGTGTATAAGAATTATTAACATTTTAGGAGCCGTCGTGGACATGGCCAGCAGCTGCATGCATGCAGAGGAAGTTGCAGGCAGAAACTAGTAATAAATAACTAAAAAATGATATACGTTTTTTTGTTAACTACCTTTTTTAAATCCATTATTCCAGCAACTTTCCGTGCTGGTCTGGGAGCAAAGAAAAAACTTAGAATGTACCAGTTGCTTCTTTACCCGCGCAGATAGTAAAAGCCCATCGAGGGAATGGGCGAAAATATTAGGAATCATGTTATAGGCGATGAGGCTAGCAACCCATCACTATTTTGATTCCATTTTCCACCTATACGCTCACAATCTTGCTAAATGTGGCCTGTAGGTACCTTTTAGGCACCTTTGGCTCTGTCTACCCCGTAAGGGATAAAGACGTGATTCGTGTATGTGTATGTGTACGTATTATTCCAGCAATACAGATTTTGTTATAAGTACTTGTTTTTATTATTCATAATAATGTAATAAAGCCCAGAGACGTCTCTAGCCCTTGTGGCGCCCGTGTGCAACCAGTAGGTACCCTGGCGCCCTCTAGTCTAGTACATACATACATACATACATACCGTCACGCCTCTTTCCCACAGGGGTAGGCAGAGACTACTTTATTCCACTTGCTACGATCCTGACATATTTCTTTCGCTTCATCCACAGTCATCAGTCTCTTCATACATGCTCGTCGGTTTCGGGTACTCCTGACCTGACCTTTTTCCAAAACGTCTCCTATTTGGTCTCGGAACGTCCGTCTAGGCCTTCCCCTCCCAACGAAACCATTCACACTCCCCATATATATCTGTTTAGTTAGTCTACTTTCATCCATCCGCTCTACATGCCCAAACCAACTAACTACTACTACCTAGTCTAGTAGGCGCAATTTAATCTTCAATTATCTGTTTTAAGGCTGATTTCACGTTGAAACAAAAGTCATTGTGTAAATTTAAATAGAGTAGCCTTTCTTTGCTACCGCGCCGCCCCCGGCGTCGGCCATCACACGGGCGCAGGGTCTTTGAGAGCGCCGGCGCCGCGAGCGACGCATCTTTGGAGGTGTCGCATTAGAGGGCGCTCGGCGCCCCCTTAGACCCGGCGCCCGTGTGCGCCGCACACTCTGCACCATAGGTTGAGACGCCTCTGATAAAGCCTCAATAAAGTTGATTTATTAGTATTATTTGTGGAATTATTACTACATGGCTACGTATATGTTCGAAGGCGGTCACCCGTTAGTCAGATAACATTTGGCAGTCTGGTGGAGAGCTGTGGATGAGACTGGCACAGGACCGGGCAAAGCGGCGTGTAAATAAAGAAAGAGGTCTTTACCCAGCAGTGGTTGTGCACAGCACATCGCTGCAAGCTATGCCCTGCCGGAGCGCAGCCGGCGACGATATTATTCCGTTTCGAATACAACTCCCCTTGATGATTATTTTAGTTTATGTACTTGTATCTAAGTTAACACTTTATTGAATGTACAAAATTAAAATATAGGTTCAAAGACAATTGACTAAAATTAAGATACATATATGTATAGGTCTGTACAAAGGCGGGCTTATCTTACTTTACTTCTTGCCATTTTTATCTTTTTGATCGACATTCAAAGGAAAACATCACAAAAAATACTCAATTTTACCTAGCAATTAGCAAGGTGCCTTTGTAAGTCAATTATTATATTGATAAATTATAAACTATCAAAAAAATCCAACTCAAGTTACTTCCATTATTTCAAGACGGGGACAATTTAGCTCTCGCTTTGGATTGACAGCTTGCCTTGAGCTTCAAAACAATTCTAAGCTGTCATTTTAGTTACGTGGAACGAATTTGCGGCAAACCATTCGTTCAATTGGTTTAAAATATGGCTCACAACCGCTTTCGACTGCGATGCGAAGCCGACCGAGTTTTTAGAACGATTGTTTTCATTTTGAAACCAATCTCGCTCGGAATCAACTGTCAAAAATTCCGTAAAACTTGGATGTGCGAGCCTGCGTTCGAACCCATAAACCTCTGCTTGAGAGTTACTAATCTATGTATCAAATCAGTCCACATCCACCAATTAGTTACTATTACTTAGATTGAGAATGTTAAGATTTAATTGACAAGATTTTGGTTATGAAGAAAGGTTTAATCGTTAAAGAGAAAAGAAGGTTCAACAGTTTGTTATTCATTGTGAAAAGAATTGAATCGGAAAAATAGATTTTAATAGGCGTAGCGAGCGAGTTAGTATATTGGGCGATCGGCGCAGGCGTAGTCTCAGCAACAGCGGGCGGTCCGCGGCGTCAGCGCCGGCAGGGCGTAGCTTGTAGTGGTGTGCTGTGCGCGCGCATAATGCAGCGTCACACACCCACTGCTGGGTAAAGGCCTCTTCGTTTACATTACCACATTGGTCGATTACTTTGGTTTTAAGGTATTGTTGGAACTCTGCCTTACATTGCAAGTTTTTGAAGGCGGCCCATCCGAGTGATTCGTCTAGCGATCTCCATGGCTTGGCTGTTCCAGCAAGATAAACAATGCCCCAGAAATAAGAAGTCATGTACTAATTCCACAAATAATACTAATAAATTAACTTTATCGAGGCTTTATTACATGTCACTAGTAGGGCCGACAACGCACTGGCATCGCGTAAAGCGCTGCGGGTGTTTATGGACAGTGGTGATCATTTAACATCAGGTGACCCACTAGTTCGTTTGTCTGGCCTCTCTAACATAAAAAAATATATATTTTTAATTAATAAAAACAAGTACTTATAACAAAATCTGTATTGCTGGAATAATGGATTTAAAAAAGGTAGTTAACAAAAAAACGTATATCATTTTCTAGTTATTTATTACTAGTTTCTGCCTGCAACTTCCTCTGCATAGAATTAGCAATTGACACGTTTATCGCTATCTTAATATTATATTATCAGTCGTTTCAGTGTGAAGAAAGAACAAACATACACACTCACTCACTCACTGAGATCCTCACACTGTCACAAACATTCTATAGCCTAGTAAAGGCTGTCAAAAACGCTGTTCAAGGTAATTTAGGCACAGGCAAGTAATTTAGCCGAGCGCGCGGCCAGCGCCTGCCTCTGCCAAGCTGCCAAGCTGGTGAGCCGACTGTAATTCTGCACTCTGAAAATAATACATAAAATTATAACATAAAACACTCACTTAGTTATTGCCATAAAGTATTTAAGTGTTCTACTTCTGAGGCGTAATTTTTGAACATTTTGAAGTAATCACAAAAACATCCGTTTTTTTCTTACACCGGACCGGTGTCCGTCGCGCCGAGGAGAAGCGGTGGTGCATCCGGCGTAAATTGTTCGCCGGACCGAAGTCCGGTGCATGTACACACATTCATTATAATTCATACACCACCGTGAATCCGGCAAAAAAGCACGGTCCGTTATCCGGTGAAAAAAACGGACGTCTACAAGCGCTCTTACGCGTTATATTATGTAATATTGTGTATGGTCTTGTTACCTTAGTATTTGTCCTTCCTGTAAGTGATAAAGGTGGTTTATGTATGTATGTACGAATTCGATGTTTTCGCATTAATTTTAAATGCGGCATGCAGCTGCTGCACGTCTGCGCTGTGGTCACTCCGTATCCCCGTAGCCGGGGTCCACAGAGCTGCTGGCCATGTCCACGACGGCTCCTAAAATGTTAAAAATTCTTATACACCGAAATTCGATATTCATAGTTCATTCGTAGGCTTGAGGTGAATGGCTGTTGCTATCGAAATGTCGACCGCTGTTTTTGTTGTATTATAATAAGTATGGGACTAATTATAATTCGTGATAGAAAATGATTTTATGGTACAACAAACAAGTTTGGAAACTTTTCGGTAATTCTCATATCGCTGCACTGGGTGCTTTAATAAACCACTGGAAGCACTACACATCGTAGTATATCAAATGCACTGGATGTTTATACACTAAAAGAGAGAATCGCCAATCGTATATGAGTTTAAAAACAAACGTTTATTTCGAACAAACATTTCCGACACGATGTGTTCTATACTAATCTATTTTCGTGAGTATAATGCTTACGGAACTGTAATCACTCCAGGGTTAATTTATTATTGTACCTATTCTATCAATTTAGCTATAAAACGCACAGTAAAGCAATTAAACTGAGTAAAAAATGTAAACCAAACTTACTTAGTTCTTTGATTGTTGGATTTGTCGGGAAGACACTGTCAAGATGTTTTTTTTTTTTAATTAAGTTTGCGTTTAGTTTCGTTCACACTGCATTTTGTATTTTTGGTTATAAATGATATTTTTTGTTATTCGGATCTTAATATTTCAATGAACCAAAACAACGTATTTAATTTAGTTATTTAAGTAAATAACAACGCTAGAATTAGGGTCAATTGATTTAATAAAAATCATTCGTCGCTAAAGTTGTTTGCAAAAACAAAACTTTTTGGTCCATTCAATTGGTTTCGTTTTTGAAAGCGATTCCCTCGCATAATCGGAATCATTTTTTTACGTAATACCAATGTTTCAAGGCGGTCGAATCGTAATCACAATCGTCTTCAACGATGAATACGATCGCGAGCGAGTTACGTAATAAGCCTGCAGAGGTTAGAATATAAAACCGCGACATAAAAGCACGGTTGGTATAGACCGACCGCTTAAATGAGTCCGCGCCCGCGCGGCATACGGGCGTGGGGTAGTCAGGCGATTTCGCAGGGCGACAACCGACTGAGACTGCCTGATCTCAACAGGCAAACGATTCCAGTCTAACAGCATGTGCGGAAAAGGACCTGGAGTAGCTTTTATATTTGGAGATAGGGAACGCGAGAGATAGATTACTACTCGACCGCAACCGATTCTCGGAACCTACGGCCAAGTAACTAAAACTATCTGAATGGTGGGATGGGGACTGGGATTTAAAAAGGATGTTGAAAAGAAACGACAGGATGTGGAGATTCCGCCGAAGACGAAATGGCAGCCGCTTCAGCCGAGCGCGGAAAGAAGATACGTGGTCATACTTCCGTAGGCCAAATATATAGCGTAGGTACCTATACAAACATTTTGTAGACGCTCAAGCCTGTCAAGTAGGTGCTCGGAAAGGTCAAGATAGGCAATGTCGCCATCCCGGGGCGGCCAGTGGGCAAAGCGGTGACACCTTAGTGCGCCCGCAACGCCCACAGTTCACGGCCAGGAGGGAACGTGTGTGTTTTTAGACGGTAGGCCTCTCCCCTCCTTCCATAGGGAAGGCAGCGGCGAGCTGGAGAGCCCGTCATACCCCCGTTGCTGCCACGAGCGTGGGAATGCATACGGCGCATTTTTCACACGTTAAAAAAAAAAATCGCCATAATCAAGAAGAGGCAGAAGGAGAGACTGTGCCAGAGTTATCTTGGTATGAAGAGGGGAAAATCAAGCTAGGGTAAATTTAAATTCTGTGCACACGAAATCACGAACAGCAGCTAGTCAAATAAATAAATTCAACGCTGAAATTCGAGGGGGAACGAACAAACAGCAACAAAATGATAAATAAAAATAACATTTTTAAGCAATCGGCTACAAATTGTGTCGACAGCACGCAACCTTTGCCATTAGCAGTCTTTATTAAAACAACGGGGGTTTCTGTAAGTTATGGTGCAATATTGGGAAATTGACGGTTCGAGTCTCGAGGGAGTGAAAAATGGATTTTCTTAAAAAAAATAGACGCCATTGGGCGCTCGTGTCAGAAGAGTAACGATCAATTGTTGTACAAATAAACGGTTGACTTGCTGACTACTAAAAAACTTACTCTAACTTTACTTTGACATTGGATAAAAATGTAAAAAAATAAATAAAACGCCACCACATCCATGGTTTCGTCCATGGTGGTCTGGGAGCAAAGAAAAAACATGGGATGTACCAGTTGCTTCTCTTCCCGCGCAGATGGTAAGTCCATCGAGGGATTGGGCGAAGATCTTAAAGATGATGTTATACATATAGTTAGGCGATGTGGCTAGCAACCCATCACTATTTTGACAATCACTAATTTGGTACAAATGTGTAGGACGGCTGACAAAACAAGTTCAGTCAACAAAAAGTACAGTCAGCAAAAAACCTGTCTAAAATGAAATTAGAGAAAATGAAAAAATGGTGAAAATTAGCTACATCTTCTCTTTTTCTTTTAGTTATTAATCTTCACGATACAATTTAAGCTTAAACAGCTAACGATAATGAAAAAACTTTCCTTATAATACTTAATTCAAACAACCCCTGTGAGTTACTGCTCCCATTTGAATACTGTTCCGATGCAATTAGCATTATCAGTTTTGTTACAGCTAAACAAGGGTTTTTAGTGTGATTGAATTGAGAGCGATGACCTCTATTTTGAATAATTTTGCAAATTTCAAAGTATAAAAATCCAACGGGATTAATATACTTAAATACCTACATATTATGTATGAATCATACGAGTGGCTGCTTTAACCGGGATTCGAACCCGGGACCTCTAACTTTATAGTCAAAGGCACTAACCGCTAGGCTATCTGGTCGTCAAATAAATAGCCTATTTACCAAAATTGTAAATCCGAAAGTATGTGTGTCTTACTTTTTCATGCTTCAACGCTAAACCGAATTAGTTGTAATTTGGTATTGAGATAGTTTTAGTCCCGGCGAAGGCACACACATATCACGTCTATATGCCTTACGGGGTTGACAGAGCCTATGGTAACAAGACCTAAAGGCCATTAGTATGATTGTGGACGTATAGGTGGAAATGGGG
Organism: Pandemis cinnamomeana; assembly: GCA_932294345.1. Lineage (NCBI taxonomy): Eukaryota > Metazoa > Arthropoda > Insecta > Lepidoptera > Tortricidae > Pandemis > Pandemis cinnamomeana. The sequence continues at coordinate 7,609,310 of OW028726.1, read as the reverse complement.
AATCAAAATAGTGATGGCTTGCTAGCCGCATCGCCTATAACATGATTCATATGATTTTCGCCCAACCCTTCGATTTTACCATCTGCGCGGGAAGAGAAGCAACTGGTTCTTTTATGTTCTTTCTTCACTCGCAGACCAGCTTGGAATAATTTTTATTCACCAGCTAAAGCCAAGTTCACCTGGAACCTAAATAAGCTCTCTAGTCTAGTGCATTAAAAAAAAACATTTTTATCTGTGACCTTCTTCTTCTTCTTATTTGTGGCGTTTCAAGTCGTTATAGCGCCGACAACTTCGCCAAAAATATATTTAAAAAATTTTGTGACATAAATAACGTCTCCCCCCCTGTCGGGCTCTTAGCCAACGGTCAATGATATCCCTCAGAAACTGCCAGGAAATCATTAGCCGATGCCCAGGGTGCACCGGATCAAGCACTGCTCTTTCCCCTGGACGGATCCAAAAAGGAACCGCAGCTCTTGACCACACGTGGAGGTAACCCGACTCGCACCCCACCTGTGACCTTTACATAGCTTAAAAAAAAAACAGCAATGTCAATAAGTCAGTAAAGCCGTGTACACACGCCAGTGGATGGTAAAGCTGCGAACACGCGAACGCTTTTAGTGCACGTTAGTTTTTCCAACCGGCCAGTCCGCTGCGGCCAGTGAGGTTCTTTTTTGTTAAGACTTTTATAGGCTAATTAGAGCGGTAGTGTTCAGAGGATGGATTATAAAATACCCTTTTTTAGGCTGGTATTGTAATTGGTTTTAGAGTTGATTAATGTTTTATAGCTTAAAATTAGCGATGCGATATCACATTAAGCGAGTTAATTGCTATTTATTAGATTGAGTCTTGAGTATAATGCCTACTAATATTAATTGCGGGTTTGTGAGGATGGATGTTTGTAACACTATCACGCCTAAACTGAACAGATTGGGATGAAATTTGAAACAGAGATAGATTATAGTGCTTCCATGCTGGTCTGGGAGTAAAGAAAAAACATAGAATGTACCAGTTGTTTCTCATCCCGCGCAGATGGTAAAAGCCCATCGAGGGAATGGGCATAGGAATCATGACGTATAGGCGATGCGGCTAGCAACGCATCACTATCTTGATTCCCCTTTCCACCTATAAGCTCACAATCATGCTAAAAGCGGCCTTTAGAGTTCCTGAGTTTAGCCTTTAGCGATAAACAACTTCTTTGCAGACGAAGTCGCGGGCAGCAGCTAGTGATTATGTATTTTCCAGTTACTTACCGATTTTTAAAAATATTTTTCTAATTAAAAGACAATATCACCGTTTACTTTCTTTCTAATTAAAAAGAACAGGCCAAGTCTATAAAACGGCAAAAAAATCATACCTGTGTATGGGAGCCCCCCTTCAATGTTTATTTTATTTTGTTTTTAATATTTGTTGTTATAGCAACAGAGATACACCATCTCTAGAAATTTCAACTGTCTAAGTACAACGGTTCATGAGATACAGACGAACAGACAGACGGACAGCGAAGTCTTAGTTTTTACCCATTTGGGGACGGAACCCTAAAAACGAAGTATAAACACGGGTTCATGATGAATTTGCATTTTTATTTCCAGCAATAAAATAAAGTAGCTAATTCACACTACCAAATAAACCATACACTTTCCATATTAAAGAGCATTACCTAAGTAGTTATTCAAATAACTCCCCAGACTAACAGTAGAGTACTAGCAGAAATTAAACGAAACACGCTAAGGACTAACTAAACTAACTAGAGATTAGTTAAACTCTTGTTCATGCAAATGAAGGTGTGTTCGGTTAGTTTAACTGCTCTGTGTTAATTTATACTAGTACATAATGTACGTAGTATGCTTGTTTATTACAGCGAATGAATTGGATCTAGTTTATCCTTCTAGGTAACAAAACAAATCTCAATATTTAAGGAAATTTTAATTGTACATAACATACACCACGTACACACATATAAGAAAGAAAGAAAGAAAGAGAAACATTTATTTACACATTCGATACACGTAGATATAAAACAAGGAGAAATACTATATACTAAGGAATAGTACCGATATGGTACACACATCACGACGTGTATATACATATACGAGTATCACGTCTTTATCCCTTACTTACTCAAAACGTTTACGTTTACGGTTACGTTTGCTCAAAACGTGGTGATTATCTATATCTGTATGTATACGTCCCACTGATGGGTATAGGCCTCCTTTCTGAATAGGAGGGATTCTGTTTCACGCATACCTATTTACTAATATAATAGTCATTTGGTCGGATTGACTTGAAATAATGGGAAACATACAAAGGATAAATCGTGGTTTGTCCTGTGGCTTCTCAAGTAGAGGGTCGTGGGTTCGAGCCCGACGTCTGAGTTTTTCGGAATTTGTATCACATATTCTATTCTATTACGTATTATATTAAATTTACCATGAGCTTTTCGGTGGAGGAAAACATCGTAATTGCATAGTAGCCGCCTAGAGTTGCAACGGAACTACTCATTGCAGAACATACTATCAAAATCAGTTTTTAAGTCAAATTCTATGCGGATGAAGTCACAGGCAGAAGTTAGTAATTTTAATATTTTTTTATGTTTTTGGTTATGGAGGCTGTAACATACCCTTCATTCATTGGCATCTCACCGGGCTCTTGCGATGAAATAAATAAAGAAAAAATAAGTAATATGTACTAGAAACAGAAAAGAAATGATCGTTTATTTTCTCTAGAGCAAAACAAACTAATTTCTCTTACTTATTAAGCCATCTGCAATAATACAGAAAATAATATGCCTATCAAATTAATAAGATTACTCTCGGCCGTGGGCTAGTTTCGGGATTTCTGCGCAGAAAAATATTTATGTCTCTAATCTGGTTTTGACGAAAATAAAGGAATCGAGAGACAATTGTATTATCTATGAAAATGTGTGAAGATGCTATTTCTGTTATTTTTGTTATTGTAGATACATATTTTGTTTATTTATCCATCCCAAAATAAGAACAAGACATACGTCATGTCAAATTAAATGAAAAAACAATGTAATAAAATGGTAGTTATAGTTAGGTATATTTATTTAGTTTTAAGTTTTGTATATTTAGTTAATTTTTAGATTTTATCATAGTTTAATTTTTTTGTAATTCCCCTCTTGTAAAAGTTAGTATTGTTTATTTCAATAAAAAAAAAATTATGTAATAAAATTATTTAATAAAATGCGATAAAACGTGAAAAGAAAATATAAAAAACTAGTTGCCCGCGACTTCGTCCGCGTGTGTTTTCTGTTGAAATTTTTCCTGAATTTTCTTTGCTGTAAACCTCACGGAGCCCGAGACCTTTCCAACGAATGCAAAACCGTGGAAATCGGTTCGTGCGTTCTGGAGTTATAGCGTCAGGAAGGAAAACCCGACTTATTTTTATATAGTAGATGGGTACTATCAAATGAATCAAGAATATTTTTTTTGATTATGTTATGTTTAATTTTACGGTTTTACCGTTAGAAATTAAATTTCTAAAAACGCACAAAGACACATCATTCATACCGATGAACTGTAATATTTATTGAAAAAGAAAAAGAAAACAACAAACCAAATGATGCTTAGCGACAGGTAACAGGTAGAAAAAATCGGAGACTACCCACCTGCCACGGGTGGTGTAGAGGTATAGCACGCGTCACGGAATGACGAGGATCCGGGTTCGATTCCCGGTCATAGCTTTACTTTTCGGATTTTTCTATGACATTTAGATTTTTTTTTTATAAAAAAAAAGTTTAAAATAAAATCAAGTCCGCCCCTAGTTGCGAGTTATTGGAGCATGATACTCAATACAACATAATAATATGAACAGTCAACCCGTCGGCTGCAGGTGGGCCTAATGGGCCAGGGCTCGTACACGATCGACTTAACACATCGACAGTGAAATTTTAATTTTACAAACGGACTGTCGCAGTGCGCGGAAAACAGAAGTGACATCAATTTTTGTTAATAATAAAGCTGCGAAAACAGGATTGACATCAATTTTTGTTAATAATAAAGGTGGGAAAACAGAAGTGACATCAATTTTTGTTACTAATAAAGGTGGGGAAACAGAAGTGACATCAATTTTTGTTACTAATAAAGTTGGGAAAACAGAAGTGACATCAATTTTTGTTACTAATAAAGGTGGGAAAACAGGATTGACATCAATTTTTGTTACTAATAAAGGTGGGAAAACAGAAGTGACATCAATTTTTGTTACTAATAAAGGTGGGAAAACAGAAGTGACGCCAATTTTTGTTACTAATAAAGGTGGGAAAACAGAAGTGACATCAATTTTTGATACTAATAAAGATAGGAAAACAGAAGTGACATCAATTTTTGTTACTAATAAAGGTGGGAAAACAAAAGTGACATCAATTGTTGTTACCATACCAATACTACATAACTGAAAAATTATCTTTCGTCAACGGTCGCGGGCGCCGATACCAATCGAAAAAAAAGATCTGGATCCGCGGATCTTGACACTAAATTTCCGTAATCAGATCCGTCTCCGCGGATATACATTTTTAACGATCCGGCACATCACTAGTGTAAATTAAGAACTTAAGTCAAAATCTTAAATTGCACTGCTGTGTTCCGGTGTGGAGAGTAAGACAGCCGGGGAAATTACGGGCACAAGAGGAATTGCATCTTAATCCTCTAGGTTGGCAACGCATCTGCAATCCCTCCGGGGTTGCGGGTGTCTATGGGCAGTGGTGATCACTTACCATCAGGTGACCCACTTGCTCGTTTGCCTTGCTATTCATATAAAAAAAAAAAAAAAAAAAAAAAAAACGAATAGCAAAATGTAAAATGTGAATTCTGCACATTTATTTAGCCTGCCGAAGCCGCGGTCGACTGATGATACGTGATTTCCGAGTAATTAACCAGCCGTTGTTCGATCTCTGATTTATTTAAAATTCGACCGTTGTTGATTAATTATTGTCATGTACGCGATTCCACGTCATTTAACCGTGCGTGTTTTGAACAGGTCTTTTGGAGATGATTTCTGCAGTTAATGTTAATTTTGTTGTGGTTTTTGGCGTTCCGTATTGAAAAGGTGCCCAAAAGGACCCTAGTTTTAAGCAGGAATGTTACGGATGTATAATTTCGGATCCGGATATGGATATGGATATTGGTAAAGTATAATAGTAATAGTATAGTAAGTTGGGCATAGGAATCATATATATAGGCGATGCGGCTAGCTACCCATCACTATTTTGATTCCCCTTTCCACCTATACGCCCACAATCATGCTAAGCGTGGCCCTTGGGTCTTGTCACCTTAGGCTCTGTCTACCCCGTAAGGGACAAAGACGTGATTTATGTATGTATGTATGTATGTAAAGTATAATATCGGTTTCGGTTACGGTTATGGATATTAAATTATTTCGGATTATCCGATAGTTTCGGTTACGGATATTACATTTTTCAGGAACTGTAGAATGAAATACAATACGACTAAACGCGCGCGCGGCGTCTGCCGGCCGGGCGAAAACAAAAACTTGTCACGACGTGTCATATTTACTAAGTATTTAGTTAGACTCCGCCCTACCCGAAACTATCCAAAACTTTTATATCGGATTCGGTTACGGATATTTTTTTATTTCGGATATCCGATAGTTTCGGTTACGGATATGGATATCCAGAACAACACTGGTTTTAAGCATGTGTTGCTTCTCTGTCTGTAGGTCCATTGCATTGTCTATTGTATAGCTGTTTTTTTGCCACGGATGACTTGGACTCTTTATACAGTTTGTATGTCTCTAACAAATAATAAAAATTAAACAAAAGTTTGAATTCAATAATGCCGGGAGCTCTTCGTGTGGGAGTCGGACGTTGTTGGTTTTTTCAAAGGTAAACACGTTAGTTTGGATTGGTGTTTCATTCAGAATGAAGGCTGCAGTTTTAACTACAACAAAAACAATTGAAACACATACCTACAATTTTATTAAAGGCACACAGTTTACTATAGTTTTATCAGAATTAGACAATTAAACTATTTTTAATTTTAACAAATAGCCGTCACAGTTATCAAAAATCCTTCCAAGCTGGCAGCAAAGAAATAAACGTAGTCGCTTCTCTTCCCGTCGATGGTAAAAGCCTTAATAGGAGTTGTAGGCGATGCGGCTAGCAACACATTACTATTTCGATCCCCCTTTCTACCTACACGCCCACAATCATGCTAAACGGTGCCTTTAGGTCTCTGTCTACCACGTAAGGGATGAAAACGTGATTTATGTATGTAAAACCGACCGATTTATCTGAACCTCTTAAATTAGAAATGCTCTGATTAATTAAAATACCTGCTCATAACTGTTCAAAACTTTCGCCGTACGGGGCACATAATAAAAGCTACGTGCTGGACGTTGCATGCACAACATGCACATAATATTGCATGCACAACATGCACATAATATTGGGCCGGTAAGGCCACTTAGTTCATCTGGTAATAGACGCGCGCAGCGAACCGGTTAAGCCGAACTAACAACTAACTCATAATGGGGCGGTTCATGTTTCTAAAGTTGGATTAAAGCCTGTTTTGAATTTGGAATGCATTTTTTTTTTAACAAAAAGGTTCGCACATTGATTATTTCGTTACGGCGTTTTGTTGTACAGATATAAAATGAACAAAAAATATTTACATTGCTACTCCGCTACTCACGTGCAAGATAACCAAGCCTGTGTAAAATATGTATGTTTTTCATACAATCCCTCACGCGTTTCAATCCCTCTACGCCATCATTATCAAAGTTTAATGAGCACAACCTGTTACACATGCAAACCAACGTCGTGCGTCAGTGTTTGTGTGGTGTAACGGATATTTAAGTTTGTGGGATTTTATATGTGTTTTATCTCATTGAAATCGGTAAGTATGGGAAAGTCTAAAACTATAAGACACGAAGATCTGTTCTTAGGAACCATGTCATCGATTTTAATAACAAGAAAAACTGCATTCGTACATTTAAAAAAAACCTGAACTCAGCTCGGGAATCGAACCCGGTTGTTTTGAAAAAAACAAACTTACACTATTTTTATTTAAGTATCGATTGTGTTTAGGTCTTAAGCAGTAAATGGCTCTATGAAACATGATGTCTAAAATGAATAAAAGAGAATATACACAATTTTGGTAAAAAAACAGACATGAAAAATTGACATCAGCGTTGTGTGTGTCTTTGCAAAATTAAGATGAGGTGAGGTGGACATAGGATACTTTTTATCCCGGAAAATTAGATATTTATTACATAGCGGTAAACAAAATCTTTGCAGACGAAGTAGTATTAATAAAGTAAGTCTGCCCTGCCCTATAACAAACTGAATCTTAACAATTCAAATCGTTTTAACGATTTAAACCCATCACAGAGACGCGTCCGTCCAACACTTTTCCAATCTTGGCAAAATTGCTTCCATAAATGTCCATACAAAGTTAAATCGGAATCTTTCGGAGCCCGGAAGTTGTTGGCCCGTATGTTATTTCTAGGGATGTGCTAAGGACATCGGAAAAATATCGATATGTGGGTCGATATCGATTGATTGAAACAACTGGATTAACTAGTATATTATAATCGTCTTAGCGCTCAACACAGTCTCCCAGACCACACGTTACAATTTTTAAAAATTAGTTATTCTCTGTCTCTCTCTCACACTGCTCGTTCTTTCTCTCGCTCATCATACTCACTCTTTCACTCTCTCATTCGTTCCTTACGTTCCGATCCGCGCATCATCCAGATCTATTTTTAAACAGCAAAAAAATTAAGAGAGGCATGCGTCATAATAAAGAAGAGAGGCGGAACAACGGACCGGCAATCTCCTAGCAATGGAAAACTAGGAAACCGTACAAGCGAACGATTTAGATTTTCCACTTTAGGTACCTATTTTCATATTACCCATTTTTTCGTTAAACAAATAAATAAAGGGTAGTTTATTAGAATACGATTCCTTGTTTAAGCAGAGCGTTTGTTCTGTATTAAATTCCAAAGGCAACAGATAAAAACACTATATAAACCTAAACTAAGTAGATTCATAAGCTAGCATAGCTGGGCCAAGCAAAACCTATAATTTATATCGACTATTTAATAATTTTTAAATGCACTGTCACTTCCCTAGTTATTCCTTGGAGTTTTGATAAGGGTCCAGGATATGATTGGTGAAGTGTCACGTTATATTAAGTTAGTAGAAATCCAGCCGTTTTTCTGATGAGTTTAATGACAACACCGCCATTTTTGAAACCACACACACACATACATACATATATCACGTCTTTGCCCCTTACGGAGTTGACAGAGCCAAGGGTAACAAGAGCCAACGACCACGCTTAGCATGATTTTGGGCGCATTGGTGGAAGTGGAAACGGGAATCAAAATAGTGATGGGATGCTAGCTGCATCGCCTGTAGCATGATTCCTAAGATTTTCGCCCATTCTCACGTCTGAAACCACGTCTGTGAAAATTCTTCATGTGATTTTAAATCGCAGCCTCCTGTAAAAAGGATAGGAAGAGGTTAAAATCCTACGTTACACGCATAGGTTTTAAATTAGTTTAGATTATTTACAATTCTGTCTAAGAAGAATTATCTCCGTAACTGTGACTGCTAGATTAATCAAATTCGGCATACCAGTAAGTACTTATAACATCTGCAAACCTACTTCAGGATTTTACGATGTCCCATGGGACAGAAAATCGGAAAGCAATCGAAAAACGTAGGTGCTGGAGTTTTCCGAATTTCCCTCGGGACAAAAGGGATAGGATATAAAGACATTTTAAAAAACAGCTTCACCACTAAAATGTGGATTTAGTCGTTCCGAGACCAAGGGGACCTGACAAAAGATCAGGTCAAGAGTACCCGAAACCGACGAGCATGTATCAAGAGATTGATGAATGTGGATGAAGCGAGAGGTATATCAGGATCGTAACAAGTGGAACAACGTAGTCTCTGCTTACCCTATAAGAAAGAGGCATGACGGTATGTGTACATACATACATAAATCACGTCTTTATCCCTTACGGGGTAGACAGAGTCTAAGGTAACAACCCCTAAATACCACGCTTAGCATGATTGTGGGCGTATGGATGGAAAGCGGAATCAAAACAGTGATGGATTGCTAGCCACATCGCCTATAATAACATGATCTCTAAGATTTTCGCCCAATCCCTCGAAGAAGGACGGTAGGTATGTATTGTCTGTATTCATTCTGCGCGGAGGAACTATGATAGTTAGTGTAAATACTGCGGTGAACAATGATTTGTGACAGCTTTGCGCCGCTAAAACACGGACTGTGGGAGTGGCGCGTACGAACAATTAAAAGTTGGCAGCTTGTTAAATGTGTGGTTTGTAAGCTGACGTGTCACTACCGTTTGTTTTAGTTTGGAAAATAGAAGCAGCGGGATCGAGGAAACAAGAAAACATGAGGTTACTATCAAATGAATCAAGAACTTTACTTCTTGATTTTTTGTAATTATTTTTAAGGTTTTACCCGTTAGAAATTTAAAAAAAATCGGTCCATGATACTGGCGTACCCCAAGTACTATAGTACCATTTTGTGGTTAGAAGTTAGTGTGAATGTCATGTTGAATGTGTGTGTTTGTGTAAATGTTGTGTTGGACGGTTTTATGTGTGTGTATGTCTTCTTGATTGTAATGTAGCTGGTCTGGGAGTAAAGAAAAAACAAAGAATTTACCAGTTGCTTCTCTTCCCGCGCAGGTGATAATAGCCCATCGAGGTAATGGGCGAAGGTCATTATGTATCATGTCATAGACGATGCGGCTAGCAACCCATCACTATTATGATTTCCCTTTCCATCCATACACCCACAATAATGCGAAACGTGGTCTTTAGGTCTTGTTACCTTAGGCTCTGTCTACCCCGTAAGGGATAAATACGTGATATATGTATGTATGTTTGTAAATTAAATTTCTAAAAGACACTAAAAATTAGCACACAGAAGAATCCGAAAAGCAAAGGTATGGCCGGGAATCGAACGAACCTCATCATTCCGTGATGCGTGCTATACCGCTGCACCACCCATAGCAGGCGTGTAAGCCTTCGAAATTTTCTATCTTTACCAGCTGTCACGTGACCTTGTTACTATGCCAATTTTTGTCGCCAAGCATACTATGTGCCTGTACGACACAATTACAAACTCGCGTAAAGATTTATTTCACGGGTCTAAAGAAAGAGCGATCAAAATCAAAGACGTTCATAATAACTACATATTTTTATCTTTAAGACTATTAACACCAGCCTCTTTATCAAAACTTAGCTATATTTTAAAGATCATTAATGATAAAACAACATGAGGTTTTACATTATAATATATTCGGTTTACCATAACTTATCCGCTTTCTCTATACATTACGTATTTAATATCCACAGTACATCAGGGTCGTCATTACGTGCTAGCTTCGACATGGTAAAAGCTATTTAAGGAGGAGGACTTAGTGCCAAAGCGTTTTCCAAAAAAAAAGTCCAAATGATAACTTTTCCAGAATTTAACTCCTTTTAGGTTTTCTTACTTAGAATCGTTTACTACCGATCCTTATGCAAGAAAAAAATGCGCCCAAGATCTTCCATTGGAGTTCGTCACTTCTTTTAATATACCTGTGCGGAACGTGAAGAACAGGAAAAATAATTCCGTAGTAAAATCTGGTACACATATTTTCTTGTATGAGAATCGATAGGGTAAACGATTCTTGAGTAAGAAAAACCCGATTTTTTTTTTGGAACACGCCCGTAACTGTAATAGCGGATTCCAGAATACCAGTACAAGTGGCTGGTAAGATCTTTAAAGGCTACTTCCAGATCGCTACACCACCTTACTCGCTAACTCCGCACGTAAGACAGACGAGTTTGGATCCGAGTTTGGATTGGCGAGCGCTAAGAAACATCTCCCGCTCCCGCTCTCTCTCCCGCTTATCACCATCTCCCATCCCTCTCTAAGTCCACGCGTAGGTGATAAATAATCCTCGGCCATTACAGCGTGCAGCGATAGCGGACGCTCCTTAATGTATGATGAGCTTCGATTAAACAGCATCCCTAATGGCGGAGTCCAGATGTTTCCTAGTGTTTGAGATGTATTGTTTTGAAACTCGCTTGCGGCTTATATACTCATTTGTGCATGTAGAGGGCGTTGACCTCTTGTATAAGTAGTAGATTTAATTGACATACTTTATTGAAATCATCTCATTTTATCAACATAAGAATTAACTAGAACGGGTTTCAAACAGTCCAAAAAGTTCAGATATTAACATTCATAGAATTAAAAAAAATCCTACAATAATATACATATGATATCCTACTAATATTTTAAAAGCGAAAGTTTGTAAGTATGGATGGATGGTTGTTTGTTACCTTTTCACGCCAGAACGGCTGGACAGATCTGAATGAAATTTGGAACATAGATAGATTATAGTCCGGAATAACACAGAACATCCCGGAAAATTGCGTATCCTACGGGATAGCGATAAACGAATTCTATGCAGACGAAGATGCGGGCAACAGCTAGTTTCTTATATAAGGGATATTTTATGTAGTTATTTTTAGTCGTTTTATTTTCTTGACCCCCCCCCCCCCCCCGTGCTTTGAAGAGTTCCCTCCGGCGGCTACGACCCTGGCCGAGCCACCAAAATTTGACTATTAAATGTATTGCCATCCGATTTACACAAGTTAACAAAAATTCAGCTCAATCGGTTGAATTTATCTTCAAAATTGAGTTACTACTTTCCACCCGGACAAACATACATAAGTATGTATGTATGTATGTATGTAAACTCTTTATTGTGCAAAATAAACACGACAAAATACAATTGACAAACACTGAGATACGTGCACAAAGGCGGACAATTAACTACTACTCGTATTTAATTAAAAGCTGTAAAAATGGAATAGTTCTCTACCAATAAATTCGACGCTGGAACCGCTAGCACAATTATTTTCCACCATTTCCATGACGCAAGCTTTTTCAGTAAAATAATTTGGCCACCGTTGCTTGCGGCTACTAGCCCTAATAGTGAACAAAGTTTGCCTTTGTACTAGTATGTTTTTAGGGTTCCGTACCTCAAAAGGAAAAAACGGAACCCTTATAGGATCACTTTGTTGTCCGTCTGTCCGTCCGTCCGTCCGTCCGTCTGTCAAGACCCTTTTTCTCAGGAACGCGTGGAGGTATGAAGCTGAAATTTATATCAATTACTCAGGTCTACTGTCCCTTGAAGCTGTGAAAAAATCAAACTTCTAAGCCAACGCAATCAAAAGATACAGCCGTTTATGCCGCAAATTTCCGCAAATTTTCAACTCTCAAGGGAATCAAAACCTACAAGGTAGTTCCCGTGAACGCAGAATCTTGAAATTTGGTATGAAGGTAGGTCTTATAGCACAGATTAAAGAATAATTGCGAAAACCGTAAATGTGTATGTATGTCTGTATATAGCAGTAACCAATATAAAGTAACCCCACACTGCGTACATTTTGCTTTGGAACAGGGCTCTGCTTACACTGGTTTTGATATTTATAGATAATGATACGGAACCCTCGGTGCGCGAGTCCGACTCGCACTTGACCGGTTTTTTATTATTTTACAAGCTTTATAAAAACTTAACGTCTACAGTATGGAAGTATGGAGTATGGAAGGTGTATCTCTGAAAGATAGAATAAGGAACAGTGTGATAAGAGAACGTGCTGGTGTGAAAGAGGATATAGTGACTAGATAGAAAAAAGTATGCTTAGTTGGTTTGGGCATGTAGAGCGGATGGATGAAAGTAGACTAACGAAACAGATATATATGGGGAGTGTGAATGGTAAAATTAGGAGGGGAAGGCCTAGACGGACGTTCCGAGACCAAATAGGAGACGTTTTGGAAAAAGGTCAGGTCAGGAGTGTACCCGAAACCGACGAGCATGTATGAAGAGATTGATGACTGTGGATGAAGCGAAAGAAATATGTCAGGATCGTAGCAAGTGGAACAAAGTAGTCTCTGCCTACCCCTATGGGAAAGAGGCGTGACGGTATGTATGTATGTATGTAACGCCTACAATCATGCAAAACGTGGCCTTTAGGTCTTGTTACCTCAGGTTCTGTCTACCCCGTAAGGGATATAGACGTGATTTGTGTATGTATGTATGGATATTAACTTGCTACTCAATTTTGAAGCAGATTTCTTCATCCGCTTGAGCTGAAATTTTCTATACTTGTGTAAGTCAGATGACAATACTTAATCTGGTAGTAGAATTCTGGTGGTCCAGCCAGGACCGTCTCCGCAGGAGGGAACTCTTCAACGGTTGGTCCGATTGGCTTGAAATTTGGTACGTACATGTGTAGGACGGATGACAATGCAAGTCCAGTCAGCAAAATAGGTTGTGTTTAATTAATTATGTTGTGTTTATTATTATTTTGTTTTAGAAATAGCTATGCTGCGTGCATGTGCAGTCTCTTAATATTTGTATGCCTTATGGCAAGCATAGTGATACAAGATTTATGTAACATCAACATTTACCTATGTTAGCAAATAAATTATTTGATTTGATTTGATTTAATATGAAATTTTTAGGTTAGTTTATTTTATTTCAAATGTGATTGTGTGCTAGTTTTTGTAAAAGGAAGCGTTTTTAATCTCCGCTTTAAGGGTTTTTCGGTTTATACATACATACATACCGTCACGCCTCTTTCCCATAGGGGTAGGCAGAGACTACTTTGTTCCACTTGCTACGATCCTGACATATTTCTTTCGCTTCATCCACAGTCAGCAATCTCTTCATACATGCTCGTCGGTTTCGGGTAGGTACTCCTGACCTGACCTTTTTCCAAAACGTCTCCTATTTGGTCCGATTTGATTCGGTTAATAGAATAATTTATTTCTCATTAAAAACAATAAGTCACTTAACTACATGAGAACGTAATATCTAATAGTCCAAGATCCCAGGGCCACCAGACACCACGCACGGTTTTACCAACACCCGTTCAACAACTAGCAACCTAGTGAAATTTTTAACATGCATCCAGCATTCTTCAATCATTTAACCAAAGCACCTAATCTAACGGAGCCATAGCACAGTTTCCATCACAGTACAAGACCCATATCGAAAACGGCTAGCAATATGTCCCCTTTATTACTCGATACGGGATCGCGGCTCACGTAGCGACCTTCAGACGATATATGGAGCTATTTGTCGATGCCGACAAGTCCTTTGTCCATTAGAGCTATATGAACTTTAGTCGATAGCTAGTCGTATATCTATGTACGTGCATGCCTAGAACGTACCGGCAGCTTCTCTGCACAGATCGTACAATTCCATCGAGGGAATAGGTAACTTAGGCAACATGTGATAGGTGATGCGGCTAGCAACCCATCGCTATTTTGATCACAGTTTCCACCTGCTCACCCCGCAATCAGTTTAATTTAAAGTTTTTTTTATTGTAGCTTTACGACTAATTAGCAGATTGTAGATCACATAGGCCTCCGTCCGCCTTACATACATATATCACGTATTTATCCCTTACGGGGTAGACAAAGCCTAAGGTAACAAAACCTTAAGGCCACGTTTATCATGATTAAGGACGTATAGGTGGAAAGGGGAATCAAAATAGTGATGGGTCGATAGCCGCATCGCCTATCACATGATTCCTAAGACTTTCGCCCATTCCCTCGATGGGCTTTTACCATCAGCGCGGGAAGAGATGCAACGGGTACGTTCTATGTTTTTTCTTTACTCGCAAATCAGCATGGAAGAAATATAAATAAACTAGCTGACCCCGCAAACTTTGTACCGCCTAACAGTCGATGGTTTATTTATTTTTTCACTTTTTTAATTTTTCTCTCCGTAAGAACCATCCCCATACTTCAAGAAACATTCTAAAAAAAGAATTAGCGGAATCGGTTCAGCTGTTCTCGAGATTTGCGCTTAGCAACACATTTTGCGATTCATTTTTATATTATAGATAGAATAGACAAAAACACACTGACTGACTGACTGTCTGACTGAGTAATAAGTACATTAGAGGTACGGTTTGAGCATCTATCGTACTCGGGTGTACTTCACCGTTTCCAAACGTTCTTGTTTCATAAATATTCCTTGGCTTTGCATCCTTACCTCCCGAAACTTGGAGACCCATTAGGCAAATTAGGTGCCCCCTACATTGTTCAAATAACGATAAAAGTTCCTCGTTGGTTAGCTTTGCCACGAGGTGTGGCTAATGACGGAGCTCGCTCCAATTTGACTATTTATAATACCTTTTTCAACACGACACTACCGTTAGACGAGTGATGCTCGACATGTTTCGGGCTATTAATAAAAATGACGATGAAAACGAGGGTAGTTGTGCGCCGCTGCCAGTTGCGTCGAGCAGCCGTGCGAACAGAGCTCTGGGGCGCAGTGTTCGTTTCGCTGCCGCCGGGGCGAGCGCTTCGAGAGGAAGGACTACGAAATAGTCCGAAACATGTCGAGCACCACTCGACTTTTTATACGTGAGTTATCCGTTTATGTGTAATTATTTATAATACCTATTTAAAGTTAGGTACGACGATAAGCCCAGCAACGAGTGACATAGTAGAAAGAATAGTACATTACTGCAGAGGCCGTGAAGTAAGGGATTGCTGGACGAGTTTGGGGTAGGTGGCCGAGTCGAAGACGAGGCCAGATAGAACGAGTCCTGCAATCCCTGTTCCGGCCAAAGCTTGTATAGTGCTTTTCTCAAACAATGTGAGGAAATATTAAAATTAAAATCTCTTTACTTTTTTCCGGTAGCATATTTTGCATAGCTAAATTTGCCTCCTCTTTTAAATGAGGCGGAGTACAGTTCATAAGTTCCCCGTCACTTTCATCACTAGAAGTCATTTTTATTTCTGTTAAATTATAATAACAATCACTACGAAATACGCATAAGCAGAAAAAAAGATTTTCGATTTGCCACCTTTTTTATTTTTTAAATGTACTAATTTGATCCAGCTATTTGAGCACCATGTTTAACAGCACATAAATATAGTACCATAGATTTTTTTTTTATGTCGCAATTATGCTTAGGTACAGATTGTGGTGGTGGTTGGCTGTATGTAATTTTTTCCTTTGCCAATTTAATTTTAGTATAGAAATTTAAAAAATTAGAGCAGCGGACAAAAATGGATTTTCATACTAACTTTTGTGGCCTAAGCCAAGAAGTAATGTAGGGAGCCATAAACGAGAAACTTCATGTCCTCATATCGGGACATTAACGCATACATTTCCGAGCATGTTTGAGAAAAGACGTTTATTCCTTTTTGCAAGGCACACAAATATAAGAGAATATACACGGTTTTATAGAAAAGAAACAAGAAAAAAACAAAGACATGAAAAATAGATTATCAGCGTTGTGTGTAGTATGTATAATACTTTATTGTACATAAAACACATATATTTTTTTTCATTTTCATTTTTCACCTATACGCCCACAATCTTGCTAAATGTGGCCTGTAGGTATCTGTTACCTTAGGCTCTATCTACCCCGTAAGGGATAAAGACGTGATTTGTGTATGTGTGTTTTTTTTTTAATAATATTTTATTGTTTGTAATTATTTGACTTTTCTGACTATTTCTGATTTCTAGTTTTTGTATGAATTATTTTATTGTACCTTATTGTTTTTATTTTGTTTACAATTGACAATCTTTTTGTGACTTTATTATGTTTTGACATAAAAATATAATGTAATTTACAAAATAGAAATAAATGAATCTAATCTAATCTACTACCAAAATTTCCTGTGTACGGTAACTGTACGTAGCTCTCGAGCCTGCTTCGAGCGGAACGCCGCGTCCGCAACGATATCTCGTAGCGTTTGCAGTCTAACCGCCTTCATAAACGCTCTATAGGCCTCTGCTAACTTAGCAATCGTTTGTCCTTGTCTGTGAAAGGTAAATGTCAAAGTGACAGAGAAGGACAAACGATTGCTAAGTTAGCAGAAGCCTATAGAGCGTTTATGAATAAGGGGGGGGGGGGGGTGCGAGTCGGGTTACCTCCACGTGTGATCAAGAGCTGCGGTTCGTTTTTGGATCCGTCCGGGGGGAAGAGCAGTGCTTGATCCGGTGCACCCTGGGCATCGACTAATGATTTCCTGGCAGTTTCTGAGGGATATCATTGACCGTTGGCTAAGAGCCCGACAGGGGAGGAGGGGGGTCTTTGACCATTACCGTACAACGTTGCCGACATTTTGTCACAAGATTTTTTAATCATATTTTTTTTACTTTGACATTGGCGAAGTTGTCGTCGCTATAACGACTTGTAACGCCACAATCAAAAAGAAGAAGAAGTAGAGCGTTTATGAATAAGGGGGTTAGCTTTTCCACTGACTTTGGTACCCCGTGGCTCGGGCCTACGGTGGGTACGCTTAACATCCTATTTTTCATTTGTATTGCTCTTCAGATTAGGGTACTTTTTAAGCGTTCCTAGCAAAAAACGCCCCTCGACAAGGGGCTGAGGCTACATTTTGTAATGTAGAGCCAGTTGTGTTTCCCATAATATATTATGAAGCATCCTTTACCTGGTCTGTATCTTTTGATCCTAGATGTATAAGTACTTGATATAGAGGTAGATTGAGATTGTTTTAGGGGAGCTGTCACACCCTTTTCTGGGGTTCCTTACGGCCAAGGGTCCAAGGAACCCTAATGATCTTGCACATCCGTCCGTCTGTCTGTTCTTACGATCATTTGTACAACATTGCCTACAATCTTCCATGCTGGTCTGGGAGTAAAGAAAAAACATAGAATGTACCAGTTGCTTCTCTTCCCGCGCATAGTAAAAGCCCATCGAGGGAATGGCCGAAGTTCTTAGGAATCACGTTATAGGCGATGAGGCTAGCAACCCATCACTATATTAATGGTTAAGTTACTGTATTTCTGAAAATGTAGGTACATGTCTAAAAAAAGTTTCGACTGTATTAAAGGGTCATTAAACCTTTAAGCCTCGTAAGTCCACCTGTCAGAAGCAACATCAGCCGTCCACTATTTCCTGAGTATGTTAGTATATCTTTTATCTATTCGGTGCAACTAATTACCTACTTGAAGCGATTAACGTTGATATTGGTCAAAGAACATAAATTTACACAGAGGGGTCTTTTCATCAGCAACATGGAACAATTGTCACTAAATATTTGTTATCGTATAGACTACAGGCCCACGTACAAAAAATGTGGGTCATATGAACCACCAGGTGACGTATATAGGACGATATGAGAGCATAAAATAATAAGATTCAGCACTATGCCGTCACTTGTAAGCTGTCCAACTGGGTGCTGGTGAGAATTCAAAAGTGCAACCCTCGATTTTTTCCCCTTGTCGCATGATTTTTGTACGGCGTTGCGGAATAATGGATTAGAAGCTGTATTGAAACAGTATGAAACTGATGCCGTACAGAATCAAATGACCAAATTTACCCTGGAAATGGTCAGAAAATCAAAAAAAATTACCGACTTTGTGGCGCACCATTTTGTACGGCATCAGTTTCATACTGTTTCAATACAGCTTCTAATTCATTATTCCGCAACGCCGTACAAAAATCATGCGACAAGGGGAAAAAATCGAGGGTTGCACTTTTGAATTCTCACCAGCACCCAGTTGGACAGCTTACAAGTGACGGCATAGTGCTGAATCTTATTATTTTATGCTCTTATATCGTCCTATATACGTCACCTGGTGGTTCATATGACCCACATTTTTCGTATGTGGGCCTGTAGTCTAGTAGCTATTGATCATAATCTGCTTAATTTTATTGGTTAGCCAATCAGAGATTAGTCGCCGCTGTGGTTCGGACAACTTTTTTGGAACGAATTGAAAGATATTTACGTCACCCTTGGACGTCTCTGGGATGACTTCCTGGCCAAGGCATGAAGTAAAACTTTATACAAACCACGGGCGGTAATGTACTATTATGTCGCCCGGGGCTGTAAGCGCTAGTGGAAATTTACACTTCCTGGCCAGGGAAGACGTAAAATTGTCTACACACCTCGAGCGGTGATAAAGAAAGCCTCAGGTCACATGTTTATCGCCCTCGCTTTTGGCTTTTTCTTTCTTGAACTGGACTTTTGCAGAGCAGAGATTCTAAATTATATACACACACATACACATACATAAGTCACGTCTTTATCCCTTACGGGGTAGACAGAGCCTAAGGCAACAAGACCTAAAGGCCACACTTAGCATGATTGTGGGCGTATATGTAGAAAGGGGAATCAAAATAGTGATGGGTTGCTAGCCGCATCGACTGTAACATGATTCCTATGCCCATTCCCTCGATGGGCTAAATTATACACTGAACTATTAAAATCTAAGGCATCCGCGAGAGAAAGTGAGACGGCAATAGCTTTCGTCTTATTGGATATATTTCTTTCTTTCGAAGTATGCATACGAATGTTCTATACATGCTTTATCTTTGTCACTTTTGCCTTGAATATTTAATGACGCCAGGGGGCGCTAATGTGGCTTGCTGTTCTGTTGCATTGTTTAGTAGTCGGCTTAAACGCGACGCCGTCGAAGCAGCCTTACGGCTCTGTAGCGTGTCTTCCATCCCTTTCACTCTCGTATTAATACTAATAAGCGGAAAGGTGAGACACGAACTAGGAATTTTAAATTTCAGATTATAATTCTTTTGTGTTTGTCTGCAATCATGTTAGGCGATGCGGTTAGCAACCCATCCATTTTGATTCCATTTTCCATCGATACGCCCATAATCTTGCTTAGCGTGGCCTGGTCTGGTCACCTTAGGCTCTTACACACGTGATTTGTGTACGTAGTATTTGTTGTTAGCGGCAACAGAAATACGCCATCTGTGAAAATTTCGTCTAGCTTTTACGGTTCATGGTATACAGCTCGGTGACAGACGGACAGACGGACGGACGGATATAAGCACATCCTATTCCACTACTCATAAGATCTTTGTTATTCACACAGTGTTCTGGCAATAAATAACTTTGACTTTGACTTTGACACGGGACTCATTGAAGCAGTCGGTCTATAGTAGCTCTGTAGTATACAAGTACAATCTCCAAACCGCCATAATTCTCGTTCATAAATCTTAGCAACTGTTTAAATATTCGAACCGCTTAATGCAAAATTAAATGGCAATTGCGAGATAGCGGCTTGTCTGTCAAATGTATCAAACTTTGACAGGTTTGACAGTCGGCCGGCGGATTTATTGCGGTGCCTCGAACCCTAATAAATCCACAGCTAAATGGGTTCCAGTCCGAGCAAATATCATTATTTTATGCGCTCATACTTTATTATTTCAGTGGCCCATAGAAAGGGAAATTGCGACTTTAATGTCGTACACACAAGAATCAAATATTTGCTATTTGATTAAAAATCCTGCTTATATTATTTGACACTAACAGCTGGACGGGTTTGTACTCGTATGTATGTATGTACAACTCTTTATTGTACACACAGCAAAATAATGCGGTTAGCACAGCCACGCACACGTCTATGCGTGTTGAGTATCGACATGAACGTTAAGTAGAATCTATGACATGTGAATGTGTGAGTGAGTTCGATCATAAAATCTACCCCCTAAGTACAGATTTTTTAGCAACAAGATGAATGAGCAATGTCACTGTAAATTACCTGTTTATTGAATAAACAACAACTAACTATAAAATAACAATGAAGAAAGTTACAACTATTTAAGTTAGGTAGTTTATAATAAATTAAGTAAAAAATAATTACAAATTAAATGAAAATAATCCCCGCCGGTATCGTGTCACACTCAAAGGCTGAAAATGCAATATCTCCGGTTTCAGTTACTTCTACAAAAATAATGTAAAAGTATTTTTTTTATTTAGACTGTCCTAAAAATATTTTACCTAATCTTACATTGGATATTGTCATCCCCAGTGTAAGCGAGAGAACCGAATCGAAGCTTCCTTCGACCTTGAATCTTCAAATTTATGCAATCCCACGCATTGAACTATTATTACTAGCGAAGAGTAGTTACCATCTCACTGATGCGACGATGTTATATTATTATTTCTCAACAAGTCTGAGATTCCAATTCCAAAGCAATATTCCTCACAACCAGCACGGCCATCGAAATAACATCCAAAAATGTCATTTTATTATTACTATTTTATATTCCGTTTTCTTCGGATACGAACCCGGTTCACTAAAGCAGAAGTCAAATCTTCGACCTGTCTTTGACCGCTAGGCCACCGAGGTATGCAAGTTACATGGTGAATGTATGAATTATGTTCAATCTGCGACTACTGTATTGCAATTTGTGTAAATAGCTGTTTTATGAGCTTTGAAATAAGGTTGAAATTATATTTTTTTTTTTTCCGTAACTATTTAATTTTATGGTGGTTGCAGTCTATTGTATGTTTAATTTTACTCTTATATAATATGTTAAAAACGCAAACGCATTGTGTTTTCTTTTAATATAATTATTAATAGGTATGACTCTTTTTACTGGAGTTTAAAAGTTGCTAGCTGATGGCTATTTTGGTCGTTATCGTCTTAAACAATATAAAGTGTTTTCTACCCTCAAATTTCTAATAATATGATTTTGTGAACAAACAACTTTACTGTCACCGCTGGCAGCCATTATTAGCTGCGGGATGAACCGTGTGTTATACTTACGAACTGTTTAATTTTGCCTTTCGAATACCTTGTGATTTGCAAAACATGGATCTTTGTTGAAAAGAGCAAAACAATATAACTATTTATATAAGGAATCGCTAGGCGTTTTTTGATATGGGTAAGTAGACAAACGGTGTTAAAAACAATGACTTATTATTTTATCGGTAATGTTTTAAACAACTTTCTTTGACGAAAAATGTTTTTATTTAAACTTCATTTATTTTGCAGCGGAAGACTGTGCCATTATGGATTCACCCTTACGCAGACTTCGGACACGATAAAAATATTCGTTCTGGGCCTAAACCTGAAGCCTCATCTCCTGCCATTTGATTTGGACATTATGTAGTTGCCGCACCCGCTAGTGACCCATTTCACAGCAACAAGACACAATGCTACGTTGCAACCTGTGCGAAACCATCTGCATGCTGCAGGATTGCATTGCCGTAGACCAGCAAAAAACATGCTTTAACGGACCAGCATACAAGAAACCTTTGCTCGTGAATATCTTGACTTTGATTATTACATCAATCAAAGTCAAATGTAGTGATTTTTAGTGATGAAGACGAAATATATTAACTTAATTAAATATATAAACACAGTAATGTTTTACAGTGCAGAACGAGTGGCAGTGTTACTTTAGGCTATGGGGTTGGATCTCATCGATGGGCCCTGGTGTCCAAATCCAAACCAAATCGAGATAGGTAGCTTAGTCGCTTCAAAGTGGAGATTATAACCCAGTGTGAAATGATGTTATTGTTAATGGCTGTCATTTAACATGTCTATTCATTTCACCACTGACTTACACGTCCGCAAATAAAACGTTTCGTTCATCTTTATCAGACTTAAACCTAATAAACCAGAATTTAAGATATTAATTATGTGTCATCTTAAAAATAGCCCTATTATGGTTGTGTATTCAATTTGCAAGATAATTATTATGTTAGTGACATAAGACTTTTTAGTAAACATAAAATCATACTGGCCTCTAAAGTGTGTGTTATTTTATGAATATTATTCTATAAGGAAAAGTGTGCAGTTTTATTTAGCTAATTTAATTACTTTTGGTAATAATAATAATAACACAAATAGAGGCTAATACAATAAAAATTAAATGTTGCAATAAACAATTTGAACCAATAATTGCATTTTATTGTTTTATTCTTTTACGTCCTTTTTTTCTTGTTTTAGGTAAACATGAGTTTATTTTGAGATTAGTAATTTAAAATTGAAAACAAAAAAGATACACTTGTGCAGGATTCGAACCCGGTTCTTTAGGTTTCATAACCCTAGGTCAATACACCTGAGCCACCACGCTTATAATACTGGTGGCAAAATTATGCTTCCATTGAACAAAATACCAGCAGGTTTGAATAACTATGCGTGAAGGTAGTCAGAAAACACAATTAGCACAGATAGGGCATTTTGTTGTGTGCGTAATAAGGCAGCGGATAAGTGCGGATGTGTGTATAGAATGACACACTTGGATAACTAGGGTGCTAACCGATTCGCTTTGCTGTGTGTACATACACATTCAATTTTACAGGTAATGACAAAAACTGATGTACAAAGGCGAAAGTATCAATTAAAGGGATCTCTTACAGCTAGCCTTCAAACGGTTGACAGGACAACAGAAACCAGAGTATAGAGAGTAGACATACTAAAAAGCTAAGAGCTAAGACCTTAACTTAACCTAAACATATAAAGCATTAAAATAACAGGTAACTAAGCAAATAACACTCAAATCTATACAGTATTTTGGACGAATAGTGTACTTTAAGGTTTTGCTGCTCTGGGAGTAAAGAAAAAACATAGAATGTACCAGTTGCTTCTCTTCCTGCGCTGGTAAAAACCCGTTGAGGGAATCGGCGAAAATGATAGGAGTCATGTTATAAGCGATGTGGCTAGCCACCCATTACTATTTGATTCCCCTTTCCACCTAAACGCCCACAATCATGCTAAACGTGGCCTTTAAGTCTTGTTACCTTTGGCTCTGTCTACCCCGTAAGCGATAAAGACGTGATTTTTTATGTTTGTTTGTATATTATAAATGTAAAAGTTGGTTTTAATTATACTTGTTCGGAAAAACAGACGACGGAAGCGTATTCCATTCCTTAGCAGTCTGCAATAGATAAATCACGTCTTTATCCCTTAGGGGGTAACAGAGCCTACGGTAACAAGACCTAAAGGCCACGTTTAGCATGATTCCAACGTATAGGTGGAAAGGGGAATCAAAATAGTGTTGGGTTGCTAGCCGCATCGCCTATAACGTGATTCCTAAGATTTTCGCCGAGATGGATCTGCGTGGGAAGAGAAGCAACTGGTACATTTTATGTTTTTTCTTTCCTCTAAGACCATAAATTAAACTTCTGTACGTCCGTGAGCATTTAAAGTGCTATTCGAGTGTCTTGCTGTCTCACTTACTCTTATGGGTTTAATACTTGAATCGGCCGAGTGAGAGAGAGCAAGACAAATCCGTATGACATTCTAAGAGCTGTAATAGCATGATTTGTATCAAAAACTTGTAGGCAACGTTCAAAAACACTTACACAGGCATCTGCACTCCAAATATATAAACTTAAACAATACACAAATATCCATTCTTTATCTTAAAACAAACGCCGTTAAAACCACTTTCTTAAACCAACAAACATCGCTTGCGCAGTTTATAAGTAACAAGTATTTATACCCGGTATAAATACTCGTTCCGCTGCCAAGTACCGTTAGTATCGGCAAGTATCATCGGCCTGATAATCAGTCGGGAATGCGGGAGCTTGTCACGACTCGTGTACCGATCTAAAAAAGGAAGGTTGTGGTTTATTGATATGAAACTTAAATAAATAATTTTAGTAACAACTCTCAGAACAGCTTTCACAGACTTTTAAGTTGAACGGACACTTAACAAGGCAATACCTAATAATAAAAAGTAGGTAGATACCATAAAAAAACGTAAAGTGCTGTGAAAGCACTAAAATATATATACATACATAAATCACGTATCAATCACTTTTATCCCTTATGGGATAAACAAAGCCTAAGGCAGCAATACCTAAAGGCCACGTTTGGCATGATTGTGGGCGTTTAGGTGGAAAGGGGAATCAAAATAGTGATGGGTTGCTAGCCCCATCGCCTATAACATGATCCTTAAGATTTTCGCTTATTCCCTCGGTGGGCTTTTACCATCTGCGCGGGAAAAGAAGCATCTGGTACATTCTATGTTTTTTTATACTCCCAGACCAGCATGGCAGATAGATTTGAAATAAAATCTAAAACATTTTTGATTATATTTATCGCGTAATTTGTGTTACTTTATTTTGTATTTTGTACTTTATTGTTTTCTCGATAATAGCAATGGGCCCCTTGACAGCTTAAGGGTGCCCTATTTATTTTCTGAGGGCCTCACCGCTATCCCGAATATAATCATTGCCCTCTAGGGGGCAGCAGGCAGCAAACTTAAAACTCATTTGAAAATAATTCCTCAAGATTTTTGAAAACTCGTATATTTGTTAAATTTTATTTCGGGCGACGGGGTTCTTCTAGAGAATAACACCTTTGACCGAGCTCTTAGCATTTAATACAATAATACCTATCAGTTTCGTCTTTATCAATGGACACTGGGATAAGCCCAAGGCCTCTCGGATGCTGTAAAAAAAAACAGGTGAATAAACGTAGACATTTATTAATCTGCTTCCTCTGTCACTCAGTCTTTGGTCCCTATTATCCAAACGCGCATACATTATACGCATGACAAAGTTTCATCTGTTTGATGACCATAAAAACTAGTAATTAATAATTATACTTAATAATAACACAGAGCACTTATACAGCAATCGATCACTGCTTAACTTGTCGATCTCGCTCGGTCCGGACGAACGTCCCGCGCTCGTCCGATTGACATCGAGATATCAAATATCAAGTATTTATACTTAGTATTATACTTACAAGTATTTTATTTTATGTGTAACTACTGTTATAGCTTAAAAAAATGAAAACGGAGTGCTGTGAATGGCAAAATGTGGCGGGCTTAAACTACGCCTTGCGGCTTAGGTGTGCGCAGCTTAAATAGCTTTCTTGGCGAAGGTTGCGCTGCGCGTGCGACTCTACGCACAAGGTGAGGCGTAGTAATATCCAGCCTCACTTTCCCGTTTTCAGTACCTCCTTTGCCTTGATTCTTTATTCGATTGAGGCTATTCCAAAAATATCCTTTTTTTTTGGGAATTCGCATAGAATTTGGTGAAGATTGTTTTGAGTACCTACCGTAAGAAGTTTTAACACCTAGATTTAAAGGTTCAGACGGGCAAAGACGCGGGTAAAAGCTAGCAGTAATAAGGCTAAGAGGCCTATACATAAACTCCCATTTCTAAAATCAAAAGGAAAATTGAAGACATTGACGAAAATCTTAGGAATCACTACATAGTATAAAATAAAGTCGCTTTTTCTGTCCCCGTGTCCGTATGTATGCTTATATCTTCAAAACTACACAACGGATTTTGATGCGGTTTTTTTCAATAGATAGAGTGATTCAAGAGGAAGGTTTGTATGTATAATACATGCATAATATACCTTGCGAAGCCGGGGCGGGTCGCTAGTCATTTTATAAGATGCGTTACTATTTAGGCTCTGTCTACCCCGTATGGGATAAAGACGTGTGTGTGTCTAAAATCAAAAGCCACGGGGTTTGTCCAAATTCCAAGTCATCCAAGTATTACATTAAACTTAAATTGTACGGTCGTGATCCAGAAGTGAGTTTGTCTAAACGCAAGGAAGGCTGCGCGCGCGCGGCCAGTGACACGGGTTAGGGCGGGGCCATAGCGGAGGAGGTAGCGGGATTCGGCATTTTATTTATATACTAGCTGCCCGCTACTCCGTCCTAGTCCTAGCTTATTCTGAAAAATAATTCTTACAAACATTGTCCCGGTAATAACGAACAGTTTCGGCGCATTCTTGGCAATGATGGCCTTTCCGAATGCGCTGGTAGTTTATAAAAGACATGTAAAAGAGGTAGCCTATTTGCAAAATAAAGTTTTGTATTTTGATTATTTTGAATTTTAAACAAAAAAGAATGGTGCCGAACGCCATCTGTTTGAATGATGCGTCGCTACGACACAATTATCAAGCTCTACAGCTCACCAGGGACGAGAGATGGCGCTGTTTTACAATGATAGATTCTTATTGCTAAGTAAAATCACGTGACAGCTCATTACTGATAGAAAAATTAGAACACTTACCTGCTATGGGTGTTGCAGGTGTAAAAGAACACATCGCGGATTGATGAGGATCCGGGTTCGATTCCCAACCATAGCTTTACTTTTCGGATTTATCCAAGTGTTGTAGTTATCAGTACTGTTTAGAAATATACATACACACACATATAAACACAAATCACTTATTTATCCCTTATGGGGTAGACAGAGCCCAAGGCAACAAGACTTAAAGGCCACGTTAAGCATGATCATGTCAAAATAGTAATGGGTCGCTAGCCGCATCGCCTATAACATGATGCCTAAGATTTTTGCCCATTCCCTCGAGGGGCTTTTACCATCTGCGCGGGAAGAGAAGCAACTGGTACATTCTATGATCTTTAAAGAAACAAAAAAATGTTTAGAAATATAATTTACTTATAGTTATTAATATTTAAACATATCCTACACCGCTTCCGCTTATGCCGTGACCACACCCGAGAAGACGTCTAGAGCTCGTTCTTCCAACCGGTTCGTACGAACAATATGCGCGTGAGCATGTGTGCGTGCAATGTCCCTGTGTGCGTGTGACGTACACTGTATACTAGTACTCTTAGAACCAAAGACTTTGAACGTACTTAAATAAGGTTTAGAATTGTAGATTTTTTTGTTGCGTTGCTATGTCGATGTGTGGGTGCGACGTACATAGTATAGTACAGCCTTCAAATTGGGAATCTTGATAGCACTTAATAAGGTTGAAAATTACTTGTTTTTTGTTACTTGTTGCGATTGTGTGGGTAAGATTTTCGAATTCGGAACTTTGATGTAAGATGATAAGGTTTAAAATTATGTATTTTTTTGTAGTTTTCACTTGTTGTTGTGTGCGTTGATTTATAATACAATTGAATTGGCTGTTGATTTTATTAAAAATATCTCTTGACAACTGATTCTATTCAATTTAACCGATTGTGCGGTGGATAGTTGTGTTGATTTGAATTCAATCGGTTGTTCAAATTGTATGTGAGTACTACCAATCATTTCATACAGATACATAAAACTCTTGGTGGAATCTTTTTGCCATTATGAAAAGTAAAACTCTGACTGACTAACTCATCAATACATACATATAAGTAAAGAAAAAACATAGAATGTACCAGTTGCTTCTCTTCCCGCGCAAATGGTAAAAGCCCATCGAGGAAATGGGCGAAAATCTTACGAATCATGTTATAGGCGGTGCGGCGAGCAGCCCTATTTTGATTCCACTTTCCACCCATACGCCCACATTTTTGCTAAACGTGGCGCGGTAGGTCTTGTTACCTTAGGCTCTGTCTACCCCGTATTGATAAAGACGTGATTTATGTATGTATGTAATTGTAAAGAGCATCGTAAACACGTCGCTTGCCTCCCTAGGGCATTATCAATTACAACACAAGGGGAAGAAGTCAATTATGAAATGGATATTCAATTTATTACCCCTGTTTGGGGTGTTGATGATGTTGTTGGAATTCTATTACTTATTTAACATTGAGATCTTTGTTCGTCAAAATAACGTCTTGTCGGCGGTTTACGTACAGAAATCACGTCTTTATCCCTTACGGGGTAGACAGAGCCAAAGGCAAAACAACCTAAAGGCCGTGTTTAGCATGTTTGTGGGCGTATAAGTGGAAAGGGGAATCAAAATAGTATGTATGTATGTATAACTCTTTATTGTACATAAAACACAGGAAAAAGATGAATACAGGACAACACACATGCACAAAGGCGAACTTATCCCTAAAAGGGATCTCTTCCAGTTAACCTTTGAACGATTGACAGGACATGAGTATTAAGCAAGAGTAGACACACAGAAAAAGTAAAAGAACCGATCGAAACCTAAAATAATCCTAAATGTCTAAATTTTTAATAATGTAAGATATAATAATAAACTACACATAATAGATAAATACGATAAACTAATACACAATAAATAAAATATACTACATAATATATAAATATATACATACACACACAAGTTACAAAACACTTCACATTCATTTAAGAGGATCCATCGAGCCAATACGCCTTCAAGCGATTGCGCAGGGTAGCAACAGTCTGCGATTGCCTGATATCATTTGGCAACCGATTCCAGAGTCGAACAGCGTGCACGGAAAAGGACTTGGAATAGAATTTGGATCTGGAGACGGGAAAAGCGAGAGAAAGATTGTCACTCGACCGCAACCGGTTCTGGGAACCAGCAGCCAAGTAACTAAATCTTTGAGAAAGGTAGGAAGGGGACTGTGGAATAGTGATGGGTTGCTAGCCGCATCGCCTATAACATGATAAGATTTTCGCCCATTCCCTCAACGGAAAGACAAGCAACTGGTACATTTTTTTGTCAACTATATACCTACTACCTATTGAATTATTATATTATTCTTCTAACTTTGCATTTATTGTTTTATTATGATAAGGTTCCATAGCGACTCCAAATTCGTGGTGTCACTACGTCCTGTAACCAAAGTCCACAGAACACCGCCATCACAGACAGATCACTTGGTAATTAAGTGGTTGCCGCACAGCTTAGCGCCGCGCGGTCGCGTAACGGATTCGCTGTCACCGCAATTTGAATGTAATCTGTCCCACAGACTTTACGGGGTTTTAGACCATAGATTTGTGGTCTATGGCAGGGGTTCCCAAAGTAGGCTGGGCTACGACCCATCTGGTACAAGTTTACAAACTTGGGACCCACCTCTAAAAAATTCAACCGTTACCAATATGAAGAAAGGACTTTTCAAATAACAAACGAAGTGTTAATATTTTTTTTGCCGTGTCGTTCTACAGTACCCACCAGTGAGTCGCGACCCATGGTTTATGGAATATTTTGATGACATATTTACTTTATAGTTTTATAATTAGTAGTAGTTTTAGTTTTAGTAATAGTGTGTTTTGAAATAATTATCTTTATTTATTTTACAATAAAAACTGGAAGTGTTCAAAATTTTGTTTTTAACAAAAACTTATTTTAAATATCTATTTTGTTTTTCACAGGTAAGACACTGACTTTGTGAACTACGTCGAAGGATATCGGCTGAGGAATTTATTTGATCTGGTAAAAAATATAATTTTACAGCTTTTTACTACTTACTAAAAATAATTCACAGAAACATATCGAATCATTTTGGCTAAATATATTACTTAGTTGCTACTGGTGCCAATTTTTAAGCAACATAGTTTTTACATTTACATTTAATAAATAAAATATAACTAAAATACTACATAAATAAAATATAATTTAATGACCCATTAATTAAATAATTAATTAATTAAACGTGGCCTGTACCTCTTGTTACCTTAGGCTGTGTGTGTGTGTGTGCGTGTGCATGTGCGTGTGTGTTAATTAAAGACCATGATAATTAACAATGCAGAAGCTACTTTTAGCTGTCATTTTTAGTATGGATTGGACAGCGAGCGAACCTTCACTGAATCGGAATTGAATCGCATTAAGACGTCATGGTAAGGCCCCCCTTTTTTAACCGACTTCAAAAAAAGGAGGAGGTTCTCAATTCGTCTGTATGTTTTTTTTTATTATTTCAAATATTAACGGCCAGCAACTCGTGATCTTTACTCGACTTATGTCGGTGACTTTGGTTCTCGTATCATTTCTTTGTCTACTTAATCCCTCGCAAATACTTGTTTACCGTCCAATATATCGTGCACACATGGGACTTGCCAACTTTAACACATGATAAGATTGGGTAAACGCGTCGCGTCGCTAGTTTGCGGCGGAACTTATAGCAACGAGTTTTGGACGGATGTGTGCGGCGGGATGTAACCAGGCGATATAAACGATATTCTTCCTATTCTACCTATCATTTGAAAAACAGCGTCTACTCTCGTCCCTGGTGAGCCTGAGCAGTAGATGTTCCACGGAAGGTTATTGTGTCGTACAGACACATCATTGAAACGGATGACGCTTGGCGACAAAAAATCGCACAACAAGGTCACGTGACAGCTTGTAACAGATAGAAAAATTCGAAGGCTTACCCACCTGCTATGGGTGGTGTAGGGGTATAGCACGCGTCACGGAATGACGAGGATCCGGGTTCGATTCCCGGCCATAGATTTACTTTTTGGATTTTTCTATGTGTTCTAGTTTAATTTAAGTATTTGTACAAACGGATAAGTCACGTATAAAAGTCGAGTAACCACTGGCCCTTAACGCTTTACAATACAATACAAATTCTCTTTATTGAACACCACAAATCAGTACAAAACCCCCTACCCTAGGCTATAGCCTATTCATGTTTTTTGTTTCTGTCTTAAATGGTTGTCTGGAAGAGATCGCTTTTGAACAATTGATTACCTGCCCTGATTTAATCATTTGTAAAGCCACTATATTGTTTGTTGCGTCAATAAAACTTTTCTAGGAGGGCTTATCCAGCCGCCAAGCAGCATTCGCTGCTGTTCCGGCGCTGAGAGTAAGACAGCCGGAAAAAAATGGCATGTGTATTCCAGTATGTCTATGGGCTGTTTTGACCACTCACCATCGTTTACCACCCTACGTAATAAGAAATAAAAAATTGTTCATTATTGCATAATATTGAAACTGGCTCGCTGTGGCATGAACCATCCGTCAGCATTAACAGGGCTTGCCGCACAATACGGGGCCAGTGACGCATTGATCTCCTGACTGACCAGCGATAGATGAGGCTTGTGGGACGCAAGTGACAAACAACATACTTCCCTCTCACTAGCACAGAGTAAAAGGAAAAGGATAGAAGATCATACATATGATCAGACTACAAGTGCATGACATTTGCACGTTTATTCGTCTGGGCCATCGATATGGTCCCAACGGAAGACCAGCGCTGGCTGTAAGGCCAGCAAATGCTGAGTTGGGACCATTTTGTGACAATTTATTGTATTAAGTGTATTTAATTTATTTTATTTTATTTGATGTTTTGTGATTGTCATAAATAAACTTTTTTCTTTCTTTTTTCTTTCATATTATAAATCTGTCAAAAACACAATTTACTCTACTTAAACTGTCTCCAACTTATTTCTCTGATTGGTTGTCTGGTAGAGATCGCTGTTAAGCGATAATACCGCCTATTGTCTACTTTGTTCTTAGTTTCTGTATTGTTTTGTACTGATTTGTGGTGTTCAATAAAGAGTATTTGTATATGTAATTTTAATACAAGCTTTTTTGCTGACTGTACTTGCATTGTCATCAGTGCTACACATGTGTACCAAATTTCAAGTCAATCGGACTAACCGTTGAAGAGTTCCCTCCTTTTTTTTTTTTTTTTTGCGGCGGAAAAATGCGTTACGCATACGACCGCGCCGTGGGGACGGCGCGGAGGTTATGTGGGACTCTCCTCTCCGGCCCCCCCCCCCGAGTGGGGGGAAGCGGAGGAGGCCTACCCACTAAAAAACCGCCGGTATTCCCTCTCTGCCATTGGAGGGGCGCCGTGGGAGCATAAAGGTGTCACCACGCACGCCCCGCCGGCCGCCCCAGCCTAAACGCCGGGGCTCCCGCGCCAAGAGAGGGGGGCCGGGAATACTTGCCCCCCCCCTAGACTCGTGGGCCTCTACGCGCTAGCAGGGGATCCCCATCCCCCGCCAGCAGGCACCACTAGGGGAGGGCAGCAGCAAACTGCCGCCGCCTCCTCCCCGTTCGTCTGCGCCGAAGCGGGGGCGCGAGGGGGTCGTTCTCGCGCTCCCGCTCCCTCTCCTCCTTCTGCGAGATCACGTCCTCCGTATTAAAACACGCAAAGCCAGTTCAACACTGTTTATTCATAACTGAGGGTAGTTCTATATAATAACACTAGCTGTTGCCGCGACTCCGTCCGCGCAGAATTCGCTTATCGCTATCCCGCGGGAACTATGCTGTTTTCTGGGATAAAAACTATCCTATGGCCGTCCCTGGGACTGAAACTAACTCTATACCAAATTTCAACTAATTATGTATGTATGTTTAATGTAACCGCGGCATATAAGGTGTGATAAATTATAGTTTTTTAACTATCCCACGGGAACTCTTTAATTTTCCGAGATTAAAAGTATTTAAAATATTGACCAGGAATATAAGAATACAAGGTGCCACCACGCAAAATTTCATTTAAATCGGTCCAACAGTTTTAGAGATTAGCGAACACAGACATAGGTGAATGAACACATCCATAAATACATACATACAGACAGATAAAAAATTTAAAACCTACTTATTTGTATTTTATTACTCTTCCCTAATCGTTAGCACTCTACTTTTGATGGATTTATTAAATGTACAAATCAAATCAAATCAATCAAATAATTTATTTGCTAACATAGACACACACGAACACGAACTTCTTATTGATTTATTATAATACATGTATACTTAGATGTATAGATACACCACTAGCACCACTTAGACACATATGATAACATAATGTAGGTGTACTACATATACATATATCTCTTCAATATTTGAACCGTTAATTTCGATACGCCCCTAAAAGTTACCGACTAACCTAAAAGGCTCTGTAATATATTTTTCAATTTAATCACGAAAGAGGGCTTATTCTCGTAACGAATTAATTTCAATCAAGCGTATTGCCACTGACCCCCGATCTATCTTTAAGGGGATTTGGGTTTGGGGCATTTTCCCCCGGTTTTTAGGGGATTCCTGTACGCGGCTTAGCTAAGTGGGCGTGGGGAGAAAATAACAGCAGGACTTTTCGGAGTATGAAGGCGGGGAATTAGTTTTATAAAGTGCCAGAGTTGAGACACTGTACTAATACAGTGTGTAAATTTAGAACGGGCGTAAATTTTGATGACGTCACATTAAAAAAATGTTTTCTCTTTATTCATTAGGCTTTTTAATAAAACAAATGTATTTTTAAAGCTATTTTTTATGTATATTACAGCCTCCGTGCTGGTATGGGAGCAAAAAAAAAGAATGACCCACTACCTTCTCTTCCCGCGCAGATAGTAAAAGCCCATCGAGGGAATTGGCGAAAATCTTAGGAATTATGTTACAGGCGATGCGGCTAGCATATTTTAATTCCTCTTTCCATCTATACGCCTACAATTATGCTACGCGTCGCTTTTGGGTCTCGTTACCCTAGGCTCTGTCTACCCCGGAAGGATAAATATGTGAAAAAAACTTTCTTTCACTACAGACCTACTGTACTCAAAAATATCTGCCTATAAGAGTTACAATTTTGCACTTTTTCCGCTTGCTAGTCTTCAGACTTATCAAACTATTCAGACTTATTTTAAAGGTTAACTGGTAAAGAGATTCCTTATAGGGATAACTTTGCCTTTGGCCATGTGCCTTATCTTTTTTTGACAATCGTGTTTGTTTTTTATTTTTGTACAATAAAGCTTTTCCTTACTTTGCCCGCGCCTTCTGTACGTGTATCCACTGTGTCCTATCTTGTATATCGCGGTTGAATTAGTTAATTGATCGGGTATGCACGCGCCTTAACCGGTTAACCTATACTCAGAGTTAACATTAATCCTTGCTATACGAGAAACCATTATCTCCCCTCAGGAAAACATAGAATTATTTGGCTACAATAGAAGCTGTTTGCAGACTCAAGCATTTCGGTTCGGTTATAGAGTGGGGCTGCACTATGGCATTCATACAGACAGAGGCTAAGCGCTGATGCGCTGATGGTAAAAACCCATCGAGGGAATGGGCAAAAACTTAGGAAACATGTTAAAGGCGATGTTGCTAGCAGCCCATCACTATTTTGATTCCCCTTTCCATCCTTTCCATAATCATGCTAAACGTGGTCTAGGTCTTGTTACCTCAGGCTCTGTCTACCCCGTAAGGGATACAGACGCGATTATATGTAGGATTTATTAATTTGACTACACGCCGTAACAAAATCATCAATGTACAAGAGAGTAAAAAAGAATTCGATTGCGTCCAAAAACTTTCATGAGCATAAAAGTAACCGGCGTCTTAAGCAGCACTAAGCTTAAAGCTCGATTCAAGTAGCCCCTCGAGCTTTCAACTGCAATAATGAGAAAGTGCGGATTCCATTGCACTAACATTTACTTTCGGGTTGTAAAACTTATGCAAACGAAATGAAACAAAGTAGAACCGCAGTTTATTAAAAACAGCAGTACCATTACACATAAACGGATAACTCACGTATAAAAAGTCGAGTGATGCTCGACATGTTTCGGACTATTTCGTAGTCCTTTTTCCAAGAGCGATAGTGGATGGTCGGTGCCCCCGAGTTGGAAAACTGTTTTAAATATTGACCAAACGGTGAGTGTGAGCGAACCTTTACGGACGTGATCAGTGTTGTGTGCTGCATTTGGCAATAATAAAAATGACGATGAAAACGAGGGTAGTTGTGCGCCGCTGTCAGTTGCGTCGAACAGCGAGAGCAGAGCGCTGGCGCGCAGTGATCGTTTCGCTGCCGCCGGGGCGAGCGCTCTTGGAAAAAGGACTACGAAATAGTCCGAAACATGTCAAGCATCACTCGACTTTTTATACGTGAGTTATTATGTGTAATGATGATTAAGTCTCACGGTAGTTTCATGTTGAGAACAGCAGTATCGTTTGAACGAAAGCTTTGATCGATTCAAGCTTTTAGAGCTTTTTGCCTCAAAAGGAAAATCTGACACTTTATAAAGTCGCTTTGTTGTCTGTCCGTCCGTCGAACTGTCCGTTTGTCAAGACCTTTTTTACAAGCTTTGCATGTATGTATGTAAGTATGTTTGTCCGGGTGGATTATTGCGACACAACTTTGAAGCAGATCTCTTCATCCGATTGAACTGAAATTTGGAATATGTAAGTTTGTACTTTATTCCACACTAGCGACCCGCCCCGGCTTCGCACGGTATATCATGCATGTATTATACATTATAAACCTTCCTCTTGAATCACTCTATCTATTAAAAAAAACCGCATCAAAATCCGTTGTGTAGTTTTGAAGATATAAGCATACATAGGGACATAGGGACAGAGAAAGCGACTTTATTTTATACTATGTAGTGATAGTAACTTTGTTACATGGCAGCGCCATCTACCATCTTCAGGTAGATACCAGCTGTCAAATCAATGACAAACCTAACGTCCTTGCCTGAGTAAGACGTAGGCGGGCGTGTTAGTTTGCGCGCAATCACTCAGATGGCGCTTTCCTTAATAAACATTATAATAACATTAATAGAAATTAGTAGGTCACTTTGATAATTTGGGAATTACTGGGCGGTAAACTGCGTTTTGGGCATCCCAGGCCTATAAGACCAGCTGCACTGGGTTGGAACTCATTCCACCAGCTCCAGCTACGAGTCAACTGCTCCTAAGTAAATATTAAATCATTTTAAAAAAGTGTTAGC
Source organism: Pandemis cinnamomeana (assembly GCA_932294345.1). NCBI lineage: Eukaryota > Metazoa > Arthropoda > Insecta > Lepidoptera > Tortricidae > Pandemis > Pandemis cinnamomeana. The sequence goes on along the minus strand of OW028726.1, from coordinate 7,573,224 downwards.
CTACGAAATTCTAAGTGGTAAGTTGAAGTGTTTTCTAACTTATTCTTTCAAATGTGTATTTCTTGTGTGATTGTAATTTAAATGTGTTTGTTCTATGTCTTGCGACAAAGACTTCTGTGCGCAGCTGGCCACTGTAAGCAGAGTCCTCTGTCAAGGGACATGAAACATAAGTTTCCCATAAATCCCGGGTGTCGCCGTAATCGCTACAATTAAATATTTATTTAAGCTCTTGTGCGAGCGCCGGGAATGATTATACTTTAATTCTTCTTAATAAAATTAGCTACATTAATTTGTTAACAAACATTAGACTAAAAATATAGATTCAATTTAGATTAAAATATTCCTTACTTATTTTATTTTTTTATTGTACAACGAGTTCATTTTCTAAATTATAATTATAGCTGTATTAGCTGTGTGGATAGCTTTCGAAAAAAACTGTTTAACGTCCAGAACGTTCCATCCGATAATCTTGTACTACCGTCGTAACACCCACATCACAATCCAAGCGCTCCCTATGGAACTTTCCTCACGATGGGTGTGCTACGAACGGTCGGATTGTGGATGGACGCTTTGGACATCGGCCTGAAGGAAATATTTTTCAGGGCTGCTACCTACGGGCTAGGAAGGTTGCCTCTACGTCCCCTTTACGACGAGCACCTAACCTACTCAATCTCCTGGGTCGGTCTTCTCCCTCGCCCTAAGTGCGAGTACCGAGCCCCTACGAGCATCGCAGCTTCCAGCGACGGAGCGTCACCAGCACCACTGAAGTCCTAAAAACACCAGCGAGACCTCCGCGGGCCTCCGGACCGTTCCTATCGGCGGCGGCGTGTCAACCATCATATTCAGGGGAGTCGCGTAGAAACGACCCTCTATTTCGAAATCCGTTTTGAAGAGAACCCAGAGTGACTCTTCCGAACCCCTTCTGGGATTCTCGCTCTACCAGTAACGTTAGCCCTAAGGATTCTTTGAATTGCGGAATTTAATTAAATATTGTAAAACCTTGTACTATTGTTTGATTCCAAAATCCTCCTAAGGCTCTCTTTTTGTACCGTATCCCACCGCTCAGGGGGATACGTGATAAATTGGCGCCCGTGGTTCATTCTGGAATCAATCCTTCAGCCGGATTTCGAAGTTAAGGGTTTTTCTAAAGATTGTGGTGTGTGGTGTAGAATTTATGTTACTTGTGATTTTCTGTGCGGGTATCTCTCAAGTAAGTTCGGCCATTTTAATTTTTACTACATTCTCCCCGAGAGTTTTACGGGTTATAATATAAAACTCCGCTATCGCCTTTGCGTTCCGTGAAATCCGGATAATAAGTTGTTTTTACCGAGTAATAGTGGTTCCCCTTCAGTTAATTTAATTTTTTTTTCTCTCTCAAATTTTCTTGCAAAATTTTACACTAGGCTAGCCGCGCTTAGTGGCAACGCTAGTCACCGCGCGCTCTTATCACGCGCCGTTATTAAGGAAACAATCCAAATACGTTGACGCTGTGAAATTAACTCGGACGCTCTTTGACCCCTAACTCACCGCCCGTGTTAAATACTAGCTATCTCTTTTTATAGTTCACATCGTTCAACCACTGTAATTTGCATTGTTCCCTATTAATTCCGAAGCGAAAATTCAAAAACTATACCGAAATTTCGATTCGAATTAAAATAGTTAACTTTCTTAACATCAATTTTTTTTTTAATCGTAAAGACGGGTATTTTTCCATTTTAACGGAATTTTTTTATTAAGGATAAAACAGTGAATTACTACAATTCTAACTAGTTTAAACCTATTCCTTGATTGCTTATGGCTTTAATTTCATTTTTTATCTAAAAAATCTTTAAAACCACTTAACGATCTTTCCATCAAAAATCAGTTAATTTAAACTCGGTAAATTCAGGGTAGTTTCAATTTAGCTTCATTTCTTCCAAATTTACTTTTACTATTACAATTTAACTTAAAACCTTTTATTAACTTCACTTTTAGAACAATTTACAAAGAGATACGCGCACACCATTTTATGTAATTGTGTTTTTTTTTTCATACTGTGTATTATATTGTACTTGGGTCTAGGCTGGAAAGCACTTCAATCTCCCGTTTAGTACAAACCTAGTATCACTATCATACTAATTGGTTAACTTGTTAGCGAGCGCCTCCGATACGTCTACAGCGGTCAGCTGTGATTAATAACTACTTCAGTTGCTAGGCCGCAGCGCCACAAACTTACTTTCATACTCAGTCTATTATAAACCGTATACTTATGGGATAATAATCATATTACAGTACACGTCAGACGTTAAGGAAAAATAGTTTTACAACTTACTGCATAAAGACAATTACGGGTACTTAAGTATCTCGGACAGTAATAATTTTAAAATCACCTCGCCAAACTTAAAATAAAAACGGTTGACTACTTGTTAGGTACTTACATTAGGAACAAGTATTGAGCATCCGTATTTCAAGCACATAACGATCACTTTCAAACTAGCACATAACCTTTTTAAATTTTTTTTTATCACACTTCAACGATCACTTGCAGATCACTAATTTTGAGCATCGAACAGTTGCGAACAGTACAGTTGCGTGAGCCGAACATTAATCATTAACGATGGAACACCATAAAGTAAAATACTTAACACTTCAGAAAAATGAACTTATGTATGAGGTAGCTATCCGTGGTTCGACGCCCGCAGAGACTGTGTCTGTCTTGCGTAAGCAAATTGTTAAACTGTCCGCATCCCTTCCCGCTCACGATATTCTGGAATCAGGTTTTACGGTTGGGACGATATTAAAGGCGCGACAGACAGTCTGCTAAAGGCGCAGTCACACGTTGTCACTCTAATATAGGATACTAACTGCTTGTTTATTTATAGCTTACCAACAGCTGATTGTATTCATAATATTATAAATACTTGTAAAGTTACTGGTAGATTTTTTTAAACTGATAGATTTTAACTTGTATCTTCAGTACTTGATTATAAACTAACGCGTCGTAGTAACAGTGCCGTTATCGAATGTTTACATTTTTTTTTTAAATTGCTTTGTTCTTTAAGCCCTATGGCCAGTGCGGATATCCAACACTTAAAATAAGCCCTTGGAACTAGTGGAATTACGTGACCCGAGCGGAAATAGCAAAACTCGTTAAAATAAGCCCTTTTGCTACGTAATTCCGCACCTTTGTTGAATCGGATGGCAAATTCAATGCCAAAGCAATTTAATGATAGTACTTTTCGCGACAACCGGCTCCATCTGCCTTACCTATAGCATCAGGTCAGCAAACCTCCCCTGAATTGTTGCCCTGTTCTGAACGATGACGTATGAGTGAGAAGTATGACTGATGAGGTTTGAAAGTGCATTGTTATAGAGTAGCTTGTAGGCGAAATTTGAATGGAAGTTTCAAATTTCTTTCACCGGCCGACGGGACACTATGTTACATGGCAGCGCCATCTACCATCTTCAGGTAGATACCAGCTGTCAAATCAATGACAAACCTAACGTCCTTGCCTGAGTAAGACGTAGGCGGGCGTGTTAGTTTGCGCGCAATCACTCAGATGGCGCTTTCCTTAATAAACATTATAATAACATTAATAGAAATTAGTAGGTCACTTTGATAATTTGGGAATTACTGGGCGGTAAACTGCGTTTTGGGCATCCCAGGCCTATAAGACCAGCTGCACTGGGTTGGAACTCATTCCACCAGCTCCAGCTACGAGTCAACTGCTCCTAAGTAAATCGTCGGGTGAGAATACGTTTGTGCCATATCCATTTTTTACCAAAATGGATTTGGAGTAAAGCTTAATATTTCAGATCACGAGTAATCTTTTGCACGAATCGTTGTGTCAAAATTCTCATTTTTTACTGAGGAAATAGCATGTACTTTATACCATATCCATGTTTCGAGATAAATAGTGATCACAAAAATGTGCTATATCCGGATATGACACAAAAGTATGCTTAAACTCCAGTAAACGGTGTGCCAAACGACATGATCTTTTACGATTTTGTGCCATATGCACTTCCAGTCTACCCAATTACCTACATTTTATCTATACTAATATTATAAAGAGGAAATATTTGATTGTTTGTTTGTTTGTTTGAATTACATAGGCTCCGAAACTACTGGACCGATTTCAAAAATTCTTTTAAAATACCTTTGCCTACGGGAAAATTAATTCATCGCGGGCGAAGCTGTGGACGGAAGGCTAGTTTTATATAATTTCAAATACCCACTTTATTCGTAATGATTATTTATATTAGTGAGTGGCATTTCAAGTGGTAGTATACAAAAAATATGCACCTTACCTTGTAGTTTGCGTGATTAAGTCATACTATAGCTAGCTAGTAAATTATTGATATTTAATCGTCTGATGGAGAATTTAGTTCGCCGCTTATAATAACAGATAATGAATACAGGTACGTTCAAACTTTGTTTTTGTATGTTATTAAAAACAATTTCCTACAACGTGAATAAATATAAAAAAAAAACTAGTTCTCATTTAGGCATCATTGCCAAAACTTTTACACAATACATGTACACTATTTGAAAATAAAAGATATAATTTACAGTTTTGACAATCCTTTCAGGTCAAAAATAAACATTTTGAATGATGAAGTCTTAGTGTTACAACCAATTCCGGATGAAAAAAACGTTAACAAAATTACAAACAAAAAAAAAATCGGACATTCTATGTTGAAATTCATGCCTAAAGACGATAAATCTTATTATGAAATCATGTTAAAATAGAGAATTACACAAGATTCTAAAATATTAAAACAAAAATTAGTAAAAACCATTTATTTATTATGGATGTGGTATAAATTTAATCACAAGTATTGAAACATCTTGTGCCATATCGAAGTTTTTGTGTCATATCATACATCATGCGATAAACAACCATTCATCAAAAATGGATATAGCAATCATAAAACTGCAAAAATCTCATTAATAGCATAACCCAAAGTGTACGTATATTGTACTAGGAATAGCACATTATTGGACCTTTTTCACCATTAAGTTTAAATTTACGATAAAATATAACTTAACCTAAAATTAAAGTTTTTGTTTAATTTCGCTCTCCTGTAAACCAAGGTATGAGGCGTATGGCACAAACGTATTCTCACCCGACGAAATATTAAATCATTTTAAAAAAGTGTTAGCCTACGAAATTCTAAGTGGTAAGTTGAAGTGTTTTCTAACTTATTCTTTCAAATGTGTATTTCTTGTGTGATTGTAATTTAAATGTGTTTGTTCTATGTCTTGCGACAAAGACTTCTGTGCGCAGCTGGCCACTGTAAGCAGAGTCCTCTGTCAAGGGACATGAAACATAAGTTTCCCATAAATCCCGGGTGTCGCCGTAATCGCTACAATTAAATATTTATTTAAGCTCTTGTGCGAGCGCCGGGAATGATTATACTTTAATTCTTCTTAATAAAATTAGCTACATTAATTTGTTAACAAACATTAGACTAAAAATATAGATTCAATTTAGATTAAAATATTCCTTACTTATTTTATTTTTTTATTGTACAACGAGTTCATTTTCTAAATTATAATTATAGCTGTATTAGCTGTGTGGATAGCTTTCGAAAAAAACTGTTTAACGTCCAGAACGTTCCATCCGATAATCTTGTACTACCGTCGTAACACCCACATCACAATCCAAGCGCTCCCTATGGAACTTTCCTCACGATGGGTGTGCTACGAACGGTCGGATTGTGGATGGACGCTTTGGACATCGGCCTGAAGGAAATATTTTTCAGGGCTGCTACCTACGGGCTAGGAAGGTTGCCTCTACGTCCCCTTTACGACGAGCACCTAACCTACTCAATCTCCTGGGTCGGTCTTCTCCCTCGCCCTAAGTGCGAGTACCGAGCCCCTACGAGCATCGCAGCTTCCAGCGACGGAGCGTCACCAGCACCACTGAAGTCCTAAAAACACCAGCGAGACCTCCGCGGGCCTCCGGACCGTTCCTATCGGCGGCGGCGTGTCAACCATCATATTCAGGGGAGTCGCGTAGAAACGACCCTCTATTTCGAAATCCGTTTTGAAGAGAACCCAGAGTGACTCTTCCGAACCCCTTCTGGGATTCTCGCTCTACCAGTAACGTTAGCCCTAAGGATTCTTTGAATTGCGGAATTTAATTAAATATTGTAAAACCTTGTACTATTGTTTGATTCCAAAATCCTCCTAAGGCTCTCTTTTTGTACCGTATCCCACCGCTCAGGGGGATACGTGATAACTTTTCCAGGATTTCATGTGTTATGAACAAAAAAATATAACTAACGCTGATCTACGAAAATCATGGGACAAAAAAAAACTTCCAAATCGGTCCACAACTGACGGAGTTCTGAGGTAACAAACGTTAAAAAAAAATACACAACCTTGAGAACCTCCTTTTTTGAAGTCGGTTAAAAAGGGAGATTTAGATAGCGGGATTTGGGATCACAAAGGAACCACTGTATTTCCATAACTGTACTGGTAATGTTAAAGACAATGCTGAGCGAAACGGCTGCCCCGGTACGAAATTCATTTCTGTCCGAAGACTTCAGTAATGAGGGCTGCTCCTGCCCCTTTGTTCCGCCCGTAATTAAATATATAAGGGTTGATGGTGTTCTTATTTAAAGGTTTTAACGTTTTTAAAGTGTGCTCCCTTGCGGCATAAAGCTGTGAGCGCGAGTTTTTGGCTGCATGGGTACTTTGCCGTCGCCTTTTTGTGAATTAAAAAAGGAGTGTTTTTTTTTGTAGGTTCAGCTGTTTACAAAATACTAACACTGTGTAGTAGAGGATGTACCTAATTAGAGCATTTCCCAATTAAAAGTCCAAAGATTTCAGTATGGATTTTTTTCCTGTTCGTCACGTTCCATACTTACCACTACGTTACATACTAAAAAAGTGACAAACTGGAATGGAAATTTTGGGACACATTTTTTCTTGTAGGTATAAGATAACCCTTAATGCGATGGTTTATCTATAACCTGGAACAGAAGCTGTTTAAAATTTATTAATAAAAGGTCAGACTGGTTCAAAGGCAAAGATTTATCTGTGCGAGTCGGCTCACAAACAGATTCAGGTCTGCCCGATGGATTGGAAGATCTTCAGATGTCTGTTTTTACCTGAACTATCCAACTACGATTAAATACCTAATGATTGTTTTATTAATGAAAAAAATACAAAAGGGGAATTAAAAACAAAGGAAAAACTAAACTAAAAACAATCTTAAAATTAAAAAAGGAGGGGCCACCGTGGCATAGTTCCACAGACGCTGGCAGCATTCCCCCTTTGGACAGCGATACTAATACGTTGTCTAAGGAAGCTGCCAGCTCTGCGGTCACCCGTAGCGTCTATTAGCCTCTTCGAAATGTCTTTGAAGAGGCTAATAGCGTTAGGACCCCACGGACCAAGGGTCTCAACACCGAAAAGGATAAAGTTACATTCGGTGCTGAGACCCCTGTATTTATTTATCTTGGCTAATTCGGCCGCTTCTGCAGCCGCGCCTGCGCTACTCGTCAATACCTAATTAAAGTTAGCTTCTTAAGACTTCCATGCTGGTCTGGGAGCAAAGAAAAAACATAGAATGTACCAGTTGCTTCTCTTCCCGCGCAGATGGTAAAAGCCCATCGAGGGAATGGGCGAAAATCCTAGGAATCATGTTATAGGCGATGTGGCTAGCAACCCATCACTATTTTGATTCCCCTTTCCACCTATACGCCTACAACTATGCTAAACGTGGCCTTAAGGTCTTGTTACCTTAGGCTCTGTCTACCCCTTAAGAGATAAAGACGTGATTTGTGTATGTATGTATGTATAATGTGCCTGTAATTTCTTCGGCCGTTACTCTCCGCGCCGGAACACAGCAGCACAAATGCTGCTGCTTGATGCTAGACGACGGTAGCGCCGGAAGGACCTTGCGCGAGATCCTCTCTGGACAAAACAGTTTTTATTTTTCCTTCGAAGAAATGACCTGTAAATAAAAATAAAAAAACGCCAAAAATACCTTTTTTTTACCTTAACAAGTTTCCGGTCCCAAATCCGCTCGCAGACCCTCTCTAACGGAATTAGGGTCCGTGATTGAACCCTCCGGGAGAGTTCCGTGATAAATAAAATTGTTTTGACAATCACTGGATACAACTGGGTGTAATTAAATTTTTACTTTCGGAATAATTGCAAGTTTGGAAAACTTTGGATCATGATTAATTCCCGTCTGCATATTGTTTCGGATTGCGACGACCTTTTGCAATGAAAATGTTCCAAGAAATCGGGCTTATTTAAAATGTAACCTTTTGCAAATATAGCGTAACATTTCTGTTAAAGAAATCATTTATAATATAAGCTTTTTTGCTGACTTTAGTTTTGAAAAGGTCTCAAGAAATTGGGATCGTTAAGGATTCAAGATTTTGCAAATATAGCTGAGCAATTTTACCAGTTTAGGTTAAGTTGGTTATTTTTAATACAAGCTATTTGCTGATTTTAGTTTTTCGTTTCAGAAAAAAAATTGCAAAAATCTATCTTACTTTTTCGGAACTAAATTTCAGAAATAAGTAATTTCGTGCCCTCTCACTCTGTGAGGACGTCTGTGCCCAGCAGCTCTATTAAACCTTTAAATTTCCTTGATCATGATAACTTTTTGATTTTCTTAAAATATAACATGGCCTAAATATTGTCTATAGTTCCGAGTACACCACTAGACAATAAAATCTTTGATTCCCCTTTACGCCTCCAAGCTAGACGTGGCCTTCAAGTCTTGTTACCATAAGGCTCTGTCTACCCCGTAAGGGATATAGACGTGACTAGTGTATGCACAAATACAAAATATGCGGTACCCCGTTCCCATAAACTCAAGCTTAATAAATTATATTACCTACCCCGCGATTCCCGCAACATAAACAATATCCCATTCATCGCTGAGACTGTCCCGCGGGATTCCCGCCTTTCTTTGTATCCCAATCCACGCAAGAGAGACGGAATTGCGTAATTACTATTGCTACCTCTTTCTATTAAAGAGAGAAGCAAATAGTATCCGCTGATGAGTCGATTTCTTAACATAATGGCGTTCCCACACAGGTGTTATAAAATGTTTTATAATGTTATAAACTTTATAAGTGTTTTTGACTGCCTTATCCTGTTAATAATTTGTATAGGTACTTGTATGGTTTTTTTTGTTGTCAATAAAGAGTATTTGTATTGTATTCTATTGTAGATAATAATAATTCATTATATTTTTTACAAAGTTTTACACATACAATACACATACTCCACTGAGTTAGATAAGCCTACTGGTGTGAATCTTTGTGCTTCCACGACGCAACGCACTGAGCAAGGTCTTCCTTAGAGGCCGAAACTGGTCGAGTCGTTCCGGAATAAAATTATGGAATAAATTTTGCGCGAAATAAATTATATAAGGCCGCACGAACAATATCCCGGCCGTGCATCACTCGCGAAGTCCCGTCCCCCGGGAATCCCGCGCCTGCGTTCATTCGTACAGCAATATACGCAAGATACAGTCCTAATTGGGTAATTAGTATCGCTATAACATTATTTAACTTCCATGCTGGGTCTGGGAGCAAAAAAAAACATAAAATGTACACGCTCTTACCGCGCAGATGGTAAAAACCAAGGGAATGGGCGATAATCTTAGGAATCATGTTTTAGGCGATGCGGCTGTCAACCCATCACTATTTTGATTCCTCTTTCTGTATATAGTCTTGTTACTCTAGGCTCAGTCTATCCCGCAAGGGGTCAAAACTTCAACGCGCGATTTTTTTATAATACAAAGCTGTAAGCAGCCTATAGGGCTAAGCGCAAGCACTGCTGCTCGGCAGGAGGATTAGCGGGTGTAATTACCGTTTTAGTATACTACAGCACATTACAGACGTAGTAAATAACACTTTCCCATCGAGAACACACGATTACTTCCGAATGATGTTGACGTATGAGTCATAAGTCATTTAATCGTCGCTTTCATGTGTACATTGGATCTTACAACCATTTAAATTTCCCAACATGAAACCCTGCAGCAGGGCACTGCAACATAACTTAACCTAATAATGAGTGAAGTAGGGGTGGTAGGGCCTTGTGCAAGGTCCGTCCGGATCGCTACCACCATTTTACTCGCTAATCCTGCCGCTAAGTAGCAGTGCTTGCACTGCTGTGTTCCGGTGTGGAGAGTAAGGCAGCTGGGGAAATTACGGGCACAAGAGGCATTTCATCTTAGTCCTCTAGGTTGGCAACGCATCTGCAATCCCTCCGGGGTTGCGGATGTCTATGGGCAGTGGTGATCACTTACCATCAGGTGACCCACTTGCTCGTTTGCCTTCCTATTTATATAAAAAAAAACAGAAGTAGCATGACAAATGCTATACAAATACGAACATTTCCGAGATAATACGATGGGAAAGCATTTTGTACGACATCTGTTTTGGCATAACGAACTGGGGGTTACCGTGACGTCTTAATGCGATTCAATTCCTATTCAGTTTAGGTTCGCTCGCTGCCAGATCCGTACTAAAAATTACATTTAAAAAGGGACCTTAACATCTTATTAATGCGATTCCATTCCGACCGACTCAGTTCAGGTTTTAGCTGCTATTTTTAGTAAGACATTTTCAAATATTTTTTGGGTCACGACTACTCTAAGGTGTTCGATGAAAATAATATGATATTAAGGATTACTTTAGATTGTCATGTGTTAACAACTGCCATAGCAATAACGTTTACTGAATAGAGCATTGGCGGAACTCATTCATTATTTCCTTCATGCCCAAAGCGAGGAAACGGGGTCAAGGTTACAAGGTCTTATGTTAATTATATTCGGGCTGAGTGTACTTAATAACTAATGGAGGGGAATAGTGGTGTATAACTAGATTCTATCTAACGCAAACTGAATTCAAAAAATCTGCTATTTCAATACGATAAAATAACTCTTTATTGAACACCACATATAATAACCAAAACAGAAAGAAGGTATACAGAATATTACAAGGTAACAATAGGCGGCCTTATCGCTACAGAGCCATCTCTACCAGGCAACCATAATGGACTGGAGAACAGAACAGATCCGAGCAGGTGGTGCAATTTAGAATATATGTTAAAATACTAAGTACTGAAAATTATACATGAAACACACATTTATAATAAATGGATATATAAATAGACACATTACACATACATACATACATACATACCGTCACGCCTCTTTCCCACATGGATAGGCTGAGACTACTTTGTTCCACTTGCTACGATCCTGACATACTTCTTTCGCTTCATCCACATTCATCAATCTCTTCATTCATCATGCTCGTCGGTTTCGGGTACTCCCTGACCTGACCTTTTTCCAAAACGCACATTACACACATACCTAAAAAAGCCAGCTACAAGAGTCATGCACAAGATGACAGATAGTGCTCCTTCAACATAGATTTGAATATGGGTAAAGATTTTTAGGGATGATAGGTACTATCAAATGATACAAGACTTTTTATTTCCACTAACTTTAAACTGCAGCAAATTCTTCGTACATTTGGCAGCGGGGATTGTTCGTATCGAGCTTGCGTAGCAAGATGCAAGCCATTTGAATAAGGCGCTTTGTCATGTCTATCTCCAAATCCAAGATCCAACTTCTTTTCCGCACATGCTGTTAGACTGTGGAATCGTTTACCTGTTGAGATCAGGCAGTCTCAGTCGCTTGTCGCCTGAAGAAGTATTGGCTTGATGAATCTTCTTAAGTGGACTTAAAGAAAGAAAAGAAAGAAAGAAAGAAGAAATTCTTATTCACCAACACAAAAAAATCACAAAAATTCAAAAATTACTTAGTATGTTTTGTGTGTATATTTCTTCTACGCTGGTCTGGGAGTAAAAAAGAAACAGCATTTACCAGTTGCTTCTCTTCCCGCGCAGATGGTAAAAGCCCAAAAAAATGAGCGTAAGTCTTAGGAATCATGTTATAGGCGATGCGACTACCATCACTATTTTGATGTCCCTTTCCACTTATACGCCCTTAATCATGCTAAACCTTAAGTGGCCTTAAGGTTTTGTTATATTTATGACATATATTAGTTTATCGTATTATTACTTTTTTAATATGTATTTGGGTGTACATAGTATTGTTGTGTAGGTGTATTCTTATCATTATAATTTTAATACTTTATTTGTTTAGGTTAACTTAGGGTCTTTGGTCTTAGCTTTCTAGTATGTCTACTCTCTATACTCTGGTTTCTGTTGTCCTGTCAACCGTTAGAAGGTTAAATGGAAGAGATCCCTTTAAGGGATAAGTTTGCCTTTGTACATCTGTTTTGCTAATTACCTATAAATTATCAGGTATCTCTAATAATTCAGCTTTCGAGGCCTGGTAGTTTTATGACCATACATATTAGCGTACGGCAACAATTCCTATATACAGCATAAAAAAACACTTCCAGAAAATATCCAAAAGAAAGTAGCTAACTCTTCTTTTACACTCAAAATGAAACGCAACTAAAACGACCTACGAGTCAAATTCGGCGTGAGCAAAAGAGAACCTATTCAAACACGATAAAGTTGTGTTCGTATAACCTCGTAAACACCATACGTTAACAAGTTGTACGCTAGGTCTACGGCAAAGTTCTGACGTGCTATGAAACATGCAAAGGCGTCTAAGTAAAAGGCACGAGTTAGTAAGTTCTGCAAGTTTGCAAGCTGTAGTTAACTTGTAACTTGTAGCATTCAAGGCGTTGTTTATTTGCTTTGTAGTTACGTGGTTAGAGAATATTGCGGCATAGTTTCTGAAAGAATAATGCTTACAATGTTTTGATAATGCTCACTTGAAACGCTGAGCATTTTTCCATGCTGGTCTGAGAGCAAAGAAAAAACATAGAATGTACCAGTTGCTCTGCCCGCGCAGATGGTAAAAGCCCATCGAGGGAATGGGCGAAAATCACAGGAAGCATGTTATAGGCGATGAGGCTTATGCGGTTATTACTTTTACGGTTTTACCGTTAGAAATTAAATTTCTAAACGACACTGAAAATTAGAACATACAGGAGAATCCGAAAAGTAAAGCCATGGCCGGGAATCGAACCCAGATCCTCTTCATTCCGTGATGCGTGCGATGCCCCTATACCACCCATCGCAGGTGCCATAGCTTTACTTTCCGAATTTTTCAATGTTCTAATTTTCAGTGTCGTTTAGAAATGTAAATTACTGTGTTGCTTCTAACATCTACTATATAAAAATAAGTCGGGTTTTCCTTCCTGACGCTATAACTCCAGAACGCACGAACCGATTTCCACGGTTTTGCATTCGTTGGAAAGGTCTCGGGCTCCGTGAGGTTTATAGCAAAGAAAATTCAGGAAAAATTTCAACAGAAAACACACGCGGACGAAGTCGCGGGCAACAGCTAGTTAGTTATATAACTATGTGGCGTCTTAGGGCATACAAATTCGTTTTGATGCTAACATGCAGCATGCCTTAAAATAATTCAATAACATATAATACTTATAGTCATACTGTAGTAGCATTTATGTATCCTTGTTAACGAAAACGAAATTTTTCATTTTCATTTTCATTTTTTTCATTTTCAAGAGAATATACACAACTTTATAGAAAATAATCAAGACATGAAAAATAGATCATCAGCGTTGTTAAGAAACTTAAATAGCGCGATGTAGTGTATCTGTGACGTCACTGGCGCAACTACTTTAGTTTTAATTTTTGTTATTTGCTGTCGTGTTAACGCCGGTCGAAAGTACAATCAACGTAACCGAATCTTTTTATTCTTATGGTTATATTTAAATGTTCGATCACGCATCATCAAAATAGGTGTCAGTGGCCATTTTGGAAATTTGAGCTGTTATTCTCTTGAGATGTTTGTTCAAAGTTTCATGTTCCAGTAGTTGTTAAAATGGCTGTCTAATAAAAAAGCTTCAAGGTAAACAATAACGCATAAACTATACGCTTAATGACAGTAAAATTCGTCAGAGCCGGACTTGGGTTGGGTTGACATATTTTAACAATTTGCCAATGAAATTACAGACACTTCAATTTTATTTTAGTCCTCTAGGCTGGCAATGCGTCGGCGATGCTTTAGTTTTAAACGTGAAATAATTTTAAATTAAAAATAACGTTGAACATCTCAGGAGTTAATAGGTAACATGTATTGAAAAAATTATCACATTACTTTTTAAAATTTGAAAGTAATGTGAAATTAAAAAGTAATATCGGTCAAGAAATACGAAAAATGTAAGAGTTCTAAATTACTAATTAGTCAACGATTAGAAAGAGAGATCCGATATGACTTGTGACGTCATATGTCACAACGCCTATATTAATAAACTTCATATTAAATTTCCGTTTTTCTAGAAAAAATGGAGACAATCCTTTGATACCTTGTATCTTGGTTATTTTTATAGCCATAAAAAATATCATAGAATAGAATAGAATAGAATTTTATTACCACAAATAGAGTATACATACATTTATATAAAGTAAATCAAACTTAAAACTAAGCGTGGCAATTGGATTGGGCTCATCATGAATATTACCTATTACCTGTTGCAATTTTCCGGAGTAATTTGAAGAGACTTTGTATTATTATTATATTAGGCTATATTTGTGTCCCACCTTGTATGTTAAATTTAAAAAAATCAGCACTTTTCACAACCTCAAAATATGGTTAAGTAAAAAAATAAAATGTTTTTTATTCCGCCTGAATCCGTCCGTGCCCATAAAAGCGGTAAGAGCCTCAATCGTACGAGACCGATATAAATTTAATAAAGACAAAACAAAAGATGGCCGACCGGATTAATGTTCCCGGTTCGATTCCCGCGTTTAAATACAATATACGATTTCTTTATTTATTGGTTCAGAGTTAATCCGATGTTCAGTAACGTGGATAAATCTTGGCTTTCTTTTTCTTTGGTTTCGTTTGGCTCGTCTGTGGAGGAATACTGGACCTACAGACAACGTATTATTTATTTATTTGTTTACAAATATCTCTAGCTTTCTCGCACAAAGACTTGCAATTGCGATACAACGCGGGAATGCTGCCTGCGTGATGGGGACCCTACCTAAGGGTCCAAATTTATTTTAATTTTTAACATTAATTTTATTTTACTAAGTTATTGTAAGGTAGCCTAAGTTTATATTTTAATTATTTTGTATTTACTTACTATATAATCTTTGTGATTAATAAATTATATTTCTACTAATATTATAAATGCGAAAGTAACTCTGACGTCTGTCACATTTTCACATACATACACAAATCACGTCTTTATCCCTTACGGGGTAGAAATAGCCTAAGGTAACAAGACCTACAGGCCACGTTTAGCAAGAGTGATGGGTTGCTAGCCGCATCGCCTATAACATGATTCCTAAGATTTTCGCCCGTTCCCTCGATGAGCTTCTGCCAATTGTGCGAGACGAGAAGCAACTGGTACATTCTATGTTATTTCTTTACTCCCAGACCAGCATGGAAGAGATTACATTTTCATGCTTAAATCATTGCACCGATTCATCTGGAATTTGTTTTTTTTTTTTTATATATATATAAGAGGGGGCAAACGAGCAGACGGGTCAACTGATGGAAAGTAATCACCATTGCCCTGCAAGACAAAATCACAGATGTAGATAGTTTTAGTGCCAGGAAAGGAGATAGGATAGTTTTTATCCCGGAAAATGCCATTGTTCCCGCGGGATAGCGATAGGCGAATTCTGCGCAGGCGGAGTCGCGGGCAACCTAGTCCTTACTAACTTGACTTTGTTTGTTTGTTACGCTATCACGCGGAAACTACTTAACAGTCGTGATAAAACTTGGTATAGGGATATCCTGAAACTGTAGCTCAACTATTTTTCAACAATATCAACTAATCGGTTCTCATCAGGGATAATAGATCCGCAAATAGGTCGTCGTCCGAGCAACCGAATCCCACGCTTACCCCAAGTATACCTAGCTGTCAAACGCAGGTATACAGAGTATAACAAAGCAGCCACTTTGCCATAATCACGCTGGAAATTTAAGCTGTAGCTTCTCATGAACAAACAATTTTACCTTGCTACTCCGCTACTCACGACTCCGTAGTAACGCCTGATTCAATAAAATGCTGTAGCTTCTGTCGACTAAGAAAGACCTTAGACCTTGGACCCTAAGGTCCAATGTCATTTGTACGGCGTAAAATATCAAAGCTGTTCAGTATTTCGGAAAGACCATCTTTAACTTGACAACGTACAACGTAGGACTTTGTATTTTCTTTTAGTGTTCAATTCAATTCAAATTTAGGAAAAAATGGCTCCATCTTTTTGATGATTCTGCCAATGTCGAGGTTGTATGAGACATGGTGGGTGGACGTCTTGTTCAATTATCTGCCAGTTATCGGTGGGATAACTACCAGTTACTATCTGCAATGAGGATACACAAGGTTTCAACAACTAATTTGTGGCTTTTACTATCTGGAATTTTAAACTTACACTTTGTCGGTCCCTCGTTTAATGCTCCTCTCATCTACTCAATGGTTAACTGGTAGAGATCCCTTATAGGGATACGTTCGCCTTTGTGCACATATTAATGTTATTTTTTTTTTGTGAATTGTATCTGTTTCTTTGTACAATAAAACATTTACTTACTTACTTAGTAATCGAACATATAATATGATATGATATATGGATAAAATGAAAATAGTTTACAGTCTACAGTATATAAGATAATAACAGCACACAACAGATATTCTTTAGTGTTGTTTAGTAACATGTTTATGACAACTAAACGCCGCAAGCGTGCGGTTGTCCCAAAGGCGTTTTTCCGGACAAGTTTTGCTTCTTCTTTTATTTAAACTGTGTAAAAACCCCTCCGCAAGTAATTGTGGTAATTGTTGAAGACAGGCAGCAAACAGTTTTAAACGCTCCAGGCGTGGTCGGGTACATTTTTTAATTTATAAAATGTTAAAAACAGGAGTTTTTATGAAAAATGTTGCGTAAGAATGGCTTTGTGTACTAGTTAGTAGTCGGTAATTGTTTTTTTTTTACTTTTTTTCCAAGAATATTTTCTAATCTTTCGCTTCATAAGAACCTTTTTTAGATTGGAACAAGTAGCTTAGCAACACATTAGGAGTAGATAAAAATGTTTTTTTTTTATTGTTTCGATTTTCTAGAGCTATTTTTCTGGGCAGGGTAATGAGCAAGAAACGTTTACAATGCTACTCCACTACAAAAAAAAAAACAAAGTTCAATGGGTGTAAGTATTTATTAAACAATTGAAAAAATCCTAAAAACATTAACAAGGAAGTTTAGTCCAACTAACGGAACTATACCGGATCAAAAAACGATAATTTCAAGAAACAATACGAATATTAAATCGGGCAAGGGAGGATCCAGGATTTTTTTTGGGGGGACACAAAGGGCGAACCAGCAAAAACAAACAACAATAAATGTTAGAAATAAATTAAAAGTATGTACTAGCCATCCCTCCCTAAATCCGCCCCTGGAATCAGACGTTACTGAAGTTCTACGCTCGTTATTGAATTCAAATTCAAATGCAGATTCAAATTCAAATTCAAATTAATTTATTTGTCAAAACACAGGCAAATACATTCGTATACAGATATCTTATGCGTATATTTAGGAACGCTATGTTGCGTCATGAGGCATGCAAATAACCAATATAATGGATGGCATGCATTTTTCGATTTCAATCTGCATTAGGTACATATTATAATAAAATTATTCTACTTGAAAATATACACCCTTTCTGCTAAATAACCTTGGATAGAGTAATATGCTTTTTTGACTAAAAAGTTAAATAATTCGAAGTAATCATATTTGAAGATTGAATAATAAATAAGTAATAATTTAGAGATCTTTAAAAAGCGAGCCTTCCTGTTCTTGAAAGGGCCGGCAACGCACCTGTGATTCGCCAAGTCTTGCAGGTGTCCCTGGGCGATGGTGATTACTTTCCATCAGGTGACCCGTCTGCCCCCTCTTTTAAATAAAAAAAAATATATAAAAAGATTGAAGTACTAGAATTATCACTTATAAGAATACTCTACAATTTTTTTTGGAAAAGAAAAACAAATCATAATAAAAAAAAACAGTCAAAACTTAAAATTAACTTAAACCTAGCTAAACCTATTATTAAATTAAAGATTACAAAAAAACTCCCAAATCGCCGCCAGTGGGGAGGGTGCCCAGAAGGCTGGCAGCTTTGCCACGTTGTATGGCAATGCTTATTCGCTGAGCGAAATAATGGCCAGCCCTCTGGTCACGGGAGGCCTCTATAAGGCGCGCCGAGATATCTTTGTACATACGGCACGCGTTTGGCCCCCATTGCCCCAGAGTTTAGACTCCAAACTCGTATGTATGGAGGAATGTGTTTATTTATCATTACATTAGTATTTAATTGCCTCTATCTGTGTCCATAGCTTATCTGTCATATTAAACTAAAACTCCATTTCAATCAATACTCCATGCTGGTCTGGGAGCAAACGAAAAACATAGAATGTACCAGTTGCTTCTCGTCCCACGAAGATGGTAAAAACCCACCGAGGGAATGGGAGAAATTCTAAGGAATCATGATATAGGCGATGCGGCTAGCAACCCATAACTATTTTGATTCCCCTTTCCACTTACGCCTACAATCATGC
This sequence comes from Pandemis cinnamomeana, assembly GCA_932294345.1. Taxonomy (NCBI): domain Eukaryota; kingdom Metazoa; phylum Arthropoda; class Insecta; order Lepidoptera; family Tortricidae; genus Pandemis; species Pandemis cinnamomeana. The sequence continues at coordinate 7,554,630 of OW028726.1, read as the reverse complement.
TAAACGTGGCCTTTAGGTCTTGTGACCTCAGGCTCTGTCTACCTCGTAAGGGATGTGTGTGTGTGTGTTCATTTCAATGGATTTTACTCCCATTTTACAATCCCTCGTCATGAGCGGAGTAGCAATGTAAGTGTTATTTGTTTATTTGCCATAGAGTACAAAAAACCATAGAGTAAAAGCGTGTGTTTTTTAAATACAGATGAAATGATACGGGGGTTATTTTATTTGGTCGGTGGAATTCCCGCGGGACGGCGCGGTAAATAAATGGTTTGTTTGCGACCGTTTATTGCTGAGTTGCATCCTAGGACATTTAAATGCAGTAGAGTAGTTTAATTTAGCATTTGGGGTAGATAAAGGGAATACGGAGCTCTGAAAGGCAAAGAAAGGCTGTCAATCCTACTAATATTATAAATGTGAAAGTTTGTGAGTATGTTTGGATGTTTGTTACTCTTTCACGCCAGAACGGCTGGACAGATCTGGATGATATTTGGAACATAGATAGATTATAGTCGGGAATAACACATAGGCTACTTTTTATCCCGGAAAATTGCGTAATTCCCGCGGGATAGCGATAAACGAATTATATGCAGACGAAGTTGCGGGCAACGGCTAGTACATTATATTACAAGTAGCCACACGACCAATAATTATGCTTGCTAGTCTATGCAAGAAGCAAAAAAACGTAATTTTGCATTAAATTTTGAAATTGATTGCATGGGCATGAAACCCTTTCACTTCTCTCTAAGATAATAAATCCTGGGCTACTTTATGACCTTATCGCAATAAGTGATCGGCTTGTTATTTGTGCGTGTCAGTGTCAAAATACTAAGACGTTGGTTGTGAAAAAGTTCTACAATGGCCTAGAGTTCTGAAAAATTGATTATTACACATGGGTTTTTAACCCCCGACACAAGTGGGGTGATACAAGTTTCACGTCGACGTGTGAGTGTGTTTGTGTGTATGTATATATCTGCGGCATCGTAGCTCTCAAAAGAATAGACCAATTTGGATGCGGTTTTTTTCATTCGATAGCCAATTTCCTTGCAATGGTTTTAAGCTATGCTTGACTTAAATTGGTCCAGTAGTTTGAAAAGTATCAGCTCTTCAGAATGATATAAGGCATTTTCGATATTAATTGACTATTTTATTAAATCAGACGTTACTTTGCGGAGGTCCATTTCAATGAACAAAAAGTTCCGCTACTGACCGCTAGAGCGTGAGTGGTGGATAGCAAGGTAAATATTTTTGTTTATTGAATTACTTTTTTTTTGTTTATGCGTAGGCGGTTTGTAATTTTCTATTTTATTTTTATTATTAGCCATTCTCTACTGTGCTAGTCGACACTGTGACGTTTATTGTGATTTTTAAGCGGAACCGCCATGGCGGGCGGAAATTTGTTTTCAATAAACTAGAAGTCGGTTTGAAGAGATATCACTCGTTTATTCCGGTCCCAAATTAACTCGGCAACGTTTTATGTTATAATCTGACAATGCGTTTCGCTTTTCGAAGTTAATAAACAATACAATACAATACAAATACTCTTTATTGAACACCACAAATCAGTACAAAACAATACAGAAACAAAAAACAAAGTAGACAATAGGCGGTCTTATCGCTTAATAGCGATCTCTACCAGACAACCAGTAAGAAAAGTAAGTTGGAGACAGTTTAAGTAGGTGGCGGAAATAAATAGACAGGATAAACGCAGGGATAATAAAACAAGTTTGGGTATAAAAACAAATATTGGTTGTATTGGACTATCACACTAATATATTACTAGCTGTTGCCCGCAACTTCGTCTGCATAGAATTCGTTTATCGCTAAAAATAGCCTATGTGTTATTCCAGACTACAACCTATCTATGTTCCAAATTGCATCCAGATCTGTCCAGCCGTTCTGGCGTGAAAGAGTAACAAACATCCATCCATACTTATAAACTTTCGCGTTTATAATATTAGAAGGAAACGTAAGAGTAAGAACGAGGATGACGTCATCCTCGTTCTTACTCTGAGTCGTATGAGTGAGAGAGAATGTTCAATGGGAAAGATTCATGACTATAATATACAAAAAAATATTGTAGGTACTAGCAGCTCAAATTTAAATAAATTTAAAAACAAATTACCATCATATATCTGTCCGGACCACAGGAAATTAATGGACATTCATGGGAAACGCATTAATGGAGTACCTACGCAAACAAAAAATATAAATTTTATGCCAAAAATGCCTTAAATAATAATACCGGGACAGACTACACAAAACGATTAAAAAAACTCTGGTCATATAATTAAACATCAGCTCGTACTGTTACAAAATAATGCGACAAGACAAAACAATTCGCCGAGTTTAATTGAGCCATTAGAAAAACACCATTACTTTCCAACGACCTTAAACATTCCTATTCATACGATTTCCACATATAATTAAATATCTTCTGCGTCTTCCTTTCCTACCCGACATTTACGCTTGGCCCCGTAATCAAGCGATTATGACCCTAGTAACGTCGGCTTAAGGTCTACGGCTGGGGCCAAGAAGCGTGACGCGCCGGCAAGCTGTTAAGACTTCTACCTTTGCGTTAAAGTCACCCCATCAAATGTTTAGTGCGGTAGTAAAAAGGGGGTCACAGATTGGTTAAATGCAGCTAAGTCAGTCTTCGTTGAAGCCTCAAGGTGATGTTGACAGAAGGAACTATAAATAACAAATAAACAAATATTGACCCAGTCCCAAACTTAGCAAAGTTTGTAATATGGGTACCAGACAACGAATAAACATACTTATTATATAATAAATAAATAAAACATAAATACCTAGATATTAAACATACGAGACTCTCAAACAAACATTCGCATTTTTCATACATAATATCAGCCCAGAACGGGGATCGAACCCGAAACCTCATACTTCATAGCTTCTCTAACATACGTACAGAGGAATATCGCAAACGATTTAGTTAACGATTATTATTTAATTTCATTAAATATTTTTTTACTCTTAGTCAGTTTATCTTATTTACATTAAGTTTAAGGGTACCTAATTTTAAATTTTGTTGAATTGTCAAAGATCTATCGTATTTAAAAAAGGTGCTTTATGACAAAATTAAAACATGCTATCACAATTGTACACGGTTTTATACAATAAACGATTCTTAATTCTTATTTACTATAAACTCCTTTTAGGGAAGTTCGCCTTCGTGCAAATGTGCTACGAACCCATCACTATTTTGATTCCTTTTTCCATCTATACGCCTGCAATCATGCTAAACGTAGCCTTTAGATTTTGTGATCTCACGCTCTGTCTACCCCGTAAGGGATATATACGTGATTTGTGAATGTGTATGTATGTATATATGTTATCCTGTATTCATAATTTTCATGTGTTTTATCACTATCATCACTACATAGTATAAAATAAAGTCGCTTTCTCTGTCCCCGTGTCCCGATGTATGCTTATATCTTCAAAACTAACTAGCGGATTTTAATGCGGTTTTTTTTAATAGATAGAGTGATTCAAGAGGAAGGTTTTTATGTATAATTCTACGCAGACGAAGTCGCGGGCAGAAGCTAGTTTACTATAAAGTCCTTTTAGGGAAGTTCGCCTTTGTGCAAATGTGTTGTCCTGTAGTTATCATTTTCATGTGTTTTATGTTACACATTACATACTAATTCATCATTAAAGTGAAGCAACTGTTCTCTGCTAGGTGTGTTCATCATGTCTTTGGTAATTTAACCCTGTATTAGCAAGGAATCGCGTGATATCGTGCCGGCTATAAACTGATCTCTTCATTGTACAAGAATCACATAATAAGGGAAGTTAAGTTCTGCATAAAGTCTGTGATATTATCACCTGTCTACAGAACTAAATTACTAACTATAAGAGCACATTTTATTGAATCAGGCGTTACTTTGCGGAGGTCCATTTCAGTGAAAAAAAAAATTAAATCTTGCTACTCCGCTACTCACCAAGCCTGTAAGCAAGTGTAGCAAGGTAAATATTTTTTGGTCATTCATACGAACTAAACTTAACGTAGGCCAGGAATAACCTATCCCTACTAATCCCTACTAATATTATAAATGCGAAAGTAACTCTGTCTGTTGCGCTTTCACGCCTAAACCACTGAACCGATTTTAATGAAATTTGGTACAGAAATAGTTTCAGTCCCAGGGAAGGACATAGCATAGTTTTATCTCGGAAAATAGCATAGTTTCCGCGCGCTAGTTGTATAAAAACATATAAAAACGACGAATACAGGACAACTCAAATGCATAAACTGTGTTCTGGCGTGAAGAGTTAAACTTAAAATTAACTCTTTTTGCTGATAGTTATTTTTTTCACTGCAATATTATAAATGTGAAAGTTTGTGAGTATGTTTGGATGTTTGTTACTCTTTCACGCCAGAACGGCTGAACAGATCTGGATGAAATTTGGATCATAGATAGATTATAGTCTGGAATAACACATAGGCTACTTTTTATCCCGGAAAATTGCGTAATTCCTGCGGGATAGCGATAAACGAATTCTATGCAGACAAAGTTGCGGGCAACAGCTAGTAATACATAAAATTTCAAGTCGGTGTACTGGGAGTGCTCAAAAATATTTTTTAAAGTTTGAAGGAAGACAATTGGCCTGTAAAAAATTGGTCTGCAATTTTCCGGGACAAAAATAGCCTTTGTGTTATTCAGACTACAATCTATCTATGTTCCAAATTTCATATGGATTTGTTCAGCCGTTCTGGAGTGAAAGAGTAACAAATATTCATGCGTACTCACAAATTTTCGCATTAATAATATTGGTAGGATCTGTACCAACCAAACCAAAATACCAAAATACCAACCAACCACCAAACCAAATAGGAGACCAAATAGGAGACGTTTTGGAAAAAGGTCAGGTCAGGAGTACCCGAAACCGACGAGCATGTATGAAGAGATTGATGACTGTGGATGAAGCGAAAGAAATATGTCAGGATCGTAGCAAGTGGAACAAAGTAGTCTCTGCCTACCCCTATGGGAAAGAGGCGTGACGGTATGTATGTAGGATCTGTAGTGTGTGCATACATTATATCTGTTTTTTATCTGCCTATTCCTTGAACGAAACAACGTGTACCTCATTACCATATCACCCACTTACCTCAACATATAATTACGTTGCCGAATCGATTCATCGCTTCAATTTCGATCGAATCTTTTTAATTTATTACCGAGTCGTCCAGTAAATTTTGAGGAGGAACGCGAATTTCGCAAGTCGTTAATCGATTCCTGATACGATGCTCTGATCGAGATTAAAGAATCGAGTCGGAGTATCGAGTCCCACTGTCACACCGTACGAAGATTTTATTGAAGCTTGAAAATCTATACATATAAAATTCAAAGTCCTGACTGACTGACTGACTGACTTAACTATATATCAACGCACAGCCCAAACCACTGGACTTAGAGACTTGAAATTTTGCACATAGATACCTTATACAATGTAAGCATCCACTAAGGAAGGATTTTTGGAAACTCCCACGGGATAAGGAAAAAACGGGAATTATATATTCGATTCTTTGTAATAGCTGAGATGATGATGATGATGATATATTCGATTCCGAGTGACGCTATCTCAGTAACTATAATAACTAGACTCTTCAAATTTGATACATAAGTAGGCGATTTACAAAACTAAGAAACTAATTTCAGGATTTTTGGAAATTTCCACGGGATAAGGAATAAAACGGGATTTATATATTCAGTTCTACGGGATCAATTTTTCGTTTTACTGGTCGTATAAAACTGAAATTTGGCCTTCAAGTTCTCTTGGGGAGTGTAGGGGAGCACTACAAAAGGATTTCCCGAAATTCCCACGGGAACGGAAACACCGGGACTTTTCGTTTTACTGGTTGCAGAAAGCTGAAATTCGGCATGTAGGTTGCTTCGGGAGTGTAGAGGAGCATTAAGAGAGTACTTTCCAAAATTCCCACGGAAACGGGAAAAAAACAGGATTTTTCATTTTACTGGTCGTAGAAAGCTGAAATTTTGCAAGTGGGTTCCTTGGGGAGTGTAGGAGTTCCCGTAAGAATTTCGGGAATTGGTCTATTTGGCGAAATTCTTACGGGAACGGGAAAAACGGGACGCGGGGGAAAAGTTGAAATTTGTCACGTAGGTATATTCGGGAGTGTAGGGGAACACTAAGAAAGGATTTTCCGAAACGCCCACAGGGACGGGTAAAAACGGGATTTTACGTTTCCAGACGAAACAGCGGAAGAAAGAGACTTAACATTTATAACGTGTGTTTCTTTAAAGGCTTTAAGTGTACTCCGAAAGCACTCCCCAAAATTTCCACGGGAACGGGAAAAAACGTATTTTTTCGTTTTACATCATAGCGCGTACGAAGTCGCGGGAAAAAGCTATTTAGGGTATATATTTTAGGACAGCCCTATAGGTTAGGTTAGGTTTGTTTTATAAAAATCCTGCAATATTTACAGTTTCAGAAAAATCAAGGTAGCGGGGCAATGCGGGGGCTTGCTTGCATGCTTGCTTGAGTGCTTGCTTTGCATGCTTGATTGCATACTTGCTTTCATGCATGCTTGCATGCTTGCTTGAATGCATGCATGCTTGCGTGCTTACTTGCATGCATGCTTGCTTGCACGCTTGCTTGCATGCTTGCATGCCTGCTTGCATACTTACATGCTTGCATGCATGCTTGAAAGCTTGCAGGTTTGGTTGTTCGCTTGCTTGATTGCTAGCTTCTTTGAAATACTCATGGTTCACGCGTGCGAAGCCGCGGGCAAAAGCTAGTACAATACAATACAATGCAATAACTCTTTATTGAACACCACATATAACAACCAAATCGGAAAAAGGTATACAGAATATTACAAGGTAACAACAGGCGGCCTTATCGCTACAGAGCGATCTCTACCAGGCAACCATAAAAAATATTGAAGCAACGATACTGCTAACTAGAACACATGGAAAAATCCGAAAACTAAAGCTATGGTTGAGAATCGAACGGATTGAAGAGGTCATACATACACATTCACAAATCATGTCTATATCCCTTACGGGGTAGACGAAGCCTAAGGTAACAAGAGCTAAAGGCCACTTTTAGCATGATTGTGAGCGTATAGGTGTAAAGAGGAATCAAAATAGTGATAGGTTGCTAGCCACATCGTCTATAACACGTTCCGTAAGATTTTCGACCGACTTTGATAAGGACTCGGGTTCGAATAATTTTTGACAACTTTTGATACTTCTGGAAGCAAAGAAATAACACAGAATGTACCAGTTGCTTCTCTGCCCGCGTCAACGCTAAAAGCCCATCGAAAGAATAGGAGAAAATCTTAGGAATCATGTTATAGACGATGCGGCTAGCAACCCATCTTCTTCTTGCGGTGCCATCTCCTACCGGAGGTCGGCTATCATCAGTGCTATCTTTAATTTCGACACAGCAGCTCGAAACAGTGAGCTTGTGCTAGGGTTGAACCAACTCATCACTATTTTCATTCCCCTTTCCACTTAAACGCCCACAATCACTAAATATAGCATAGGTGGGCTAGCGAGGACTAGGTCTTGTTACCATAGGTTATATCTACCCCATGTCTTCCCAAACCTGCATTGCACAGGTGCCTCAAAGAGGGAACCCCATCCCGGGGTCGTCGTCGGGCGTCGCGGTGACACCGAGTGCTCCCGTAACGCCTCACATACGACTGAATAGGGAATCCGTGTGGTTTTTAGTGGGTATGCCTGCCGTCGCGGGAGCCCCACATACCCCCGGTAACCCGTACCGGGCGGATGCATAAGGCGCATTTTCCACACCATAAAAAAGGTTATATATTATCCCGTAACGGATATAGACGTTATTTCATCTTTCGCTTCATCCACATTCATCAACTCTTACAATACAATACAAATACTCTTTATTGAACACCACAAATCAGTACAAAACAATACAGAAACAAAGAACAAAGTAGACAATAGGCGGTCTTATCGCTTAATAGCGATCTCTTCCAGACAACCAATACAAGAAATAAGTTGGAGACAGTTTAAGTAGGTGGCGGAAACAAATAGACAGGATAAACGCAGGGATAATAAAAACAACAATATCAACATAAATATAATACATAGCTAAATAAATAAAATAAAATAATACATACATATACACATAACATAATACTTAAGATAAAATAAATGTGAGAAGCAATGAAAAATAAGAAGGCCATACAACAGAAAAGGATTTGATCAGAAGCAAAGAGAATATATGAGGTACTAAAGACAGGGAGTGGATTAAATTATACATATTATTATTATACTCTTCATACATGCTCGTCGGTTAGTTTTTTTATCGCAATTTATACTATAGTTCGGTGTAACAGCCATCCAGGATCCCAACGAGGTATCGCGTTCCGTTTTTCTGAATCTTCCCCAACTTTTTTCGCAAAAATCGCTGATGCCCGTCTTGTTTACGGTATGTCGTATATTTTACCAGTTTGCATGTATTCCCCTTATTTCCCTCGATCACTTGATTCTGGAATTATCTGGAAAGAAGAGGTTGTTTACTTCGACGGATGACCGCTTCTAGATTGGCTGTAGATTTGTTTGTTATTAACTCGGTTCTTTCGATATTGAAATGTACTTGTTTTGAACTGGGTTGACTGGAGATATTTGGTTGTTTACCCACTGTTGATTACCTAAGTTTTGTTGCAAACTGGTTATTATGGGCTACTTTGTCTGAGATGAATTTTCGCTGTCCCTTTCGAACTATGCAATAAAAATATCCTATGTCTATAGTTCCACGCTGGTCTGGGAGTAAAGAAAAAGCATAGAATTTACCAGTTGCTTCTCTTTCCGCGTAGATGGTAAAACCCCATCAAGGGAATGGGCGAAAGTCTTAGGAATCTTTCGACTCAGTTCAGGTTTTAATTTTTAGTACGGATCAGCGAGCGAACCTAAACTGAATCGGAATTGAATCGCATTAAGACGTCATGGAAGGTCCGCAGTGGAATGGGGATAGCTATTTTTTGTTGTGTTTGCTATTGGTACGACAAGGTTTTATGTAAAAATATTTGAAGAAAAAGAGATATAAGGAACAGGGGCAAAGCTGCAAGCAACAGCTAGTTTTTCAAAAAGTCTTACTTTGTGCATATTTATGAATGAACTGATACTAAATTACCTTGCTATCTCTTGATTACGGTCATGCCTGTCTATGACACATAATATATATATATATTCTCAAGCAGAATCCACCCTCGAACCGATTCCACATGAAATAACATATCACATTGATTAAGCTATCACCACAATCTCACTGAGCACGCCGCGTTTCGCACCCAAATACAATCCAACATCAGAGTGATGTGACCGTTAGTAACTTCAAACTATTGACGAACTAAATTATTCTTCTGACAGTAATTTTGCAACTTCGCTTTAAATATCTTTGGGATTGTGTTATTTTTCTGTCTTGGCACACTTCGTTTTTCATATGAATGACGTCTGATGCGGCTAGCAACCCATCACTATTTTCGTTTCCCTTAAACTTGCGCCCACAATCATGGTAAACGTGGCCTTTAGGTCTTGTTACCTTAGGCTCTGTCTACTCCGTAAGGATAAAGACGTGATTTATGTATGTATATTTTGGAAATAAAATGTATACCTTAATTTTTTTACGATTTTATCGTATTGCAAGATGGGGTACTTCCATGCTGGTCTGGGAGCAAAGAAAAAACACAGAATGTACCAGTTGCTTCTCTTCCCGCGCAGATGGTAAAAGCCCATCGTAGTAATGGGCGAAAATCATAGGAATCATGTGGTGGCGCGGCTAGCAACCCATCACTATTTTGATTCCACTTTCCACCTATACGCCCACAGTCTTGCTAAATGTGGCGCGGTAGGTCTTGTTACCTTAGGCTATGTCTACCCCGTAAGGGATAGAGACGTGATTTGTGTATATATATGTGCATGTAAGATGGGGGAAACACTAAATAGGTACTGATAACAATTTGACATTTAATCTTGTGTGATTTAAAACTGGTCAGTTACCGTTAATACTAATTAGGTTACATACATACATCGCGTCTTAATTACTTATGGGGTAGACAGAACCTAACAAAAAGAAAGAACGAAACCTAAAAGCCACGTTTAGTAGCTTGTGGGTTTAAAGGTGGAAAATGGGAATCAAAATAGAGATGGGTTGCCAGCCGCATCGCCTATAACATGATTCCTAAGATTTTCGCCTATGACGAATGACAAATTTTGTGTGTAAATTATGTATGTTTATCTATATACATAATTAAACACAACGTATGACGTCGGTATAACGTTACGCACCTCACTGGCTTCTGTTAAGGGGTATACAGTGCTAGGGGGTGTATTCGGTTAAGGGGTAGTCGCTGCCAGGGTGGGGGTTGTATTTCAAAGTCTTCGTGATATATGTGCCATTGACAGGGGGTGTCGAGTGGTTATGTAAGTCACCTAATTTAGAAGTAAAGGTGTACCAGGCGGGATGCTGTGAATTTTAACACAGAAAAGTATCAGTGGTTTGTTTTTATTTGAATTTTCTTTCAATTTGTATGTGTAGTAAACTAGGAAACAGTTTTTGGAACAAAAATAAATACAAACATATATCACGTCCTTATCCCTTACGGGGTAGACAGAGCCTAATGTGAGACCTACAGGCCACGTTTAGCAAGATTGTGGGCGTATAGATGGAAAATGGAATCAAAATACTGATGGGTTGCTAGCCGCATCGCCTATAACATGATTCCTTAGATTTCGCCAATTCCCTCGATGGGCTTTTACCATATACGCGGGAAGAGAAGCAATTGGCACATTCTATGTTTTTTCTGTACTCCCAGACCAGCGTGGAAAAATCTTTTTTTGATATGTGTTTATTAGTACCTATTGCTACAATTCTACTTTAAACAAGAAACAGTAGACAGGTGTCTAGGTGTGTAGGTACACATTTCCAAATTTTAATTATCGACGAAACTGTTGGCTCCTTACGGCTCCTATTTTCGTTTGAGTAGATAATTTTGAACATCAAGTTTCTAATTACTTTCAAATTTACATCTGTTTTCCAACTACATAATACAAGCCATATTATAATTCCCTCTTGTATTGTTTTCATGTAAGCGCACAGACACGGCGACGCTCGCGTCACATTAGTTCGCGGAGTCATATTGCGTTTGGGTTGATTTGTGTGGCGTTAAAACCGATACGAACTACCTAAAGTCACTGAGAAGTCACCACACTGTCGCAATCTCGATTTCTGATAGACATGGGCAGACATTTTGCGATAGAATAGAATATATCTATTTGCAAAGAACAAATTGGTATAACAATGCTAATAGATGGTACAGAGACAAAGCAACCTTTTAATAATCGAAATAGTTCCTTGTGCTAATTGTGGTGGTGATGTGATGTATCATCTCTACATATTATGTTAAGTGATTTCTTTATATGGAAGAGACATATTAATCATCAATGCACTTTGTAATGTAACTCTTACACTTAATCCATATAGATCAAGGCGTGTAAGTAAAGGTGTGTTTCATTAAGTACTCCCTCAACTACTACCCATATCTACTGCAGGAAGACTAATAACAATACAGTGATAGGGCTTTAAGTGAAGTGTCAAATATGCCCTGGGCACGAGTGGGAACTATAGCCAAGCCGTCTCATGCTGAGGACAGGCCAGTGCTACAGCAGTTTGCAGTTGGAGATGAGGATCTTGTGTAGGATCCGTCTATATCACTACCTCCTCTTAATATCTTGCGTTTCTATGTATCGGTTTAGAGAGTAAGACAACTGGTAAGTTTATTGGCATATTTTGTCTTAGTCCGCTATTTAGGTTGGCAAAGCATCAGCAGTACTCCCTTTTGATGTCAGTTGCTGTATTAACCTATCTTAATATCTTAGTACTTGCGTTGCTGTGTTTCGGTTAAGTTTATTGACATATTTTGTCTTAGTCCGCTATTTAGGCTGGCAAAGCATCTGCAGTACTCCTTTTCGATTTGTTCTCGAATGATCCCTTAAAGAATTTTGATTCATTCGTTGGATTGTGTCCTGGAATGCGCACCTGATGAAGCAGTTGCCACCGCCAAGTCACGTTGCCAGTAACATAAGAGATTTACGGGTACATTTTATTCAAAAAATTCAGTATTTTTAACAAAACTTACTTACTAGTTGTGTAAACAAGTAGTAGTGGCTTAGGATTTAGGACGCCCCTGGAGTGTGCATTTCGGAGTGCGTTGCCGTTGTTGACTATCGGACTTTGTAATTTATTGACTACCTACCCTGGTCTGTCCAAACAACAGACGTTGATGAGCTGCACGGTTCCAACCGCTAAGGAACTCGCAGAACTAACTGTGCGATTGATTAAACCAAGCGTTAGTTTGCAGACGTCCATTTTACTGAACGAAAAACAATTACTTCCATGCTGGTCTGGGAGCAAAGAAAAAACATAGAATGTTGCAGTTGCTTCTCTTCCCGCGCAAATGGTAAAAACCCATCGAGGGAATGGGCGAAAATCATAGGAATCATGTTATAGGCGATGCGGCTAGCAACCCATCACTATTTTGATTCCACTTTCCACCTCTACGCCCTCAGTGTCTTGCTAAACGTGGGCTGTAGGTCTTGTTACCTTGGGCTCTGTCTACCCCGTAAGGGATAAAGACATGATTTGTGTATGTATGTATGTATGTAAAAACAATTACCTTGCTTCTCTGCTACCGCTCTGCTAGTTTGGGGCGGAGTAGCAAGGTATATTTTTTGTTCATTAACTATGTCTGTGTTTAAGCGCTCAACTGACTTAGTTTATGGTCAATGTATCGGATGCAGTGAACGAATAAAAACATGGAAGCATTAACACATTACCAGGACCTTTATTTTGGTATCTTACGTATAGAGCCGTTGTTGTGTTTTGTTGAATAAGGTTGACATTCCAATTAAAGATCAATGTGGCGAAATCTTCGAAGGCTTGTCAGTTTATTTCATAGAGTATCTAATTGATAGCTTTGGTTTGATAGTCAGATTTAGCTTCTGCCTCTATAAGCTATTTGCTTCCTTATTTTTAACACTTGTGAAGCTTATAATGACGTAAATTTATTTCGTCTTTGTCTGACGCTTTAAAGACTTTAGACACAGACAAAACATTTGTTTCACTAGAACAAGTTTGCAACTGGTTGTGAATACAGTAGTTTCTAATTTTCTGTCTGTTTCAAAGAATATTTTTACTTTTTATAATACCTTTAACATTCATGTATACAAATTAGAATGAACTAAAAAAACTAATTTCAGTGAGCTTGGGCAGAAACTTCTTGTGTTTTCTGTCCTGTTCTGATAACGTTCTACTGAGATTATTTTTCAATTTTCTTTCATCTCCTGTGCCTTAAACACAGCACAATAAATAAAAAACTGCAGAGAATTCTGTCACACTTCGTGCTTGTCGCTACCGTATATCTCAGCATGACTTCACAAGTATGGCTCAACTTTCCAAAACTTGGGAAATAAAATTCATACCCGGAGTTTAAAGCCGTAGTGTTTCAGTTTTATCCGCCTTTGACCCGGGCTTATCCGCATTTATAACGGGACTTATAGGGAGGGGAGGGGGATTATTTAGGCATGATTTATAACGAAGAATCAGGAGACGACTATTGCTCAGTGTCTTTAAGAATTAAACTCTTAGATACTATGAGCAGTATGAGAATATGTACTCAAACAGTTTAAGAAAACATAGCACGAAATACAACAACCCATCACTGTTTTGATTCCACTTTCCACCTATACAACCTCAGTGTCTTGCTAAACGTGGCCTGTAGGTCTTGTTACCTTAGGCTCTGTCTACCCCGTAAGGGATAAAGACGTGATTTGTGTATGTGTGTATTTATGTAGCACGAAATCCTACCGCACTTTTAGGGTTCCGTACCTAAAGGGTAATGACAGGACCCTATTTACAAAGACTCCGCTGTCCGTCCATCTGTCAAGAACCGCGATAGACAGTTGAAATTTTCACAGATGATATATTTCTGTTGCCGCTGTAACAATAAGTACAAAAATCTAACTTTTTTATGTCTCTGTTTACTTAAGTAACCAATACAATAGTAGTAATGATAGTTAGTAGTTTACTTATGAATTGTTTGTTGTATTTTGAGATGTACGCTCTATTGTGGCTTTCACTATATGGATATTTTAAACTCACTCTTTGTCGGTCTCTCGCTTAATGCTCCTCTCATTTACTCAAAGGTTAACTGGTAGAGATCCCTTATAGGGATAAGTTCGCCTTTGTGCATATATTTAAGGTTTTTTTTGTGATTTGTCTCTGCTCCTTTATATTTCTACAATAAATCATTTACTTACTTACTTACTTACAATCTGACCTCACACAGCGTACGATTTGCCTGAAAGGGCTCTGCTAATTCTACATTCCATATTGGCTTAGCCGGTATTTTATCAAGTAACATTAAGTAAGTAAGTTCATGTTTCGGAGGTTCTTTTTCTGACTGGATTCTCAATGCCTAGAACACGTACTACAGAAAATAACATTAAAAAAATAGTTACTCATCTTGGTATAACATGTGCTCGTGTTCAAGACGTAATCGTATTACTCGTGATATCGCCATTATTTACATATTTATCTACCTTTTTTTCACATTACATACTTATTTTTCCCCTTCAAAATGCTCTTGGCATTTCTTAGTGTAGAGACGGGGTAATACTGGTACCGACAAAAATTGGTACGAAGACCGAGTTGAGTCATAATCATTTTCAAGGTATGCCTTGTACCGATTATCGACCACTGAAACGTATTAATAAGATAACACGAACTTGGAAAAATAGCACTTTAATAACCTAGTCATCTGTATGGCGTTTTTTAAGACAATAGACAATATTCTTTATGTTTCTATTTTTAAATTTAAAAATAGAAACGTCAAGAAGTCAATACATATAAAAGGTTGGTTGGTCGGTCGGCAACAACCATCGGTTCCTTGGTTTCAAATTACCTACCTAAACAAAATTTTGGAAGTGACTTCACATTCCTGGCAATCTATTTATCCTTCCATTCAATAAAAAAATGCGAGTCGAACCGCAGCTCCGTTATTATAACCTAATACTACGTTTAACAAGCTTATTAATTTCTTCGTTAAAATAGGTATTCTAATATACATTCTAATAATAGGTTGAAGTAGCTGATTTGAGTAATTACTAACCCCCTTAATCATAAACGCTCTATAGGCTTCCGCTAACTTAGCAATCGTTTGTCCTTATCGGTGAAAGGTTAATGTCAAAGCGACAGATAAGGACAAACGATTGCTAAGTTAGCAGAAGCCTACAGAGCGTTTATGAATAAGGGGGTAAGCACATACGTAGTATAAAACAAAGTCGCTTTCCGCTGTTTGTCCCTAAGCATGCTTAGATCTTTAAAACTACGCAACGGATTTTGATGCGTTTTTTTTAAATAGACAGAGTGATTCATGTGGAAGGTTTATATGTATAATTCTACGCATACGAAGTCTCGGGCAGCTAGTATTTAATGAAAGACGACAAATGGCTAATTTCAAGAGTTCAAATCAGGCAAAACTAAACAAAGTTGCACACGAATTTAGTCCCGCTTTTGTACATGTGTACCAGTTTCAAAACCGGTACACCCGCCTCCCTGTGCGAATCTTCCCCTAATACAGTCGTATATGCCCCGTAAAGGCTTACCGGGATCAAAAGTTCCCGGATTGTGGGAATAACACATACACTGAGATATTAAACCTTTTTTGCCCGGAAATATCTTTCGAGTTCTTAGAAGTATTACGCTGGAAAACGTTAGGTGAATATTAAAATTATTATTTTTGGTTCACGAGTTTTTACGGTAACATGTTTTGGGTGATGGTAGTTTTTGGACGTTTAGTAAGTTTAGTAGTTTTTTTCACGACGATTTTTAGAAAGTATATAGTATGAGGTTTGAAAGGCGCAAGCGTCAATAGGGTACGGTAGCCGCTTACCATTTGGCGGGCCGCATGCTCGTTTGCTGCCGATGTGGTATAAAAAAACTCACCTTCACTTTTAGTACTTTGTTTTCTCTTAGATACTATAAGCATTTTGTGACAATTTTATTTGTCGTTTCATTTTAATGTATTTATTTAGGTATTGTATATACATACATACACAAATAACGTCTATATCCCTTACGGGGTAGACGGAGCCTGAGGTAACAAGACACGTATAGGTGGAAAGTGGAATCAAAATAGTGATGGGTTGCTAGCCGCATCGCCTGTAACATGATTCCTAAGAATTTCGCCCGTTCTCTCGATGGGCTTTTACCATCTGCGCGGTACGATAAGCAACTAGTACATTCTGTTTTCCTTTGCTCCCAGACTAACATGAAAGTTTTTTTTTCCAGACCAGCATGGAAATATTTTTTATTTATTTATTGTGATCTGAAATGGGCGTATTTAGAGTTTACTGTGGTTAGAGGTCCCCAAAAGAGGTTCTGCGACCCCAAGGGGTCGCGATCCATATTTTGAAAAACACTGCTCCAAGTCATCAGGTGCGAAACGTACAATCTTTCTTTCCTTGTCTAAAAAACTGGGAAAGAAGCAATAATCCACTGGCGGCCATAACTCGCGGTATGCGGAACGCGCGGTTTACTTTGGGCGGTAATGCCGCGATTTACATGAGTTTCTACTACGGGGGAAACGAGGGCGAGTTGCTCGTGAGAACTATGAGAAAGGAGTTAATGCACGTTGCCTGATGATTTGTTGGCTACGTCCAATACGCGTTTCGTCCTAATCGTATTTAAACATGCAATTGTCCAACACGTATTGCGTTCATTTACGATTGCGAGTATAACTTTTACATTCATATCATAAGTTTTCTACAATAAACGTTTTCACATAAAAATAAGTATTATTTTCTATTTTTTGAAAGGTTGAAACAGATGAAACGACTGGCATTTATATTTTTTTCTTAAATTCTAAAACAATACGGAAAGATTTTGTTATTTGAGATTTTCGAAATTTTGAATGTAATTAGAGTATCGATATTGATACTCTTATGTAAACATTATAATACAACCACTGATGCTACAGGTTTCTTAATGTAGGCCATTTGGTAACCGTTCCTAAACATATCGTAGGGATGTTATGATATGGATGTGGATAAAAAAAATCTGCAATATTATTACGTGTGAATCATATTTTTCAGGTCAAATTTGGCCCATTTCCATTGGGCGAATTGACTTAAAATTTGGTATACATAGTAGGATAGATGACAATACAACTTACAAGTACTCACAGTAAACAAAAAGTACTTACAGCAAAAGCTTATTTTGAATGGATCTTAAATTATAATACAGTAATGCTTCTATTTTTGGGAGGAGGTAATCTTCGAAACCGCTGATCTGATTTTGAAAATTATTCCGCCAGCAAACTGCTGCGTTATCACTAAATGTCTAAGGGCCTGTTGCATCACTCCCTGTTAATCCAGTTATCTTAAGCGTCAGTTATCTATGATTCCTTCTCTATTTATTACTACAAAACAGACAGAGACGTCATCATATGACACATGACATCATCGGTCCCGCGGGAACTATAAGTTTACGAGCAACACCTTTTGTAAAACTGACCGCGCGTGAATCCTTCCGTTCGAGAATCCCTAGTAACGTCGCCAAAAGTAATCTGATAGTTTCGTCCCAGTATACCGATGAAATTTGATACTTCCCCGGAAATATTGGCTTGATCGGCGCCCAAGGATTGCGTGAGGTGCGTAATAGCCTACCCATATCCCTGCTACTTCCCCGACCTCATACAGCGACTTAGAGGTCTTACAATCCCCAACCTTACCTGGTAAGTCTAAGATTGCTTTTGAAAAACAATTTGAGCCAGATAGAACTTTGCGAAGGTTACAGTATATGTAAAATATTTGTATTGCTCCGAATATTTTGAGGTGCAAATTTGCCGTTTTGTTTTGTTTTTTGCGGTTCCGTTTTCTTTGATATTGGAAGCTCTTGGTATCGATTGTTTCGTATAACGGTCATTGGTTTTTAATATTCCTTTTAGGATCACTAGACCAAGAATGAAACTCCTCGGCATCGGATACCCTGAATCAGAAGATTTCAAGGCACTACCACTACGCCCAATCACCCAAGTCATGAATGAGGTGGTAAAAGCGATGGAATAGTGCGAAGGAGGGATGTCTATCCTGTAAGGGATAAAGACTTGATTTGTCTATATTTAGAGCTATGTTAAATTTCAGCTCTCTATCTAGTCTAGATACACGGATATCCTAAGAGTGTCTGTTAAGCGTTGATGAGTCAGTCAGTAATGTTCTTTATGTGTTAAGATGCCTTAAAAAGGCAACATTGTTGTACCCCATTATCAACAATAATGTATGCGCTTTATTTCTCCGGCAAAGTTTTAGGGCCAAGTTATTTATTGTTTGTAATGTAATACCGCGCAGTTATCGACGCTTATACTTGGTTCTTTGTAAAAAAAAGTAATGAAGTCAATACATTTAATGGTGTATCCTTTTTTTGGGTTCCGTATCTTTTACAAGGTTGTATTTTTCGAAACGTTATTCGAGCGAAAGGTGTAATTTTACAAAATGTATTCTAGTAAGTAAGTAAATGCTTTATTGTACAAATATAAAGAAACAGATACAATTCACAAAAAAATAAAAATAACATTAATATATGCACAAAGGCGCACTTATCCCTATAAGGGATCTCTACCAGTTAACCTTTCATAACCTTAGTTAACTTTTCTTTTCTAGTCATTTCGATGGTCTGGTTATTTAGTTATGCATATCATTTGGATTTGTACATTAAATTCATCCACTTTGTGATAAAATATTTTAATATCCTAGACTCAGTACCCCAGGCGGATTACTATGAATCGTACCTCACTTCCATTCTACTCTTCTCTCTTTAATACACACATACATAAATCACGTCTTTATCGCTATCGGGGTAGACAGATCCTAAGGTAATAAGACCATGACGTTTAGCATGATTGTGGGCGTATAGGTGGAAAGGGGAATCAAAACAGTAATGGGTTGCTTGCAGTGTGGCGTCTAGTATATCAGAAGACAAGCCGTAGGGAATTTATCTAGCCTTTTCTTCTTGCACAATAAAAAAGCCTAACTCCCTTAAAATAGGCAAGCCGGTGGGAATCGAGTTCTATGCACGCCACGGCACTAGTTGCTAGCTGCATCCTCTATTACATGATTACTAAGGTTTTGTCTGTTTGATACGTTCAAAATATGTATTTTCTATTTCTGTTTTTTCTAGTATCGATTGTAATTCGAACTTGGCGCTCATCTCCACAAAGAACTTGATACCAAATACAAATATAAAGTGTTTTATAACATCTTCATTTCTGGGAACTATATTGTACGTTTGTAACGACGTGGAATTTGATCCGACTGAAGCAATCGTTTGGATTGTTTTGTTTCCAAAAAGATATTGGCTTAACATCTTCGAAGTTCAAATATATTTTGGGGTACCTAAGTATTTAAATTCTTACTTTTAGGTTTTCGCTCGGTCGACTCTAAATTTGAAATTCGGGATTCGTGTAATACTGTCCTTCTCACTTTAGTCTTCATTATCATCTTCACAGGTCTCCGCTTGCAATAAGAGAGCTTTGGCTTTACTTAGGAACACATAGGCTACGTTTTATTCCGAAAAACTGTTGTCGCGCGAAAGCCATAAATGCCACCAGCTCTGCTAGTAAGTAAATAAACGTGAGCTTGCTAAAACTACCGCAGAGTTGTAATCGAGAGATTTATCCAAAACATAAGACAATATCCAAGTTTCCGAGTCAAGTCGGCTCATTTGACGAATGCTTCTAATGATAGACCCGCGTACTGAATACTAACGCGACGGAACCCGGTCAAAGTATTATCATTAAGATAAATGAGCAACTTTGGATGCCACGATTTTTCATGGGAGTGTTCTTGGTGTTTGAATCAGATTTTCAGAGTCCATGCTGATCTGGGAGTAAAGATAGAATGTACCAGTTGCTTCTCTTGATGATAAAAGCCCATTGAGGGAATAGGCATAGGAATCATGTTTTAGGCGATGAGGCTAGGAACCGATCACTATTTTGATTCCATTTTCGACCTATACGCCCACAATCTTGCTAAATGTGGCCTGTAGGTACCTGTTACCTTAGGCGCTGTCTACCCCGTAAGGGATAAAGACGTGATCTGTGTATGTATGTATGTATGTATGTTACATTTTGATAATGAGGCATTTCAAACCATTGTATATTTAGACATCTCTACCAAAATAACTGGGAGCCTTACCATGAAGTCTTAATGCGATTCAATTCCGCACCAAAGCTGTATCGCTCGCTGTCAGACCCATACTAGAAGTGTCAAAAATGACGGCTAAAACGTAAAATTGAATCGGTATTGAATCGCATAAAGGGGGTGCGAGTCGGGTTACCTCCGCGCGTAGTCAAGAGCTGCAGTTTGTTTTTGGATCCGTCCGAGGGGAAGAGCAGTTCTTGGCCCGGTGCACCCTGGGCATCGGTTAATGATTTCCTGGCAGATTCTAAGAGCCCGACAGGGGGAGGGGACGTTTAATCGTGTTCTACCGTACAACGTTGCCGACATTTTTGTCACAAGATTTTTGAATACTGTTTTTATTACTTTGACATTGGCGAAATCGTCGCATCGATCGATGGGGCCATATTAAAAGAAGAAGAAGAAGAATCGCATAAAGACGTCATGGTAATTCCCCTGTTACCTGTTACTGTAGCCAGCTTCTTTTATCTCAATTACGATTTCTCGTTATTATTTTGATAATCGTAGTTCTGTTGTAGTGTTTTTATTGTTTAGTTTAATATTCTTTTTTAATTAAGTTACTTAATTAAATCTGTATTTCAACTCAATACATGTATTGTTTATTTGAATAAATACTGTCTATGTCAATGTCTATGATTGGACCTACCCCAGTAACTTAGCATACACTAAGTATATTTACGCCCTCATAAATAAACATCATGAGGTTAGTGACGTCATCGCCTTAGAACATCGAGGAATTAACCTTAAGAGTTATAATGGCGAAAATATTAGGAAACATGTTATAGGCGATGCGGCTAACAACCAATCACTTTTTTGATACCCCTTTTACCTATACACCCTTAATCATGCTAAACGTGGCCTAAAGGTTTTGTTTACTTAAGCTCTGTCTACCCCGTAAGGGATAAAGACGTGATATATGTATGCATGTATGTATCGATCATAAAAGAACGCCATAGACCTGTGTCGTGCGCGATATGACTCCCCGTCTCTTTCTAGGAGAGAAAAGTGAGAAAAAGACGGGTAACTCTATTGTCTTGCTTGACATTGGGTAGGCTGAAAGAAAGAAAGAAAGAAGAAATTTATTCCCTTTTGATATACACAATTTAATAGAAAATAAACAAGGTGCAACAAAAAAAAACATACGACATAAAAAATAGATCATCAGCGTTGTGTGTCTTCGCAAAAGTGAAACGGTCGCTGGCTGATTAGAGTGTAAGCCGCTTCAAAATTTGTTTCTCACTCTATTGGTTAGTTCGTCCTTGTCTCAGAGTTATAAGCGTCTCAGTTAGCGTGCGTGCTGAGCGTCGGAATGTGTGGTAGGGTGACAGTGATAGGAGTAGCGGGGAGCGGGGCGGATTTTTACTTATAAAGTTTATGACGGGACAATTTAGTACCCGGGTGGTTGAACCTTATTTAACATCACTTGCCGAATTTGTACAGAGCCCTCGGTGGCGAGTCCGACTCGAACTTGGCCGGTTTTTATTACAAGTCTTTATTTAACTTGCAGTGTTTGTATGTTTGTACGGTTAGAATCTTGCCTCGATTTTGAAGTAGATCTTCAACTGATTGAGCTGAAATTTTCTGTACTTCTGTAAGTCGGATGGCAATGCAACAATTCTGGTGGTATGTTCAGAACCGTCTCCGCAGAAACTCTTCAACGGTTGCTCTGATATTGAAATTAGGTACACGCAATGCAGAATGGATGACAACGGAAGTACAGTTCACAAGAAAAGTTGTTACAGTCAGCTTATCCCAGTCGTATTAAAAATGTAGTTTTTGACATCATTTACAGTTTGTTCCGGTTATATATTGCAATGCTCTTGTTGTTCTTTTAAATTTCCGCTACAGCTTATGCCTCGTCCCTCTCACTCTGCTCTCTCCCTCACCATGCGCACGCACCGCACGTTTGTCATCGTTCGCGACTGGCTCACAAGATTTGTCAAAACACCGCTTCCAATGTCATTTAACGCTATCTGCCATAGTTTTTATTGGAATGATAGTTTTAACCTTATAAATCGCGATTCAGAGTTCCGTAGACTTAATGGTAAAAACGAAACCCTTGGGGACTGTTTCACCACTCTCTGTAAAGTTCCTGATATCTCAAGTGTCAGTTATCTATGGTTCTCTCTATTTCTTCGAAAAAGACAGAGACGACATCATAGACAACCGACTCTTAAAATATAACTTCCATGCTGGTCTGGGAACAAAAAAAAAACAGTAGGTATGTACCAGTTGCTTCTCTTCCCGCGGAGATTGAAAAAGCCCATCGATGGCGAAAGTCTGAGGAATCATGTTATAGGCGATTCCAGGAACCCATCACTATTTCTTGTCACCTTAGGCCCTATCTACCCCGCCAGTGGGCGTCGCGGTGACACCTAGTGCTCCCGTAACGCTGACAGTCCATGGCCAAGAGGGAACGTGTGTGTTTTTAGACGGTAGGCCTCTCCCCTCCTTCCGAGCGCGGGAATGCATAAAGCGCATTTTCCACACGTTAAAAAAAAGGCCCTGTCTACCCCGAAAGGGAGGAAGACGTGATACACGTATGTATATAATGTCTGTCCATGTAACCAATGCAAAATGACCACACATTGCCTACATATTGCTTGAGGAGAGCTCTGCTAACTGAATTTTATATTCACTTGCTGATTTTGCACAGAACCCTCGGTGGGCGAGTCCGACTCGCACTTGGCCGGTTTTTTATTGCAATAAAACTTAATTCAAGTTGAAGTATTCAACGTAGATCACGTTTATATAACATTACAAATTCCCGCGTTGCCAGCTAGATTTTTCTCAGAGCCATTCCGTATTCCTAAAGCCGATAAGATAGGATAGGGATTGACTCAAGTATCGGTATCGGTATGGTTATCATGTTATCCTCCCTGTGTCCCTGGTGAGCAGTAGATCCACGGGAGTTTGTAATTGTGTCGTACAGACACATCATTCAAACAGATGACGCTTGGCGGCAAAAAATCGCATAGTAACTAGGTCAGGTGACAGCTAGTAACAGATAGAAAAAATCAAAGGCTTACCCACCTGCTATGGGTGGTGTAGGGGTATAGCACATCACGGAATGACGAGGATCCAGGTTCGATTTCCAGCCATAGCCTTACTTTTCGGATTTTTCTGTGTTCTAATTTTTACCTTAGTATTGGAATAAAGAAGTCTGGCGTATGTGTTTCTTGTATTTGACGTGACTGTGAGGTTAAAGCGAACGCGTTCGAAACTTGTCTAAAGCTCTCACTAGGAATTCAGTGCTTTTAGCAAACGGCATTTGGTCTAGCTCGATACAAAGCGGGAACACAATTTCAATTATTCTAACAGTGAACTACAAACGAATTCATATTGCCTTTTTGTCGGCCATACCTTTGTATGGAAAGCAATTATTCGTTTTTTTTCCATTCGCCCACACTTTTGAGTGTTGCTCAACGAAATGTTTGAATATCTGTGTTTCCGTTTTCGGTTTGTTTATTTACTATGTTTGAATGGTGTTGAGATGAAATGAGTGTTTTGTTTTTGAGCTTCCAGCAGTCGGTAATAAGTCTTTAAAGTATCGGTTGTCCGTCTGTACGTATATCAAGATCCATTTTCTGGTTTTGACGACCGGATAGCCTAGTGGTTAGTGACCCTGACTATGAAGCTAGAGGTTCTGGGTTCGAATCCCGGTAGGGGCAAACAGTTGTATGATGAATACGAATGTTTGTGCCCGAGTCTTGGATGTTGTATGTATTTAATTATATATTTATCTACATTATATAAGTATGTTTATCCGTTGCCTGGTACCCATAGTACAAGCTTTGCTTAGTTTGGGGCTGGGTCAATTGGTGTAATTTGTCCGAAAAAAAAAAAAAAAAAAAAAAAAAAAAAACTATCATTGGAACGACAAACGTTTCGCTAAAGTATTAGAGTAAGATCCCAGAGCGATCAGACATAACTTATTTTCACACGAATGAAACCTTAAGTTTTCAGTAGCGTCTCGTGTGCCTTGAATACCTACGCGCTTGTGAAAATTTGCCGAGTGACACCTGGGCAGGTACCAGGTGAGAAAGGTAACTAAAAGTAAGAGTTATTTAACTTAAATTCACATGGCTGATTTTTATATATATCATGTAGAATATTATTTTAAAGTAATATCATAAGTGTCAGACACTTTTGATGGACCAGAGCTTTTGTCAGACGCTTTTAAGCTAGGTACCCAAAAAATAAATGAACTTTACTTACTTTAACATGTCTGATTTTTGAATATGTTATTGAAGTATTTATTTCAAAGTTATATTCAATCAGTCAGACAAACTAGAGTGACCAAACATCCCCTAAGACAAAAATTCTGTGAAATTTATAGTATTCCTGTTAAAGTTAATTTTGTTGAAACAAAGATGCAAAAATCTCAGATCGAAAACAGTAAGTATTCTTAACACATTAAATTTTTTTACTTTGAGGCGCATGCGCAATAGTGCTCTCGCCCTCATACTTCTGGCTGAACAATATTTGTCTTAGGGGATGTTTGGTCACTCTAGTTTGTCTGACTGATTGAATATAACTTTTAAATAAATACTTCAATAACATATTCAAAAATCAGACATGTAAAAATAAGTAAAGTTCATTTATTTTTTGGGTACCTAGCTTAAAAGCGTCTGACAAAAGCTCTGATCCATCAAAAGTGTCTGACACTTATGATATTACTTTAAAATAATATTCTACATGATATATATAAAAATCAGCCATGTGAATTTAAGTTAAATAACTCTTACTTTTAGGTACCTTTCTCACCTGGTACCTGCCCAGGTGTCACTCGGCAAGTTTTCACAAGCGCGTAGGTATTCAAGGCACACGAGACGCTACTGAAAACTTAAGGTTTCATTCGTGTGAAAATAAGTTATGTCTGATCGCTCTGGGATCTTGGACTATATCTGTTCAGCTTGTAAAGTCTCTATAGGAAGGTGCTGCTATGCGCCGATAGATGGAGCTGTACTGGTTTAAAACTTAGTATCGAAGTGTCGTTCTATAAAACATATTATGTGCGACCAGTTTCAATTGTATTTTGAGAATTTAATAACATGTCGAAAGAGAGTAACTGTTTCGGAAGTAAATATAGAGTTTGGTTTGGTTTTAAGTGCGACTTTCATTCACTCAAACAGTTTCATTTGACAAAACTTTATTTTTTGCTAACATGTTAACTTTTTTTAAAAGTGTAAATAAAATTAATCTTTTTTTTATAATTATGATAGGGGAAAACGAGCAAGCGGACCCTCATGTCATGAAACCATCTCTTATGTTTAAAAATAATCGCACGATAATCGAATTTGATGCGAATCGACGTTTCTTTAATTTGTTTTTCAATCTAACGAATTGTAAGTGGCCAGTATTTCATTTGTCTTGCACGTTTCTCTAAAGAGGTTTCAATCATTCCTTTTTATATTATAGCGGCTCTAGGAAATGCATGTAAATCAGCTTTTATAACTTTTCTTCTATGACATAATGAAAATATAATTTATCTATACATATAAAATTCAAAGTCCTGACTGACTGACTGACTGACTGACTGACTTAACTATATATCAACGCACAGCCCAAACCACTGGACTTAGAGACTTGAAATTTTGCACATAGATACCTTATACAATGTAGGCATCCACTAAGGAAGGATTTTTGGAAACTCCCACGGGATAAGGAAAAAACGGGAATTATATATTCGATTCTTTGTAATGGCTGAGATGATGATGATGATGATGATGATGATGATGATGATATATTCGATTCCGAGTGACGCTATCTCAGTAACTATAATAACTAGACTTCAAATTTGATACAAAAGTAGGTGATTACAAAACTAAGAAACTAATTTCAGGATTTTTGGAAATTTCCACGGGATAAGGAATAAAACGGGATTTATATATTCAGTTCTACGGGATCGATTTTTCGTTTTACTGGTCGTATAAAACTGAAATTTGGCCTTCAAGTTCCCTTGGGGAGTGTAGGGGAGCACTACAAAAGGATTTCCCGAAATTCCCACGGGAACGGAAACACCGGGACTTTTCGTTTTACTGGTTGCAGAAGCTGAAATTCGGCATGTAGGTTGCTTCGAGAGTGTAGAGGAGCATTAAGAGAGTACTTTCCAAAATTCCCACGGAAACGGGAAAAAAACAGGATTTTTCGTTTTACTGGTCGTAGAAAGCTGAAATTTAGCAAGTGGGTTCCTTGGAGAGTGTAGGGGAGCATTATGAGATAATTTCCCAAAATTCTTCTTCTTTGTTCCCGTAAGAATTTCGGGAAATGCTCTATTTGGCGAAATTCTTACGGGAACGGGAAAAACGGGAAGCGGGGGAAAGTTGAAATTTGTCACGTAGGTTTATTCGGGAGTGTAGGGGAACACTATGAAAGGATTTTCCGAAACGCCCACAGGAACGGGAAAAAACGGGATTTTACGTTTCCAGACGAAACAGCGGAAGAAAGAGACTTAACATTTATAACGTGTGTTTCTTTAAAGGCTTTAAGTGTACTACGAAAGCACTCCCCAAAATTTCCATGGGAACGGGAAAAAACTTATTTTTTCGTTTTACATCTTAGCGCTTACGAAGTCGCGGGAAAAAGCTATTTAGGGTATATTTTAGGACAGCCCTATAGGTTAGGTTAGGTTTGTTTTATAAAAATCCTGCAATATTTACAGTTTCAGAAAAATCAAGGTAGCGGGGCAATGCGGGGGGCATTGCCCCGCTACCTTGATTTTTGCTTGCAATTGCTTGCATGCTTGCTTGAGTCCTTGCTTTGCATGCTTGATTGCATACTTGCTTTCATGCATGCTTGCATGCATGCTTGCTTGCATGCATGCATGCTTGCGTGCTTACTTGCATGCATGCTTGCTTGCACGCTTGCTTGCATGCCTGCTTGCATGCCTGCTTGCATGCCTGCTTGCATACTTACATGCTTGCATGCATGCTTGAAAGCTTGCAGGTTTGATTGTTCGCTTGCTTGATTGCTAGCTTCTTTGAAATACTCATGGTTCACGCGTGCGAAGCCGCGGGCAAAAGCTAGTGTCATATAATCATCATCCAGTAAGTGTACAATATGCGAAACACCCTAAAATCATTTTAAGAATTTTTTTAAATCAAAAACTATAAAGTTAAGGGTGCTCAAATTATGCACATTAGGTACTACTAATTTTACTTTTTATTTCACGTCGCATCAATATATTACTAATTGTAATAATTCTTTTGTTTCCAGGTATGGAGGTGTATCTAATTACTGTCGAGTAAGTATCTAAGCCGTATAGCCTAGTTGACCTGTAGCCTCTCAAGCAGAGGGTCGTGGGTTCGAATCCTGGGTTCGCACCTCTGAGTGTTTCGGAATTTATATGCGAAATTACAGTTGAAATTTGCCATGAGCGTTTCGGTGCAGGAAAAGATCGTGAGGAAACCTGCACACATCTGCGAAGCAATTCATAGGTGTGTGTAAAGTTCCCAATCCGCACTGGGCCCGCGTGGGAACTATAGCCCAAACCCTCCTATAAATGGAGGAGGCCTATGCCATGAGGCGCGCCGAATTACGCGATAATTTATAAAAAAACTACACAATGTACTGAAATTGTAGCGAAACGGATTAAAAGGGGCTATCACTACATAGTATAAAACAAAGTCGCTTTCTCTGTCCCTATATCCCTATGTATGCTTAAATCTTTAAAACTACGCAACGGATTTTGATGCGGTCTTTTTTAACGGATAGAGTGATTCACGAGGAAGGTTTTATGTATAATTCTACGCAGACGAAGTCGCGGGCAGAAGCTAGTATATAATAAGTTGTGTATGTGGCTTGTCCTGTATTCAGATTTTTCTTGTTTTTTATGTACAATAAAGAGTTATACATACATTACTAAGTAAGTACATCTGCAAACCCATTCATACGAAAATCAATAAAATTTGAACCAAAAATCATATCATATTTCCCCTAAAATAATATTCTGTGGTTGAAAAAGTTCTTTTTACCGCCCCCATGTTCAAACAATGACTAATCATTTGTGCCCCTGTCATAAATATGACGTTCAATAGATTTCAGGGTTCTTTTTAGGGTTCTTTTGGGTTATTATGTTCATTGTATAGAGATTAGAGGCCAGGGGGTCGGGTTCGGTTCCCGAAAATCAATAAAGCTTTCGTTTTGTGACTATTATTAGTTGGCTATTGGGGGTATAAAAACTTTTAAGTACTTGAAAATAGGTCACTCGCAGATTGTTAGTTGATGGCCGACGTGTTTCGGATAAGTCCGTGTTTTTTTGAATATCAGGTCTTTATCCCTTACAGCCTAAGGTAACAAGACCTTATGGCCACGTTTAGCATGATTAAGGGCGTAAGGTGGAAAGAGAAATCAAAATAGTGATGGGTTGCTAGCCTCGCCTATAACAATAAATGATTCCTAAGACTTTCGCCCGTTCCCTCGATGGGCTTTTACCTGCGCGGGAGGAGAAGCAACTGGTGAATTCTATGTTGTTTCTTTACTCCCATACCAGCATGGAATATTTTTTTTTCATATTTAGTAAATGTGTGTTTCATGTATACGAGGGCTGTTTGATAAGTACCCGTTTTTGAAAAAGAAAAACATTTTTTTTTGTATATATGCATTTATTTTTCTACGTTGTCACCTTTTAACTCTATACACTTGTTCCACCTATACTCAAGCTTCAATAAACCATCCAAAAAATATGATTTTGGAAAGTCATTAAAATAGGCCTCTGTGGCGGCAATGACTTCGTCATTTGATCCAAATCGCTTACCACCGAGCCATTTTTTTAGGTTGGGAAACAAAAAGAAATCGCATGGGGCCAAATCTGGAGAATACGGGGGGTGAGGCAATAGTTCGTAGCGTAACTGTCTTAATTTAGCCGTCACAACTCTGGACGAATGAGCCGGGGCGTTGTCGTGATGAAACAGTATTTTTTTCTTTTTTAAATGGGGTCGTTTGTCGTTCAACACGGCGTCAAATTCATCCAATAAATTGGCATAGTACTGCCCTGTTATCGTTTTCCCCTTTTATAAGTAGTCAATATGTATAATACCCTGCGAATCCCAAAAAACAGTCGCCATGACCTTTCCAGCCGATGGGACGGTTTATGCTTTCTTTGGAGCAGGTTCACCAGGTAAAATCCACTTCTTCGACTGCTCTTTCATTTCTGGGGTGTAGTGGTGAACCCACGTTTCGTCCACGGTCACGAAACGACGCAGAAACTCCTTCGGGTTACATTTGAACACGGCCAAACACTGCTCCGAAGTAGTCGGTCGTTTCCGTTTTTGCTCCTCCGTGAGTAAACGCGGCACCCACCTCGCCGATACTTTCTTCATACCCAATTTTTCTTCTAATATGTGTTGTACCCTCTCGATTGAAACGTTTACACCATCAAGGATTTCTCAAAGTTTAATTCGGCGGTCGGCTAAAACGATATTTTCAATTTTCTTAACCATATCGTCTGTAGTCACCTCAATTGGCCGGCCTGGGCGATCCTCATCAAAGACGGTTATTCTCCCCCGCTTAAACTCGTTATACCATATCTGACGGTTGTCATAGAAGGAGCACATTCATGGTAAACCGCTTGCATTCTTACTTTTATTTCATCACATGTTTTTCCTTCCAAAAACGAGAATCTAATTACAGACCGATACTGTTCTTTCTCCATTTCAACAATTTTAAGTTCACGCTTTCATTAAATCGGTCAAAGAAGAAAAAAAAACAAAAGAATGCCATTTTTTTTTTAATTTTCCCGCCTCTGAAAAATGGCTTAAAAATGCGGTATACTTTTTTTCGGCCAGTGATATTAATATATTTAGAAAACGGGTACTTATCAAACAGCCTAGGTAATATATTATTTTATACTATGTAGTGATTATGAATTGTGTTTCAGTACTTAGTATATTAATATATATTCTAAATTGCACCACCTGCTCAGATCTGTTCTGTTCTCCAGCTCATTATGGTTGCTTGGTAGATATCGCTCTGGAGCGATAAGGCCGCCTATTGTTACCTTGTAATATTCTGTATACCTTTTTTCTGTTTTGGTTGTTATATATATGGTGTTCAATAAAGAGTTATTGTATTGTATTGTATTATTAGCGACGGCCTTAAGAATTTTATAAAACAAACAAATATCGAGCACAAAAGAAATAGATTTATTAAATCAGGGGATTTACAAATTTACAAATATGAGTATGCAGAGAGACAGAGTAACGAAGTAGCTAGTGTCGTGAAGCAGAAGAAGGGCGGAGCAGCCTTGCGTCCACTTTTATGAGCGAGTCTTGGTGTCGCTGACGTAGTAACCGGAGGGGATGGACCACGTGACAGAAGGGTAGTCTAATACGGCCTCTCCTGACTGGTGGACGGCCTCGTCCACGCTTGGAGTCTAGGTATCTTCTAGGTAATCTAGGCCTCTTCGTCTTGATCCGGTAGTCTGGGTAGATCGGGTTGACAGCAGTCCGCAGTTGTATGGGATGAATCAGCTGGAGTCTCGTCCTCGACAACTGTAATTCAGAGAACAGGGCAGACTTATAACGAGTATCAACGTATTGATGATCGCTCCTCTAAGGACAAAAGGCATTGATTAGATATTGCGTTCTGAAATTTAGCTTTTTTTCTTTTTTATTGAGCTTCAAAACTAGATGCTATTATGAAAAATACGTTATTTCATGAGAAAAATAACAGGTGCTATACTAATTCAGATTAAAATGTTCAGAAGCAAAATGAGCATATTACAGCGAAAGCAAGCTTATAAATGACATAAAAGAAAGTAAAGGAAAGTAAGTGATTTATGAAGCATTTCTTTGTACAAAATACTTCACAAAAACAATAATGCGCTAGCTAGCGTCTCACGTGTGCACATACGAATAGAGGCACTCAGTTTGCATATTCGCCCGACGGAGTCTGACCTCTACGTCGACACAGACAGAGGCACCCAGTTAGCTTGTCTGACAGTGTCACTGATTAGAACAACGCTCGTCAGCGACCAGGACAGAGGCACCCAGTTAGCGTGTCCGTCAACGGCCAAGGCAGAGGCACCAAGTTAGCGTGCCCGCCAGTGCTCAGGGCAGAGGCGCCAAGTTAGCGTGCCCAACACAGACCAGGACAGAGGCACCAAGTTAGCTTGTCCAACAGAGACCAGGACAGAGGCGCCAAGTTAGCTTGTCCAACAGAGACCAGGACAGAGGCACCAAGTTAGCTTGTCCAACAGAGACCAGGACAGAGGCACCAAGTTAGCTTGTCCAACAGAGACCAGGACAGAGGCGCCAAGTTAGCTTGTCCAACAGAGACCAGGACAGAGGCGCCAAGTTAGCTTGTCCAACAGAGACCAGGACAGAGGCGCCAAGTTAGCTTGTCCGTCAACGGAGTCACACTCAACGTCAGTTGTGTCACACGCAGAGGCACCCAGCTAGCATGCATGTTTCACAATACTCACCATCAAAGAAAGCTGCGCAGGCCTCAGGAGTCCATTCTCCTCGCCAGGCAACCATATATTCGGCAGAGGCTTGGGTCGTTTTGCCATAAGAATTAGCCAAGAGCCGCATCTCATAGCGACCATATGGTAATACTTTTACTACCCGATAAGGACCCCGCATTCCAGAGTCCAATTTGCCCGTAATCTGTGCATTTTTGTTCACAAAAACAATATCGTTAAGCTTGAAGGCACGGCAATGCTTACGGTTTTTATTAACGTAAGCATCCTGTTGCAACTGATTCTTGGACAACAATTCACTCGCTCTTTGCCTCTTTAACTCACGGAGTCCTTCGCGATTCGGGCTAGTATTTTCAACAGCAATATCGCGCACTAAGGACCTAATCAGTGGAGTTGCGGCTTCAACGCCCACGAGTAGTTGCATAGGTGAGCATTGGGTGGTTTTATGTTTAGTGCTATTTAAGACAAGTTGCATCTT
Organism: Pandemis cinnamomeana; assembly: GCA_932294345.1. Taxonomy (NCBI): domain Eukaryota; kingdom Metazoa; phylum Arthropoda; class Insecta; order Lepidoptera; family Tortricidae; genus Pandemis; species Pandemis cinnamomeana. The sequence goes on along the minus strand of OW028726.1, from coordinate 7,522,463 downwards.
CCACACGCCGTCAGACCAATTGACATCTTTATTTTTCGCTTCAATGCGCAACATGTTAAGGACAGTGCGACAATAACGCTCCACCTGAGCATTCTCGTTATGCACTTCCGGAGTTATGAAGTGTATAAAGCTACCCATATCGGTAACCCATTTTTGAAACTCTGTACTCTCAAACATACGTCCTCGGTCACAAATAATTAATTTAGGGACCCCGAATAATGAAATAGCATTTGAAACTGCACATTTAAGAGAGTCAGTGTCCTGACGAAGCATTGGATACAGCAAGCTATACTTAGAAAATGCATCAACGACAATTAAAACAAATTTGTATCCGTTTGACACAGGCAGAGGGCCAAGTACATCCATGTGAATCGTGTGAAAGGGGGTATCGGGTTTAACTCTAGAAGTGATTGGCTGAAGAGGGGCTCTAGGCACCTTTTTTGAAGAAAGACAAACTAAACAGTGACCAATATATTTTTTTACAAAGGCCCGTAAGCCTGGAAACCAAAAATGTCGTAGAATCAAATCTAGGGCCTTGTCTGTCCCGATATGTTCGTGCTGATCATGAAAGATACGTAATAAACTTAGTCTGTGACCTTTTGGGATATAACAGAGCAACCGGGGTTCCTCGCCCGTAGGTGTATACCTATAGAACAGTACGTCGTTCTTAACTACGTACTTGGTTGAATCGAGCTCATTGTTTTTTAACCTATCGATTAAAATACTGGTCTCCTCGTCGGCAGACTGAGCTATCTGCGCCCAGGATTTAGGTCGACCGATATGGAGGATATCAACAGGATTTCTGCTTAAATAATCAGCATGAGACATTAATGCACCTTTTCTGTACTCAATTGTAAAATTGAAATCCTGCATGTATATCCACCATCTCGCGACACGGGGCAACAAATCTTTCTTACGCTCAGTCAACTTGAGCGCGTTGCAATCGGTTACGATTTTGAATGGAACGCCCAGTAAATAATGGCGAAAATGCTGCAGAGCCTTAACGACCGCGAGCGTCTCCAATTCATAAGAATGGTAACGCGGCTCTGCGCCCTGGGTAGTCTTACTGAAATACGCGACAACGCGTCTCTTTTTATTCTCATGTTCTTGGATTAAAACAGCACCGTAACCGATTGAACTCGCGTCAGTGTGCAACTCAGTGGGTAGACTGGGGTCAAATATAGCTAACACAGGCTCATTCGTAAGACAGTCTATTAAATATTGACGTGCATCGGCTTGGTCCTGGCCCCATACGAATGGAACACCCTTACGCGTCAAACGTGCTATGGGTGCAGTCTTAGCGGCATAGTCGGGAATGTAACGCCGGAAGTAGCCGGCCAAGCCAAGTAACTGACGAATCTGTTTGACGTTAGAAGGGATCTGAGAGCCTAACAGAGCCTGTATTTTGCGGTCACTCGGCTTCACCTGACCTTGTCCTATCTTTCGTCCTAGGTACTCAACCTCCGTCGCAACAAACGTGCTCTTTTTCAGATTTATAGAGAAACCCGCGGAGGTCAATGTCAACATTACGTCGCGCAAGTTTACAAGAGCTTCGTCAATACTGGATGCCATAATCATTACGTCATCAACGTACACCAAGACCTTACCAGTCTCTATAAACTCGCGTAACGTATTGGATATGATCCGCTGGTATACGATGGGTGCGTTCGCCAAACCATAGGGCATTTTTAAATATTCATAATGACCCTCCGGGGTCACGAATGCAGTCTTTGATATAGAATCGTCATCCATTTTGATTTGATGAAATCCAGTTGCCATGTCGAGGCAGCTAAAATATTTACTTTTACCAAGGCGATCTATGTGATCGTCGATCAAGGGTAATGGGTAACGATCCTTTATCGTATTTGCGTTCAGCGCGCGGTAGTCTACGCACATTCGGTCGGAACCGTCCTTCTTCTTAACCAGAAGTATGGGGCTGGCATAAGGAGACTCCGACTCACGAATAATGCCTTTATCGAGCAAGTCTTTAACAATAGCGCGGACCTTAACTTTCTCTTGAAGAGCTAATTTATATGGCCTATAGTGCACAGGGATATCGTTAGTCAGTTGGATGTGCATACGACCGGTATTTACAGTTGAAAGTGCAGTACCGGTAATTAAATACTCCTTAAATTCATCAACTATCTTCAACAGTTTATCTCGGTCACTACCTTTAAGAGGAGTATTTATGTCCGGCTGCGCATCCACCTGAACGTTCATAACACTGTGCAAAATTGGATCGTTTACATCTACTCGCGTAAGCCGTTGCTGATTGTTAACACGTATGTATGCAACGCCCTCTCTGTTTAAAACATCAGTTCCTATGAGAACTGGCACACTCATACAATTTGGGGGTACGACAAGCAGATCAACTTCCAACGAAATGTCACTAAATTCAACAACCATAGTTACGTAACTTTTGCACTCGATACTCTGACTACCTATACCTTTCAGTAATTGAGATGTGGGTACTTCCTTGCAACTAAAATGTTTTAACATTGAACGCGAAATCAGTGATACGTGAGAACCACTGTCGATTAATACATCGGAGGGTATGCCTTGTATAACCGCGGTCATAACATCACTGTTTCTGGAAGCGTCTTCCATTTCACGACAGAAATTGACGTTGTGTTTATTTCGTGTTCCAGAACGTTGTTTCGCAAAACAAACAGTGATATCATGGCCGGGTTTTTTGCAAAAGGTACAAACTTCGCGTTGTTTTGGCAGCGTTTTGACGGCATCATTGTTCGTATTCGCATTGTCGGTGACTTTTGATCGTTTAGGACATAGACTCTGTAAGTGACCTAGTTCACCACACGAAAAACACTTATTACGATCATTACTACGAACGTATTGCGAATGACTACGCTTTTTACCGGTTTGGTTCGCTTGCCTACCGCGCAAAGGTTGCTTAAAATCACGGGAAGTATTATTTTTTGGCTTTGCATAGATAGATAAAAATGCAACAAGATCTTTAGAAGCCAAAGAAGCGTTAGAAGCAGCGGCACGAATTTGTGGGTCAGCTATGCCTCGAATGACGATTGATACCATTAGGTCGTCACTCAAGCCTTTTACTATTTTGAGTCGCAATAGTGAGCGTCTGGCGTAATCGGCGTACGTGGCATAGCTGTCCGAATTGGTACACATAACTTCAAATAATATGTTAGCGACATCGACCCTTCGTGCACACAGAGGTTTAAATTCTTTTTTAAAGTTGGACCAAGTTCTGTCATTTGTGACCCAGTCACTGAGCCAGTTGCGTGCATCGCCCTTTAAGCAATTGGCTATTCTCGATAAGCACTCGTTGTCGTCCCATCTATTCAAATCGCGGGCTCGGTCTACCTCCATGCACCAAGTGTCGATGTCGACAATATTTGGATCAAAATTGGAAACGTAATACTGGTTAGATCTTACTTTGGTAAGCGCCGATAGCGCAGTAATCAGACGATCCGTGCTGGAGCCGGGTAGATCCACACAGGCATCGCTGTGCTGGCTCGCTGGTGATTCTGGCGGCGGTGGTGGCGGCAGCGCCACAAGCGCGCCCGCTGGTGGTGGCGGCAGCGGCACAAGCGCGCCCGCTGGTGGTGTCTGCGACGCACGCGAGCCTCCCGGCTGCGACGGCTGGCTGCCGTGCGCCTCAGGGGCGCCGCTCACGTCAGCTGTGGTCGCGGCACCACCCTCGGGGGCACCAGCAACGCGTGTACCTGATGTACTCTCTAGAGCGTTTAAACGAGCAAGAATTGCCCGTAGCTGCTCGTTAAGCTCTGTGTCTCTTTCTTGGCTCTCTTCTGCTATAGTCCTAGCCTTACGTGTACGAGTACGTGAACGGTTGGCCATATTTAATTTTGAATTAACGGTTTAAACAATAACTGTATCGCAGGATAACCAAAAGCGAAAAGGACAAGAAGTCCTATCCAACTTCTGATATTAGCGACGGCCTTAAGAATTTTATAAAACAAACAAATATCGAGCACAAAAGAAATAGATTTATTAAATCAGGGGATTTACAAATTTACAAATATGAGTATGCAGAGAGACAGAGTAACGAAGTAGCTAGTGTCGTGAAGCAGAAGAAGGGCGGAGCAGCCTTGCGTCCACTTTTATGAGCGAGTCTTGGTGTCGCTGACGTAGTAACCGGAGGGGATGGACCACGTGACAGAAGGGTAGTCTAATAGTATTGTATCGTATCTTTCTATCAATCTTGAGCTACTTTTACCAGCAGATTGGCACGAAGCTCACGTCGAGCTAGCTGAAGCTGATATACAGCGTGTTTCATCCCGGGGATAAGCTGCGCATGAATATTAAAGCGGTATACAGCGTGCTCTAATACCGCAGCGTAACAAAATAAATTTCTGCTAAAAAAGAAGCCTCTCAAGCAGAGGATCGTGTGCCTGTCTCTCTGTCTGTCTGTCTGTTACGCTTTCACGCCTAAACCGCTGCACTGATTTTAGTGAAATTTGGTTCAGTAATAGTTTTAGTCCCGGGGCAGGACATAGGATAGTTCTCATCCCAAGAAATTGAATAGTTCCCGCGGGATAGCGATAAGCGAGTTCTGCGCAGACGGAGTCACGGGCAACCGCTATAATTGTATAAAGAGGAAAGGTTTGATTGTTTGCTTGTTTATTTGATTGCATTGAATAGGTTTCGAAACTACTGGATAAGAAAAATTCTTTCACCATTAGAATCCTACAGTGTCCCTGATGAAAATAGGTTATATACCTAACTAGCTTTTGCCCGCGACTTCTGCGTAGAATTATACATAAAACCTTCCTCTTGAATCACTCTATCTATTAAAAAAACCGCATCAAAATCCTTTGTGTAGTTTTGAAGATATAAGCATACATAGGGACATAGGGACAGAGAAAGCGACTTTATTTTATACTAGCAACCCGCCCCGGCTTCGCACGGTATATTATGCATGTATTATACATATAAACCTTTCTCTTGAATCTCACTCTATCTATGAAAAAAACCGTATCAAAATCCGTTATGTAGTTTTGAAGATATAAGCATACATAGGGACATAGGGACAGAGAAAGCGACTTCATTTTATACTATGTAGTGATTATTATGTTTTGGTTCTGCGCGGACGCAGTCGCGGGCAACAGCTAGCTTATAAATGCTACGCTTCGGTCATTACACATAAACGGATAACTCACGTATAAAAAGTCGAGTGATGCTCGACATGTTTCGGACTATTTCGTAGTCCTTTTTCCGAAAGCCCCCCCCCCCCCAAGTTGCCCCCCAGTTGGAAAACTGTTCTAAGTTTTAAATATTGACCAAACGGTGAGTGTAAGCGAACCTTTACGAAGTGACGTGATCAGTGTTGTGTGCTGCCCGACATTTGACAATAATAAAAATGACGATGAAAACGAGGGTAGTTGTGCGCCGCTGTCAGTTGCGTCGAACAGCCGCGCGAGCAGAGCGCTGGCGCGCAGTATTCGTGTCGCTGCCGGGGCGAGCGCTCTTGGAAAAAGGACTACGAAATAGTCCGAAACATGTCGAGGAGTTATCCGTTTATGTGTAATGATGATTAAGTCTCACGGTAGTTTCATTTTGAATGCTACGCGTCGGTGTAAGCAGCGCCCTCTGTGGCACATCAAATGCAGCAGCCACTTATAGTGGAGGCAAAATACGTGAAATTTCCCTTAAGTCAGGAAATAATTCTAAGAACTGATAAAAACAATTGTTTTTGATTTGTATGGGTTAGAAATGGAATTTAATACATCACTTGATATATTCACCCCCCCGGAAAGGGGTGGAATTGGTTGAAAATGGTGTAATAGTAATAACTAAGAAGAAAAAATAGGTGTAGTCTGTGCAATTTGCCATACGTTTTATTACATCTTAATCTATATTTGCACCCGTTATTTAGCTCAATTCAAGCTACGGAACATACAAAAAAAAATCATATAACTAAAAATATACTTTCTGGCATTGCGGCCCCGGGAAAAATACAGAACGCGGTGCAAATTGAGGAAATGATGAGAATATATATCAAAACACAATACCAAATTTGCACCAGGGTGCGACACCCGGAAAGTAGTTTTCTATGTTTTACTGTCTTTGTACTTCGGGGGAAATTTTGGAATTAATAAAAATCGTCACAATCGTCTTAACTTGGTTTGATTTACATTTGCACCCCATAAAAAATTGACATTTCTACACGGAACATGCGGTTCTGTAATACTACCCGCTACCTAGCGTTCGCTGCTATTCCTTGCGTTTAGATAGAACTATGTTTACCAAACTTCCGGTTAAAATTTTCTTTTTTTTATTGAGTGCGAATGTAGTATCTTTTAAATATGTGTTATTTATAATTTTTCACGACTATCTTAATTTCCCCCGAAGTACAATCTACAAAAGAGTGAAAAAAAACATGTTCCATACTTTGCACGGGGGTGCAAAGTTACCTGGGTGTTTATAATACTTTGAAAAGCTTAATCTTAGTTTGCACCAACCGTCTGAATTATCCTCGAGCCGCAATCAGAAAAAAATATTTTACCAAGATTCTATACATCGTACACCTTTTTAATTAACATACATTATGTACCAAAGGGGACCCTTCACGTGGCTAAACTTGCGCCTAATACCTTTTATCATACTCCAAAATAACGGCATTTGAAGTTTATACCTAATATTTTAAAGTGTTCCGTACATGATAGAAAGGTGCAAACCGAGGGAAACCATCTAGTCGTGCCCTCTAACGATTCCACAAAAAAACACGACTACACGAATTACTTCCATACTTTTCCGTAATTCGACTATACTATTAGCATATTCGCAGCTAGCTGTTAAATCTGCGCGTTTTTTAACCGCCCGCTACGAGTCACTTTCAAAGGTCGTATCTCAAACCGATATGTTAAAAACTGAACCCTAAGGCACGAGAGTAAAGTTCAGTTTGTAAGATTGTCGATTTGGAGTTGCGTTTTTTTTTCGGTGTAACGGTTTTAGCTTTAGCTGGCTTTGTGACTGAATAAATAGTGTTTTAATGGATTATCATAATAAATTAGTCCAGTAATTTACATATTAAATTTGCAAGCAAACATCATTATTTTGATTCCCCTTTCCACCTTTACGGCCACAATCTTGCTAAACGTGGCCTATAGCTCTTGTTGCCTTAGGCTCTGTCTACGCTGTAAGGGATAAATATGTGATTTACTTATGTGTTTATCATCACTACACATATTACTTGCCTTTACCTTAAAATCCTTCCATGCCGGTCTGAGACCAAAGAAACAACATAGAATGTACCAGTTGCTTATCTTCCTGCGCAGATGGTACAAGCCCATCGCAACCCATCACTATTTCTGATTTTTCACAATCAAGCTAAACGTGGACTTTAGATCTTGTTAACTACCTCAGGTCCTGTCTACCCCGTAAGAGATAAAGACTTGATATATGTTTTTATGTATATGTGTATGTGTACATTAAAATTGAAACCGTTTTATTTCATTATATTCGTGCCAAAGTGAACGCCGGAATTTGCTCACCAAAATGAATTAACCGGTAATTTGATAAACTAATGACCACAACACTAGTTCCGGACAAATTAAACCGGATTACCGGTAATTTGGCGCCAATGCCTACCTGTTACTTGTTACCGTTAATTTGGACCAATTACTTTTCATTTGTCCTACTAATTTGTGTTACAAATGTGCATAGAATTTTAGAGCGGTTTCAGCCAAATTATAGCCATTTTGACGAAAATCCGTCCAGTAATTTTTGAGTTTATCGCTAACAGACAGCAAGACAGACAGGCAGACATGGCGGAGAACTTTGTTTTATAATTGTATGTATGTAAACTCTTTATTGCACATACAAATTTAAAAATACACAGAAAATAGTACAAAGGCCAACTTATCCCTAAAAAGGGATCTCTTCCAGCTAACCTGATACAGAAAGGAAAAGTTTACAAAAAAAAGGCAAGCAGTCATTATTATGCGCAAATAAGTAGTATAATTACTTAATAAATTAACAACTAAAGTAATAATTATGAGTGATACACAATTAAAAAGCCGTGGTAACTGTATGTTAATAAGCTACTTTTTACCATAGGAAAGTACAAAGTATTCGCCGGATACAGACAGTGCAAAACCAACATTATTTTAGCTACGACCGCTTTAACCGATGTAAAAATAAAAGACAGGCTGCCTGTTGCAGTCTCCTTATTTTGCCTAGATTAGTGCTGGATTAGTTATCGGTAGTTTTAATCGGTTTATCGATGAAACTTTGGCACGTAATCACTACATAGTCCTACTAATATTATAAATGTGAAAGTTTGTGAGTTTGGATGTTTGTTACTCTTTCACGCCAGAACGGCTGGACAGATCTGGATGAAATTTAGAACATAGATAGATTATAGCCTGGAATAACACATAGGCTACTTTTTATCCCGGAAAATTGCGTAATTCCCGCGGGATAGCGATGAACGAATTCTATGCAGACGAAGTTGCGGGCAACAGCTAGTATAAAATAAAGTCGCTTTCTCTGTCCCTATGTATGCTTATATCTTCAAAACTACACAACGGATTTTGATGCGGTGTTTTTTAATAGATAAAGTGATTCAAGAGGAAGGTTTTCATGTATAATTCTACGCAGACGAAGTCGCGGGCAGAAGCTAGTGTCTTATATTTCGGCGCACAAAATAGCCATACAAAATAGGCATCTTCCATGCCGGTCTGGGAACAATGAAAAAACAAAGAATGTACAAGTTGCTTCTCTACCCGCGCAGATAAAAGCCCATCGATGGAATGGGGGAAAACTATAGGAATCATGTTATAGCCGATGAGGCTAGCAACCCATCACTATTTTGATTCCATTTACCATCTATACGCCCTCAATCTTTCTAAATGTGGCCTGTAGGTACATGCTACCTTAGGCTCTGTCTACCCCGTAAGGGATAAAGACGTGACAATAGCGGCTTCATAGAGTAGACATGATATCAGATTTCATGAGGTCTGTGGGGACGCCTAATATTCTCTATTGTTTCTCTATTGAGGTTAAACTCCACAAATATAATCATGGTCTCCTTAGATATTGTATATGTGTACTTTTATTGTATTTTGTATGTACATGTTATTTTACATACATACATAAATCACGTCTTTATCCCTTACGGGGTAGACAGAGCCTAAGGTGACAAGATCTAAAGACCACGTTTAGCATGATCGTGGGCGTATGGATGTTATTTTATGATTTGTTTATTGTATTTAGATATGTCCGCTCTATTCGGTCCCTCGTTCAGTGCATCTCTCATCTACTCAAAGGTTAAGTGGTAGATATCCCTTATGGGGTTAAGTTCGCCTTTGTGCATTTATTCATGTATTTTTTTTTGCGAATTGTGTCTGTTTCTTTATATTTGTACAATAAAGCATTGTTTACTTACTAATATTCATCGCCATCATCATTATCATAATATCAGCCATTGGACGTCCACTGTTGGACATAGGCCTCCCCCATAGACTTCTAGTTGCCTCGGTTGGAAGCGGCTTGCATCCACCGTGAACCCGCCGTTTTAACCATTAGGCTTCTTATCTAACTCGCTCGCACTCGCCATCGTGTTCATTTCGACAGTTCTTGCATGAATGTGACAGCTAGCTGATTGCCAATTGTCAGCCCATACATGAACTGTCAAAATGAACACGATGACGAGTGCGAGCGAGTTAGATAATAAGCCTACAGGTCATCCGTCCTCCTTGGTGGACGCGGTCTCCACTCGATAACGACCATCTAATTAAAAGTTTTCTATACTAATATTATAAAGAGGAAAGATTTGATTGTTTGTTTGTTTGAATTGAATAGGCTCCGAAACTACTGGACCGATTTCAAAAATTCTTTTGCCGTTATAAAGCTACATTATCACTGAGTGATATAGGCTACTTTTTACTGCGGGAAAATACCTTTTCCTACGGGAAAATTAATTTATCGCGGGCGAAGCTGCGGACGGAAGGCTAGTATAATATAAAACAATATATTCTCCTCTGCCTTCGATGTTTTGGAAAACAATTGCTCATTCTTATAAAACATAAGTTCATGGATTTTTTTACCATTTATCGATATTTCCGACTTTTCCCGTCCCTAGTCCGCATCAAAGCGTGTGCATGACGCGGTATCGCTCAAGATTCTTTAGTGACTGCCCTCTTTGTCTACCTTCGTGATCGATAATTTAAATGCACTGCAGTGTACGCCGCCTAGACGCTTAGTACAGTGTAGGGTTACCATCTCTCTGGGAATAGACGGGATTTTATTTAAAGATGACTAGCTTAATTGCCGTGGCTTAAGTATGTATGTGTCTTTTTGGAGAAAATGTACTAAAATTCTAAACGACACCGAAAATTAGAACACGAAAAATCCGAAAAGTAAAGCTATGGCCGGGAATCGAACCCGGATCCTCGTGATTCCGTGACGCGTGCTACCCCACCCATAGCAGGTGGGTAAGCCTTCGATTTTTTCTTGTTAGTAGTCACGTGACCTTGTTACTATGCGATTTTTTGTCGCCAAGCGTCATCTGTTTGAATGATGTGTCTGTATGACACAATTACAAATTCCCGTGGAACATCTAAAACGTGGTAACCCTACATGCCTCGCGAGTACACTGTCGACTATTTTAATGGAAAATGAGGTGCTTATTATCGATTTATGGCTTAACGCCATCGGTTTTTAGAAACAATTTCACAGTATATTACCACAGCGCATGCAGTAAGTCAACTTAGTTGCCTACATGCAAGCTACTGCTAAGGGAGACAATGGCGAACGTGGAAAACGGGAAATTTGTGTTTGGAATCCGAGACTATAAATACGGGGCAGACAGAGCCTAAGGTAACAAGCACTAAAGGCCGCGTAATAGTCGTTTTTCCCTTCGCATACGGAACCCCAAAAAAGGCTGGTGAGATACATCTTCAAAAAAATATTGTTAAAGTCCTCCCCCTCTTTCCCTTATCGCAACTTGCATAGATTCAGCTGTGTGTGTGTGAAGTTTCCAATCCGCACTGGGCCCGCGTGGGAACTATAGCCCAAGCCCTTTCATCCTGAGAGGAGGCCTGTGCCCAGCAATGGAACGTACCTATATAGGCTGGAGATGATGATGATGATGATGAGGTGCATCAAAGGAAGCATAACTCTATTATAGACACAGTTTGAGCTGTTTGGCTTAGTTTTGAAATTATATCTGCGTTATACGGAACGTGTGGGGCACAGCTTAGTGATACAGAGGAGGCACTGTACACGAAAAACTCCAGTATTAATTCAAGAACTTATTATCTTTGAAGCGTACGATATGAGGACTGTATAATGTGGCGCAAATGAAGTACAATTCGATAGCAAGTAAGAACACCAGGAAACTGAACTGCTTCTTTTGACTGATATGCAACAACTAATAGGTACAATGACAGTAAAAAATATTAAAAAAGTATCAAAACTAAGGAGTTCGCGACAATCTCTACTATGTCTGTCTGTCTGTTACGCTTTCACGCCTAAACCACAGAATCGGTTGTAATGAAATTTGGTACACGAATAGTTTTAATCCCGAGAAAGGACATGGGATAGTTTTTAGCCCGGAAAGTTGCTTTGTTGTCGCGGGATAGCGGGCAACATTTAGTTCTGTACGTGTAAATATCATATACTTATATGTATAGTGTTCTAACTTCAAACACGTCTTTATCCCTTACAGGGTAGACAGAGCCTAAGGTCACAATACCTAAAGGCCACTTTTAGCATGGTTGTGGGCGTAGGTGGATTTTTTAGGTCCGATACATATTTTTTGTTTCACAAAGTGGGTAAAATAACGCCAGGGGTTACCATGATGTTTATTCAATTCCGACTCAGTTCAGGTTTTATCTGTCATTAGAGTAGATTAGATTCTATTAGATTTTTTTAAAAGTACAATGTTAAACATGAGTAATTCACAAAAGGATCGTCAATTGTAATAAAATAATAATAATAAATTAAATTAAATTAAAACAAAATAACAACAAACAAAAATAAAGCTAAATGAAATGTCAATGTAGATTCACAAAAGAATCGTCATGAGTACATAAAAAGAGGAAATAATAATTTAAATAAAACAAATTATAAAAACCTATACTAAATATATTTTTAGTATGTATCTGACAGCGTACCTAAACTGAATCGGAATTGAGTCGCATTACGACGTCATGGCAAGCCCCTGATCTGTAGTCCTGTAGTTTGCATAAGCAACGTTTATGCAACGTTTTCACAGGCACAATGCACTTTCTGTGTATATCTGTGCAACGTTATTGTGGAAACTTAAACCACAAATACGCGATCGGGCTCCGAGATGAAGCCCCATTTCGCAGTATCTATGATTGATCCAATGATTGTCATAACGTTGCTGCTGAATTATGTTTCTAGTACAGTCTCTACCGATCAGTACTATCAAATGTATCAAGAATTTTAACTTCTTGATATTTTTTGTTTACTTTTAATTTTTAATTTTCAGTGACATTTAGAAATTTAATTTCTAACGGTAAAACCGTAAAAGTAAACAAAAAGTATCAAGAAATAAAAATTCTTGATTCATTTGATAGTACAATACAATACAATACAATACAATAACTCTTTATTGAACACCACATAAAACAACCAAAACAGAAAAAAGGTATACAGAATATTACAAGGTAACAATAGGCGGCCTTATCGCCTACCATTTGAAAAACAGCGCCTTCTCTCGTCCCTGGTGAGCAGTAGATGTTCCACGGGAGTTTGTAATTGTGTCGTACAGACACATCATTCAAACAGATGACGCTTAGCGACAAAAATTAGCATAGCAACAAGGTCACGTGACAGCTAGTAACAGGTAGAAAAATTCGAAGACTCCCCACCTGCCATGGGTGGGTTAGGGGTATAGCCACGCGTCATGACGCGGATCCGGGTTCGATTCCCGGCCATAGCTTTACTTTTCGGATTTTTCTGTGTTCTAATTTTCAGTGAAATTTATATTTTTTTTTACCGATCACTATTTTGTATTCCCTTTCCACCTATACACCTACAATCATGCTAAACGTGGCCTTAAGCTTGTGTTACCTTAGACTCTGTCTACCCCGTAAGGGATAAAGACGTGATATATGTATGTATGTATTGTCCCTCTGTTGCCCGTGGTCCTGCTACAGTTTGTATGTATGTATGGAAACTCTTTATTGCACATAAAAATTAAAAAATACAGAAGTACACAGAAAATAGTACAAAGGCGAACTTATCCCTAAGAAGGGATCTCTGTTTGTTTACTGGCTTTCGACGTGGAGCCCCTTTTTCTGGATATTTTGCCCTTCAGGCAACTGAAGATACACAACTTTTTTTTTGCCCGGGGGAATCTGGTGTAGTCAGATACCCCATTACCACGGGGAGGCAATGGGGTTACGTGGGATTTTTACCCACTAAAACCCCCGGGGTGTTCCTTCCTCGCCGCCATTCTCGCGACATAAACAATTAGAAAGAAAGCTTTTATGCACATAACATACAAATACCTATACCTATGGGTACCTATTTTTTTTGCAAGGGGGTATATGTGAGGCAAACATACAATACAATACAATACAAATACTCTTTATTGAACACCACAAATCAGTACAAAACAATACAGAAACAGAACAAAGTAGATAATAGGCGGTCTACATACATACGTAAGTACTTTATACCTAGTGTAAATAGTACTAATCATCAAATTGTTTAGCATGTGTGTCTATCAATTCAACCGTATCTCATTAATTTGAAGAAACCACATGTCTATTGCGCACGCGTCCCAGTTTCTTAAAATAATCGTCTCCCGCTTCTTCTATTTACGAATAATGAGTTTATGTAGTCTCAATAATTTTGGGGTCACGGGTTCGAGTCTTGACCCTATTCTTTTGTCATCATCATCATGACAGCTTACCTTCGACGTAGGAAGGCAAACGAGCAAGTGACTCACCTGATGGGAAGTGATCACCATCACCCATGGACCCTATGCCAAAGAAAGCTATCAAAGATTATAGTCTACCTCTTTGTAGAAAAACAGAATTTTAATATCAATTCCGGGTCCGAAAAAATACACCTAATATCAGAAGTGTATTCATTTTTGAAACCGAATTAGGTAGGTACATTTGTTTTCACAATCTTGCACAATTGCGTAAAACTGATAACAATTACAATGTTCATAGACTACATTACAAGAAAAAGATGTTAGCGCTTGTCCAAAAAAAATACACGTGATCGGACGGTGGGGGGATCACGGGGGGAGGGGTCTAAAGAGTTGCTAAAAACATCACGTGATTAATAAATGTCCCCTTTACAAAAACTTTTTTTTTAATAGCAGTTTTCTTTTATATCTACAGTTTTATAACACGCGTAGGGTTTCGAACTACGCTCCCGGCGCCGCCTTATTAAATGCGTTGACATATTTATGGTAATACAAGACTTATGGAGCTGGTAATAACGCGTGATTTAGCTAAACGCGTTTAAGTCATTGTTTACGAGTTATTTAGATTTAATACGTTATTTCAGCATCATAAAAATTACAGTGGTTGAGTTCTTTACAAGTAAATCAAGGCCTTCAAATACCAATTCAATTTACTTTTAAGCTATACTGTTAAGAATGAAATACTTAGGTATCCTACTTACATTAAACTCAATATACGCAGCCGCAAAAAAATTGGCCCAGTCTCCATACAAAATTAGGTACCTACCTGTCTATATTATAGTAAAAAAAAGCCCATCGAGGGAATGGGCATAGGAATCATGACTTTTATAGGCGATGCGGCTAGCAACCCATCACTATTTTGATTCCCCTTTTTACCTATACGCCCACAGTCCTGCTAAACGCGGCCTTTAGGTCTGGTTACCTTAGGCTCTGTCTACCACTTAAGGGATAAAGACGTGATTTGTGTGTGTTGTATGTAGTGATTTCACAAGAAGTGAATAGGTACAGTACAACGCACTTTAATTTTACGGGGCGACGACCTGTCAAAAATCCCATCTAACATTATGGTTTGTGTGTTATGATAATTATAACTTATAACGGATGTCCGTGGTAAAAAATCCGCCATATGCTTTGAGCGACGCGTGTGGCCTTCGGCTGGTGACCCCATCAAATTCGTATCAATATGGTTTGGTGATAAAAAAGATGTAACGTCTTCAAATTAATTAGCTATCAAGTTATCAGCGTGGTGTGTGTCTTCGCAAAAGTGGAACGGTCGCTGGCTCAGCATCGCGCTGAGGTGTTAGACTGCAGCCCTGATTTTCAGCCAGAACCGTCTATGACTCACGAAATGATACACAGATAAAATATACTACAAAATCCATAAGTTTTTACGTAAACAAAGCAATAAATAGAACCCGACTTATGTGTTCCTAACTAAAAAAATGCATTAATGAAATAGTGTGAACAAAAAATAAAAAGGAGGGAAAACTAAATTGTTCAAAAACAACAGGCATATCAAAGTGCAAAGTGCTGAAGATGATCCAAGATGACTAATTCTAACATTCTATTACTTTATGAGAACGAAACGCAGTCACAGACATATTTTATTTATAAGTTAAACATTGTATCAAAGATCTATTCGGAGAAATCAGACGTAGCTGAATCATACTGCATCTGCAGTGAATCATCTGTTTATGAGAATCCACGAGCTTCATAACACTCTTTTTTTATATTATGAGCACAACTGCACTAAATTAGAACAATCAAAAATCGTGAATAAATAAATTGAGATAAAATAAAAAAGAAAGAAAAATTAAATACAATAGAATCGAATCGGCCCATCGAGGCAATGGACGAAAATCGTAGGAATCATGTTATAGGCGATGCTAGCAACCCATCACTATTTTGATTCCCCTTTCCACCTATACGGCCACAATCTTGCTAAGCGTCGCCTTTTTTTTTTTTTTTTTTATAAAAGAGGGGGCAAACGAGCAGACGGGTCACCTGATGGAAAGCAATCACCGTCGCCCAGGGACACCTGCAAGACCCGGGGGATCACAAGTGCGTTGCCAGCCCTTTGAGGAACAGGAAGGCTCGCTTTTTAAAGATCCCTAAATTGTACCGCTCAGGGAATGCTGCAGCAGGAAGTTGGTTCCAGATCTTTACCGTGCGAGGAAAGAAATTGCGTTTAAAACGCACGGTGCTTGACTGCCAACCATCAAGATGTTGCGGATGGAAGGACAGACGGTTCCGCGAAGTACGGTAGTGAAATTTAGCCGCAGGCAGCAATCCGAAGAGTTCATCGGAGCACTCCCCATGATAGATACGGTACAGTATGCAGAGGGATGCTACATCCCTCCGCACAGCCAAAGAATCGAGCCTACCGGAAAGTGCCTGGTTATCGACAAATCGAGCAGCTCTGCGTTGGATGCGGTCAAATGGAAGGATTTGGTACTTAGGTGCCCCAGCCCAGAGATGAGAACAGTACTCCATATGCGGCCTAACCTGCGCCTTGTAGAGTTGAAGGCGATAGGCTGGCGAGAAGTACTGTCCCGCTCTATTGAGCACCCCCAATTTTTTTAGAAGCTAATTTAGCTTTGCCTTCCAAATGACCACGGAACTGAACATCACTCGAAATGTCGACACCCAGGACCCCGATAGACAACTTGGCATCAAGGGGGGTACCTTCAAAACAAGGCGAAACAATAAAAGGATCCTTTTTTGTGGAGAACGCGCATACCTGTGTCTTTTGGGGATTAAACCGAACCAGGTTGAGTCTACCCCAATCCGAGACATGCTTCAGCATGATCTCAATTTGAGACACAAGTATGTTCCGGCTTTCAGTGACATGCTCCCTGGGTATGTTAGCGCTACCGGTATAAAGCGCATCCCCAGTACTGTCATCCGCATAGCAATGAATATTGGTGTCACCCAACATGTCATTGATATGCAGAAGAAATAACGTGGGGGACAGCACACAACCTTGTGGGACACCAGAATTCACAGGCTTTAAGTCGGAGCATGAGCCGTCAACTACGACTTTGATGCTCCGATCTGAAAGAAAACTGGCCACCCAAGAGCACAACATCCCAGGTATTCCGTACGCAGGAAGCTTGGAGAGCAGAGCTCTATGCCAAACCCGATCAAAGGCTTTCGCTATGTCCAAACTAACTGCCAGGGCTTCCCCTTTACTCTCAATTGCCATAGCCCATCGGTGCGTAAGATAAACTAAAAGATCACCAGCTGAGCGACCACGGCGAAAACCGTATTGGCGGTCACTAATCAGCTGGTGCTCCTCTAGATACCCTAAGAGCTGGCTGTTGATAACGGACTCCATTACCTTGGAGAGCAAAGAGGTGATAGCAATCGGTCTGTAGTTGGACGGGTCCGAGCGATCGCCCTTTTTAGGGATCGGATGCACAAGAGCTGTCTTCCACGCGCATGGGACAACGCCAGTAGAGTAGGAAAGCCGGAAAAGACGCGTAAGCACCGGCGCCAACTCAGGAGCACACGTCTTGAGCACAATTGGCGGGATTCCATCTGGTCCACTCGACTTATGGATGTCCTCTGGGTTTTGTTACTCCAGGCTCAGTACCCCGTAAGAGATAAAGTCTTGATTTGTGTATGTGTATGTATGTATACAATAAAATTAAATCAAAATAAATCCTATTGACTAACATGGCCCTACCACAATTATGGTCATATTTAAAGCAATTTCTAACAAAACCCTAACAGATTACATACCCAAACCTTCCTCATGAATCACTCTATATTTTGGTGAAAATGGCATATAAATCCGTCTAGTAGTTTTTGAGTATTCTTGATTTTGAAATTACGATAATTGTAGCAGCGCTGTGTTACTATCTACATACATTACACATGAAAGCTAGTACATAGAAACATTCGTATTTATCATAAACTTAGTCCCATGATATTTTTTATTTATATTTACAAACAAAAAAATATAACTCACGTCTTTATCCCTTACGGGGTAAGCAGAACCAGAACAGTCGTATTCTTCATACAAGTGCCTGCCCCTACCGGGATTTGAATCCGGGTCCTCTAGCTTCATAGCCAGGGTCAACAGTAGGCTATCTTATAAAACCTTTGCTAACCATTCGCTGACTATTGCTGCGTATAAATAACCATAGCATAATTAGCTTCGAATCAAAGGCAATGAACTGCATACAAACGTCAATCGATATGGGGATTAACAGCTGTTCGGAATATACGGTGATATGGTTTCCAGGGCTGCCAACATTATAAAGCTGTGCGTAATTCTATGAGGGGAAAAACCCGCGTGTTTTTGCCCCCAAATACTATGAACTACCCTCCGATCTTAAAAATGGACAAAATGGCGAAACACTTGAGCGTCAACTGAAAAGTCCTTTTAAAAATACATTAGATTGATTTTTTTATTTCATTGCATTGTTTATTCCATTAATTTTGGAATTATATTAAATTAAACCTTTATTATTATTTCATTGTTTTTAAGCAGCGACGATCCCTAGCGGAAAATTAATGTAATTGTACCTAACTGTTTTTTTTACACTTGTAATATGCATTTGATTTTCAAAATCGGTTCAGTAGATCCAGAGATTACCACCTCCTCACTAACCCACAAACATTATCATTTATAATAATTACCTCTTTATAATAATAGTATAAATAGTATATAGTAGACAAGATCTAGACACGCGGGAGCGTGTCAGCCAAGTTCAAAGTAAATGGAACTGGCGACGCTGCCGTGTATTATATTAGTATTTTTTTTTTAACATAGGTTGTCGAAGAATTGTTTAATCGCTATCCTAAAGGAACTAAGTACCTACTCAATTTTCCGGGATAAAAAGTACCCCAGGCTACAGTCCATCTTCGTGCCAAATTTAAGCCACATCTGTTCAGCTGTTCTGACGTGAAAGAATAAGAAACATCTATACAATCCATACTCACAAACTTTCGCATTTATAATATTAGTAGAATTAGGAAGCAATACAGGTAAATTTGTATGGAGACTTGGGCCAATTTTGTGCCGCTGAGTATTTTCGTATTATCCAAGAGTTGACAACCCTGGTATGTATGTATGTATGTATGAATAATGGCTTGATGTATTATCCATTAGCCGGCCATTCAAATTTCAATCAAATCCTTAGGGTCCGGTTACATGCGGACGAAATGAATGCGCTCTTTGATTTGCTTATTGGGTCATTTTGTTACTACATACATAAATAAATAAATAAATAAATAAATAAATAAATATCTTGGGACAAATTACACCAATTGACCCAGCCCCAAAGTAAGCAAAGCTTGTGCTATGGGTACCAGGCAACGGATAAACATACTTATATAATGTAGATAAATACATACTTAAATACTTACAACATCCATGACTCGGGCACAAACATTCGTATTCATCATACAACTGTCTGCCCCTACCGGGATTCGAACCCAGAACCTCTAGCTTCATAGTCAGGGTCACTAACCACTAGGCTATCCGGTCGTCAAAAATCACGTCTTTATTTATCCCTTACGGGGTAGACAGAGCTTAAGGTAACAAGACCTAAAGGCCACGTTTAGCATGATGGTGGACGTGGTGGAAAGGGGAATTAAAATAGCGACGGGCTGCTAGCCGCATCGCCTATAACATGATTCCTATGATTTTCGCCCATTCCCTCGATGGGCAACCATCTGCGCGGGAAGAGAAGCCACTGGTACATTCTATGTTTTTCTCTTCGCTCCCAGACCAGCATGGAAGTAAAATGCAAAAAAAACAGCATTTAATCAGCAAAACTATAGTTCGAACACAATTCAAAAAAACAAAAACTTTGTATGAATTATTCAACACCCATTAACATACAACATACATACACACAGACATCGCGTGGATTCGGAGAGTAACTCAGTCGTGTAATTGACAAGCACGTCTGTCTGTCTGTCTGTGACGAGAGCGACGGCACAAGTCTGGTTTTAATTAGGGCCATAGATTTTTGCCTACGCATTTTTTATAGCGATAAAGCTGGACAAAGACAAAGGAGGAATAGAGAATAAATATTTAAAAAGTTGGATTTAATTAATACATTTTTGAACTTGGCCTGAAACAGCATAGCGTACTTCAGGCATTCGAGTTATTTTGTACAAGCAAGGAAGGCGAAGGAAAGGAAGGGGAACTGGGCTGAATGATCGCCATAGAGGATCGACAGCCCGCCTGATCCAGCCAGGCGTCCCCACATCATCATCATCATCAAGGCGAAGGAAAACATCGTGAGGAAACCTGCACACATCTACTAAGCAACTCAATGGTGTGTGTGAAGTTCCCAATCCACACTGGGCCCGCGTGGGAACTATAGCCCAAGCCCTCTCATTCTGAGAAGAGGCCTGTGCCCAGCAGTGGGACGTATATAGATGATGGATCTATACTTTAAAATGTCAGCTGTTCTCCTATTTGTAAATAATTAATATTCAATGAATCGTTCATTAACGAAACACCGTTTTTTAATTTGATTTAAGTGAAACACGAGCATTAAAATGCGCGCGCGCAGTTTATCATTGCGCTTGTAATTTGTTTTTAAAGCGAGGACGTCTCGAGAGCGCTACTGATACGATTTTAAACAAGGCTGTTCCAATTATGAACTGCAAGACTCACTAACATAACAATATTTAATTAAATTAAAAAAAAAGGCCGGCTCTGTCTACCCCGTAAGGGATAAAGACGTGATTAGTGTATACTGTATGTATGTATTAAAAAAAACCCGACTGCGCCAATTTTTTTTTAAAGTTTTGATGTACCTGCCCAGTGTCACTCGCACGACTAAAACGAATTTAATGATACCGCTCGCTGAAATCGGACCAGCCATTTAGGCTCTAGAGCGTGCCAAAAACATAGATACATTATAATAAACACTCGAAAAATATAAACCTTCTGGCGCAGTCGGGTAAAAAGTTAGTAAGTGTATAGATTCACGCGTTACTTTCGCGCGCATCTTCAGCGTATGTTGACACGGTCAGTTGTTTCTTCGACAGTGTCAACACCCGCTGAAGATGCCTCGAAGAGTGTTGAAACACGCACGTATTCGGAATATTTACATGGTTTTAACAAAAACAGCTTATGTTTAAAAAATATTTATTTAATTGCGGAGTAACAAGGTAAATAATTATATTTATTGAAATGTACCTCCGCCAACTAACGCCTGATTCAATGAAATGGTAAATTAACACCATACCATTTGACTATGAATCGTTAACAGCGACTATTTCTCAGGTTTGTATAAAAATGTGTGTTGAAACTATTTTTCATACACAATTCACAACAAATAAATATTGTAGCAACTTCTCGCAGTCCCCTACGGGAATACCCCGTTTCACCGCGGGTAGTAAGGGAGCCGCAACACGAGCTCACGAGGTGGAAGATTGATTACGTTTTACTTAGAAAAAGAGGTGCTCCGACGTCGTGTGGCAACGCTTTACGTTTTGCTTTTATTCGTTAAGTACATTTTTTAGAGAGCATTTTGCTGGTAATTTAGTTCAGATTTAGCATGATTGTGGGCGTATAGGTAAGGGGAATCAAAATAGTGATAGGTTGCTAGTCGCATCGCCTATAACATGATTCCTAAGATTTTCGCCCGTTCCCTCAACGGGCTTTTACCATCTGCGCGGGAACAGAAGCAAAAATTCTATGTTTTTTCTTCTCTCCTTGACCAGCATGGAACATCACAATCATGCTAAACGTAGCCAGGTCGTAAACTTAGGCTCTGCCTACCCCTTAAGGGATAAAGACGTTATTTATGCAACACCATCAAGACTCCAGGACAAAAATCTGTATTATTCATACCTAATATCAGCCCCGTCCGAATCGAACCCGGGACCTCAAGCGTTATAGTCAGGCTCTTACCACTAGCCTATCTCTATACTCCTACATAGGTATACAGGTGTGCGTCAAAACCCTAGTCCACTAATCCTAAAACGGTCCTAGATTCGAATCCCATTTACTAATATAGGTCCAACCGAGGACCGACCGAGTTGGCCAGGGGCCAGCCGCATTTGGCAGAGAACAGACGCAAATTATTGTTTATATTAAAGTAATGCTAGCCCCTAGCTTTTTAGATATGTTTACATTTCACTGGCTTAGGTAATGTTTTTTTGCATTCACAGCCGACCAAGTTGTATGTATGTATGTATGTATGTATGTATGTATGTATGTATAACTGTTTATTGTACATAAAACACAAGAAAAAGATGAATACAGGACAACACACATGCACAAAGGCGAACTTATCCCTAAAAGGGATCTCTTCCAGTTAACCTTTGAACGATTGACAGGACATGAGTATTAAGCAAGAGTAGACACACAGAAAAAGTAAAAGAACCGATCGAAACCTAAAATAATCCTAAATGTCTAAATTAAGTTAGTGGTTTACCCTTTGTTATGATAGGTACTAAGTTTTACACAAATCAATAGTACATTATACTGTCTAGGCCAGGAAGTAGGCAATTGCTGGCTGAGTATTGGTTTGAACGGACGAGCTTACGAGTCCGTTTAATAATGCGAAGCCAGCAATGCTGTTCTGGCCGAGGCAGGTATAGTGCTTTTCTCAAAAATCGAAAAGAAAACAACAAAAATAAATGAAAATGTAATTGACATAAATTATTAATTATTTTTGCTTCGTCGCGTTTTCTACCAATGGCATTTGAAGAGAGTATAGTATTTTTCTACCCAGAACATCTAAAGCTATTTCAGACACAGATAAACACGTTGTCGTACTAGCATTTTTTTTTAAATGGTGTTTTAAGTCTTGTGCCGTTATTTTTTATTACGGTGATTTGCATTTTCAAAAAGTTAATAACCAGACAGTAATGGAATTTGTATGCAACATTACTGGAGAGTTTAGCGCTACAGTAATGTTTTTTCTTTTAATTTTGGACTGACCGGCAACAATTAACTTCCTGTTCTGATATGTAGTTAAAAATGACGACTTTAACGGACATTTTTGAGAAAAGTAATAAAATGGAGCACCGCGGTTCGGCGCGCGTGCGGCTCTATCGGATGCCGGTTGAGAGAGCGAGAGATACCGAGTGAGCGAGAAGGTCAGCGGGTTGCGTTCGGAAACGTAGCTAAGGCGCGCTACAAACGCTTGAAAGAGTATTCAATCCTGACTACCCCGTAAGGGACACTATCACACAGCCGGCCCTTCATGTCTAAGGATCGTGGTCGTCAATCTGGTTTACATCTCGAACGAATGATCTGCTTCACCGGTTTCTGTCCTACGCGTCTTTTACGACTGAGTAGAATTTGGAGGATGATGAGTCTTTCACTTGATCAGCCCATCTAACGGGTTCACGTCATCACAGCCTCACCTTCTGTGCTCCCAACTGTAATGTTTCCCAAACTATCTCCTCTGCACAATATGCCCAAAATACGAAAGAATGCGTAAGGGTGTATTTAAGTATGTATGTAATAAGAATATAAGATAATAAGATGCTGGTCTGGGAGCAAAGAACATAGAATGTACCAGTTGCTTCTCTTCCCGCGCCCATCAAGGGGGCGAAAGTCTTAGGAATCATGTTACAGGCGATGCGGCTAGCAACCCATCACGATTTTGATTCCTCTGTCCACCTATGCGCCCACAACCATGCTAAACGTGGTCTTTAGGTCTTGTCACCTTAGGCCCTGTCTACCCCGGGGCGGCCAGTGGGCACAGCGGTGACACCATAGTGCTCCCGCAACGCCCACAGTTCATGGCCAGGAGGGAACGTGTGTATTTTAGACGGTAGGCCTCTCCCCTCCTTCCACAGGGAAGGCAGCGGCGAGCTGGAGAGCCCGTCATACCCCCGTTGCTGCCCCGAGCGCGGGAATGCATAAGGCGCATTTTCCACACGTTTAAAAAAAAAAGGCCCTGTCTACGCAGTAAGGGATAAAGACGGGATTTATGCATGTATGTAATAAGAAACCCTAGTTTCCATTCAACATCTTGCCGTTCTCAATTAGAACACTACACATGTAAGGAACATGCAGGCGTCTCTCGGCACACTTGGCATGCTTCCAGACGTTGACAGCCTAAGGAAACCTATTAAGATGTTACCAGCGTTAACGCTGAGATAGCTTGGTATCCTTAATGCAATTTAAGGGTTACATGCTTATAGAAAAATCCCGAAAGGTTTATAGCGAGGTAAATGTATTCACGTACCAGCGTAGAACTCTGTAGACCAGTTTCCAACCAGTGGAGCTCGCTTCACTTAGGGGGCGTAGGGTAATACAAAGGGGACCTAGGTATTTATTAAAATTCATTCTAAAAAGGCATTTGAAAGAAAGAAAGAAAGAAGAAAGAAGACATTTATTCCTTTTTGCAAGACACACAAATATAAGATAAAATAGGTACATAATTTTTTAGAAAATAAACAAGGTAAAACAAAAAAAAAAACATAATAGACATGAAAAATAGATCGTCAGCGTTGTGTGTCTTCGCAAAAGCGAAACGGTCGCTGGCTCAGCATTACGCTGAGGTGTTAAAGGAAGAAAAGAAAGAAGACATTTATTCCTTTTTGCAAGACACACAAATATAAGAGAACTAGCTGTTGCCCGCAACTTCGTCTGCATATAATTCGTTTATCGCTATCCCGCGGGAATTACGCAATTTTCCGGGATAAAAAGTAGCCTATGTGTTATTCCCGACTATATTCTATCAATGTTCCAAATTTCATCCAGATCTGTCTAGCCGTTCTGGCGTGAAAGAGTAACAAACATCCAAACATACTCACAAACTTTTCACATTTATAATATTAGTAGGATTATAATATTAGTAGGATAGGATATACACAATAGACACCTGCAGCACTGATTGTCAGCCAGAACCGTCGCCAGATTTGCAGCTGCTTCGCTGCTTGCGAGCTAATGTGAAGACGCCCAAAGGCAGACTGCGGCCGCGCTGCTTGCGAGCTAATGTGAAGGCGTCCCGAAAAGGCAGACTGCGGCCGCGCTACTTGCGAGCTAATGTAAAGACGCCCTGAAAAGGCAGACTGCGGCCGCGCTACTTGCGAGCTAATGTAAAGACGCCCTGAAAAGGCAGACTGCGGCCGCGCTGCTTGCGAGCTAATGTGAAAGCGCCCTAAGAAGGCAGACTGCGGCCGCGCTGCTTGCTAGCTAATGTCAAAGCGCCCTAAGAAGGCAGACTGCGGCTGCGCTGCTTGCGAGCTAATGTGAAGGCGTCCCGAAAAGGCAGACTGCGGCCGCGCTACTTGCGAGCTATGTATGTATGTATGTAAACTCTTTATTGCACATAAAAATTAAAAAATACAAAAATACACAGAAAATAGTACAAAGGCGAACTTATCCCTAAGAAGGGATTTCTTCCAGTTAACCTGACACAGAAAGGAAATAGTTTACTAATAAAGGCAAGCAGTCATTTTATGCGCAAATAATAGTCTTAGTACTTAACAAATTAACACTAAAGTACATTATACAACTATAATAAGATAATATATAAATAACAGAATAAAATTTATCCAATAAACTTACATAAACACTAACGAATATCAAATAAAATAAACAAATACTCGAACCGAAATACAATATGAAAGGCAGCTACCGCCTCAGGTGCCAGTGCTTAGCCACAACTTCCTCAGCCCACCCCTGAACACCGCCACAGACTGAGCTAATGTGAGGACGCCCTGAAAAGGCTGACTGCGGGCGCGCTGCTTGCGAACTAATGTCAAAGCGCCCTGAAAAAGCAGACTGCGGCCGCGCTGCTTGCAAGCGAATATGAAGATGCCTTAAGAAGGCAGACTGCTGCCGCGCTGCTTGCGGGCTAATGTCAAAGCGCCCTAATAAGGTAGACTGCTGCCGCGCTGCTTGCGAACTAATGTAAAGGCGCCCTAAGAAGGCAGACCGCTGCCGCGCTGCTTGCGAGCTAATGTTAAGGCTCTAAGAAGAGGTTGTGCTCCCGCTAAGTCGATTCAAAATGTTCTCCTTAGTCTACCCAGTAATATTTCTTGCTGCGATCCAGCTTAACATTGCAGGCTACTAATGTAGTTTATCTATGTATTTATTTAGCTCGCGTTTATCCCATATCCCGAGCACCGCACTAAATTTAATTTCGCCGGAGTTACGATAAAATCTAAATAGCATGCCGGGGCTGAGATGGAATCTGGCTATGCGCCAAATGGGGGGTGACAACCGACGCGCAACCAGGGTTATGGGTTTAGAACAGTTTTTCAATAACGCATTGGTGTTAAGGCTTCATAACATTCGATCATGTGTTGGCAATTCTGTGCAAGATCCGTGTGGATCAATAACATCTATCTGATCGTGTCGCCGAGGGAATAAAAAAAAATCTTAGTGCACTAGGCACTAGGAACATGGTGCCAAATTTTATGTCTTCTTCTTTTTTCTTACGGTAGAACACGGTCAAAAGACCCCCCCTGTCGGGTTCTTAGCCAACGGATAATGATATCCCTCAGAATCTGCCAGGAAATTATTAACCGATGTCCAGGGTGCACTTCTCTCTTCACCTTGGAACGCGCTCTTGACCACATGCGGAGGTAACCCGACTCGCACCCCCTAAAATTTCATGTCTAGAGCTCTAGTAGTTTAGGCTGTTGTCTGTCAGTCAGTCATATTAAAGTTTTATAGGTGTAGGTCGTCATAGGCATTAATACTAGTTCTTTAGATAATGGATGAAGTTTGTCGCAGAAATCCAACATTGCTTGTAAGTTTCATCATGCTAAACGTGGCGAAAGGGGCTCTATGTATACATACCTACATACATACATATAGCACGTCTTTATCCCTTACAGGGTAGACAGAGCCTGAAGTAACAAAACCTTAAGGCCACGTTTAGCATGATTAAGGGCGTCTAGGTGGAAGGGAAATCAAACTGTATGTTTGTGAATTTGCCTTGCCCAGGGATAAGAAAATGTCATAAAGGTCTGTCAATCCAAGGCAGCGTGTTTGTTGCTGAAATTTTGTAATATTCCAGGTTCCATTTTGGAAATTTTGAAAACTGTTGATTTGTCAACAAGTTTCAAAAATGAAATTTCAGTTTGATAAAACACCAGACCTGCATGAATGTTTCAAAAACAAAGTTTTCTCTTTTCTTTCACATCAAGAGTTCGTTTGCGCTCCTTGCTCCGATAATGGTCTTATTTAATCTTTGAACAAAGTTTCCCGCAAAGATACAGAAATAAAACTTTCTAAATCAATTACATTACACAATTACAGGGTTAGAGTTGAGATAAGCACTAACTAGAAGTT
The DNA here is from genome assembly GCA_932294345.1 of Pandemis cinnamomeana. Classification (NCBI taxonomy): domain Eukaryota; kingdom Metazoa; phylum Arthropoda; class Insecta; order Lepidoptera; family Tortricidae; genus Pandemis; species Pandemis cinnamomeana. The sequence goes on along the minus strand of OW028726.1, from coordinate 7,495,308 downwards.
ACAGTTTGCAAATAAACTCTATTTTTCTTCATAAATGAACTAAGAGAGCGTACTTATATAAAGTTTTTTCTTTTGAGGCGTCATTGCAAATTTGCACTTTAATGAAACCTTTATTTGCAAAAAGTCGCTATCTCAAATAGTCCTCCATGACGTCATCATTGTGTCATTCCCTCTCTTTCTGTATATCTCTCTTTTTCTATTGTCACATCATTGTATATTGTAGATAATCAACTTGTTTATTTATTGAATGAATAAATAATCAAACCATAATTTTCAACGGTTATCGCCCCTTCCATACCGCAACACAACAGCGCAAAACGGCGGTTATTCGGGTGGACCTTGCACAAGAAAAGGTCCTACTGTACAAAAGTTATTTGCAAAATTTTGTCGCTAAGCGCCATCTATTAGCAAGTAAGTACACAAACATTGGTCTAAACTCCTTCTGCACATAAACTGCTCAACCAGGTCAACAGATGGCGCTTTTGCCATCTTAGATTTCACAAATAACAATAACGAAAGCACGGGTATCAACTGTGCACACAGAATCTGCATTTTACATCAAAAACCAATTTAACTTGGCACAGTCGTGTGTGCAAGGCTGTTGAAACAATGTGTACATTGTTTATGGTAATCAGAGAACCCGACATGGTTTGGTACTTCGTTGTTTAACTATATTCTTAGTCCGGTGATAGTGCAAATATAAATAAAATAAATACACACATATATATATATATACCACGTCATTATCCCTTACGGGATAGACAGAGCCTAAGATAATAAAACGTTAGCGACCGGATAGCCTAGTGGTTAGTGACCCTGACTATGAAGCTAGAGGTCCCGAGTTCGAATCCCGGTAGGGAGACAGTTGTATGATGAATATGAATGTTTGTGCCCGAGTCATGGATGTTGTATGTATTTAATTATGTATTTATCTACATTATATGTTTATATTAGTATGTTTATCCGTTGCCTGGTACCCATAGTACCCATAGTACAAGCTATGCTTAGTTTGGGGCTGGGTCAATTGGTGTAATTTGTCCCAAGATATTATTATTATTATTAAGGCCACGTTTACCATGATTAAGGGCGTATAGGTAGAAAGGGAAATCAAGATAGTGATGGGTTGCTAGCCGCATCGCCTATAACATGATTCCTAAGGATTCCGCCCATTCCCTCGATGGGCTTTTACCGTCTCCGCTGGAAGAGAAGCAACTGGTAAATTCTGTTTTTTCTTTACTCCCAGACTAGCATGGACGATAACTAATACCTATAAGTTTTTCAGAGCCTAAGGTAACAAGACCTAAAGGCCACGTTTAGCATGATGAAAATGGAATCAAAATAGTGATGGGTTGCTAGCCGCATCGCCTATAACAGGATTCCTAAGATTCTCGGCCATTCCCTCGAATGGTTAGTTTTACCCGGGAAACTACGGGAATGTGAATGTAATTTTTTTAATACTCAATACCTCCATCCATCCATCCCTCGTCTTCCATGCTGGTCTCTTCCTGGTTCTCTTCCAGCGCAGATGGTAAAAGCCCATCGAGGGAACGGACGAAAATAGGAATCATGTTATAGGCGATGCGGCTATCATCCCATCACTGTTTTGATTCCCTTTTCCACCTATACGCCCACAATCATGCTAAACGTGACCTTGGTATTGCTACCTTAGGCTCTGTCTACCCCGTAAGGGATAAAGACGTGATTTATGTATGTATGTCAATACCTCCGCTATCCACCGTCAGTCGCCTTTACACATGGAAATCTACCAAAATTAAACCCAAAAAAACCCTCCTAACTTATGCACACGTCCAAAATTTGCACAGACACATATTTCTATAATTAATTCGTCCCACATTGTCATATCGGCCGTCCCTTCTGAATATTTATCAGACACAGCTGGGCCTTTAGGGTATTTTCATATTTTGATTCAGTGTTTTCTTGGGGCGGGTGACAGCTGTCAGTATGTCGGATATAGACGGTCAGCAGTCACGGATATTTATAAGGAAAGCCTTATAAGTTATCATGTGCTGTGCATATTTAAATATATTTATCATCTATTGTATTCTTCCATGCTGGTCTGGGAGCAAAGAAAACACATAGAATGTACCAGTTGCTTCTCTTCCCGCGCAGTTGGTAAAAGCCCATCGAGGGATTGGGCGAAAATCTTAGGGATCATGTTATATGTATAGGCGATGTGGCTAGCAACCCATCACTGTTCTGATTCCCCTTTCCATCCATACGCCCACAATCATGCTAAACGTGGTCTTTAGGTCTTGTCACTTTAGGCTCTGTCTACCCCGTAAAGGATAAAGACTTGATTTATGTATGTATGTATGTATGTATCTATTGTATTTCTGTTGGATGAAGTACGGATACAGTAGATTTGGAGACCATGGGCCCGATTTTTGAAAGCACATCACTCGAAAGAGCCACTCGAAAGTGGTATAAATCATACATACATACATAAATCACGTCTTTATCCCTTACGGGGTAGACAGAGCCTAAGGTTACAAGACCTAAAAGCCACGTCTTGCGTGATTGTGGGAGTATAGACAGGTGGAAAGGGGAGTCAAAACAGTGATGGGTTGCTAGCCACATCGCCTATATAACATGATTCCTAAGATTTCCTCCCAATCCCTCGATGGGCTTTTACCATCAGCACGGGAAGAGAAGCAACTGGTACACTCTATGGTTTTTCTTTGCTCCCAGACCAGCATGGAAGAAAATCATATTACTGAATAAAGATCATTTATTTTATTTCATTTATTTCATTTATATCTACAAAACTACAGCTCTAATCAAAGTTTCGACTAGTTCACAAGATGAATGAAAGCTGTGATTGTCTTCTATGCTATTTGTATTTCAAATTCAGCACAATTTTTTACCACTTTCGGTATTTTCACACGTATATGCTCTCAAAAATGGGGCCCCATGACGTCTTAATGCGATTCAATGGGGGCTATCGCGTGTGAATTTGCCACTAGAGGCACTAGTGTCGCGTGAGGTCGAATAACATTCACTTTTCACTGGTTTTGGCGGGCTTCGTGACATAAATTATAATTTCTTCTATTTACCTGTTGAAAAGTGATCTCCTTCGTGAAATTATCGCAAATATAGTTTGTTTGGCGATGAATGTGAACGCAATGAAAGCGGTTTTTTTTCGTACAGAACGGAACTGCACAACATTGCGGCATAGTTACTCGATATTTAGATATGCTGTTGGTCTAGTGATGAACATAGGAAAGTTAAAAGAAAGAAGAAATGTATTCCTTTTTGCAAGACACACAGATATAAGATAATATACACAATTTTATAGAAAATAAACAAGGTAAAACAAAAAAAAAAAAAACATACGACATAAAAAATAGATCATCAGCGTTGTGTGTCTTCGCAAAAGTGAAACGGTCGCTGGCTCAGCATTACGCTGAGGTGTAAGACACCTGCAGCACTGATTTTCAGCCAGAACCGTCTATGACTCACGAAACGATACACAGATAAAATATACTACATAATCTATAAACTTTCACGTAAACAATGCAATACATAGATAGAACCCGACTTACGTGTAACTAAAGAAATACATAAATTAATTAAATAGTTTACAATAAACAAAAAATAAAAAAGGAGGGAAAACTAAATTAAAAAAAACTGATTTTATTATATCAAATATTAATCGTGCCTACTACAAATTAAATAGTCACCCCTCAAGTTTCAGTTTAACAACCATGAGCTCTTATAATTGGAGAATATTGCTAACTGGTCGAATTCGAAATTCAGTTAAGCGAGGGTAGATTCATTAGAGCGATGCACAGACGTGGCTTCATATGGGGTCTGGAAGTGAAATAAAATGAAGCAAGCAACATTTTTGCTATTTATATTTAAGACTAGCTTCTGCCCGCGACTTCGTCTGCATAGATTTGTACATAAAGCTTCCTTTTGAGTCACTTTATCTATTAAAAAAACTGCATCAAAATCCGTTGCGTAGTTTTAAAGATTTCAATCAATCAATCATTTATTTCGTATGGTCCACGTCTTTATCCCTTACGGGGTCGACAGAACCTAGTATAATTCGTTGTAATAATGGATTTCCCTACTACTTCTGAACCTAGAGCACTTATGATAGGTATGTGTGTAGATAAAGTAATGTATGCAACTGTACATAATTAGGCCCTAAAACACTCGCCAAGGCTCGTTTCAAAAAACAACACGTGTTTTAATGACCCTCATTATGTAAGAGTTGCATAAAATACTATGAAACAAACAAAGTCACATTCGCATTTATAGTACTACTTAGGTTAAGGATAGTGTTACATACATACATACACGTCTCTATCCGTAACGGGGTAGACAGTAAGATATCAAGACCTAAAGGCCACGCATAGCAGTGTTATTTGTGCGGATCTTCTAGTAGTCCATTGTCTATGTCGGTGTTATCTAATTTGTCTGTCCTAGGTGGACCGGCTTTTAGGCTGTACTGTAAGGATTGTGCTCTACATAGCCTAGTGCTTTGGATAGCGTGCTAAAATTTCGATTCAGTTTTTCTACCAGACGAACCTTTACTTGATCCCCGCTATTTTATTGAATCAGGCGTTACTTTGCGGAGGTCCATTTCAATGAACAAAAAATTTTTTAGTTGTTAATGGATAATAAAAATCATAAATAATAGGGTACTTTGGGAAAACATATGAACGTAGGTACATTAGGCTTATATATACAGTTTAGATTCAGTACGACGTTGGTTTGCATGTGTAACGGTTGTGTGTAAACTTTGATAATGATCCCGTAGAGGGATTGAAACGCGTCAGTGTTTGTGTGGTGTAAGGGATAATTAAGTTTGTGGGATTTATGTGTGTTTTATTGGCAGCAGTGGAGGGAGGGATTGCATGAAAAACATATATATTTCACACAGGCTTGGTTATTTTGCACGTGAGTAGCGGAGTAGCAAGGTAAAATTTTTTGTTCATTGATCCCCGCTGCCTGTGAAACCTGGGCGGCGCCGGGACCTGATGCGCTTTCTGCGTTTGTATTGAAGGCTTGTGTCGATGACTTGGTTGTTCCTATTGTATTTATATTCAACCTTATTCTGAAGCCCATCGAGGGAATGGGCGAAAATCATAGGAATCATGTTATAGGCGATGAGGCTAGCAACCCATCACTATTTTGATTCCATTTTCGACCTATACGCCCTCAATCTTGCTAAATGTGGCCTGTAGGTACCTGTTACCTTAGCTCTGTCTACCCCGTAAGGGATAAAGACGTGATTTGCGTATGTATGTATGTATGTATGTTATTCTGAAGACTGGAGTCTACCTAGTCTTGGCTTTAGCTGTTAATGTGCAAATTTGTCATGAATAAATAAATGATTGAGTTGAGCAGCCCTAGGGCCTTACCATGACCACTTAATGCGATTCAATTCCAATTCAGTTGAGGTTGGCTCGCTGTCAGATCCATACTAAAAATGACAGCTAAAACCTGAACTGAGTCTTCTTCTTCTTTTTTTAATATGGCACTTTAATAAACTGACATTGGCCCAAGCCTTACGGCCGCCATTAAGGGAGAAAAAAAAAAGAAAATAAAATATGGCCCCATCGATCGATGCGATGATTTCGCCAATGTCAAAGTACAAATACAGTATTCAAAACTCTTGTGACAATATCAGCAACGTTGTACGGCAGAACACAGTCAAAAGACCCCCTTGTCGGGCTCTTAGCCAACGGATAATGATATCCCTCAGAATCTGCCAGAAAATCATTAACTGATGCCCAGGTTGCACCGGACCAAGCACTGCTCTTCCCCTCGGACGTATCTAAAAACGAATAGCACTTGTATTTTCTGATAGTTCGTGATGAGTGAATGATTTTCTTTTTTCTATATTGGAAACTTTTTACATACTGGAAGCTTTTATTATCTTAGCTTGCCAGAGGTTACAAACCTGTGGCAACGAACTAAGTCCATGTTTTGCAGCTCCATATTAAGCTATGTTAGAAAATTAGTGGTGTGTTTCGCTTATTTTGTTTTGGGCCACTTCGATGGACTAACTTTTTTGAAGTCGGTAATCACGTTAGTATACGAAACTCATTAAGAAACTTTAGTTGTGATGTTGGAATACTGGAATTCGTATGATGTTTTTTGGAACCAGTTGTTGTTGAAATTGTCTAAGTTAAGAAACAGTAAATGTAAAAAAAAAACGCGTAGTAACAAGGTCACGTGACAGCTAGTAACAGGTAAAAAAATCGAAGGCTTACCCACCTGCTATGGGTGGTGTAGGAGTTATAGCACGCGTCACGGAATGACGAGGATCCGGGTTCGATTCCCGGCCATAGCTTTACTTTTCTGATTTTTCTGTTCTAATTTTTTTTTTAAATTATGCTTTATTTTTCAATAAACCCTGTTTTAGTCTAATTTAATAAATAACTAGCCTTCCGTCCGCAGCTTCGCCCGCGATACATTAATTTTCCCGTAGGAAAAGGTATTTTCCCGCGGTAAAAAGTAGCCTATGTCACTCAGTGATTAAGTAGCTTTCTAACGGCAAAAGAATTTTTGAAATCGGTCCAGTAGTTTCGGAGCCTATTCAATTCAAACAAACAAACAAACAATCAAATTTTTCCTCTTTATAATATTAGTAGGTATAGATAAGAGTGATGTGTTACTTGTGCCATTAATCTTACTGCCTCTGCATTCACAGTAAACTGCATTCAGCCCGGACTGCAATGTATACTTCTGAAAGAAGTTTATAATTTACCTAGAAGCGCTTACACCGGCTGCGAATCTTAGCAATACGGCGTTGAGGCGCTGTTACACCGTAGTGTAATCAACGTCACAAATAGCTCTACCTTTTAGTTCTTCCATGCTGGTCAAATAAAGAAAAAACATACAATTCCCAGTTGCTTCTCTTGTCGCGCGCGGTAAAAGCCCATCGAAGGAATGGGCGAAAGTCTTAGCAGTCATGTTATAGGCGGCGACGACCCATCACTATTTTGATTTTCCTTTCCTCCTGTGCCTTTAATCATGCTAAGCGTGGCCTTAAGGTTTTGTTGCCTTAGGCTCTGTCTACCCCGTAAGGGATAAAGATGTGATATATGTATGTATGTATGTTTTAGTTCTTTGAATGTGTCACAGTTGGCACAGCGACAATGCTCTAAAATGATCATCGATTTTGACGTCTGTACAGTGCTTCTAGTTTCTTATGGTGGTGGAACGGTTTTTGCATTAACGAAACGAAACGTTAACGTAGATAACTTCGGTTAGTCAAAAAACTAGTTAGCTAGTAAACTGATTAACTTGTTTTTTCCTCGAATGACTAAGAGAATGAGGGCGTTGAGGCGGAGTTATTTGGTGTTTCACTGATTAAAAGACTTCATGTCGTGGAGTTGAATCGACGTCGAGCGGAACGATCGTGTCATTATTGCCCTGTGTCACATGACGTCTTAATGCGATTCAATTCCGATTCAGTTTAGGTTCGGTCGCTGTCAGATTCATAGTAAAAATGACAGCTAAAACTTGAACTGGCAAGGCCCCTGTCGGTTCATTTTGTACGTTGACAGTCAGTGAAATTACTAGCGCATTCTATCTTAGCCAGGCTGGCAATGCATCTGCATCCCTTTTGTGTTGCATGTGTCCATGAGTGGTGGTCCTCACTTACCATCAGATGAGCTTGCTAGTTTGCCTTCCTTGTCGTATATAATAAACACAAAATAGACCATTCCATGATGGTCTGGGAGCAAAGAAAAATTATAGGGCAGATGGTAAAAGCCCATCGAGGGAATGTGCGAAAATCATTTGAATCATGTTATAGGCGATGTGGCTATTACTATTTTGATTTCATTTTCTATCTATACCTAGCTCCACAAACTTGCTTAACGTAGCCCTTAGGTCTTGTTACTTCAGGCTCTGTCTGCCCGGTAACGGATAAAGACGTGATTTGTGTATTGTGTGTATTGTATTGACGACCGGATAGCCTAGTGGTTAGTGACCCTGACTTTGAAGCTAGAGGTCCTGGGTTCGAATCCCGGTAGGGGCAGACAGTTGTATGATGAATACGAATGTTTGTGGCCGAGTCATGGATGTTGTATGTATTTAAGTATGTATTAACCTACATTATATAAGTATGTTTATCCGTTGCCTGGTACCCATAGTACAAGCTTTGCTTAGTTTGGGGCTCAATTGGTGTAATTTGTCACAAGATATTTATTATTATTATTTATTTGTATTGTACAAAATAGACCATTTTGTTCGTAACTGTGTAACAGAAGTCAGCCAGAGCCGTGAAGCGGATTAAGAACTTGCTTTTTCGAGCGCTCCGCAAATAGACTCCGCACTAACGGAGCTCTCTGATGATAAACTCACTGATGAACTAACTCACTGACGGAGAACACACTGATGGAGAACACACTGACGGCGAAAATCTGTCTGTGCGGATCCGAACTCGGAGCTTAATTGAATAACCCGGTTGGACCATTTTCTTAAATACATACATACATCACATCTTTATCCCTTACGGGGTAGACAGAGCCCAAGTTAACAAGACCTAAGGGCCACGTTTGGCATGATTGTGGGCGTATAGGTGGAAAGGGGTATCAAAATAGTGACGGGTTGCCAGCCGCATCGCTTATAACATGATTCGATTTTCGCCCATTCCCTAGATAGGTTTTTACCATTTGCGCGGGAAGAGAAGCAACTGGTATATTATATGTTTTTTTTATGGAATGTGTGTAACTGGAGCTACTTATATGTGTACTTACTTTATTTTATTAAAGAAGTTTTTGTTATTCCTTTGGACTTTCATAAGGAAGAGCATATCAACATTTGATTACTTAAGCGTCTTAAGCCAACTGTTCTGTGCGAACATTCGCTAGAGTTTATGAAATGCAAAATTTTATTACAGTAGTCAGCAGAAGCTATAAAAACAATGCTGTCTAAATTAAACTTCAAACACTATTTCATTTGAACCCGTGAAATATGGCTCTCGCTTCTCAACGAACAATTTAACGTGTATTTTAATAGCACTTAGAATACCGAGAATGCTAACGGCATCATGTATTTGATTGAATCCCATTTCACAGCAAAACCTTCTTCGATAGTTCGCGAGAAATTACAAACTTAAAATTACCGTGCTACCGTGTCCCATGTCCTTGACATTGTAAGGGATAAGTCATTTTTAAAGTGCATGCTTAAAATTGTAAAAAGCAAAAACCACGTGCTGGCCGGCGAGAAAAAAAAAAGGGACCGAGCGCAGGTATAAAATACAATACAAAGGATGCGTGCGTTCTGTTCCTACGACATTTACAAATTAATCTCTCATCTGTCAAACACGTCAGTAATGTTTATACAAACGGAATAAGATCGAGATCGGTGCGATTTCGATTAGTGTAACCGCAATTCGATTTTGGATTTCGAACACCAAGTTTCTTTGGTGCATGAACGTTTATCGGCGGTCAAATTTTATGTTTCTGAACGCAGCTTTTAGAATCTTTTAGGTTAGTTGGGTTCGGTTTCGCGCAATGATACGATGCGTTCGTGTATTTCGTTTGTTTTTAATTGTTTTTAATTGAATTTATACGGCTTGTTGGCGTGTGAGTGGTTGAAAGTTAAGTGTTACGTTTTGTTTTTGGATTGCAGTTCGAAGTTTGGATTTTGTTTTTTTCTGGTACGTACCTACATGGCGTTGTTTGTTGCATGCCAGTATCTTTTAATCGTATGATATGACTAGTATAGAGATGGCGATTGTTCTTTTAACTATCAAAACCGTGTAACAAAGTATTTCGAAGACCATACCAAATTATTAGACTTGAAGGATTATATACAAAAGAAAATTACGATATTGGGTTCTTTCCTTAGTCTATTATTCTAACACCTATTCCCTGTCTGCAAAAGTTCAACTTTCTAGATTCAAGGGTCTGAGCTGGGCGTTACTGAGTCAGTCAGTCAGTAAGGACTTACTTTTAATAATGAAGTCAATCATTGAGTCATATGTCATGTGACTATAGTTTTCTGTTACATGAGATGATGCCAGAATATGCCGGATACACATATATTGACGGTACGATAACGACACGATTACGGCGGGTGTAAGACATACATAACATACGTACATAAATCACGTCTTTATCCCTTACGTTACGGGTTAGACAGACCCTAGGGTAACAAGACCTACAGGCCACGTTGAGCATGATGGTCGTAATCACTTTCCAAGTAAATGAATAACGTTATAGGCGATGCCGCTAGCAACCCATCCCTATTTTGATTCCCCTTTCCACCTATACGATTACTATCACGCTAAACGTGGTCTTTAGGTCCTGTTATAGGCTCTGTCTACCCCGTAAGTGATAGAGACGTGATTTGTATGTATATTGATCTAATCCCAAACCAAGCAGAGGTTAAACTCTGGGGAGGTTTTTGAGACGCGGAAAAAATACTCGAAATGGTGTAATTTTTTGATGGTCGTATATTATCAAAAAGTATCTATAAGGTTTTTTTTAATCAGACATTACTTTGCAGAAGTATACATATGTAGGCAGCACGAATGAACAAAAACAACTATGGAGTGAGGTATTTTTTTTATTATAATATATTTTAGGCCTCGAATAGAATGAAACAAACAAATAAATTATAAAATACGTAAAAAAATAATAGATTTTCTAAAAACCATCTTTATAATTGAATATCCTGAAAATCGTTATCAAGACGTCCTTTAATTATTTTTAATAGATATTCTCAGAATAACACATTTAAAGAACTAAGTTAAATATTAAAATTACTGCAAAGACGTTATGGGCGGAATGAAATTAACTAGAAATTGCTCCTTTGAGCTGAATCTCTTACGACTAGGAACTCCATATTGTTAAAAAAGCACAGGACTTTTATACGAAAATCTTTCCGGCTTCTATGCTGGTCTGGGAGCAAAGAAAAAACATAGAATGTACCAGTTGCTTCTCTTCCCGCGCAGATAGTAAAAGCCCATCGAGGGAATAGGCAAAAACTTAGGAATCATGTTGTAGGCGATGTGGCTAGCAACAGCAACCCATCATTTTGATGCCCCTTTCCATCCTTACGCCAATCATGCTAAACGTGATCATTATGTCTTGTTACCTCAGGCTCTGTCTACCCCGTAAAAGATAAAGACGTGATTTATGTTATGTATAAATTTCCGGACCGGTGCAACTTTGAAAACTTCGAAAAGACGAGTCTAGTCTTTTCTCAAAAGACCGGCAACGCACCCTTAACCCTATGATATGGGTGTCCATGGGAGGCAATCACCTTCCATCAGGGGACCTGTATGCCTGTTTGTATATAAAGAAGTGTCTGCTCCGGTCTGGGTGTCGAACCCAGGATCTCAAGCTTTGAAGTCAAGTTCTCCAGCTACTAGGCCTAATCGTCTAGTGGTCATTTTAAGACCAATTAAAGGCCGTGCCTTACAGACACATCATTCAAGCAGATGACGCTTGGCGAAAAAAATCACCCATAGTAACAAGGTCACGTGACAGCTAGTAACAGATAGAAAAAAGGCTTACCCACCTGCTATGGGTTACCCTACAGGGTTAGCATGCGTCACGGAATGACGAGGATCCGAATTCGATTCCTCAGCTCAGTCTCGATTTTTCAGTGTCGTTTAGAAATTTAATTTTATATTCAATAGTCTCAAATAATTTCGTATTCATGGTCCCACTCAAAGCAAGAACAAAGGAGCGAGCAATACTTTTAAAATAATATTAAGTTAGCATTACCTTTTGGTGCTGTAGATTCCAGTTACACGCGTTCATACTTTAGCCACTCGCTGTTGGAGTTGGAATTCAACATTATTATACATACACATACACAAATCACGTCTTTATCCCTTACGGGGTAGACAGAGCCTAAGGTAACAGGTACCTACAGGCCACATTTAGCAAGATTGTGGGCGTATAGGTGGAAAACGGAATCAAATAGTGATGGGTTGCTAGCCTCATCGCCTATAACATGATTACTATTATTTTATTATGTTGGTAGCTTTTATTTGAGTGAAACTACAACGATATCAAATTCGTCTGCATCCAAACCGTTAGTCGCTACCAATTTTTTTTTTTCAAACTTTAAAATTTCCCGCAGTCATGCCAAACGTGGCCTTGTATGTTGGATTTTCAAATTTCTAGGACAACTGGAAGTGCAGCCTATTATTTGGGAGCACGGCAATTTGTATGAAAACATATTTTCTAATGAACTGTCATTGGGTCGAGTTGAGTGGTATTTTCACAGCTATAGCTTCCTTAGAAGGGACCGGAGACCGTAGTATTTGGTATTAATTTCAACTTTATAGGTTCCTGAAAAAAAGTCTTGAGAGTCAGACAGATAGATGAGATAGACGCATGGACAACGAAGGTATCTTATTAGAGTTCCTTTTCTCTTTGGTGTGCAGTAAAGGCGATCGATGAAGACATCGACTGGAAGCAGGAAACGCGAATAAAAATTTCGTCATTAAAACTACTTACTTTTTTAAGCCACTCCGCAGGTTTTACACAGAAGATCCACGAATGGGTCGAAGTGTATCCGTAGGGACCCCTTATAGATTAAGATTAGATAAGTCACCCCATAAATCAAAGTCTCCTGTGTTACGGTATAGGATAGAACCCAAAAAATATACGGAACCTTCTAGTAAAACCTTTCAACAGCCATTGATATGTAAAATTGGAATTTGTTTCATCCCTTGTAGTTATCTACTTAGGCGTTTTTGCCTATCGTAATTAATTTTCCGGACAAACAATTTCGTCCAACGAGGAGCGTCCTTTGATGATTTTATCTCAATTTAATTATCTCTTTTTTGAGAACGCCTCTTTAAACACGAAAGAAATGGTTTCCGAGTAAGGTTGGGTGTCTATGCTAGCGAGATATCGTATATCTGCGAACTATTTAGTCACCTTATATATATTACCTAAACCGATATTTTTACGCAGCTCCCGATATTTCCACGCATCTCCCGATATTTCCACGCATCTCCCGATATTTCCACGCAGTTACATGCGTCATGATTGCGGATACCTCCTCTCCAGCCTATATGCGTCGCACTGCTGGGCACAGACCTCTCAGAATGAGGTTTGGGCTATAGTTCCCACGTGGGCCCAGCGGATTGGGAACTTCACACACACCATTGAATTGCAGATTAGTGCTGGTTTCCTCACGATGTTTTCCTTCAGCGAAAAGCTTGTGGTAAATTTCAAATGTAATTTCGCACATAAGTTCCGAAAAACTCTACTTAAGAGGCCACACTGGAGAAATTTCAAAGCGACACTGTCAATACAATCATTTTCATTTTATCATTTATCGCATTGCGTCGAATTATTGGGAGCTCATTTAGAGTAAGCGCGGTCTATATCCCGTTGTTATCGTCTTACGTTATTTACCGTGAATCTTTTAATTGGGATTAATTTTTATTTTGTTTCAAGCGTACTATAATCTGTGATCATCAATTACAAATATTACATTGCCTATCAAGTACCTTACATTACTTAACTAAACAACCCGCCCCGCATCGTTCCGGGCCCAAAGGTGCATCATGGTCGCCGCGCTGCACGGCGATGGTCAATCTGCACCAGGAATGATCCCGGACGGGAATCCAGACCACGCTCTCGCAACCGGCAATTAGTAAACTTCGATCAAAAAGGCTGAATACACAATCTTAAAATTACATCATATTGTATATTGTCAAGTTAGAAGAATTGAGATTGGAATCGTCAAGAGTAAATAAATAAATTAAATAATACAAATCAATTGAATATGTTTGAATAAGTAAGTGTTATACCATTTTGTAAACTACATTAGCTAGACATGTTTTTAATATGCAGTGCCACTTTAGCGTAGTTATTTTTTTTTATACCATGGAGGTCCAAAGTTAAAGGATGAAACAGTAAAATATCTAAAAACTGTCTCTTAAGTCATTGAATATTACAAAAATGATAAAATCAAAAACAATAATAAAACAATAAGGCACAATTAAATTAATTCTTCGCTAGGGATCGTCACTGCTTATTAACAATGAAATAATAATAAAGAGTTAATTTAATACATTGCAATTAAATAAATAAATCAAAATGTCATATCCAGAAACTCATTTACAGAACAAAATGGATTTTTTGACAAAAAGGACTTTCAGTCGACGCTCAATAAATGTTTCGCTATTGGTTCATTTTTATGTTTTCATTCATAACTACAATATACACTAAACTCTTCGCAAAATAAAAGGCCCGTTTTGACATTTGTCTTCGCGACGTAATTAGTGATGTAACCATACGACTCGGTAATCGATACTCACGATAAATCGATTCCAGTTTGGATGAGTATTTGATCGATTTGAATATGTACTGTAAAGTGCATTGGATTAAAGTTCTAATAAGAAAATTTAACTTAAACTGATATTGTAAGTATTTTGAAATGATACAATGTTACGATACGTCAACTTTCTTTCATTTAATATTTTTGTTACAATAACACTCACTCAATCACCAAAAGAAATCAGTAATTAATTTGTCCAAACACTAGTCTTTAAAGAAATAAAACCGGCCAAGTGCGAGTCGGCCTTAAAAATATATATTGATCGATTTATTTTTTTCCTTAACCGATTATTAATAGTCTGTGGACAGTATGAAAAGAATCGTTATTCACAGCACTTAGCGGAGTGGGCGGTAACCATCAATGAAAAATGTAATTACCTTCAAAACATTTCGATCGGTAAAAAATACAGAACTTCATGGGCGTGAACTGTCAAAACGGGCCTTTTATTTTGCGACGAGTTTAAGTCGTATTGACATACTGTGTCAATGTCAATATTCATTTTCCCATCACTGTCATACGGAACAAATAGATACAACGTTAATACAAACACGATAACAGAGCTATTTACCGTCGCTTATGTTTTGTTTGTTGTTAAAAATAATTATGATTATCTATTTCCCAGTAACATGGAAACAATATTCAAGGGAATGGGCGAAGATCTTAGGAATCCTGTCATAGACGATGCGGTTAGCTCATCACTATTTTGATTCCCCTCACCGCTACTCTCATAATCCATGAATAATGCTCTTTCTTATCGCAAGAAGAGGCCATGCAGGAATCTCTGTTTTTGTCAGCTACAGACCATCACCCTTATTCATAAACGCTCTGTAGCCTTCTGCTAACTTAGCAATCGTTTGTCCTTATCTGTGAAAGGTAAATGTCACACATACATACATATACAATGTACAATGCATGTGTGTACATAGAATGTACCAGTTGCTTCTCTCCCCGCGCAGATAGTAAAAGCCCATCGTGGGAATGGGCGAAAATAATAGGAATCATGTTATAGGCGATGAGGCTAGCAACCCATCACTATTTTGATTCCATGTTCCACTTATACGCCCACAGTCTGGCTAAATGTGGCCTGTAGGTACCTGTTACCATAGGCTCTGTCTACCCTGTAAGGGATAAAGACGTGATTTGTGCATGTGCATGTTTGTGCATGTGCATGTAAATGTCAAAGTGACAGATGAAGACAAACGATTGCTAATTTAGCAGAGGCCTACAGAGCGTTTATGAATAAGGGAGTATAGCATTAGGATACAAAGGCAACGTTCAGAAAACAGGCGATATAAATAGAATCGGTTAGAAGCGTGCAACCACCACACGACAAATAAATAAATAATGTATTCATGGAAATAGGTCAATCTCGAATTTCATTGCAACAGAAAATTCAGGAGCCTGTATTCATACCGACCTAATTGGCAGAAAATCAATAAAGTTGTTGCAGAAAAAATATAACGTTTCAGTATCGCCCATCTCATTACTGTCGGCGGAAATGTCAGAGCGATTTGACAGTTTTTTTGCCGTCGAGCAATTTACTTCGATTGCAAGTCTCGCCTTACTGGCGCTAATTTTGTGGCAAACCCCAACAAACAAAGATGTAGTGTCTGACGCTTAAAAAGGCACACAAATCTCTATGAATGTAGAAAGCTAAAACTGTGCTATGAAGATATTTTTCAAGATTTCCAAAAAATCTACATTTTTTTTCAGAATTTAATTACTATTTCGGGTTTTCTTACTCGGAATCATTTACTCTATCGATTCTCATACAGGAAAACATGGGTCCCTAATTTTAGTATGGATTTTTTTCCCTATAGGTCACGTTCCATTTCCATCCTACATATAAATAAAAATGACGAATTGGAATGGAAGTTTTGGGTCAAAACTTGTTTCAAAAGTTTTGGGAAAAAATTCTAGTACTACAAGGACTGATAAGGTCAACGATTCTGAGTAAGAAAAACCCAAAATAGTTAAATTTTGGAAAAATTGGTTGTACGGGTAGACTTTTCTTTGGAAAACGATCGGTTGACAAATATTTTCTTACATTGACTGATCTACAAAGTGCAGAAATAGGTATCTTAGAATAATTCAAAAACACCTTCGTGATTTTTTTTTTATTATTACGAACTGACCAGTGATTGACCCCTATCTCACATGGTGGAAGGTGCAGATGAGGCCAAAGGTGTAACTCACTGGTTCAGTAATAGCCTATTCAGTCTAGCCTTGAAGAGGTCTAGGTTGTATCTGTCCGGAAATACAGACGATGGGAGCGAATTCCATTCCCTAGCAGTTCGCATTAGGAAGGATGAAGCATACCGCCTCGTGTATTTATGAATATGCAAAGATATCTAACCACACTTCTCTCTTCCACAGATGTCCTTCGGCTTAACATGAGCCACTAGCCCATGCCGTCAAACATTTGGCCAAGGTTGGCCGAGATGGGCAAGCAGGACTCCAGCTGGCGCAGAGTGAGAGTGCAAGTGAAGTGTGTTGTGTTGGTGTTGTTGTTGGGCCAATGTGTGAGCGGGAAGCAGATGAGTGAGACGCTCCAACGAGCGCTGTCAGCGGTGCGGGGGCCTAGTCCTGGAGCTAAGAAGCTACTCAACATACCGGAAGATGGAGGTAAGACTTGCTTAAGTTTAGTTTTATTCCTACACTAGCTTTTGCCCGCGACTTCGTACGCGCTAAGATGTAAAACGAAAAAATAAGTTTTTTCCCATTCCCGTGGGAATTTCGGGAAATCCTTTTGTAGTGCTCCCCTACACTCCCCACGGGAACTTGAAGGCCAAAATTTCAGTTTTATACGACCAGTAAAACGAAAAATCGATCCCGTAGAACTGAATATATAAATCCCGTTTTTTTCCTTATCCCGCGGGAATTTCCAAAAAACCTGAAATTAGTTTCTTAGTTTTGTAATCACCTACTTTTGTATCAAATTTGAAGAGTCTGGTTATTATAGTTACTGAGATACCGTCACTCGGAATCGAATATATAATTCCCGTTTTTTCCTTATCCCGTGGGAATTTCCAAAAATCCTTTCTTAGCGGATGCCTACGTCATAACATCTACCCGCATGCCAAATTTCAGCCCGATCCGTCCTGTGGTTTGGGCTGTGCGTTGATAGATCACTATGTCAGTCACCTTTGAGTTTTATATATATAGACGATGGTCTGAGAGCAAAGAAAACTTTAGAATGTACCAGCTTCTCTTTCAGCGCAGAACGCAAAAGCCCTTCGAGGGAATGGGCGAGGATCTTAGGAATCATATTATAGGCAATGCGGCTAGCATAGCAACCTATCATTATTCTGATTCTCCTTTTCTCCTACACACCCATATACATTTTTTTGTCGATTTTGCGTACGTGTAACAGTAGTGCTTACTTTGAAAGTGCTCCCGTAGAGGGATCGAAACGCGTCAGTGTTTGTGTGGTGTCAGAGATAATTAGGTTTTTGGAATTTATATAGGGAGGGTTGCATGAAAAACATAATATATTTTGAATTTGCTTGGTTATCTTGCACGTGAGTAGCGGAGTAGCAAGGTTAATATTTTTCGTTCTTACCCCGAGCTCTGTCTAGGGGTAGACGGAGCCTAAGAAAAAGCCACGCTAAAAGCCAAGGGGAATCAAAATAGTGATGAGCTAGCCGCTTGGCCTACAACGTGATAAAAAAGCAACGACAATCAAAACGACATAAGCTCCCTTAAAGCAATCTATGGCGGCCATAATATAATCTTGTCCACCACGACATCTATTACGAATTCTTTCCAACTTTTCTCGGCAAAAATTAAAGGGAACGAGAAACGACTCCTGGTGCTTAATTACTCGACATTTTTGACTCTTGTCATTAAGAAGGAGTTCACAAATCCCGTAAAACTTTGCGATAGATCAAGTTGGCCCGTTATTAATTAAGGAACTCTGTAATTGTGGAGCTCAGGTGGCCTTTTGTCTGTCGGCCAACTTTTTTGGGATTCTTGAGGCTTTTAGTTCGCTTTAGTAAATCTTCTATCTCGCTTTCTCATACGTGAGAAAACGAAACAACCGAAATCATAGATAGCAATTTAAAATTTAGTGCTCAAAAGAGGTGTTCTCTAAGAAATGTTCCGAAAGCTCATGGTGAGTTGATAATGTAACGAAAGTTCTACCGAAGATTTCTGGTATTGAAAGTTTTCCAATTAACTTGCTTGCGACACTGTAGACTCCTAAATAATAGAAAGCTAAGATGAGCAACTAATTATTCCCGTTCAAAATTGTTGCCATGTTCTAGCAGTAAAAGCAGTCTGATTAAGTTTCCTCTGTTGTACGCTACAACTGTTCTGTAATCCACAATCTACCCTTCAACAAGTAAGATATTGCAACATTCCTTAAGTGAAGTAAATTGCGAACTGCAATAATGATTTACTTGCATATGTAGATCTTAGGAATTATGTTATAGGCAATGCGGCTAGCAACCCATCATACACACACAGTAACAGTTGCGCTCACTAAACTTTGATAATAATGCCGTAGAGGGATCGAAACGCGTCAGTGTTTGTGTAAGGGATAAATAAGTTTGTGTTATTTATATGTGTTTTATGTGGCAGTAGTGGAGGGAGGGTTTGCATGAAAAACATACATATTTCGCACAGGCTAGGTTATCTTGCACGTGACTAGTGGAGTAGCAAGGTAAATATTTTGTCGATGGACTTCCGCAAAGTAACGCCTGATTCAATAAAATATTCAAAAGATTTTACAAAAAAATTAGTAGCTCTAATGACTGCTACTAATTCGCCGCCATTTTTAAAACGAACGCAACTCTTTCTTACTTGTTCATTTACTAATTATAGCGCAGCAGTTGCGGAGCAGTGGACTCACTTGAAATTTTTATTTGACACTAACTTTGCTTGCAATACGTATGACATTAAATTTGTACTTCCAGCAATACATACCCAAATCACAAATCACGTCTACAGACATAGCCCGGGGTAACAAGACCTAATGGCCACGGTTAGCATGATTGTAGGCGTATACGTGGAAAGGGAATCGAAATAGTGATGGGTGGCTAGCCGCATCGCCTATAACATGATTCCTAAGATTTCATGTGTGGCTTGTAGCATTGGCGCGGAACGACGCAACTGGTACATTCTATGTTTTTCCATTACTCCTAGACCAGCATGGAAGTAATAATCTGGAAATAACAATACAATACAATACAATACAAATACTCTTTATTGAACACCACAAATCAGTACAAAACAATACAGAAACAAAGAACAAAGTAGACAATAGGCGGTCTTATCGCTTAATAGCGATCTCTTTCAGACAACCAATGCAAGAAATAAGTCGGAGACAGTTTAAGTAGGTGGCGGAAACAAATAGACAGGATAAACGCAGGGATAATAAAAACAACAATATCAACATAAATATAATACATAGCTAAGTAAATAAAATAAAATAATACATACATATATACATAAAATACTTAAGATAAAATAAATGTGAGAAGCAATGAAAAATAAGAAGGCCATACAACAGATAAGGATTTGATCAGAAGCAAAGAGAACATATGAGGTACTAAAGACAGGGAGTGGATTAAATTAGTGATAAATAGTGAGATTTGAGTTGGTTTTTAAAAATAGGTAGACTTTTAGCTCGTCGTAGGTCTACAGGAAGGGAATTCCACAGGCGGATAGAGGTCATAGTAAAGGAGTCATGATAGAACTTAGAGGAAGAAGAAGGAACAGCAAGGAGGAGATTTTAACCTTTGTCAAAGATAGCTACATTCAAACATTTTAATTAAATCTGAAATTCGAGTGCTAATTGTTGTTTCTGTAAAACAACAAATTTTGTCACATACACACATTTGTTATGTATTTATAATGTATATAAGCTGTTTTTGCTGACTGTGCTTACGTTGTCATACAGCATAAATACGTCCCCATCGCTGGACCTTAACTTCGCGTTTGATGTATTTCACCAATGCTTCCTCATAGCCACCAAATTTCGTCACACTTGGAGGAACCACCAAATAATCTTTATCAAAACACTTTTCACACACTGTGGCGGAAGAACTGTGTCTAAATACCGCACATAAGGGTCTATAGGTATTTCCCCATCTATATTTAACCACGGTGACACAGCCGTCTGTCCAAAAGGCCTCCAGTAAGGACTTTTTGCGAGACTGATTGCTGGTATTAGTCAGCGCGTTTTTTCACCGGTCCCGGCGATTTACTAGAGTAGGTATTACGTTGATAAAACTTTGATTAAGGAAAGAAATTTGTTAAGGGTTAATGAATTAGGAGTAAGATGTTTTTTGAGTGATGAGAGGCAGGTCAAATGAAAATTAAGGTAATCTGTTAATTCATTGTTACTTCCATGCTAATCTGGGAGCGTGGGAACTTTAGCCTATTCATATTTTGCTAAGCCTTCTCATTCTGAAAAGCTGCCTGTACCTATACAGGCTGGAGATGATAATGATGAAAAGCTACATGATATTACCACTCCATTTCTTCGAATCCCGTTACAACACACCTGTTAGAACTCCGTGTGCGCTTACAAATAACCCGTATGAAAACCCCGCTCAAGAAAGAATCCAACAATTTTCAGCGTATCAAAATTCAACGCTACCTTATTTGAACCGTTAAATTTAACCGGTAAATAGCTAAAAGAGCACCCGGAACAATGCGTTAAGGGGCCGTCGCATAATTCCGTAGTTATTCAAATTGAGACGATAACTATTCCGGTACGAGTACCGCGGTGCAGCGATTTTGCGGGACACAGAGGTGATAGACGTGCCGAACAAGATTTGACATACTTTTTCTAGGTCTCAGAAGGGTTCGTATGTATGTATGTATGTAAACCCTTTATTGTGCAAATTAAACAAGACAAATACAATTGACAAACACTGAGATACATGCACAAAGGCGGACGTATCCCTTTAAGGTTTAGGGTTCGTTTCTTCTTCATTTGATTCTTGATTCATTTGGTAGTACCTATCATTTGAAAAACAGCGCGTTCTCTCGTCCCTGGTGAGCAGTAGATGTTCCACGGGAGTTTGCAATTGTGTCGCACAGACACATCATTCAAACAGATGACGCTAGGCTACAAAAATTCGCATAGTAACAAGGTTACATGACAGCTAGTAACAGGTAGAAACATTCGAAGCCTTACTCACGTGCTATGGGATGGTGTAGCGGTGTAGCACGCTTCTCGGCCATAGCTTTACTTTTCGGGGTTTTTTATGTGTTTTCATTTTATTGCTAGTATCGTTTAGAAATTACATTTTTTTAATACTGTCCTTAAAGCTAATTCGATAAGAAGTATGCGTCTGTTACCTCCTTTTTTATACAACTCAGACTAAAAGGGACAACAAGGTAGTATATTTTAATATTTTGCTAACCAAACTCTACAACTGTGTGTCCGCTAATTTACAAGTTCTAGCACCTGAAAGTTTTACCGAGAAATTACACAGTGCATTATACATTGCTCGCTTTCTTAGACTAGCTCCAACCGTGATGTAATAAGCGGGTAATGTATGCCGTGCAAATGGGGAATAGAGTGAAATTTGAATGGAACTTGGTATCGGAAGGAGTTATGCAGATTCGCGGGAATCTTATGGAAATGAAGTAAGGCCATGTTGAACTTTATTTGTTTTAGTGGCTTTATTAAGGTTAATTAATTTACAGATGCGTTACTGTATTTTTGGTAATAAAGTCAGTAGGAGTAAAGAAAAAACATAGAATGTACCAGTTGTTACTCTTCCCGCGCACATGGTAAAAGCCCATCGAGGGCACGGGCGATAATCGTAGGAATCATGTTATAGACGATGCTGCTAGCAAGCCATCACTGTTTTGATTCCCCTTTCCACCTATACGCCCACAATCATGCTAAATGTGGCCTTTAGGTATTCTTTTTTCACTTTTTAATCTACATACATACATATATTACAAAGCGGAAAGATTTGATTGCTTGTTTGCATAGGCTCCGAAACTAAGGGGACCGAATCGAAACATTCTTTCATAGTTAGAATCCTACATTATTTCTAACGAAAATCCTACTAATATTTTAAATGTGAAAGTTAGTGAGTATGTTGGGATGTTTGTTACTCTTTCACGCCAGAACGGCTGGACAGATCTGGATGAAATTTGGAACATAGATAGATTATAGTCGAGAATAACACATAGGCTATAGGATATATTTTATCCCGGAAAATTGCGTAATTCCCGCGGGATAGCGATAAACGAATTATGAGGCGGTTTGCTTCATCCTTCCTAATGCGAACTGCTAGGGAATGGAATTCGCTCCCATCGTCTGTATTTCCGGACAGATACAACCTAGGGCTCTTCAAGGCTAGAGTGAATAGGCTATTACTGAACCAGTGAGTTACACGTTTGGCCTCATCTGCACCTTCCACCAAGTGAGATAGAGGTCAATCACTGGTCAGTTTGTAGTAAAAAAAAAAAAAAAAAAAAAATATGCAGACGAAGTTGCGGGCAACAGCTAGTAGGCTATATTTAATTCTTCGCAGGCGAACTCGCAGGCAACAGCTTCTCATTCTATATTTCCATCATTAGCGATCCCCGAGCACTAAAAACCATAAAAGCACCATCTGACAGCAAACCTGATTGGTTCTGGGAAGTGTTATACAACAGTGATAGAGCAGTTACAGCACCGGAAGCTGATTGGTTGTAAACAAACGAGTGATATACCGGTGTTGATAATTACGATGTTTTAGGGGTCCCTAGGCAGGTAACGTAAGTTACCAATTGTAGAGAAGGTTTGACCGCTGTTGTGAAGAACGCAACATCAATGAATTACTTTTTAACAGACTTCAAAAAAGGAGGATTGTTCTTTTTTTTTGTTACCTCATAACTCGGTCAGTTATTTTTTTAGTTGGCATGAAGATATAGAAGAGAATAGTTCCAGTTTTTAATTCTTAACTTTAGAACGGGACAAAAAATACATACTTAGGATTACTAGGTTTTTTTAAATGCTAGGTTAAAATTTCAATCTATTCTTCTATAGGTACTAATATAGGTATTATTATAAAGCGGTAAAGTTAGTGAGGTGGTCAGATGATGAAGAAGAAGAAGACGAAGAAGAAAAATGTGTTCAATGTTAGTAATACTTTAAAAAAGTTTCATTCTAAATTTTAAAATAGCTACCTAATAATTTTATCACAATCAATAATAGCCACAACTATTTTGATATCATTTTCCATATGTATGCCCTCAATCTTGCTCAACGTGGCCTGTAGATCTTGTTCACCCCGTAAGGGACGAAGACATGATTTGTGTGTATGTAAATTATGCAGAACCCCTTGCTCTCAAGTCGGTTTCTTTTTTTCATCTCTGGGGTTTGTCAGTTGTGTTGCCGCGTAAACAAAGCTGTTAGATTTGTTTGTTTAAAAAGGGCTGTTATTGTTAACGTTTCAAGGAACAGTTATAAATTAAACTAACCGAGACGCGCGTCATTTAGAATTAAGTGAGACAGTTATAATATAGTTGCCAGCTGCGAAAAGATTTGGCGGTAGCGTTGCAATTTTATAAGTGTAAACTAGCAAAATTAGTAGAATCGTCCAATCAATGGTCGAGTAAAGGTGCGACCACACCGGTGCGTGAAAGACGGTGCGTTTACCCAACATAATGTATGAAAAAACGGTCTGAAAACGTGACGCCTACGACACATCACAGCGTTACGCGGCGGTGTGATCGCTCCTTTAAGTGACACTGGCAGTGGAATATATTTTGATTCCCCCGGAGAATATATTCCAAAATTCGATTTTCGAAGTTCGTGTTTTGTCGTTTCGCTCACGCTGATGTCCATTAATATGAACTTCGAAAATTGAGTTTTGGAGTAGCCTCCCAGGTTAGTCGGCTTTGAAATAGAATCCGTTTAAAATATAAATGACTTGAATGCAAATAACAATTAATTTTAAAATCTACTATAAACGTTGTAACTAATAGAAAGCGAGAATAAACAAAGTTCCCACGTACTTTCGCTCAGTACCATTTGTATGGTAACTGTTTGTTTTCAATTCCGGCAGCCACACAATCTTTACATACAACTTTTATGTACCTATGTATATGTAACTAACTAGTATGATATTAAAATTGGGTAGATACAGCAAGAAATTAAAAGGAATGAAACCTAAAATCAACCTTGTTAACTAAATTCATGATTTCTAATAAAATAAATAACCGGTTAAAAAACATTCGAATTTTCATTCCAATTAGGTACCTACTCTATAGTTTTTAATTTCACTCTAAAATTACATGACAAAATTGTAATGAAAAATTTTTAAACTAATGGAATTGAGTAGTTCTAAACGTGCATTAACTAGGTATTCTTTTTAGTGTCTTCTATTGTCTTAGATGGCTCTTCTTTTATTCCTTTACTTTTTGACTTTTTTATCGTTACGAAAAAAGTTTCCAATACTTTTATTTATTTGAAAATAAAAAATACAGTAACAGTACAAACTATTGCGCTGAAAATTTCAAATACCAAAAACAAATAGGTAATAAAAATACAGTTATACATAGAAAAAAAACACCAAACTACTTTATACAATTAATGTTTTGTATAGTCCGGCGGCGTCAGCGCCCTATTTTTTCTAACCTTTCTAACTAGATATTTCTACCGTAGTAAATTAAAAATATGGGCGTTTCTTTGTAATTGTACGCTAGATCGGCCATTGCTAATCGATGTGATTACGAGCACAGACATACTAGGAAGATAGACTTCGTAAGTGCATTACAACAAACAAAAAAAATGCGTGCAGACTTCCATGCTGGTCTGGGAGCAAGAAAAAAACATAGGATGTACCAGTTGCTTGTCTACCCGCGCAGATGGTAGAAGCCCATCGAGGGAATGGACAAAAATCTTAAGAATCATATTATAGGCGATGCGGCTAGCAACCCATCACTATTTTGATTGCTCCTTTCCACCTATACAAACACAATAATGCTAAACGTGGCCTTTAGGTCTTGTTACCTTGGGCACTGTCTACCCCGTAAGGGATCAAGACGTGATTTGTGTGTGTGTGTGTGTGTGCGTGTGTGTATAAAAATTGCGACTCGACCCTACCACTGCCACTCGGAATTTTTATCTTTTAAAAAGGCGGCAAATAAACGTATCTTATGTCCCTATCCCAAATTTCAAGAACCGTTAAAGAGTTTCGTCCGCCAGAATTTCAGTACCAGATTGGTGTTTTGTCATCCGACTTACAAAAGTAGGCAAAATTTCAGCTCAATCGGTTGAAGATATCTGCTTCAAAATTGGATTGCCAGATTCCATACAAACATACGAGCAAGTTAAATAAAAGTTTTTTAAAACGTTTGTTTTCCTTTTGCCGCACGCAAGGCAGGTTGACTTGCGTTGTCTGCCTCCACGGTACGTCTGTGGTTACCAAACTTTACTAACTACGAAAATAAATTAGTCTTTGTGCTCTGACCGATATTTTGCGCAATCGAGAGCGAGGGAAATGGGCAACGCCATTAAAATAAACTAACTTGCGTTCAACCATCAATCATCAGGTTAGATTATAATTTGCTTGTCAACAATCTTGTAAAAAATGACTTTTTCCACAAGGTACGACAAATTGTCTAATTTTCATTGTCACTTGTAATCTTTTATGAAAATTTCAACTAAATCGGTCCAGCCTTTTAAGCGTGAAAAGTTAACAGAGTTACTTTCGTATTTATAATATTAGTGGAGACGAGCTTCTGCCCGCGACTTCGTCTGCGTAGAATTATACATAAAAACCTTCCTCTTGAATCACTCTATCTATTAAAAAAACCGCATCAAAATCCGTTGTGTAGCTTTGAAGATATAAGCATACATAGGGACATAGGGACAGAGAAAGCGACTTTATTTTATACTATGTAGTGATAGTGATAGTGATAGTGATAGTGATAGTGATACAAAGTTTTCAAAGACACTGTCATAATAAATTAAAGTGTCAAAAACAAATTGAAGGAGGTTAGCAAAGTTTTTAATTCCCAAATTATATGAGAGGATTAGTAAGCTGTGAAATTGACAAATTGGTTTCAGCGGAGTGAGTTGGGACAAACAAGTATTCAGCGCCTTGCCGGTAAGGCTGGAGCTTTGGCTTGAGCGGAGAGAGCTTGCGTAAACAATACATTAACAATCGGTGTGCTGTTGGCAACATACACAAAGAAGTTCTAAGCCTTCTGTAGAACAGGAAGACGCATTGCATTTTGCTACAGATTTGTTAAAACAAATCCATTAATTTCTTCTTAGGCACATGTTTTATTTAAAAAATGAAAATATACATGTACATAGGTACTCCCCCGCGGCATTGAGCCAAAGATGCTGGCAGCATTTCCCCGCTGTATTGCAATACTAATCCGCTGTGCGAGGAAGCTGCCAGCTCTTTGGTCTCCGTTGCAGTCCATCAGCCTCTTAGACATTGCCTTAATTAACACATGCGCACTGGGACCCCACGGCCCTAAGGTCTCAACCATGTTCTCCATTAATTACATAAACAACTTATCTTTTTATGGTGTGGAAAATGTGTCTTATGTATCCTCCCGGTACGGAGTTATCGATGGAACGTAGAGCTCTCCCGCGACGGCAAGCACGCTAAAAATCTGCCTTGAAGAAGACAGCGACACGTTCCCGAATTGTTCGAAGCCACGCCGCTCCACGATCGCGTCCATCCGCTGTCTCTTTTTTAACGCATGAAAAATGTGCCTTATTCATTTCCGCGCTCGGAGCAGCGACGGGGGTATGACAGACCCCAACCCACTTCCTTCGCTAACGGAAGGAAAACGTCTAAAAACTGAAACGCTCCTTACCATGACCTGTGAGCGATACGGGAGCACTTGGTGTCACCGCAACGCCCACTGGCCTCCCCGAGTGCCGATGAGCAGGCTCGGGATTCCCCGCCCTTCCGCCGGTGATCGTTTGGATCCGCTCCGTGTGTGACCTAGCCTTACCTAACCCTGTCGCCGCAGCCGCGACATTTGTCTCATTCAAATTCGAGTTACGACACCTAATGCGACTCCGCGCGCGCAAGTTTGATGAAGCAGCAGCGTTCGCGTTGCCGAAACATGACTTTGAAATCTTGAGACACTTTCTTAACTACGTAACTCGGCGTTCTTTTATGTAAGTAAGTAAGTAAATGCTTTATCTAAATATATATATAACTCAAAGGTGACTGAATGACTGACATAGTGATCTATCAACGCACAGCCCAAACCACTGGACAGATCGGGCTGAAATTTGGCATGCAGATAGATGTTATGACGTGGACATCCGCTAAGAAAGGATTTTGATCAATTCTACCCTCTAGGGGATAAAATAGGGAATGAAAGTTTGTATGAAACTTTGTCAATTTTAAACCGATCGGGCTGAGATTTTCCATGAGACTAGCGGGATAGCGATAAGCGAATTCTGCGCGGACGGAGTCGCGGGCAACAGCTAGTTGTACAAATATAAAGAAACATATACAATTCACAAAAAAATAAAAAAATATGCACAAAGGCGAACTTATCCCTATAAGGGATCTCTACCAGTTAACCTTTGAGTAGATGAGAGCATTAAACGAGGGACCGACAAAGTGTAAGCTAATTCCAGATAGTGAAAGTCACAATAGAGGGTACCATATCTAAGTGCAATAAACAAAACATAAAGTAAACTACTAAATTTCATTATTTATTTATTTATTTAATGCAATTCACATGTCACAGGTACAATAGAAAGACGGCAATTATGCACAATGTAACATATGAAACCCTGTTGGGCGCAGCATTTTGGAGAGGAAGAGATAGGCCGAAGTTACATAACAGAAATGAATTGTGTATTATTATGTAATTGTGTATTACGTATACCTTACATTATGTGAAACTTAGAGAAAGACTTAAACTACACCATAAAATAAACTATTTCAAAAATGAGTGTCGATTATTACACACATGCATACATACAAAATACAATAAGAGTACACACATACAATATCTAAGAAGATGGTGTGAGCCGTATCTTCCTCAAGCCTTCCTTGAACGACGCCACGGAGGCAGACTGCCTGATGGAGGTCGGTAACCGATTCCACAGCCTAGCAGAGTGAACTGTGAAGGATTTGGAGTAAGTTTTGGAAGATTAAGGACAGGCCAAAAGGAGATTAGCATTCGACCGTAGCCGATGCTGGCTACCGGCAGCCAAATAGCTGAATCGCTCGAAAAGATACATAGGAGCAGAAGGATTAAAAAGAATGTTGAAAAGTAATGACAAAAAATTGATTTATGTGATACTAGCATTTGCCCACGACTTCGTCCGCGTAGAGTTAGACTTACATTAGACAGCTACGACCTGCATGTTGTAGCGTAATTTTTTTTTCTTTACGTATGATTACTCAGTTAATGCGGGAAGTTTTTTTTTATTTAGTATTTTGTTACGAACAAAAAAATGGGAAAGCATCTGTAGTGTAACAAATTAATCCAAACACAAATGTGTATCGATTACTCTAATTCCCGACCTGTGCCCAAGAGCTTTCGAAAAAGCTTTCTGCCTTACATATGGGCCCAATTGATTTATCCCCTAATACTGACTTACCCCATTATTTAACCCCTTAATTAGGGGGTCTATTCTTCAACGCTACGTGTCGAATGTGTAAAGTATTCGATATGTCTTTGTCGACGAGCCATCGACTGGTGAACTATTCTTTTCGTGTGCAATGGTGTTATTACATATCATTGATGCTATGAGAAGTTAATGCCACCACAAGCTGCTCATTTTTAAAGCTTTTATTTAACAAGCAAGCATTTATGAAGAGATTAATGAATGTGGATGAAGTGAAAGAGGTATGTCAGGTAGCAAGTGGAAGACGTCTCTGCCTAGCCCTGTGAGAAAGAGGTGGGACGGTACGGTCAAATTTGACACAAACACTACACGAACACTTCTAGTGGTTGGATGGCCTTTCTAAGTAGGTAACAGTTAGGATAGGTTTTATAGGTCTAGGGACTGGCTGGTTTACGGACTGGTTGGTTCGTGTTTGTCGTCAAGTTTTATAAATCGAACACTCGTTCGATTTTATTCGATTTATGTTTAGAACTTGAGGGCAGACGAGAGATCTGCTTGAAGCAGGAACCAAACCGTTTCCCTGGTATTACGTTCAATTTTATCAAAGCTGAATAAACAAAGTATTAGTGTAATGCCATTGCATTTCTATTTAAAGTATTTAGGCCTTGAGCAACTAAAATTTGTTTAGGACGCATCCAAGAGTGCTCCACAGTACACCGATGCAAGTAGATACAGTCGGCAAAGAGTTTATATTAATGAAAAATTTGACAAAAAATTACTTTTTACTCGCCTTACCAAACATGATCAACAAAGAGCGTTAAATCGCAAGAGAAATTATTTTAGGAATTCAACATTATTCTTATGAAAAAACTACAGGGCTCTTGGAGTACCTCATGTACCAGTAGTTTACCCTCCACGCCGGAACACAGCAGCGCAAGCACCGCTGCTTGGTGGCAGTAACGAGTAAGATCTTCCACAAGATCCTACTATCCGTGCTTGCCTTATTTACAATCCACACTGAAACTTGGAAATACTTCAAATCAACCCAATAAAAATCCTGTAAAATGGTTTTGCAATGGAATTTCCATGGCAATAGCACACAACACGTATTGTGGGCCCTGTCCCTGTGACGTGGACGCATGTGGGTCATCAATTCTGGCCGACTACTAAACGCGAGGGTTGAGGGTCCATGAGACCACAATGTAGCTTGGACCTCGGGTGTTTCATTAAATTCAAATGCGCATAGCTGTCTACGATTACGTTAATATTTACTTAGCTCTAAAGAATTGCTTACAATACAATTACAAAACTGAAAGACCCATAGACATTAGATATAACATAGGCAACGCAAAATATTCATATCCAAGGAATAGGCGAAAATCTTTGGAATCATGTTATAGGCGCATCGGGTTGCAAGTCTTGCAACCCATCGCCATTTTGATTCCCCTATCCACCTACACGCCCACAATCATGCTAAACGAGGCCTTTAGGTCTTGTTACCTTAGGCCCCCCCGTAAGGTATAAAGACGTGATTTATGTTTATGTATATGTCTAATGTCTACTAGAGCCTAAGGAAACAATACCTATGTTTAGCATAAAATTGTGGTAAGTAGTAGTTGAATCAAAATAGTGATGGGTAGCTAGCTGCATCGCCTTTAACATGATTCCTACCTCGATGGGCTTTTAGCATCGGTTTCTTCTTTGCTCCCAGACCAGCAGAAGATCAACCCCCTTATTCATAAACGCGCTATAAGCTTCTGCTAACTTAGCAATCGTTTGTCCTTATCTGTGAAAGGTAAATGTCAAAGTGACAGATAAGGACAAACGATTGCTAAGTTAGCGGAATCCTACAGAGCGTTTATGAATAAGGGGGCTAATATCTAAGAAGCATATAACATAAATAAAGTAAGCATAAAACTCCACTTGGAAATTGAACATCTTCATAATTACCAACAACAATAGCGAGCAACAATAGTAAATTGAAACACGCCGTTAACGTTATTTTACGATCCTTTCATACCGTAGCGTATAGCCAACGATTCTTAATATAAAGAACAATAGAGTTTATGGCTTTGAAATCCATTCATGTCGTTGTGTTGGCATGATTGCTCGGGCGTCGTGTTTAGTGCGGTATGAAACTTGTTTGATGGTGCTACCAACATTAGTTTGCCAACTAGGAATGGCGACGATGAAAGTAACTGGCAATAAGCCTTATTTCTATTGAAAACTATTAAAATTTCACAAACGTTCAAGAGATTGTTTCTTTTTTATTGCATTTCTAGCGACCCGGCTTCGCACGGTATATTATGCGTGTATTGTATTAAAAAAAGACCGCATCAAAATCCGTTGCTTAGTTTTAAAGATCTAAGCTTACATAGGGACAGACAACGGAGAGCGACTTTGTTATTATACTGTGTAGTGAAAACAACTGAATTATCAACTTTAAAGTCAATATTAATTTATAAATTAAATTATTTATAACTGACTTGAATGGCGTTAAATACTTTATGATAATTTGATTTTTAAGTATTAGGCAGACGTTATTTAACAACTTGTGCTTGCCCGCGAATTCGTCTGTATAATTTCTCGGGTTTAAAACTATTCTGTCCTTCCCAGGGTCAGCTATCTCCATACAACCTTTTTACTCTATCGGATGAGTAGTTTACGCGTAAAAGCGTAACAAACAAACTCACATCGGGAGCCAAAAACCGGGTCACTCCCCGTAGTAAGTTGTATGAAAGTTGACCCGGTTTTTTTGCTTCCGAGTATAATTATGATGTTATTTGTAAATATAGTGAAGCGGCTTGCTAACCTTTAGCTGGAACCGCAAATTTGAACCTTGAAATCTAATTAAGGTTGGATTGCAAGTGTTTATTGCGGCCCATTATCGCGAAGCAATAAATCCGGCTCGCAGGACCAATAAAACTGAAAAGCGCGCGAAATGCAAGCCGCCATTATTAAGTGTTGCCAGCTACATGCGTAGTTCGGGCGGAACTATTCGAATTAAACTTTTAAAAGGTTATTTTATGTGGGAAATTAAGATGTGCGTTTCAACGTTGTTGCTTTTTGGATTTAAATTGGTGCTGGTGTTTTTAACGTACGTTTTAAGTGGTAATGAGGGGAATTGTTTTCATCGTTAATTATTTAAGTATCATTGCTTCAGTATATGACGTTTTAATACTAGTTCTAGCTCGAGTTCAAATCCCATCCGGAACTCAAAAAAACTTTATTCGTTTATTTAAAATCTAGCTGTTCCCCGCGGCTTCGCCCCCGTTCCAGTTTTTTTTGATTTATATGTTTTTTCTCTCCATAAAATATTACAAAAGCTTGAAGGAACCTGAAAAAAAATAGCCGAAATGGTTCACCCGTTATCGAGTTTTGCGCTTAGCAAAATTCATTTTTAATCACGTAGCTAGAAAAGGTGTTTATAAGACGTCGCTGTGTGTGTGTGTGTGTGTCTATCTGTACCATCATAGCTCTTAAACCGATGGACCGATTTCACTGCGATTTTCTCATTCGAAAGCCAGTTTCCTTGCGGTATTTCTAAGCCATGTTTGGTAAAAATCGGTCCAGCAGTTTGAAGATCATCAGCTCTTTTCCAATGATGTAAGGCATTTTAAGCAACAAAAAAAAAATTGACACGGTTTAATTACTCGATTAATGCGTGGGGGGCTTTGATTTTATTTTTATTAAACATACACATAAATACACAAACAGGTAGACAGAGTCTAAGGTAACAGGTACCTACGGGCCACATTTAGCAAGATTGTGGGCGTATAGGTAGAAAATGGAATCAAAATAGTGATGGATTGCTAGCCTCATCGCCTATAACATAATTCCTAATATTTTCGCCCATTCCCTCGATGGGCTTTTACCATCTGCGCGGGTAGAGAAGCAACTGGTGCATTCTATGTTTTTTCTTTGCTTCCAGACCAGCATGGAAGATTTTTTTTAAATGTTATTATTTATGTACATGGGATGCCCTATCTAATCTTAGCCCTCTAGGCTGACAACTGTAATTCTCTGGTTTCACGCAAGTCCATGGCTGGTGATGCTACCTACCATTATTATTGGCCAGCTATGAGTCATAACTTCCATGCTGGTCTGGGAGCAAAGAAAAAACAGAATGTACCAGCTCTTTCTCTTCCCGCGCTGTATAACCCATGGAGGAAATGGGAGAAAATAGGAATGTTATAGGCGATGCTAGCAACCCATCACTAATTTTGATTCCAATTTCAACCTAAACGCCCACAACCATTATTGTTACATTAGGCTCTGTTTGGGATAAAGAAGTTTGTGTTTGTGTGTGTCATCAGTATCACTATCACTACAGTATAAAATAAAGTCGCTTTCTCTGTCCCTATGTCCCTATGAATGCTTATAACTTCAAAACTACACAACGGAATTTGATGCGGTTTTTTTTAATAGATAGAGTGATTCAAGAGGAAGGTTTTTATGTACAATTCTACGCAGACGAAGTCGCAGGCACAAGCTAGTAAGTCATAAAATTACCACCAATAAGCTGGCAACACCAGAGGGGGATTCAATAATGCATATTGTCAACAGAAACAACAATAAAACTAAGCAATAGGAATAAACCGTAACGAGCCAACTCCTAAGCGCTTCGGGCCGAGATTTTAGGGTTCCGTGAGTTTCTAATGTGAACCTAATGACAGTGAAAACCATGTACAGTCCGTGAGCAAGTCGTGAGCACCCTGGGCATAATGATATCCCTCAGAATCTGCCAGGAAATCATTAACCGATGCCCAGGGTGCACCGGACCAAGCTCTTCCCCTCGGACGGATCCAAAAACGAACCGCAACTCTTGACCACACGCGGAGGTAACCCGACTTGCACGCATTTTATAACCATGTTATCTTTAAAACAAGAGAGAAGTGTCCATTACTGGTCCTTGGCAGCTTTAAGAGTCCAACACTGGTGCCATCACATCACCCTAACAGATACTCATTTACGTTATTTATTCAATCAAAGAGTACTTAAAATAAATAACTGCAATACTAATAATTTATAGTAATATTCATATTTTATTTTTTGTTTAATAAAAATGAAAACTTTGCAAAATGCGCTAATTCAAAATACCAAAAAACACTTCAGAAAATAAGTTAATGTTTGCATGCCGATTTATTTGGTTAGACGTGTCGCCGGACATCAACACTAAATACTAGATCACTTTTTAACCATGTCTAAAGCAAAATAAATTATTTCATTTCATTTCATTTCATTTCATTACGGAACCACACGCTCGAGCTCGTCTCACCCGCTCCCACTTTTTCAACTCGCACTGTCACGAAGTTGTCCGAAGTCGACCGAACTCGTCCGAAGTTGTCGCGACACATCTGCCGCTGAAACTGATTCCAATTTCAAACTAAGAAACTTGGCGAAAGTTGCAGTAGGTTCGGCACGTATGGCTGTAAAAGTTGTTTAATGATGTTCATATATTACTGTCGGTGTTTAATACAAGGTTATACATTGTTACGAACTAATTTTAACGGATGAGAACGCGTTTAAGTTAATATGGGTTTATGTACGAAGTTTAACTCTGACGTAGTGCCTCATTTGTTTTCGTAAGTAACGGATGTTCGCAATTTGAATACCTACGCTTTTATTTGACACGTATCGCTGCTTCTCTGTGCTGTTAGAGAATTTAGTTTTATTTTGTTTAATCAGACAAAACAAGCTGTAGAAATACGACTTGCAAGACTTGCCCCAAGCAAAGAGCTTGAGTCAATTAAACCTGCAAATAGCCCTCATACGGACCAAACAACAACGTAATAAAACTAAGTTTTTATTAAAAAAAAATTTTTTTTGCTGATTGTTAATACGACATAATTTCTAGACAATCCAATCACTTTCTTGAACTGGTTCAAACTGGTGAAAATCAAACAGCTCAAGTAAATTATAATTATAAGCTTTTAATAAATACACAGGCGGTTAACCACTAAAGGTATTATTTCGTAAGTTGGAACTAAATTCAAAAATGTCGTAAAAAAAACTAGAGCGGCGGCACCAGTAATGGACAAGGACCCAATGCACATCATTATCATCATCGTTATCTCCACCCTATATACGTCTCACTGCTGGGCAGAAGGCTCCCTCGACAATAATGCACA
The DNA here is from genome assembly GCA_932294345.1 of Pandemis cinnamomeana. Taxonomy (NCBI): domain Eukaryota; kingdom Metazoa; phylum Arthropoda; class Insecta; order Lepidoptera; family Tortricidae; genus Pandemis; species Pandemis cinnamomeana. Next base: position 7,460,358 of record OW028726.1, on the reverse strand, counting down.
ACAACTCTTATTTAAAAGAAACGAAGGGCAACAGTCATTTTATAATATTTATTACTGTCTTTAAATTAAGAATAAAGTGTCCATTACTGGTGCTGGTCTGCTTCAAGTGTCTAACACTGGTGCCAGCAAGCTCCCTTTCCTTGCTCAAAAAAGTGTTCCAGAAAATAAAATATATTCGACTCCACTGTATTTTTCTCTCTTCGTTTCGAGCCAGTACTGGTCTAACTCCGAGTTGCCTTTCCAGCTATTCGCTATTACTTAGTTGCATTCCCCTCATTGGTCTGTCTTTAAACTTTGATATTGGTCTTTTGAAAAGCTTAGCTTTGAACCGTATAGATTTCGAATAGGATTTAACTGAACCACACTTCGCGGAACCGTCTGTCCTTCCATCCTCAACATCTTGATGGTTGGCAGTCAAGTACCGTGCGTTTTAAACGCAATTTCTTTCCTCGTACGACAAAGATCTGGAACCAACTTCCTGCTGCAACATTCCCTGAGCGGTACAATTTAGGGATCTTTAAAAAGCGAGCCTTCTTGTTCTTCAAAGGGCCGGCAATGCACCTGTGATTCCCCAAGTCTTGCAGGTGTCCCTGGGCGATGGTGATTACTTTCCATCAGGTGACCCGTATGCTCGTTTGCCCCCTCTTATATAAAAAAAACTTCTGCTGTTTGACTGCCTCAGTCATCAGTTACCGCTACCCCTAAATCCCAAACCTTTGTTAATGAATCCTTTTAAACCCCACTTCTTCCTGCGACAGCCAATAAGGTAATTTACCAGTTAATTTGTATAATTAGAAGAGTAATTCCGCTGTCGCCTGTCGCGGTTATTTGTGTCGAGCCAATTCCGCTGATTTGATTAGTAACTTGAGAAAAAGACGGCTGTCATTTGGTGCAATGCAGAAGCGTTTGGAGTTACCTAGTTGCCTAGAAAGTGCTGTGCAATTGCTGAGTTACTTCATCAGTGAGAGTGAGGGAATAGGCGAAAGTCTTAGAAATCACGTTATAGGCGATGCGGCTAGTAACCCATCACTATTTTGATTTCCCTTTTCCACCTATACGCCCTTAATCATGCTAAACGTGGCCTTAAGGTTTTGGTACCTTAGGCCCTGGCTACGGGATAAAGACGTGATATATGTATGTATGTATGTATGTATGTATTTACGGGTGTTCAATACCTATTACCTTTAGACCTTCTATAATAACTACCTCTAAATACAAATTAAGTCGCATGACTTCCGTTATGATCGTAATTTTAACTCCCTTGACTGAACCGCTGTTATTCCAAATCTTGTTCCCATACATTAAATCTCGCTGAAGATTTGAACTAGAACTGTAATTGGATGATTAATTAATACCGGAATCGCAGCTCGGGCCATCGTTCACGGGATTTATTTTGTTCAAAGGCGTCTTATTCGTTGTCAGAGCGAGAGATACTCACTGATAGATTCTTTATCGCACCGGGACATACATTCCCTTTACTGTATTTATGTATGTAAGTATAACTCTTTATTGTACTGTATCTGCCTAGATCGATTTATCACCCCCGAAACCTCCTGCATACTGAATTTCATGAAAATCGCTGGAGCCGTTTTCGAGATTCAGATTGCAGTGTTAGCAGGCTTCCCACTACGTGGATGACATCGTGAAAGTTGCGGGAAAACGGTGGTTGCAGGTGGCGAGTTGTCGTTCATTATGGTGTGCTAAAGGGGAGGGCTCTGTTCTACAGTGGACGTCTTCAGGCTGATGATGATGATGATGATGATGATGATGATGATGATGATGTTGATGAATTACTCGTTTAAAGGTATTAGATAAAATACACGACAAAACAAATGCAAATGCAAATTTGTCTCTAAAAGGGATGCCTACTGAATCGAGAACTCGCAGAACACAAAAGAAAGCAACGCTGGACAAAACTGCGACATTCGCAATAATTTGAAATAACTAGCGCTCGTTATCGTCACTTCCATGCTGGTCTGGGAGCAAAGAAAAAACATAGAATGTACCAGCTGCTTCTCTTCCTGCGCAGAAAGTAAAAGCCCATCGAGGGAACGGCCGAATATCATAGGAATCATGTTCTAGGCGATGCGATTTGCAACCCACCACTATTTTGATTCCATTTTCCACTTATACGTCCACAATCTAAGCGTGGCCTGGTAGGTCTTGTTACCTTAGCCTTTGTCGACCCCGTAAGGGATAAAGTGATTTATATGTATGTATGTACTGCTCGCTATGAAAATTGTTACAGTTGCTAGCTGGTCTTTACGCCCGTGTGTCCTCCGCTCCCTAACCCAAGCGTCACTGTTGACAAACTCTGTTTGCGTCAGAACTTTCCCTCGCTGCCAAATCCCGTCCAATTTTTAATTGTTTATTAAAAAGTGCTGTCGTTGCGTTCACCCTTGTTGCATATTAATAGGATTAGGAGAGGCTTGATGTAATTCGCGCTGAAGAGGGTGTCAATTACCCTCTGCATTTATTAGATACCTAGCTAATCTTTGACACGTTTGTTTAAAAGGCTTAACGAACTCATTTTGTCTTCCTTTTAGTACCCCCCGCGCAAAAATAGGTGTGTCTTAAGTTTGACGTCGACCTCTTTCTCTCCCCCTCTTTCTTTCTCTCTTTCTCTCTCTGTGTGTGTGTGTGACATTTGTAGCTCTCAAGCGAATGGACCGATTTCCTGCTGCGATTTGCTGGTCTGCGAGCAAAGGATAAACATACAATGTACCAGTTGCTTCTCGTCCCGCGCTGATGGTAAAAGCCCATCGAGGGAAGGGCGAAATTCTTTGGAAGCGTGTTTAGGTGATGCGGCTAGCAACGCATTACTATTTTGATTCTTTTCCACCTCATCCAGAATCATGCTAAACGTGGCCTTTAGGTCTTGTTATCTTTAGCCTTGTATGTGTATGTATGTATACTTGATCTAAACCAAATCAACCCGGGGCTGTAATTGGATAACTGGGGTAATATCGCAAATGAACGGTACACGATCCCAGACAGGTTCTAGCTAACCTGAATAAATTAGGTGGTTGATATAAGGTCCATTGTAGCTGGCTAGCAGTTCAGAGAATAAGGAAGCTGGGATAAATTAAACAGGCGAGTTTTCGTGGTGCTAAGATAAGAGACCATGTATGGATGGATGTTTTTTACTCTTTCACGCCAGAAGGGTTGAAATTTGAGACAGATAGATTATAGTCTGGAATAACATAGACTACTTTTTATCCCGGAAAATTGTTTAATTCCTGCGGGATAGCGATAAACGAATTCGATGCAGACGAAGTTGCGGGCAACAGCTAGTAGTGTAAATAACAAAATCATAAAGTCACTAATACCGGGATCCTGGTATTAGTTTTTAATACCAGTATTGAAAAATGACGTAAAATTTCTTGGATACCGGTATTGGAAGCCCTAACTCCAACCGAGCCAGTCGCCAACAATAGTGTGACAGAAACAGCAACTGTTGATAGTTCATTAGTATTACAGTGTTTTACGACAGCATCTGTATCATATAGCAATTAATTTTAGCGGACTGTTGATTTACTCGCCATATAATTCAAGCGCTATGAACCATGCACCGCTTGAAGTGATATACGAGGAAATTGCAGTAAATATTCATGGGACGTATAAGCAACAATATTATGGTAATGCGGAAGTATAGATAATAAACTAGACTTCGAGTTTCATTGTGATTTGAAGAAGTTTATGTGTTTCTAAACGACACTGAAAATTAGAACACAGAAAAATCCGCAAAGTAAAGATGTGGCTGGGAATTGTCGTTCCGTGACGCGTGCTATACCTCCACACCACCCCATGGCAGGTGGGTAAGCCTTCGAATTATTCTATGTTACTAGCTGTCACGTGACCTTGTTACAATGCGATTTTTGTCGCCAAGCGTCATCTGTTTGAATGATGTGTCTGTACGACACAATTACAAACTCCCGTGGAACATCTTCTGCTCACTAGAGTCGCAGAAGGCGTTGTTTTTCAAATGATAGGTACTATCTAATGAATCAAGAGTTTTTGTAGTTAATCGTTTAAAAAGCCAATTTTAGTGGAATGGGGTGTATCGACATCACAATTTAAGAGTTGCTTTAGTGCTGTCTTTATGCCTTTCGAGGTAGATAGAGCCTAAGGTAACAAAACCTTAAGGCCACGTTTTGCATGATTAAGGGTGTATAGGTGGAAAGGGAAATCAAAATAATGGTGGGTTGCTAGCCGCCTATAACATGATTCCTAAGATTTTCGCCCATTCCCTCGATGAGCATTTACCATCTGAGCATCAGACCACCATGGAAGAAAAAAATACATAAAAATATTATACCTAATTAAAGGGGTGCTTGTTCCAACACTTATGTACGGTAGCGAAAGTTGGATATGCCAAAAGAAGCATGGAAGTAGAATAAATGCAGTATAAGACACCCTGTATACAAAAGTATTCAAAATAAATCATTATTCAGATTTACGAAAACCGCATAAATGCCATTGTCACCTTATCCTCACCTCGCTTAGTCTAATCCCCAAGCCCCAAATATGAATAAAATTCCCCCAGCCAAAGCAAAGCCGACGCCCAAATAGAAATTATGTACCCAATAGAATTTGGTCACATTGAAAGAAAGCGTCGAGGATATGAGCCAGTGGTTTCCCTGAAAAAGCAACTCAAATGGATGGCATTCAGCGGGATGAGACACGCCTCAGCGCGCGGCGTCTATAGGCTGGGGCATACGGCTTTATGCAATAGTGAGCATGAAGAATAAAAAAAAAATAGGCTCTTAGGTTCTGGTAGTCTTCCATGCTGGTCTGGGAGCAAAGGAAAAACAGAATGTACCAGTTGCTTCTCTTCCCGCGCATATGTAAAATACCATCGAGAGAATTGATGCAACCAGAAATCATGTTATAGGCGATGCGGCTAGCAACCCTACTTTGATTTCCATTGAAAACCACATTATACGCCCACAATCATGCTAAACGTGGCCTGTAGGTCCTGTTACCTTAGGCTCTTTCTACCCCGTAAGGGATAAAGTCGTGAATTTTGTATTGTATTGTATTGTAATTATATGCTATGCCATTTTCACATGGACAGATTTGCTGGCAACGGCTTTTGTTTTTACGTTCTTAGGCCGTCTTCAATAGTCAAAATGTATGGAACTTTTAATTGGTGAACCATTTAGCGAATAAATCCTTAAAAATTAACTGAGACCAACTGTTTATTCTAAAAACCCTTCGTAATCTCACTTTCTGGTTAGCAATCCTTCCCGTCCTTATGTCCAAGCAGGGATTTAAGATACCCTTTTTTGTGAAATTAGATTGCACCCTTTCCTATAGGAACCCTTTACTTTATTCCCTTGGGCATCCCTATTTATCTGTCAATAGTGTTGCTCTGGACAGGCTCGTATTGTGTATGTAATTAAGTTTTTCACACAATAAGAGGTTATTAACGGTGTTACATGGTCCAGTGGCTTTGGAGGCTTGTTATGTGAATGGAGATGACAATGGTGGTGAATATATTGGAGTAAAAGTTGATGGAAATATTGTTGTGGGTATGACAGATCAAGTAGAGTTAACTGTTAATTTAAAATAGACGCTGAAGAAATAGGGAGGGTTGTCTGCATATGCGAATGAAAAAGACAATGGTGGTGAATGTATTGGAGTAGAAGTTGATGGAACTATTGTTGTGGGTATGTGTTCACGAGGAACTAATGAAAACTTGACCTTTGATATTAAAAGATGTATAATTATTTTGCACATACAATAAGCTCGACAACAATATTAAAAAATCCATTGACAAGTTATCATTTGACACATTTGTTATTCTGTCTTCTGCACTTGAATCGGAACACCTTGAAAGACGAGCTAAGAGGCGCCAACAGTATGACAGATCAAGTAGAGTTAACTGTAAATTTAAAATAGACGCTGAAGGAATAGGGAGAGTTTATGCGAATGAGGATAATAATAGTGGTGAATATAGTGGAGTAAAAGGTGATGGTGTTGATGGGTGTGTGACAGATGAAGTAAGTGGAGTTAATGGTAAATTGAAATAAGTAGGCGCTGAAGGAATAGGCATGGAAATAATAAGAAAGATGGTGTCGACCAAACTGAATGAAGCTTCGGGTGACTGGGTTGGTTTTTTTTAGCACAAAGGGTAAGCATTGCCATAAAACGCGGCAATGCTGCCAGCCTTCTGAGCACCATGCCACCGTGACCATTAGGTATTGTTACCTTAAGCTCTGTCTACCCTGAAAGGGACAAATACGTGATTGGTGTAGCTATTTAGTGTGTAGCTTTTATAGAATGAATAGCCGTTGTTTTGTATGAATAGTATTTAAGAATTACTTTTGAATTTAGTTTATCATTAGTATTGTTATTCCAAAACCATGAATCGTCAACATCATCTCTATCAAAGACAACTTAAAAAAAAACAGATACAAACACAATTTAAAAAAAACTATTAAGAACGTAGTGCAGTAACAAGCTTCACGCTCAACCAATTCCCACTAAGAGTTTGTGGTAGATGTGGCAATGGATCAGAAACAAGGGCAGCAACAGGGTACCCAAAACCCAAACCAAAATAACCCTCAAAAATAGCGTGCGAATTATACAGAAACTTGTGAATATGAATTTAGACTAATAAAACTAACAACATGATGTTGAAGTGACGAAAGATGGTCCTTTGTGCCTTTGCTATTGTTATGCTCTGTCCTGTCTCTCTCTTCTTCAAAGGACTAGATCTGGTTATTAGTACCGGTCTAGTGCAGTCAGGAACAATACCAAACTCAAAACAGTCCAATTTGTCCTAATGCGAAATGCGCCTTTGGATCCGATTGTACCTTTGTACCAGGTATTATAGTACACAGAGCAGGATCAGTACCTTAAGAAGTACTTAAATACATTGTGCAAGTATTTTGAATAATAATCAATTTTTGGGGTTTCAACCTTTTTGGCTGTTGGTGGCTGGCTGGCGCTAGTCCATTGCCACGCGCCGCACGGCGGAATAAAAAGAACAATAAGGCGGCTGTCACTGGTTTTATAAAATTGTCGGTGCACGGTCGGTCGTTAATGCGGATTTGTATTTAAATTATTGTAAATGTTAGTTAGTGGTGTAAAAGTGTAATTAGTGTACATAATACCACGGATATTCTTCGGGTGTGTAGTTTTATTAAGCGGCGGCAGTGGCAAAAAGACTTCGGACGAACTCTATCTACACAGCGTTGGCCGAAGCCGGCTTCCTCAAGGTTTGTGGCTCTGGAATTGATTGTTAGACCTAATACTGCACAAGGGACAGCTAAACCACGGCCTTGGTTACAGTCACTTATCTATCGAAGGTTTTATTAAACATACATATTAAACATCCAAGACTCGATAAAACGTTCGTATTTTTCATACAAATATCTGCCCCGACCGGGGTTCGAACTCGCGACCTCAAGCTTCGTAGTCAGGTTCTCTAACCACTAGGCTATCCGGTCGTTACACACATACGTCATATACACTGACACGTAACAATCCTAAAATAAATTTTCTAAACGACACTGAAAATTAGAACACATTAAAATCCGAAAAGTAAAGCTATGGCCGGGAATCGAACACGGATCGTCGTGCCGTGACGCGTGCTATACCCCTACACCACAGCAGGTGAGTAAGCCGTCGATTTTTTCTATCTGTTACTAGCTGTCACGTGGTCTTGTTACTATGCGAATTTTTGTCGACTACTAAATACTAAAATAGGCCGCTAACCAGCCAGTAGCCTACCGTCACCTTATTGCGATAGAGTTCTACGGACGTGAACATAATTTCCCTTATTCTACTGTTGGTTTCTACCCACTGCGCCACGCCTTCATCAGGGAATGGCACCCGCGCACATTGTATGCACACTTTCGACGGAACAACCTTTGACAACACCTTAACATCCAACTAAGTCAAAAGGTCTTAAGTCACTACAAACGACAATGCGCTTACGTCGTTTATGACACACGTCGGGCGTGAAATGACTCAAATGCGTGGATTTTTTAGGTCAACGTAAGGCGTAGAAGCCTCATTTGCGTTGCGAAGTTTTTCATTTATTTTACTACATACCTACAGTCGTACATACACATACATACATACACAAATCACGTCTTTATCCCTTACGGGGTAGACAGAGCCTAAGGTAACAACCACGCCACCAACCAGGCCACGTTTAGCAAGATTGTGGGCGTATAGGTGGATAAAGGAATCAAAATAGTGATGGGTTGCTAACCGCATCGCCTATAACATAATTCCTAAGAATTACGCCCATTCCCTCGATGGGCTTTTACCATCTGCAGCCATCTGCACCTACAGTCGTACATACATAAATTACGTCTTTATCCCTTACGAGGTAGACAGAGACTATGATAACAAAATCTAAGGCGCTATTAGCAAGTTACTTTAATCACTTTAACTTAAGAACGGCTGTTCCGACTGATAATATATTCGATTTTTTGGATTTGTGTCCACCTAGCAGAATAAGAAAATATTGGAAAATTTGACAAAAAAAAGAAACATTTCAATTGCATTGCCATTTCTGATGACTTGACATAAACTGATTTCAAAGCGAAACGAAAGAAACATTGACAACATGAAACTACCGTGAGACTTAATCATCATTACACATAAACGGATAACTCACGTATAAAAAGTCGAGTGATGCTCGACATGTTTCGGACTATTTCGTAGTCCTTCTTCCTAGAGCGCTCGCCCCGGCGGCAGCGAAACGAACACTCTAGAAAGAAGGACTACGAAATAGTCCGAAACATGTCGAGCATCACTCGACTTTTTATACGTGAGTTATCCGTTTATGTGTAACGATGAAAGAAACATTGGTTTAAAATCACCCTTTTTTCCCTTCGGTAGTCTATCAAAGGTTAATAAAGCTGCACAGCATTTTTAATCCCAACCAGCATTTAAATCGATGCTAGCGCGAAACCCTGTTATTTTTACACAACCTAGGGACGGTTGATTGCAAAAGTTTTCATACGGAAAAAAACATCCATGGAGGCTGTCGTGTCACTTGGAGGTTTTGTTTAAAAAATTGGGAAGAACGAATAACGAGAATACTAAGGGTTCCTTAGGTTAGTCAGGATGTTGCCCGCGAACCTGGCAGAATCCCATCGCTATCCTGCGGGAACTATGCAATTTTCCGGGAATAACTATCCTAGGTCCTCTGGGGCTGAAACTATCTCTTTACTAAATGCACTGTGACTTGCACACCGTGTCTTGATGTGCTATTACAGACAACCACCTATTTACATATCAAATTTCATCCAAATCTCGCCAGCCGTTTTAGCGTGAAGGAGTAACAAACAGACTCTTTCATTTATAATAATAGACTGAGGAGCAAAAATAACAGGTGACTCTTCATAAAATTTGTTTGGGAAGGGACTCTTTAATTTTGCTCATCAGTGTAGTAGGACTAACTCAATTTCTATTCAATCTAAGATAACTCCGTGCTTTTCTACGCGACACGGAAGGCAAACGGGCAAGTGGGTCACCAGATGGTAAACGAGCACCAGCACCACTCTGGGTACCAGTAACACCAAAAGACTGCAGACGCCTTGCCAGCCTATATAGCTAAGATGGGATATCCCCTGTAATGTGAGCTGTGCCACACTCACACTCTCCCAGTACCCTATAAACGTAAGCGTTTACCATAATAAAGAAGTATTTACTCGTAAGGGACAATGACGTGATTTATGTATGTATTTACTCGGAACATGCACTTAGTAGTTGCCTCCCAACAACCTCACACCCATGTGCCAAAGATTTCACCGGATGTCTTACTCTCCTCGCTAGAACACTAGAGACCCTAGCGCCACCTAGACATCGACTACATAAACTGCTACGACGCACGAGGAGCTAGCGCCAGTAACGTCACAATGTTCTACATCGCGCCAACGGAGTGCAACGCGAATGCATAAATACAACGTCCAACTCTCTCCCTTCGGACTTCGGTACCCAGACATAACATCTGGCTGGAAAGAGATCTCTCTATTGTCTTATCTTTGGGCTGGACTGGCGGCTGAGGTTTTCCTAACTTTAAGAGGTGAGTGTACCATTATTTGCAATGCCCGCAACGCACCAGCAGTCCTAATGGTACTAGATGAGCGGCGGTGATCAGTTAAATAGAAAAAAATGAAACAAAATTCTTCTAGCTGAACCCTAAAAAATATCGGAAGTACTTTTTGTGAAGGAGGTTTTTGGGGCGGGTTTTAGCGGCAGTTATTCCAATGCATGGCATTTATTTTACTATGCTTGGTTATTTTTTGAATGTTATCGTTTTGGTTCTATTGTGGACAACGATGTGGCAAAAGGGTGTACCATTAATTGCTGCCTCTTTTTTGGGTTCTGTATCTTTTTCTTCCTCTTTCTCATAGTCGTCATTACCAAGGTTCTGTTGTCGTTCGTCTGTCTGTGTCTCTGTCATTTTGCTTGCGACATGTTTATCCGACGTTGCATCAAGAAGAGTTTTCTTCGGATGTTTTATCTTTGACTAAATTTGTCCACTGTCACATAAAAACAACTTAAAATAAAAAGCAGCCTTTTTAGTGTCCCTTTGGCCCATAGAAAACATGTTGCCATCTCCCTTAGGCGTCTTGTTCTTTCTGCTTCTACATTACTATTCGTCGCTATAGATAATTTTGCCCCAAGGCTCAGTATCCCTACTAATGTTTTAAATGCGAAAGACTATGTCTGCCTGTCTGTCTTTTACGCTTTCACGCCTAATCCCCTAAACCGATTGTAATGAAATTTGAAACAGATATAATTTCAGTCCTGGGGCCTTCCCCACATAGGATAGTTTTTATCCTTAAAAATTGCAAAGTTCCCGCGGGATAGCGATAAGCGAATTCTGCGCAGACGAAGACGCAAGAAATCGCTAGTTGCAAGTAATACTTCTTATCATTGGTATGAATGCATTGTACAGTCGAATCTATTCTATTCTAGCATTACATTCATATACATAAGCGAGATAGCACACTCTGCATAACTTAAGAGTTTGCTTTGAGGCCGACTGTACAAAGCTCGGTTTACGCAAAGCTAGCTGAACTTGGGTGACTGTACTAATATTTGCCTACGCCGGTTACCTAGAACCATAGAGGAATTACTCTATAGAGAACTCATAGTTATTAAAATAAGATGCATAGATCAGTACCTATTAAGAGTTGAGATATGCTCGATTGGTTTTGGAATAGACCGTGGTACCTTGTAAAGTATTTTTTTTGTCATCTTTTTGAAATATTTTTATAGGTGACAGCAAAACCTTGCACGGCTTTGTCCGATACTAATTAAATATTTAGAAGCATCTTCAAACATATCAAAATGAAATCTGGTTTTGAACCCATTACTGTATGTTCGAGATACAATTGTAAAATCGGGACATTTAAATTAAATGAGGCAATTTTTTTTAAAGTGGTTGTGTTTACAAGTAAACATAATAAACAGATAATGTTTTTTTTCGTAGATAATGCTTATCCTTCATTTTGTTTCTCATACTTTCTGTTTACTATATGAATTGAAAGGCAGTCGCCCCAAAACAGAGCCTAGTGGCACACCCTGCAATGGTGTTAGGCATTCAGAGTGCCTTCCCTAAGCGCAATTTGGCTTCCCTCCCTTATGTATTTGTATATAGGTGCTATGCCCCTGCCGTACGCATATAGCGCAATAATAGAAAGTCTAGACATGCTAAAATAGGTATCAAGGGTGTCTAGGCTTAGTGGAATCGTCTTTTAACTGCTTGTGTTTTACGATGTTTTATACAGATGAACAGTGGGTGTGTAATGATCGATATAAAAGTATTTAATATATTTTCTATCGATATATCAACATTTGATATAATTTCAAAGGGTATAATCACTCATTGTGTATAATAAACGTTTGGTATAATTTTAAAATATATACATTTATTTCGTATATTTATCGTTCGGTATAACGCTTATTTCTTATAACGATTATATGGTATAACGCTCATTTTATATACAAATCATACTATATAACAATCACACCAAGCCATCGTTTTTATTGGGGGACGCAGTTCAAATCTAACCTAACCTACTTTTTGATAGCAGTTCGTTTTGTGATTATGTCTCTAATACATTATATGATCGATATAATGTTATACCATAAGTTCATTATAGGAAATAAGCATTATACTTAAAGAATGTTATATAAAATGATATTATATCAAATGATCATTATAAGAAATGATAATTACGTCATATGTAAATATATTAAGTGTTGTTATATGATTTAATAATTATATCAAATGAGCGTTATTGCTACTAATATTATACCAAAAATTTTTATAGCCATCGTTGCGCACCCATGAACAGTGTCGAGCTTGTGTTTATTTGTAGTAGTGTAAAGTTCCCATTTGTTTTTGGACTCGTGTGGGAGTGCTGAAGTCCAAGTCGTCTCAACTTGTGAGAAGGCTTAGAAGCAGTGGAGATGATGATAATGATGATGATTCACAGTTGGTAAAAATGTGCGGATGTCCTTACTTTAAAAGCATTGCAGTAAATAATGTCAATGCAAAAGACGTAATCTAATTTAAAATTCGATCGTGATTGTTAGGAGTTTTGCGGAAAAACAGCGCAATTGATGCAGAATATTCAAAGCTATAGCCTTTAATACGAGCAGCTTTAACTAAGTAGGTATAATGTTTCGAAAGGCATTGTAGCCCGACACACTTCTGCCACGTTTTCGCACCTTTATGATAAACTCTGGATGGTACATTACATATAGTCCGTATGCCTGCGGGTTGTCTTGCTGTCTCGCACACTCTTATGGGTTTTATACTTAAATCGGCCGAGTGAGGAAGATAGCAAGACAAATCCTAATTGCACAAGAGCTCACGGGATGTACGTGTCTGTATTCTTACGTTTTTAAAACGACACCTTCGTATGAGCGAGTATACACCCCTTTACCTTAAAAACGCACGCAAAATCTGACGTATACTCAACAATGAATAAAAGCCTTAGTCTCCCAACTTGTCAAACGTACTTTAGACTTTACTCAGCCGTTTGAAGGCTGATATTGGCGTAGGTTTGGAGTGGCTCTTGCTGCATTCTGGTTGGTTTAGGAGGCTGTCTGGGAACACAATGCTGAGGGTCCTTACGGAGTCACTTCCAGGTGCTAGCCCCTGCTGAGATTAAGGTCTATTTGATAAGATTGGAGCGGTTAGCGATATTCATAGCACTGAATTGCTGTAGTGTAAGAGTAAAGCTGGGAAGCCCTTAGTTGTGGATAGCACAAAACCGATGGTCGTGCAGATTCTTGGAGAAGGCCTTTGTCCAGCAATGGACGTCTCCAAGTTGATATGACGATGATGATGATGATGAAAGGTAATATTATAAAAATAGAACTGCAGAAATACGTAATCATGGAATTCTACTTCATAGGAACTACAGCTACTACTATTGAAAATAGAAAAGTTTGTGAGCGTGTAGGTGTGCACTGTTCTCTCACTAAAACATTATTTGACTATCAAATAATTGGTACCTACCTAACGAAAATAGTCACACAAGATACTTTTTATCCTGGAAAATAACAGTTACTCCTGGATAGTGATAACGAATTTCTTTTAGACAAAGTCACGGGCACTACCTATGTTACTATGGACAGAATAGCTACTCTGCGCTTTCAACCGATATCGGCTTCCACCACCCGCCGGTTGAGTGTAAAAAGATCGCCAGTTACTTACAAACAGAAACATTTACCATTTAGACGTTACTTGTGAAAATCGCTTGTGCCTTTCTCTTGCACCAAACGACCAAAGGGGCCCGCACCAGGGGGAAAGAGTTGACGATCCCTGAAAGATTAATACTACACGGAAACAGTTTCTTTTTCACTTCCCTCCGACAGCAACGCGTCGAATTGACTATCGCGAATATTTTGGCTAAGTGCGTAATGCATACGTAAAAAACCTTTGGTTCGTTTTTATTTTTAGATTTTATCGTATGTTTGAGATGGTAAAATAAATCGACTTTAAAACTTAGAAGACTATAAAAGAGTCACAAAAGATTTGGAAAGCTATCATTCATTGTCTTATTATAGTTCAAAACGAAATGACGCGCCCATAAACATTTTCTCACGCGCGTAAACCCTTACTGAACAACGTTCGCCAGTTACGTAATATTTTCTATATTTTTCGTTGTGATCGTAAATTTCATTTTTGCTACCGCCGAAAACCATAACTATATCCGATACTCGTTTCGGTTTCGTAATGATGATGACCAGAATATCCTGTCGTGCATTTTGTTCGGAATTGTGTTTTCAACTTTTAACTGAAATGATGCATCAGTTTCTTGCGTTTCTTTGAAAATTACGTAGCATGTTGCCCGCAACTTCGTCTGCATAGAATTCGTTTATCGCTATCCCGCAGGAATTACGCAATTCTTCGGGATAAAAAGTAGCCTATGTGTTATTCCAGACTACAGTCGATCTATGTTCCAAATTTCATCCAGATCTGTCCAACCGTTCTGGCGTGAAAGAGTAACAAACATCCACCCATCCATACTTACAAACTTTCGCGTTTATAATATTAGTAGGATAGTAGGATTTGTTTGTCCCTGTGGGACAAAGCCTAATAAAATGAAGAAGGACAGCGTAAAATACTTCAAACGAAGACTTAATACTAATCAGAAACTTTAAACCCTTCTTTAACATGTCAATTTTTAGATCGCAAAGACTTCTTGTTAGGGGTACGAGTGACGAAAAAATAAAACATTAATAAACATGCGTACAATATATGAAGAAACATCTACACGTAGTAAAATCATATAAAATCAGACTCTTAACACACAAGAATGAGCTTGCACAAGCACTGGCCTCCAGCAATGATAACGAATGCCGTCTGAAGAGGCGCAAAATATTAGATGCAGTAAAAGACTGAGCTCTAAATCGCTTTCAACAGTTAAACATAGCTAATGACGAAGAGAGTTGTCGATGGATTTCTCGTTCCAAATGCCATACTTCATGCAACAGATTTGCTCATGGTTGAAAACCGATTGCAGATGATATATTTAAAAAATGAAAACAGACGTAAAATCAGTAGAACCAAACGGTCCCAGCGTTTAAAAGCGGCTTCTACCTGACAAATTCAGATACAGAAATGAATTTGAACAGGTTAAAGCAGGAAGCGGAAACGAGGCGAGGGAACGCATGCACATGCTCAGTACAGAAAAAAATGGAAGAGTCCACATTCAAAATTCGATAAACTGTCTGCGGAATTTCGTAATTCAAGTTTTGTTTTTGATCCATTTGCAGCTAGCTTCACTTTTTCAATATCGTCCCAGATAAAGCATTAGTCTAGTTTTTCTGTTGGCTGCTAGCCAATACGGGCTTTAATTGATTCAGAGCCGACGCCAAATTTGCGGCAACGTTTGTTTTGTATCGGTTAAATAAAGTTTTTTTAACCGACCAGCTTAACTTGTGGTTCTTGTAAGCGATCCGGCTCAACAAAAAGTTCTTTATGTTCATTGAGTGTTTTTAGGTTTTCAGTTTAAAATTTATATTGAGCGTTTTTATGTATGTATGTATGTAAACTCTTTATTGCACATAAAAATTAAAAAAAATATATATTTTAAATATATATTTTTTTTATGTTTTAATTTTTATTATTTTTATCGCCCTGTATTCAAATTCTGCTATTATGTTCAGGATTTTGGTTAGTTTAGTAATAACGAACGATTTGGTAAAACTGTAAAAATACAGAATAATTATCATTTTCAAAGATCAGAGCACAACTTTTCCATAAAGCATTATCCAAAAAAATTGCTTTCTCAATTCAACATTATTCTATCTCTAATAATTATTACAGTAACCGTATTACTATTAGAGGCTGTATAGCGCCTGATTATGTACTGGCTGTAAATCTAATCTATTTACATGTATGTAAGTGTTTAAACGGTTGTCTAAGCAACACCGAATGTTGTGCTTAGACATGACAACAATAATATTGTGTCTTGATTGAGAGACTGACGTGCGTAAACACGTCGGGGCCTATTTTTATGATTTTACTTTAATATACATTATTTACCGTTAAATCTGGCTGCTCATTTCCACATAATCTCATTTAATACACACTATTATCTTCATTGAATTGTATGTATGTATGTAAACATTATAGTGCAAAATAAACATAAAACAAAAACAATCGACAAACACTGAGATGCATGAACAAAAAAAAACTATTATTGTTGTATTGAAAGGGGCCCGATTTTTGAACGCACATGCGTGAAAATACCACTCGAAAGTGGTAAATAATGTGCTGAATTTGAAATACGAGTAGCATAGAAGACAACCACAGCTCTCATTAATCTTGTGAACTAGTCAAAACTTTGATTAGAGCTGTAGTTTTGGAGATATAAGCTTATTTATACCACTTTCGAGTGATGTGCTTTCAAAAATCGGGCCTCCAATAACTAAACGTGTGTTGCCGCCAGTGTGTTGGGGTCTATGCCGCAGGAGGGCCTTTTAGACGGAGTTTCCTTTTTATAGTTAGGTATATTTAGTTAGTTTTAAGTATTGTATATTTAGTTAACTTTTAGATCTTGTAAATATATTTGTTTTTTTATTAACTATTAATAAACAATGATCTAAATTCTTGTAACTTGCCTTTTTGTTGTAACTTTTCCTTTCTGTGGCAGGTTAGCTGGAAGAGATCCCTTCTTAGGGATAAGTTCGCCTTTGTACTATTTTCTCTGTATTACTGTATTTTTATATTTTTTATGTGCAATAAAGAGTTTACATACATACATACATACATACTTGTCAATGTACAATTTATGATGTAATTTTTGTTGAATGAATAAATAATCTAATCTTAAAAAAAAAAAACAAAGTAAAATAAAATCCAGAATTAGAATTATCGACGTACACGCAATGTAATTAAAACTGTCGCTTCATGGTAACTATGCTTTTATGCGTTAACTACATACGTTGTCCTAACTGGAAATTAGTGTAAAACTAACGCTGCAGGCACATTTACCGGATGCGGGAATTTTCTAACAATAATCGGGAATTGCTTTTCATTGAGCTCTCGCGAACTTAATTGCGTGGTATTAGGAAGTTCGTTAAGAGAACTAAGGGTTCTCGATGGTGAAATGTCACTCGTTTGTCGATAGACTTGGTGATGATGATATCTGCAGAGACGGTTATGGCATAGAATGTCTTACTTTGTGAGGATGTATGATTGTACTCTTTTACGCCAGACATACATACATACCGTCACGCCTCTTTCCCACAGGGGTAGGCAGAGGCTACTTTGTTCTACTTGCTACGATCCTGACATACTTCTTTCGCTTCATCCACATTCATCAATCTCTTCATACATGCTCGTCGGTTTCGGGTACTCCTGACCTGACCTTTTTCCAAAACGTCTCCTATTTGGTCTCGAAACGTCCGTCTAGGCCTTCCCCTCCTAACGTCACGCCAGAACGGGTGAAATTTGGTACAGAGATTTTATTCTGGAATGACACACCGGCTACTTTTTATCCCGGGACATTGCGTAGTTCTCGCAGGATAATAAATCACCAGTAAGTCTCGTTAGTAAGTCCAGAAATATTAAAAAAATATTTTAGCCGCTAGCTGATATTTCTCCACAAATTATCCAAACCAAACAATACCAAAAAATACAGTTAAAATCTGGATGTATTATCAAAAGTTTGTTTAGAGACTTCATAAATTTTATTTGCGTAGACATTGTAAGTTTTTTGCAAATGCTGTATTTGTAGGATTGCATGAAATGGACTGTAAGAATGACGTAAGTCAGCTGAAAGAGACAGCATGAAGATTGAGTGAACGAGTGCGAGAGACAAAGAGGATCGGAGAGATTAGAGTAAGACGTAAGACGCGCGCTGTGACTGCTGTACCATTTTGTTGTTGTTCTTATTTCAATCTATCTATCTATCTACAGCCATTTGATTGTCCGTCCAGCGCTAGACGTAGGCCTCCTTCAGATTGCGCCAACTCTCGCGATCCTGGGCTTCCCTCATCCAGCCACTGCCAGTCCTCCTAAGGTCATCCGTCCAACGCGTCGCAGGGCGTCCCACACTACGCTTTCCCAAACGTGGTCTCCACTCTAGGATACGTTTGCTGCAACGGTTGTCAGTTCTACGGCAAACGTGACCAGCCTATAAATAAATAAATATTTAAATATATTTTCGATTTTTTTTAAGTGTTTTTACTTTATCGACAAGACAATCCCATATATTTTTAAGTTAACTTTTTCTGGGGACAGTAATTGATTGTTGCATTGGCATCGGAGTTCTATAATGTACCAAGTTTCAATTCAATCAGACCATTGGAAGATGTCATCATTTACTAACCAAATTTTAAACGAATAACTTAGAAACATTATATATTTCAAGTTAAATAAAATCTTGTATTAAAAACAATCTATACATATAAAATTCAAAGTCCTGACTGACTGACTGACTGACTGACTTAACTATATATCAACGCACAGCCCAAACCACTGGACTTAGAGACTTGAAATTTTGCACATAGATACCTTATACAGTGTAGGCATCCACTAAGGAAGGATTTTTGGAAATTCCCACGGGATAAGGAAAAAACGGGTATCATATATTCGACTCCGAGTGACGCTATCTCAGTAACTATAATAACTCATCATCATCATCATCAGCCTATATTAGTCCACTGCTGGACATAGGCCTCCCCTAATGAGAGTCATAGCGCCCTGTCTTCAGCTTGACGCATCCAGCATCTGCCTGCAGCCTTTCGCAGATCGTCATCCCACCTGGCCGGAGGGCGTCCTACACTACGTTTGTCGGCTCGCGGTCTCCACTCAAGAACACGTATAATAACTAGACTCTTCAAATTTGATACAAAAGTAGGTGATTACAAAACAAAGAAACTAATTTCAGGATTTTTGGAAATTCCCATGGGATAAGGAAAAAAACGGGATTTATATATTCAGTTTAACGAAATCCTATGAACTATAATTACTAGACTCTTCAAATTTGGCATAGAAGTAGGTGATTATAATAGTAAAATAATGTTTTAATGATTTTTGGGAATTCCCACGGGATAAGGAAAAAAACGGGATTTTACGTTTTACCGGTCGTATAAAACTGAAATTTGGCCTTCAAGTTCCCCTGGGGAGTTTAGGGGAGCACTAAAAAAAGGATTTCCCGAAATTCCCACGGGAACGGGATAAACGGGACTTTTCGTTTTGCTGGTTGCAGAAAGCTGAAATTCGGCATGTAGGTTGCTTCGGGAGTGCAGAGGAGCATTAAGAGAGTACTTTCCAAAATTCCCACGGGAACGGGAAAAATATTTGTTTACAAAGAAATACTGCGGTAGGCATAATATGGCTAAAAACTTGAAATTTGGCACACATATACCTTGAGTATCCTAGAGGTGCACTAAAAAGGTATTTTTCGAAATTCCCACGGGATAGGGAAGAACGGGATTTTTCGTTTTACTGGTCGTAGAAAGATGAAATTTAGCATTTAGCTTCCTTAGGGAGTGTAAGGGAGCATTAACAAAGGATTTCCTAACATTTTTACGGGAACGGGAAAAACCGGGATTTTACGTTTTACCTACTGGACATAAAAAGTTGAAATTTGTCACGTAGTTTTATTCGGGAGTGTAGGGGAACATTAAAACGGGAAAAACAGGATTTTACGTTTCCAGACGAAACAGCGGAAGAAAGAGACTTAACATTTATAACGTGTGTTTCTTTAAAGGCTTTAAGTGTACTCCGAAAGCACTCCCCAAAATTTTCACGGGAACGGGAAAAAACTTATTTTTTCGTTTTAGTCGCGGGCAAAAACTATATGGGGTAGGTATATTTTAGGACAGCCCTATAGGTTAGGTTAGGTTTGTTTTATAAAAATCCTGCAATATTTACAGTTTCAGAAAAATTAAGGCAGCGGGGCAATGCGGGGGCTTGCTTGCATGCTTGCTTGAGTCCTTGCTTTGCATGCTTGATTGCATACTTGCTTTCATGCATGCTTGCATGCTTGCTTGCATGCATGCATGCTTGCGTGCTTACTTGCATGCATGCTTGGTTGTACGCTTGCTTGCATGCTTGCTTGCTTGCTTGCATGCCTGCTTGCATGCCTGCTTGCATGCCTGCTTGCATGCCTGCTTGCATGCCTGCTTGCATGCCTGCTTGCATGCCTGCTTGCATACTTACATGCTTGCAGGTTTGGGTGCTCGCTTGCTTGATTGCTAGCTTCTTTGAAATGCTCATGGTTCACGCGTGCGAAGCCGCGGGCAAAAGCTAGTGTAGCATAAGCCTTTTATTTATGATTAGATTCGCCATTACACCTACTAGAAATTTAAAAAGGCTTTTGTCTTTTCCCTTTGTTCTTACGTCTATTTTCTACTTTGCTATCTCGTGGAAAAGCCATCTAACTAATTTCTAAAGAGTATCCTCTGAATAAACTACGCTTTCACGTTATTTTGCAAGAGTCACTCCCACTCGCATTTTTCTAAAGGTTAATGTTTCTGTAAGGGAGGAATAAAAGGTTACCCATGGTAACACCCTAGTGCACTCCCGACACTAAGGCGCCTTTATTAATTTTAGTTGTTCACTACGTAATCGATTGGCTTACTGAGAATCTGTCCACAAGCTTTAATAAAGTCAAGTTCTTATAATTATGTGAGACAATGCGGGACAATTAACGCCACTTGATCTAAAAATGGAAACATAAATACTCAAATGTATGCAATATAGGTAACTAGCAACCGGCCCCGGCTTTGCACGGGTGTAATAAGTGTTTCTCTACAATATTATGCACGTATTATACATATAAAATCTTCCTCTTGAATCACTCTATCTATTAAGAAAAACCGCATCAATTGCGGGTGGTAGGGCCTTGTGCAAGGTCCGTCCGGATCGCTACCACCATCATACTCGCTAATCCTGTTGCTAAGTAGCAGTGCTTGCACTGCTGTGTTCCGGTGTGGAGAGTAAGACAGCCGGGGAAATTACGGGCACAAGAGGCATTTCATCTTAGTCCTCTAGGTTGGCAACGCATCTGCAATCCCTCCGGGGTTGCGGGTGTCTATGGGCAGTGGTGATCACTTACCATCAGGTGACCCACTTGCTCGTTTGCCTTCCTATTCATATATATAAAAAAAAAAAAAAAAACAAAATTCTTTGCGTACTTTTAAAGATCTAAGCATACATAGGGATAGACAGCGGAAAACGACTATGTAGTGATTTTGTGAGGAGAATGTAGACATTGCGACTTTATTATAGTAAAAAAACACATACCAATGTTTTTTTTTAATAAAAACATTATAAGTATTTCGATCGTATTTATAAATAACCTGTTGCCAGCACCATAAATGTAAAAAACGGCTCAAAAACATCAAATGCTTTGGAACATTTTTTAAAACATAATTATTGTGTGTCGAGCTTTTTATATGAAACCGCTATATTTCTGGCAACAAATGAGTGCGATAAACAAAATCTTTTCATTGGATAGACCGGTCTAATTTAGCGGTTGGTCTCACAGGGAATGATGTAGCGACTGGTCGGGTTCACGCATCGACGGTCTAACAGGAATCTAAGCATCTGGAAGGAATCTTATTTTTTTAGCTAAAAGGAAGAAAGAAACAAAAATGGTACAAGTTACACCTTTTGATCTAATCCCACACCAAGCAAAGCTTGTACCATCAGCCAAATATCCAGTCTACCATGTCATTAAGGTGTCTATATTTTGTCCCAAAAAATTGAAGTTCCGAATGTCATAATTTTCGTTAGTCTTAGATCGTCTTATTTCGGAGACAGTTATTTTTTTTTCAAAATTAATAGTAAACTTAGCTAACTTAACCTACTACATTCTTATGACTTTTCCAAAGAAAATATGACTAGCGATTATTATGAGCAACGAATATTATGGGACAAAAAGAAGGAGGACGAGGAAGTTCGACTTTAGAAGTTGGATGGAATGCGATAGACCACTTATTTGGTCCACCGTACTATGGGTACTTAATTATATAAATGCAAACATTCGTATTCTTCATAAAGTGCCTGTCCCTATCGGGCTTCTGACCCGCTTCCTCTAACTTCATAGTCAGGGTCACCGCTAGCTAGGCTATCCGGTCGTCGAAATAAAGAAAAGTTAGCGTTCATTAAAGGTCGAAAGAAACATTGATATTTAATTCAATCAGGCATCACTTCGCGGAGGTTCATTTCAATGAACATGAAAAAATTTACCTTGCTACTCCACTACATGCACGTAAGTAATGAAGTAGTTTGTAAATTTCTGATGTAGACCCTTCCGGTGGCATATCCTTGAGGTTATCGTCATTCAAAGCCCTTGGCAAGCGACCCAATTTTGGTCGCGAAGGCCTGTTTTGCGAAGTCTGCTAGAGGCGTGGAGGTACCAAAATCGGGTCTGCTACCCGAAGACTACTACTGAACGTAGCTGTGTTTTCCAGTGCTCACTACTACTGAACGTAGCTGTCTTTTCCAGTGCTCACTACTACTGAACGTAGCTGTCTTTTCCAGTGCTCACTACTACTGAACGTAGCTGTCTTTTCCAGTGCTCACTACTACTGAACGTAGCTGTCTTTTCCAGTGCTCATTACTACTGAACGTAGCTGTCTTTTCCAGTGCTCACTACTACTGAACGTAGTTGTCTTTTCCAGTGCTCACTACTACTGAACGTATGTCTTTTCCAGTGCTCTAGCGCTCAGCCCCTCATCCCGCATCACACATGCTTTTTGGACATTCTTTTTTACGTTTCAAACGTTTGAAACCTGCTTCTATTCCTATTGGGAACTGTGTCAAAGGCTTCCGTTTTCATGATCAATATAGCTGTCAATTTTAGTCCCTTTGTACGGTATTTTTTTAGATGCTCAATTGTCTTTTTACTTGTGCCGACGACAAAGGGTGTGAAGGTGACAAGTTTAGTGACAAAGGTACACGTTTTTTCAATGCCTACTCGTTTTATTGCTCCGAAACTCAAACCAAAGCGATGTCCCGATGTGCAAAAACGACTAGTTAATGTCAAAGCTTTAACACAAACAGTCATTAGTCGGAAAGATTAAAGAAAAACCAAGTCAAGCCAATCGTATATTGTCTAAAGAACACAGCGTTGCTAGGACACTAAAAGCAATAGACCACATGATAGAGTTTACTAACTAGGAAGGTTTGCAGCTAACACCGTCACGTCACGACTCTTTTCCATGAGGATAAGCCATTTGAGGCTAATAGCATTAGTCCGTTAGTGAAAAAGGTGGGAATTAAATTCCTTGACTGTACGTTGTCGTGATTTTATCTCTCGCATAGAAACTTCCTGCTAATACTTCCTCCTGTTATTCATGTGAATCGTAAAATCACAAAGGCTAGCCATTTGCGATGGACAATACTGATTCAACGACTTTTTTATTATTAGAATGCGAATCGGCTTTTTATTCAAGCCTGAAGTTACGTATGAGGCAAACACGTAATGCGTGTATTGGGGCTACTACGAAATCCGTTTGACGTTCGTATACCATTCCCCTCACTCACGCATTTATGCCTATAAGTGCGAGTGGAACAACACGAAATGAGCTTCGATTTTCGATTTTCACTGTAAGGCCTGGGCTGTTTGTGCGTCGATGTATTGCTTGTCGGATGTCATTTGTTTTTATAAGCTTTTTATTAAGAGAGTTTGTTCGTTCTGAGCTGGCATTTCGAATTGTCACTTGTCACTGACTATTGTCGAGATAAGTGCAGGCTATACGGCTAAGGAACTCTAAAAATGATCAAGCAACCTAGCCGTAGACACCGTTTTCAAATCTGTCTGAGATTGGAGAAGGAGAATCATTTACGCCGTTCGAAGACGTAATTGAATCTCCAATTGGCCATTACGCATTTGCACGTGAAACGCGCGTTAGAGCGAGGTATCAAATTTTCTTTCACACAATAAAACACATCATGTTGGATGTCTGTTACACCGTCTTAGGAAATCTGGGGATAACATTTGTGTGCGCTACTGATTTGAAAGTCTGTGCCGATTGGGTTTGGAACTGTTAGATCTGAGGATGCGGCTAACAACCCATCACTATTATGATTCCCCTTTCCACCTATATGCCCACAATTATGCTAACCGTGGCCTTTAGGTCTTGTTACCATAGGCCCTGTCTAACCGCAAGGGATATACACGTGATATGTGTATGTATGTAGTTACGTAACTTGGTTATGTACGGGGAACAAGCTCAAAATTCTATTGCAATGTTACGCATCTGTGTTATGTCGTCTACGTAGAGCTGTGATGCAATTCCCCCTCAATTTTACACGCGTTTGCACGTTATAAGATATGATGGAATGGCGCCGACGCCGATTTTTATTTACCAGGTATATAAATAACCTGGCAGATGTGGAATGACCTGATTGGAACGCGGAGCACCTACGATAGGAGATGTCAACTCATTTTAACTGGTTAATACTGGCTACTCGTTATTAATTCTTGTTTAATCTGGATCTCGGAAACGGCTTCAAAGATTTTCATAAAATTTGGCATGCAGGGGTTTTGGGGGCAATAAATCGATCTAGCTAGGTTTCATTTTTACGCTCTTATTGACGCTCCAAAAATCCTTACAATAGTCCTCCAGCACTTAGCACTTTGATATGCCAGGCTGTTGTTTTTGAACAATTTGGTTTTCCTGCCTTTTTATTTTTTGTTTATTGTAAGCTATTTAATTAATTTAATTATGTATCTTTTTAGTTACACATAAGTCGGGTTCTAACTATTTATTGCTTGGTTTACGTAAAAGTTTATGGTTTATGTACTATATTTTATCTGTTTCGTTTCGTCAGTCATAGACGGTTCTGGCTGAAAATCAGTGATGCAGGTGTCTAACACCTCAGCGTAATGCTGAGCCAGCGACCGTTTCACTTTTGTCTGTGTTTTTACTCTTGTTTATTTTCTATAAAATTGTGTATATTCTCTTATATTTATGTGTCTTGCAAAAAGGAATAACTGTCTTCTTTTTTTCGTTCTTTCTTTCATTTTTAGAAAACGTATTAAAAAAGGAATTACCGAGCAAAGGTCTGTCAATATATTTATGTCAGTACTAGCTGTTGCCGCCTTCGTGATCTGTTTAGCCGTTCTGGCGTAAAAGTGTAATTAACATCCAATATTTGTACATATATCTATGTATACAAAACTTTCTCATTTATAATATTAGTAGGATCTTAGGAAACATGTTATTTTGATTCGGCTTTCCACCTATACGCCCACAGTCATGTTAAACATGGCCTTGGTATTGTTACCGCAGGGTCTGTCTACCCCGTAAGGGATAAAGATGTGATATAATGTAAGTATGTATGTAGGATTATCGCCACCTTACTGTTCAAATTGTTTTATGTATCCAAATGGTTGTCGGGTCCCTAGACTATGTGCCTTTTGCCCCCCGCGAAACGTGGCCGAAAATAAAGTGAATGGCAACTCCCGTCATTCGTGCTATATGGTTTCGAACGATCGACATGAATTTAACTATTTCGCTTCATAAAGTTTGCGATGAAATCAAACGTTTGATATTGAAGCTTCGATATTACTTTTATGTTGGCCTACTTTTCACCCGTGACTTCGTCTGTGCAAATTTAGAAAGAAAGAAGACATTTATTCCTCCTTGCAAGACACGCAAATATAAGAGAACATACACACATTCATAGAAAATAAACAGGTATGAAAAATAGATCATCAGCGTTGTGTGTCTTCGCAAAAGTGAAACGGTCGCTGGCTCCGCTACGCTGAGGTGTTAGACACCTGCAGCACTGATTTTCAGCCAGAACCGTTTTTCATGTTGCGCAGGAGTCCATAAATTACCTTTATTATTTGTTTATGCCTTAACCAATTAATTTGCATTTTTAATATTTTCTATACTTAAGTATAATTAGCACGTTTTCCTATACTAGTTAAGCAGAATATAATTCTTTTTTAACCCCCGACGGCAATTGAGTCCCTGTTCCTGTGCCTGTTCTTTTATTTTTTATTTTTAATGGCAATAAACGTTATCTTATCTTATCTGTGAGTCTCTGTGAGTTCCTGTAATTGGCTCTGTGTTACTACTTCCCCTACATAAATTGTGTTAAATGCTGTTGGTTCTCCTTAAATAAATAAATAAATTTGACGTCGATCTCTGTGTGTCTGTCTGTCTGTGGTATCATAGCACTAAAACCCATGGACCGATTTTGATGCGGTTGTTTTCATTCGAAAACCGGTTTCCTTGCGGTGCTTCTTGGCCATGTTTGGTAAAAATCGGTCCAGGAATGTGAAGAACATTTCTTTTCCAAAGTGATGTGAGGATTTTTCCCAATTTTTTTATGTAATGTTATTCGTAAAAAGTTCTTTCTGCCAAGATTCTTCCGACGCTTTCTTGCCATTATTCCGATAGCGCTGCTTTCTTATAAAACCGTGTAAAACAGTAAAGTCGAGCAAAACAAACTTATGATGAGATTGCATAATTATCTTTGGAATAACAGATAACGGACTAACTAGACTTTCAAAATCAGTTATCCTGCATCCAGAGCTATTAGAACCTTAACAAGCTTGTTAAGCGTTCAATACCTGCGGGAAACTTTTAACTATCCCCCGGGATCGAAGTTGGTAAGCCCTTTACGCTATCTCCCTCAAAGCTAGTGATGATTAGGTATCTACAAAATGATTTTGAATTAATAATAATAAAGCTATTAAAAACATTTAAAAAACCCCTCGCAAAAAATTCATAGCAAAGCAAAAGATAAAAAAAACCTTTTTTTAGTTACTTTTGACAGATACATACATACATAAAGTCTTAATCCCTTACGGGATAAACAGAGCCTAAGGTAACAAAACCTTAAGGCAACGTTTAGCATGATTAAGGGCTAAGCTGGAAAGGGAAATCGAAATAGTGGTGTGTTGCTAGCCGCATCGGCTATAACATGATTCTTAAGACTTTTGCCCATTCCCTCGATAGTCTTTTACCATCTCCCAGACCAGCATGGAAGAAAGAGTTTTGGCGTAATTGTGGGCGTATAGGTGGAAAGGGGAAACAAAATAGTGATGGGGTGCTAGCGGCATCGCATATAGCATGATTTTCTACGATAACTTAACAATAATAACTTCTTCTATATTTATATCCTACTAATATTATAAATGTGAAAGTTTGTGAGTATGGATGTTTGGATGTTTGTTACTCTTTCACGCCAGAACGGCTGGACAGATCTCGATGAAATTTGGAACTTAGATAGTTTATAGTCTGGAAGAACATAGGCTACTTTTTATCCCGGAAAATTGCGTAATTTGTGTGGGATAGCGATAAACGAATTCTATGCAGACGGAGTTGCGGGCAACAGCTAGTTTGCTATATTTTAACCGTATATCGATGATAAAGCAGTGAAACCTGTAATTTTCAGTAATTTGCAATCATTGCCATAAAATTGCCGATGACGCTTCGGCGTGCATTTTTAAACGTGACGCAGTATTATGACGCATTTCAATATTTTATGCAATGAATAATTAACATAGCGGAATATATTATCAATAATCGGAATATGTCAAGTATGTATGATTGGCGTTATGCTGTGGTTTGATTGTACGTTGATTTTGACTAATATTTATATATTTACTAGCTTCTGTCCGCGACTTTGTCTGCCTTGAATTACACGTAAAAACCTTCATCTTGAATCACTGTATCTATTAAAAAAACCGCATCAGAATCCATTGTGTAGTTTTGAAGATATAAGCATACATAGGGACATAGGGACAGAGAAAGCGACTTTATTTTATACTATGTAGTGATTAATCTTGATCAAGCAATCTTCTATATTCTAATATCTTTAAACGAGCAATTTTTGTATATAATAATATAAACCCTTTCATTCCGTTTCGATTTTATTTCAGTACATTGTGTAGGTTAGGCATAGG
Source organism: Pandemis cinnamomeana (assembly GCA_932294345.1). Lineage (NCBI taxonomy): Eukaryota > Metazoa > Arthropoda > Insecta > Lepidoptera > Tortricidae > Pandemis > Pandemis cinnamomeana. The sequence goes on along the minus strand of OW028726.1, from coordinate 7,432,474 downwards.
CACAGTATATATATAAGCTAAAGCAGTAAGGAACCTACGAACAAGTCGGTTGAAACGAAACACGCACACAGGCGCGCGCTTTACACGGCCCCTAAGCGGACCTCGTCCACTCCGCTCAGGCTCAGGTCCGCTTAGGGGCCGTGTAAAGCGCGCGCCTGTGTGCGTGTTTCGCTTCAACCGATTTGTTCGTAGGTTCCTTACTGCTTTAGCTTATATATATACTGTGGTATAGGCCTCCTCCATTTTTTGGAGGGCTCGGGCTATAGTTCCCACGAGGGACTAGTGCGGATTGGGAACTTCACACACACCATTGAATTGCTTCGTAGATGTGTGCAGGTTTCCTCACGATGTTTTCCTTAACCGAGAAGCACATGGCCAATTTTTTGAAACTACCAGCGCATTCGATACCATCATTGCCGAGAAGAATGCGCCGCAAGAAACTTGGCAGGGTAATTTTTTCCAAAATAAAATACATTAAGCTACTCATATTTCATTATTAATTGACGCCTTTGAGTATACCGTTAATGCACACTTTAATTCCACCTCAATATCCGCTTAACATCCCTTTGAGTCTAGTTTCCGCGGTTATTACCAAATAAAATCATACCCTCACACCGCACAGTAATAGTAAAACAGTTCATAAAACTAAGCAAGCGTAAATGTTTTACAACAAGACGGTGCCAATAAACCTAATTATAAATGTATAAAACGATGCTCTGAATGCCGCAGTAACGATTAATAGGGGCCGCCTGTTACACCGTGGTGTAATGATACGTTAAAATAGAAAAACACTGATTATTCTGCCATAGATTGTTGAGTATTTTCCAAAAAAAAGTCCACATGAACATTTTTTTTCCAGAATTTACTTATTTTGGGTTTTTCTTCAAGAAAAAATGTGTCCCAAAATTTCCATTCCAGTTCGTCACTTTTTTAAATATAGGTATGTATGGAACGTGACGAACAGGAAAATAAATTATATAGTTCAACCTGGGACACACTTTTTCTTCAATGAGAATCGATAGGGTAAACGTTTCCAAGTAAGAAAAATCCAAAATATTTAAATTGTGGAAAAAAATTACATGTGGACTTTTATTGAAAAATGCAGTTACGAAAGTATGGAAGGTGTAACACTACGTGTTATAAAACAAAGTCCACCGCGTTTGTATGTCTGTTTTATCGCGATAAACTCAAAAAGCGCTGAACGGGTTTTTATACGGTATTTACCAATGTATAGAGTGATTCACGAGGAAAGGTTTGGTATATAATTTTTCAAAGTTTTGTCTGAATTGGATGAAATAATATATGATGATAATTGTAAGTGTCGGGAAAGTCAGGTTGCCAGGGAAACACATTTCAATTCCGGACAAAGTCGCGGGAAAGTAAAACATAATTTTGTAAATGTCATAGATAACTACTTAATTATATAGCGACGCGACTAACGAATATAGGTACAGAAGCATCCTCCATTGTCCGGTATTCCGAAACTCCAAAGTGAGCTTGATGGCGTCTGAAATGGCCAAAAAAACATCAAAACCATTTAATAGACATTCGACGGCTATTACACGACGTTGTGCAACATAGTTCCAAAAAAACCGGTTTACGAGTTTCCCCGCGTCGTAAAACTGTACGAAATTTTTACGGATGTTTATCATTGTGTGCTAGAGCTGGGATGTAAGTGTGTTTGCGGTTTGCATCTGTGTGCGTGTGCTTTGATGTGTTTGTAAACGTGGCGAAATTAAAAGTGGTTCTATTTCTGAAATTGCATTCACTCATTCACAAATCACGTCTTTATGCACTGGGTAGACAGAATCTAGGGTAACAAGACCTAAAGGCTACGCTCAGCATGATTGCGGGATAGGTGGAATGGGAAATAAAATATTGATGGGTTGCTAGCCGCATCCCTCGACGGGCCTTTACCATCTGCACGGCAACAGAAGTAATCGGTACATTCTAAAAAAATCCGAAAAGTAAAGCAATGGCCGGGAATCGAACCCGGTTCCTCATATGGATGGTAATAGCACGCATCACGAAATGACCCCATAGCAGGTAAAAGGTGTACATTCTATGCATTTTGTCTTTACTCTTAGATCAGCATGGAAGGTCTGTAATTACAACCGTGTACAATTTACGTTTGTTATTGTCAGAAACGTTTGTTTATTGTTTACACCATGTTCATTGTTTTTGGTGAAACGTGATTATAATAAAACATCCGTTAATCAAGTGTTTTTATTGTTACAGGTACGTTATTGTTGATGTTGGAAGTTCGCCTTTACTGCGAATTATGTCAGTAAGTAAAATTATAGGTTTTTTATGTTAGAGAGGCCAGACAAACGAACTAGTGGGTCACCTGATGTTAAATGATCACCACTGTCCATAGACACCCGCAGTGCTTTACGCGATGCCAGTGCGTTGTCGGCCCTGCAGAAAATTGTACACTCGCCTCTTAAAGGCTCTTAATTATGTCAGTAGCTTTAAGGAATTATGTTAATAGGTAACTTAAAGGAATTAGGTATGTCAGTAAGTAACTTAAAGGAACAAAATGGAAAAATGGATATGTATAAAAAATTATTTGTGCCGAGGTGCAACAATGACTCGAACAATAGCCCCCACAAAATCGAAGAAGAAGAGAAAAGAGAAGATTTGCGGAAGGAACGGTACGCAAGCTAATGTGGAATATTTCATAGTTTACACGATGTATTGTTGCGAAGACCACTTCAATATAGTAGAAGTCGGAAAAGATGTGCAGGGGCAAACGAGAAAAGAACACAGCACGGAAAACAATAACAACACCAACGGACGGAACGAATTCGAACACACGAACGTTGTTTGAGGTTGAAATTGACTTTACAGATCTCTATGCCGATGACGTATAGACAAAACCGTTTTTTTTTTATTGCTGAACGAAGGCGATTGACATCGCGCCAAAATTAACAAATTATCAAACAGCGGTTTTTTTTATTAATTACCAAAGCTACGTTAAAGCATAATATACAAACTAGTTGCTTGATTTAGTCCATTTTATCAAATAAATGTATTAAGAGCACAGCTTAAAAACATTAACAATGCCAATTACCAAAAACCATAGTGTGGACGCGGTGTTTCGTTCGCGGCAGGCTTGCGAATGGTTTTCACTAGGGTTTTTAGTTACTGTAACATGTAACAATAACGGTTATAGTTTGTAGACGAGTTACCGGCTCAAGTCGGAATGTATGACGGAATGAACGAAGAAATGAATGACGCGATCGATACAGACGAGAGCGAACGTCAATGAATTGGTCGTTCATCAATATGGTCGCATTCTTTTGTATGACTCGCCATACTTTGTATGAGTCATGTTACGGTGGGAATATTTCCGTCGAATCTTTTTGTTAACATTAACACCTAGTTGATGAAATATCTTGGGACAATTGAGGCCAGTCCAAATAAAGCAAAGCTTGTGAACCAACCATGATGTGTATGTAAGTTCGACTCACAATTCACTAACGTTTCACCAACAAACTTTAAAACGAATACATCGTTCGACAAATACTTCGTTTGACAACCCTTTATTTAAAGTTATGAAACCTAACCTAATACGAACCATTCAAATTTGTTTTTAAATTGAAAAAAATAGCAGATTATAAAGTGTTGTCAAATGATTTTTTTGTCGAACGGTACATTTGTCGAACGTAGCTCAAATGACCGGGTATCCCAACTCGCGCTTGTTTCTTCGTGATTCGCAAATTACGAAAAAAAAGTTTGTATGCGGAAACAATAATTAAATTAATAAAATAATCGGCGCGCGCGCCATTGTTTTGGTACAACGTTATCGCATTAGGTGATTTACTGAGCGGCGGACTGAGCTCATTAATCTCCATCTCACCGGACTGGGGCTGTGGCGCGATTCCACTAGCACAGCGGACTTATAACGATAAACCCACATGTCTTTTTTTTTTTTTTTTTTTATACGAATAGGAAGGCAAACGAGCAAGTGAGTCACTTGATGGTAAGTGATCACCACGGCCCAGAGACACCCGCAACCCCACAGGGATTGCAGATGCGTTGCCAACCTAGAGGACTAAGATGCAATGCCTCTTGTGCCCGTAATTTCCCCGGCTGTCTTATTCTCCACACCGGAACACAGCAGTGCAAGCACTGCGACTTAGCGGCAGGATTAGCGAGTAAGATGGTGGTAGCGATCCGGACGGACCTTGCACAAGGCCCTACCACCCGCTAAAGCTCTTCTTCTTCTTCTTCTTCTTCTTATTTGTGGCGTTTCAAGTTGTTATAGCGACGACAACTTCGCCAATGTCAAAGTAACAAAAATGTGATTAAAAAATCTTGTGACAAAATGTCGGCAACTTTGTACGGTAATGGTCAAAGACCCCCTCCCCTGTCGGGCTCTTAGCCAGCGGTCAATGATATCCCTCAGAAACTGCCAGGAAATTAGCCGATGCCCAGGGTGCACCGGATCAAGCACTGCTCTTCCCCTCGGACGGATCCAAAAACGAACCGCAGCTCTTGACCACACGTGGAGGTAACCCGACTCGCACCCCCACATAAGAGTAGTATAGCTCGACATGTTTCGGACTATATCGCAGTCCTTTCGGGATGACGAGGGTAGTTGTGCGCCGCTGTCAGTTGCGTCGAGTAGAGTTGGCGCGCAGTGTTAGTTTCGCTGTAAGCGCTCCAGGAGGAAGGTCTACGAATTAGTCCGAAACATCGACTTTAATACGTGAGATAGCCGCTAGTTGTGTCTTACGGTAGTTTCATGTTGAAAATATTATCGATAAAATCTAAAAATCTAGTCCAAATTAGGAGTTTTACAATACAACACAATTAATCTACTACGAGTACCCGAAACCGAGGAGCATGTATGAAGAGATTGATGAGTGTGGATGAAGCGAAAGAAGTCAGGATCGTAGCAAGTGGAACAGTAGTCTCTGCCTACCCCTGTGGCGGTGACGGTACGTATGTATGTATGTAAACTACTACCAAACGGTAAAAACGGGACCCTATTGCAAAGACTCCACTGTCTGTCTGTCTGTCACTAGGCTGTTTCTCATGAACCGTGATAGCTACTTAAACTGTGTTGTGTGTGTTATAGATACTTAAACTGTCTCCAACTTATCTCTCTATCTTGTTGGTTGTCTGGTAGAGATCGCTATTAAGCGATAAGGCCGCCTATTGACTACTTTGTTCTTTGATTCTGTATTGCTTTGTACTGATTTGTGGTGTTCAATAAAGAGTATTTGTATTGTATTGTATTGTACTGAAATTTTCACAGATGTATTTCTGTTGTACGCTATAGCTAATATTAAGGGGTTGTCAAAAGAATTTCTTGTCAAACGAAACATTTGTCGAACTTTAGTCCGTCAAATCGTGTCACTGTCATAAAAACCAGTAACCCGTTAAATTTCAGGCTTTCTACCATCACGCGATTCAATTCTGACTCAGTTCAGGTTTTAACTGTCATTTTTAGTACGGATCTGACAGCGAGCGAACATAAACTGAATCGGAATTGAATCGCATTAAGATGTCAAGATCGCTCTCGCTTATATCTTGTACCGCAGCCTTTAAATTCGGAATCTCGGTACAAATGATGACAAGCAATATAACTGACGCGGTTTTCCCTTTAAAAATATCGCCCGATTGTTTTGCATAATTATGACACTGACTGTACTTCCGGCGTATTACGTAAGTACACTCAGTTTGAAAAAAATAGGTTAATATACAAATGTGAGTAATTCTACTTATAGATCGACCGCTTAGCGCCAGAACAGCTGGACAGATCTGGATGAAATTTGGAACGTAGATAGATTATAGTCTCGAATAACACATAGCCTACTTCTTATCCCGGAAAATTGCTTAATTCCTGCGGGATAGCGATAAACTAATTCTATCCAGACGAAGTAACAGCTAGTAAATAATATTTCAAGTCGCATTAATAGATAAATACTTACTCTAACAAATGATTGCAGCACCTTCAATCCCACCGTCGAACCAGTTTATCTGTGCGTCTGCATCGCGCTCAAAACGCCTGAACTCGAGTCGTTAATCACACGTGTTCTGTCGCCGTCCGTCTGTCACTCGTGACTATTAGTCATCAGGGCCAATCCGCAACTAACTTAAACAACATAAATCACGTCTTTTACGGGGTAGACAGAGCCTAGGATCACGACCTAAAGGCAATACAATACAATACAATAACTCTTTATTGAACACCACATATAACAACCAAAACAGAAGAAAGGAACAGAATAGGTATTACAAGGTAACACATATCGATCTCTACCAGGCAACCATAATGGACTGAAGAACAGAACAGATCTGAGCAGGTGGTGCAATTTAGAATATATGTTAATATACTAAGCACTGAAGTACATAATATATAATAATATTAACCGTTTAATAAATATCTAGCTGTTTCCCGCGACTTCGTCTGCGCAGAATTCGCTTATCGCTATCCCGTGGGAACTATGCAGTTTTTCGGTGTAAAAACTATCCCATGTCCTTTGGGACTGAAACTAACTCCACAGCAAATTCCAACTAAATTAGCGGTTTAAATGTGAAAAGGTAAGACAGACAGACACATACATAAATATATAAATCACGTCTTTATCCATTTCCCGCCAATACGCCCACAATCTTGCTAAATGTGGCCTGTAGGTACCTGTTATTTATGTATGTATGTATGTATGCTTATCCCTCACAGGGTGGTCAGGGCCTAAGTTAACAAAACCTACAGGCCACGTTGAGCAAGTTTGTGCGCGTACAGTATCGGTGGAAAGTGGAATCAAAACAGTGATGGGTTTGCTAGCCGCATCGCCTATAATAAATAAATAATAAATAAAATAAACGATTTTTTTATTTACCAATACACAAAAAAATACATTACAAAGCATTAGGCACATACAAGTATTAGGTAAATAGGAGAGGAGACTCAGCAGGCATGCTGGTTTTCAGTCTCCAACCTGATTAAAAACTAACTTAAAATCTAACTAGGCAAAGTTAAGGAAGGTTCGTTGCCAAACATACGCACATAACATGATTTCTATGATTTTTGCGTGACAGACAGACACTTTCGCATTTATAATATTAGCAATTAAATCAAAGAAGGTACCGAGTTAAATATCATTTATAACAAAATGATGTTTATAATAATTTTATTCGCCACAAAAGCTGACGCTTAAACGGTTTTCGCCTTTTTTTTTCTCTTTCACTCTGGCTATAAAGGCTATTCATTCAGTCGTTTCGCTCTCATTGCAATCATAAAGTGCATGCCGCGAAATGTTTGCGGTTTTTCCTTTTTTTCCTTCACTTTATGCTGCTGCGTAATTTTTGTGGGTTTTGTTTACAAAAACACATTATTTTTGAGTGGAAATTTTTGCTTTGAATTTTATAAATTGAAACTCGTGTTTAGTTTTTTGCTTTGTTTTTAATCTAGGATGATCTATATGTTGATATTACCCGTTGAATCCGACCAGACTTTAACTGCTTAGCAATTTCTATTTATTGCCCTCTATTATTATATACATACACAATTTTTTTTTTCATATGAATAGGAAGGCAAACGAGCAAGTGGGTCACCTGATGGTAAGTGATCACCACTGCCCATAGACACCCGCAACCCCGGAGGGATTGCAGATGCGTTGCCAACCTAGAGGACTAAGATGAAATGCCTCTTGTGCCCGTAATTTCCCCGGCTGTCTTACTCTCCACACCGGAACACAGCAGCGCAAGCACTGCTACTTAGCGGCAGGATTAGCGAGTAAGATGGTGGTAGCGATCCGGACGGACCTTGCACAAGGCCCTACCACCCGCAAAATCACGTCTTTATCCCCTACGGGGTAGACAAACCGGTAACAAGAGCTAAAGGCCACGTTTAGCATGATTGTAGGCGTATGAATAAGGAATCAAAATAGTGATGGGTTGCCAGCCGCATCGCCTATAACATGATTCCTAAGAATTTTACCCATTCCCTCAATGGGCTGTTACCATCTGCGAGACGAGAAGCAACTGGTACATTCTATGTTTTTCCTTTGCTCCCAGACCAGCAGTCTTGCTAAACGTGGCCTGTAGGCTTTGTTACTTTAGGCTCTGTCTACCCCGTATGTATGTGTATGTTGAATTATACAAAAAAAAATTAAACAGGGGCATGCATATAAAAATATTTAATAATAAAAAAACGGTTGCAGAATAGCTCTCCCAATCGTGTCGAGATGCTTTCAAAGCTCATTGCCTCGCTTAGCTTATTGAGCAATGCGTTTCATTGTCAAACGGCGGCCATTTTGAAATCTACACCGATCTTATCACCCAATCGGCTATGGATATATTGTTTTGACATACATGCGGTGTTTACGAGTGATGCAATGCAACATGGTACAGTATCAGATATAGCGATGGCAAGGTGCTTAAATGTTAAAAAAAATTGTGGGTTAAAATCTTAGGAATCAGAAAAGAAAGAAGAAAAAATATTATTTATTACTACTGATCAATAAAAAAAAAACTTTATTCCGAAAACTTTCACATTATTCATTCGCTAGCTGATCGTAATTCGTTTAACGCTATCCCGCAGGAATTACGTAATTTTCCGGAATAAAAAGTAGCCTATGTGTTATTCCAGACTATAATTAACTATGTTTTAAATTTCATCCAGATATGTCTCTTCATAGATGCTTCGGTTTTGGGTAATCTTGACTTGACCTTTTTTACAAAACGTCCCCAATGTAGTCAAAGAAATGCCTACAGATAATTAACTAAATTATTATTTGGACTCCCGTTCGGGATCATTCCTGGTGCAGAACGCGATGGGCACCTTTGCGCCTGAAAGATGCGGGGCGGGTTGTTTAGTTCGGTAGGCAATGTAAGGTAGTTGATAGGTAATTTAATACTTTGGTTGTATTTTTTTTTTTATTTAACTTTGTCTGTTTATTATTTGACTTTAATAATTTTTTTCTGTAATCTTTTTTGAAATGCAAAAACCGTCTACATTACCCACCCCCTTTTAAACCCAAACACATGCATAATTCATAAATCTAGATTTTTCAACCACACGTAAAGCTGTGTCCACACACGCGGCCGCAGATAAGGCACGTTCCCCATTCAAACTTTAATTAATAGGGCTCGTGTCGTGCAAGAAAAATGCTGTGTCATGTGAACTTGGCTTTAGAGTTGCTTGGAAAACAATTTTGTATCTTATGTGGGCAAGGTAAGGTTGGGATTGGGTTGTGATGTGAAAGGGGTGTCGTTAATTTTGAGGAAAAGAAACAGTTGTAAGTTTCCCGTTTCACTTTTGCGAAGACACACAACGCTGAAGATCTATTTTTCATGTTTGTGTTTTTTTTTTATTTCGTTTCTACAAAATTGTGTATGTTCTCTTATTTTTGTCTTGCAAAAAGGAATAAATGTGTTCTTTCTTTCTTTCGTTGGATGGAAGGAGTTTGGACTTTAGGAGAATTTAGTGGAGCTTAAATAGCTTACATCGCTGGTATGTAGTTTTACTGACATACATAAATGATGTCTTTATCCCTTACGGGGTTGAGAGAGCCTAGAGTAATAACACCTGGCCACGTTTAGCATGATTATAGGCTAGGTGGAAAGGGGGTATTAAATTGCAACATGTAATGTCGCGCGTAAATTCCAAAAAACTCACGAGGTGCGAGCCCGGGCTCGAACTCACGACCCCCTGCCTGAGAGGCTACAAGTCAAACCAGTAGGCTACCACGGCTTACCGCAAAACATACCACAAGTATTGTCGTTCGCCGGCTTCTAAAATCATACCAACTCGCTCAAAGCGTCCGATTTCCAAAATCATACCAATCCGCTCAAAGCGTCCGGCTTCCGAAATCATACCAACCCGGTTAAAAGCGTCCGGCTTCCAAAATCATACCAACCCGCTCAAAGCGTCCGATTTCCAAAATCATACCAATCCGCTCAAAGCGTCCGGCTTCCAAAATCATTCCAACCCGCTCAAAGCGTCCGACTTCCAAAATCATACCAACCCGCTCAAAGCGTCCGGCTTCCAAAATCATTCCAATCCGCTCAAAGCGTCCGACTTCCAAAATCATTCCAACCCGCTCAAAGCGCCCAACTTCCAAAATCATACCAGCCCGCTCAAAACGTACGGCTTCCAAAATCATTCCAATCCGCTCAAAGCGTCCGATTTCCAAAATCATACCAACCCGCTCAAAGCGTCCGATTTCCAAAATCATACCAACCCGCTCAAAGCGTCCGACTTCCAAAATCATAGCAACCCGCTCAAAGCGTCCGGCTTCCAAATATTTGAAACTGAATAAATAATTTACTCTTTTTAAAAGATAAACCGCAATCAACGCCCGCCGGCTAGACTGCTTTTTGCACCGCGTTTTTAAACGACAGAATGTATTAAAACAATGTCAAAAAGTTAAAATGCATAGGAATTTCATTGGTCGGATTTAAAAGTCAATTTTTTCGAGAATTTAATATGGTGGCGTTTAAATGGATTGTTTCGAGTTTTAGTTATTCTTTTATTTTTTGTGAGCGTAGGAATAACGTTAGGTCATTGTATTTAAACTCGCTTTTGTCCGCGACCTCGCCTGCAAAGAATTCGTTTATCGCAATTTTTCGGGATAAAAAGTAGCCTCTGTCATTCCAGACTATAATCTATCTAAATCCAAATCTCATCCAGATCTGTTCAGATGCATTCATACTCACCAACTTTCGCTTTTATGATAAACAAGCTTCTGCCCGCGACTTCGTCTGCGTAGAATTATACATAAAAACCTTCCTCTTGAATCACTCTTATCTATTAAAAAAAACCGCATCAAAATCCGTTGTGTAGTTTTGAAGATATAAGCATTCATAGGGACAGAGAAACCGACTTTATTTTATACTATGTAGTGATGATGATAGTGATAGTGATAGTGATGATAGTGATAGTGAAGTGATGGTCTGAGCCACAGGCAAAATCTATGGTCTACTTCAGAACCATCATGACCATCATCGTGAAAGTCCCGGGAAACTGGTGGATGCAGGTGGCGAGTTGTCGTCCATTGTGGAGTTCTAAGGGTCTTTGTTCAACAGAAGACGTTTTCTGGCTGATGATGATGCCCAATTCACACTGGGCCTGCGTGTGACCCACAGCCCAAGCCCTCTCATTCTGAGAGGTCTGTGCCCAGCAGTGGGACGTATACAATACAATACAATACAATACAATAACTCTTATATAGGCTGAGATGATGTTTCAGCCAAAACAAACGAGCAAGTGGGTCATGAACTGCAGAGTTTGGTGTAGTTAATTACTTAGGTAATTAAATTACCAATTCAGTGACTTCTAATTAAATTACTGTAATAATTCTGTAATCATTAGAGGTATAAGTGTTATGTGTGTTATGTGAGTTAATAACATTAGTTTGTTTTCCGTTGAAATTTCTTAATTACTAAGCGATACGGTTTCTAAAGTACTTAAAGTAATAGAATAATTAAAACATTAAAACAAAAGTACACACATACACACACACACACACACACACACACACACACACACAAATCACGTCTTTATCCCTTACAGGGTAGACAGAGCCTAGGTAACAAGACCTAAAGACCACGTTTAGCATGATTGTGGGCGTATGGAAAGGGGAATCAAAACAGTGATGGGTTGCTAGCCACATCGCCTATATAACATGAAGCCTAAGATTTTCGCTCAATCCCTCTATGGGCTTTTACCGTCTGCGCGGGAAGAGAAGCAACTAGTACATTCTATGTTTTTTCTTTGCTCCCCGACCAGCATAGTTAGTTATTATAATCTATAATATAAAAATGAATCGCAAAATGTGTTGCTAAGCGCAAATCTCGAGAGCAGCTGAACCGATTCCGCTAATTCTTTTTTTAGAATGTTCCTTGAAGTATGTGGATGGTTCTTACGAAGAGAAAAATTAAAAAAGGGATAAAATAAATAAACCATCGACTGTTAGGCGGTACGAAGTTCGCGGGGTCAGCTAGTACTAAATAAAGTTCTCTGCCACGTCTGTCTGTTCGCAATACAGTTCATTTTATATCTACTAATATTATAAATGCGAAAGTAATGTCTCTCTGTTACGCCTAAACCACTGAATGTTTTTACCTCCAAAACTACAAATCAAGCACTCAGAACTTATTTCCCTTGGAAACCTACGCTGCTGTCAAAAAGTATCTTTCCAGCAATTTCCCCTGACATTCCAATCTATGCGACACTCCGGGAGTGTCCGTTGCGGTGTCAGGTGTCGCGAGACACGAGACGGAGTGTCAAGAGAAAAATGTTCGCTCAACGTTTGCTCTAGATCAAGACTGTCGAATGTCAATCGTTTCATTTCGAAGTGTCAAGAGTGTCGTTCCGTTATGTATGACATCATGCCTGGCATTTTTTTGCTTAAAGTCTTTATCTGTGCCTTCGTTCACATTGTTTTTTTTTTAGTTTTATGTATGAAAGAAAGAAAGAAAGAGAAACAACATTTATTTACACACATTCGATACACGTAAATATAAAACAAGGAGAAATACAATACACTAAGGAATAGTACCGATATGGTGTAAAGTGGACCTCACTCAGCATAATGTAATTATTGTAATGTGTTTGTAAGTCTGGGAATTGCAAAAAAAGCCCATCGAGGGAATGGGCGGAAATCATAGGAACCAAGATAGGCGATGCGGCTAGCAACCCATCAATAGTGATTCCATTTTCGACCTAAACGCCCACAATCTTGCTAAACGTGGCCTGTAGCTCTCGTTAACCTAGGCTCTGTCTACTCCGTAAGGGATAAAGACGTGATTTGTGTATCTATCTTCAATATTTTTTGAATTTTGGGAGTTTTTGGAATACATAATCTGGGATTTATGCGCACAAGGCATATGTTAAAGTTATAGTCTAAACAATCGAATGTTAATTTAAACGTTCGCTTAACAAGCGATTATGGTGTCAGAAGGTTAAAGTTTATTTCACAGTTCAGTTGGTAATTGTGTCGTACACATCATTAAAACAGATGACGCTTGGCGACGAAAATTCGCATAGTAACAAGGTCACGTGACAGCTAGTAACAGATAGAAAAAATCGAAGGCTTACCCACCTGCTATGGGTGGTGTAGGAATAGCACGCGTTACGGAATGACGAGGATCCGGGTTCGATTACCGGCCATAGCTTTACTTTTCGGATTTTCCTATGTATTCCAATTTTCAGAGTCGTTTAGAATTTACCAGTTGCTTCTCTTCCCGCGCCGATGGTAAAAGCTCATTGAGGGAATGGGCATAGGAATCAGTTATAGGCGATGCGGCTAGCAATAGCAACCGATCACTATTTTGATTCCATTTTCCACCTATATACGCTCACAATCATGCTAAACGTGGCCTTAAGGTTTTGTTACCTCAGGCTCTGTCTACCCCGCAACGGATAAAGACGTGATACGAGTATATGTATGTATGTTTAGAAATTATCTTTCACATCGTTTACTTGAAATACCACAATAGAGAATACTGCACTTTTTTAGCAAACTAGTGTTAAATTTCGCGATTTCTTACTCACCTGTTTTCTGTTATGTTATAATTCACACACCTCTACTAATGAGCCATGTGTACAGTTACTTTTATTTAGGTTAGATACTTATCTATGTACTTATCTTATGTGTAAATATTGGTCATTATTCTTTAATGACGATGATATATAAATCACGCCTTTATCCCTTACGGGGTCGACAGAGCTTTATATTCCATGCTGGTCTGGGAGCAAAGGAAAAACATAGAATGTACCAGTTGCTTCTCCACCCGCGCAGATGGAATCTAATCTAATGTATGTCGATTAAAGTACTAACTTAAAGCGAGTAGGTGTACATTGACTGCTTGGCACCATAGTTATTTGTTGAGAGACAATACGCCGCAGTGTACAGGTTTGATTAATAAACGCCTGGAGGCATATCTGTGCGCCGAGTTGCAAACATTTTATGCATCTGCCGATTACATCTATTTGCATATCATTGAATACTGTCCGCCATTTTGGATGCAGTCGATGCAAAAGTGTTTTTTAAAGTTTTTATTAAAATTGATCTGGATACAGCAAGTTAGGTCGGTTTAACTAATTTAATAATTGCTTCCATGCTGCTCTGGGAGCAAAGAAAGAGCAAAGAATGTACCAGTTGCTTCTTGTCCCGCGCAGATGGTAAAAGCCCATCGAGGGAACGGGCGAAATGGGCCTCCGCAAAGAAACGCCTGATTTTAGAAACTAAAAGTTTCCGTATACTGGTCGCTATTTAAAGTCTACGACGTTACCTCCTTATTCATAAACACACTGTAGGCTTCTGCTAACTTACCAATCGTTTGTCCTTATCTGTCACTTTGACATTTCACAGATAACGACAAACTATTGCATTATGTTTAAGGTCTTTTTTTGTGATTTGTCTCTGCTTCTTTATATTTGTACAATAAAGCATTTACTTACTTACTTACTTACGATTGCTAAGTTAGCAGAAGCCTACAGAGTGTTTATGAATAAGTGAGTTAGACTTTACATAATTACTTATAAATTGCCTATATACAACACGCCATAGTTCGTCTGTAATAGACGCAAAGGCCATATGTAATAGATTTTAATACTACACCAGACTTTACTGTATGCCTTTAGTGCCCTTTGCCTTTCTTGTATGAAAAAAAACAGCTACTGCATAATATGTACCACTAATAACTTTACTAACGGACTGTACTCTATTTTCATTTTGATTTTTAATGCAAAATGCATTGTGACGGACATTGGAGACCGATCAGTTTCAAATTTCCATTTAGCCAGTTTCAAAAAAGCTCGTATCACAAAATCGATACTCTTACTAAATGAGCTTTATGTTCAACATTCAAGGTTTAGTTTAGTTTAAAAATTGATTCGAGGAGAGCTTTTTTTGAAAGCAGTTACAATTTTCTGCTTCCTAGAGTTTTTGTTCGTGTGGAAATATGGGAATAAATCGCGATCTGATTTTAAAATAGAAGCTTCTTGAACAAAGCGGTGTAGTTTTTTAAAATGACAATTTTGTCTATGCTATTCAGGATAGATTAGAATCAGACAGAAGGAAACATGGTTCTTAATAGAACAATTTTTTTAATGTCTCTATCTGATTACTAGTAAGAAATAGAGAGTAGAAAGAGAGATCCGATATGACATGTGACGTCGTTTGTCAAACTCCATATTAAAGTTCCGTTTTTCTAGAAAGAGAGAGACAAATCTTTGGTAGCTTACATCTCGGTCGTTTATATAGTTACATATTTGAAAAATACTTTTATCATATTGTTTATTACATGAATATTCTCTATTGAGATGTTAACATTCTTCTATGCTGATCTGAGAGGAAAGAAAAAACATAGAATGTACCAGTTGCTTCTTCGGCATCGAAAATCTTAGGGATCATGGTTATACGCAATGTGGCTAGCAACCCATCACTGTTTTGATTCCCCTTTCCATCCATACTAATATACATAAGCTTTGTCTACCCCGTAAGGGATAAATATCTGATTTAGGTATGTCCTAGCTGCTGCCCGCGACTTCGTCTGCAATAAAATAATTTATCGCTATCCCGTGGGAACTATGCAATTTTCCGGGATAAAAAAGCCTAAGATGTGTTAATCTAGGGTATCAGCTATCTCCGTTTCAAATTTTATCCAGATCTGTCCAGCCGTTCTGGCGTGAAAGAGTAACAAACATCCATCCATACTTACAAACCTTCGCGATTATAATATTAATAGGATAGAAATTAGTAAGATCACATTTCCACCTAAACGCCCACAATTTTGCTAAATGTGGCTTGTCGGTACCTTAGTCTTTGTCTACCCCGTAAGGGATAAACACTTGATTTGTGTATGTGTGTATGTGTAGGATAGAATGTATGAGCCGTTAACGGGAACGCGTTCTAGTTGTTCTTCGTATCGACAACTTGCTCTAGATGCTGAGTTATCTGCCTACCCCTTCAGGAATAATAGTCGCTAGTATATTGGTGCTGTCGCTATGTAAGCCAGGGTTGTGTATACATATTGTTAAGCGTGGTACCCAAGAAATTTAATATGAGGCGCTCAGGCCACAATAATGTCGGTCGATGCAAGCAATTTTGTCACCTGTAGATACCGCTAGGTGGTGTGCGTGTTGTGTTACCAGATCAGATAATGTTTATGTTTAAACACAATTTTTACAGCTTTGCTCTGCGATACTACAGCAAAGTAGGTTAGTTAGTAGGGTATGCTGGTCTGAGAGTAAAGAAAATCATAGAATGTACCAGTTGCATCTCTTCCCGCGCAGGTTTTTTTTTTTTTAATATGAATAGGAAGGCAAACGAGCAAGTGGGTCACCTGATGGTAAGTGATCACCACTGCCCATAGACACCCGCAACCCCGGAGGGATTGCAGATGCGTTGCCAACCTAGAGGACTAAGATGAAATGCCTCTTGTGCCCGTAATTTCCCCGGCTGTCGCACTCTCCACACCGGAACACAGCAGTGCAAGCACTGCTACTTAGCGGCAGGATTAGCGAGTAAGATGGTGGTAGCGATCCGGACGGACCTTGCACAAGGCCCTACCACCCGCGCAGGTGAAAATCTTCGGAATCATGTTAAAGGCGATGCGGCTTTCAACCCACCACTATTTTGATTCCCATTTCCACCTGTACGCCCACAATCATGCTAAAAGTGGATTTTAGGTCTTGTTGCCATAGGCTCTGCCTAACCCGTAAGGGATAAGGACGTGATTTATGTATGTATGTATGTAGTTATAAGCAAAGAAAAACTGTCCTTGTCAAATACTTTACTATAATATCTCGCACGTCGCAGCTTGTAAGTAAGTAAATGCTTTATTTGTCAAATAAAAATAAACAGATACAATTCACAAAAAAATAACATTAATAAATGCACAAAGGCGAACTTATCAACAAGGGATATCTACCAGTTAACCTTACGTAATTAAGGAAAAATTTGACAGTTATAGTTACCAAAATGCCAGATATGTCCGGGAAAATTCTGTCCTCTGGCAACACTGCCGGCAAGTGTGGTACTGACTTAGTGGGTTGAATTTGCCTCTAGATTCTGTGGTTAGATTATTATTACATAGGCCTTTGAATATTAAAATACTATGTGAAATTTTCGATTTTCGAGCGATTATAATAGAAATCATGTTATAGGCGATGAGGCTAGCAACCCATCACTATTTTGATTCCATTTTCCACCTATATGCCCACAATCTTACTAAATGGGGCCTGTAGGTACCTGTTACCCTAAGCTCCTAAGAGCCTAAGCTCTGTCTACCCCGTAGAGGATGATGACGTGATTTGTATGGGTGTGTGTGTGTGTGTGTGAAATGTTAGCTGTAGAAATTGGAAAATAAAAACTACGAGAAACTAATATATATTTTGAAATATAGATACAATGTTCCCGTGACGGCAATGACTTTGGAGCACAGCGTAGCTATTTCTACGCTGTCGCTAGGCTGCAACAGGCTCAAGCTGCGTTTAGCATACAATAGCACGTTTACGTAATCCGGCTTACGAAATATGATGGTTCGATGAAATGCTTTCTGAATCGTGTCAACATGGAGACTGTACACTGCTATACTTAATTTTATTTAGGATGAGAAACCACAATAACATTTAATTGCGTCTGGTCAACTATTTCTTACCTAGCAAATAGTACAGTGCAATAGTCTGGGAGCCGCAAAATAAAATTGTTTTAATGCCACTTTATTTTCGTGTCGTTTACAATTACTTTAGTACAAATTGCAAAGAGAGCACACTTCACGAGCTGCAATATAATGTTGTTGTGGTTTCTCATCCTAAATTAAATGAAGTATAACTTACTACTATTTTTATTTGACGACCAGATGGCCCAGTGGTTAGAGAACCTGACTATGAATCTTGAGGTCCCGGGTTCGATCCCCGGTCGGGGCAAAAATTTGTATGAAAAATACGAATGTTTGTTCTCGAGTCTTGGATGTTTAATATGTACTTAAGTATGTATTTATCTATATAAGTACGTTTATCCGTTGTCTAGTGCCCATATTACAAGCTTTGCTTAGTTTGGGGCTAGGTATATTGGTGTCAATTGTCCCAAGATATTATTATTATTTATTATTATTTTATATGAAACGAAAACATAGAATGTACCAGTGGCTTCTCTTCGCGCGCAGATGGTAAAAATAAAAACACATCGAGGGAATGGGAGAATCTTATTAGGAATCCTGTTATAGGCGATACGGCTAGCAAACTATCACTGTTTTGATTCCCCATTCCACCTATACGCCCACGGTAGTGGGCTTGTATCGGAATGTTCCGCTCTTTCTTAACTTGACGGTTAACAAAAACCAAGCAGAACCTAAACCAATTCTATCACTAACTTAACTACTTAATTAGCGTGCAACGCGCGCGCGCGCGTGTGTGTGTGTGTGTGTGTGTGTGTGTACGTAAGTGTGCCCTGTTTGTGTATGTTTCTGTGTGTGTGCATACCTGTAAATGTTGACATGATCGCTTGTCGAATATTGCGCGGAGATTCTGACTGTCCGGAGTTGGTGGCGCAGTTAGTACGCCTATTAGCGCCCCCGCTGTCCCAATTCAGCTTCAATTTGCGCCCCCACCGTGCTTTGCTGGCAGTTCCCAAGGTGCGCACTGTCACACAGGAATTCACCACTTGTTTGCGCCTTGCGAAATCTCAACGCGCTTCTTGCATCAGCACCTGACTGCGATGTATTTGCTAGTGGCTGGAGGATTGTATGCAGTGAGTGTATGAAGTTCTGTGAGGCGAAGGATGACCGTCCGTCTTCACTAAATTGTTTGTATGTATGTATGTATGTATAACTCTTTATTGTACATAAAACACAGGAAAAAGATGAATACAGGACAACACACATGCACAAAGGCGAACTTATCCCTAAAAGGGATCTCTTCCAGTTTCTTTCAGTTTGTAAATGTAAATGCTGTTTATTTTCTGTTCTACGTGTTATATGTGTTGTAACGCTGTAATTAAGTATGTGTATGAATTCCACAGTGGCTTGTCTGTAATGCTGTGTAATTATTTCAATAAATAAATAAATAAACGATGATGATGATTGAATTGCTTCGCAGTGTGCAGGTTTTCCCACGATGTTTTGTTTGAGTACCACATTAAAAAACATACTCTTGTGGTGTGCAGTGCAACGCTACAGGCCTCTTCAACGCCCACTTACAACCCATTGTTGTGCTCAATGGTATTCAATCTCGTAGCCTTCGGACGGACGGACGGACAAATAAACGTGTGATTAACGATTTTAGGGTTCAATCGGGAATTACATACATAAATCACGTCTTTATCCCTTAATGGGTAGACAGAGCCTATGGTATTAAAAAATTAAGGCCACGTTTAGCATGACTAAGGGCGTATAGGTGGGAAGGGAAATCAAAGTAGTGATGGGTTGCTAGCCGCATC
This sequence comes from Pandemis cinnamomeana, assembly GCA_932294345.1. NCBI lineage: Eukaryota > Metazoa > Arthropoda > Insecta > Lepidoptera > Tortricidae > Pandemis > Pandemis cinnamomeana. Next base: position 7,413,071 of record OW028726.1, on the reverse strand, counting down.
GCCTATTTATACATATAACATGATTCCTAAGACTTTCGGCTATTCCCTCGATGGGCTTTTACCATTTGGGCGGGAAGAGAAGCAACTGGTAAATTCTATGTTCTTTCCTTACTTCCATGAAAAATATAAAAAATAAAATATTATAATATTTATTTATTGACAAAAAATTATAAACCTCATGTAAGATCGAAGGATGTAGTAAAAATGGTAAAGTGCGTGATCTAATAGAATGCTATTTGGGTTTCGGGTCCTATCGGCCGTTTCAAAAATCAAACCCAAAAGAGTGAGTGAGACAACAAGACAAAATCGAATGATTTTTCTGTCAATGTTCAAAGTGTACAGCGTTAAAGGGGTGATTTAATTTGTAATCAAAAAATATGAGAAATTATTACAACATGGGTGTTTAAATTACAACAGTGGTGTTTAAATTACAACAGGGTGTTCAAATTACAACAGGGGTGTTTAAATTACAACGGGAGTGTTCAAATTACAACAGGAGTGCTCAAATTACAACAGGGGTGTTTAAATTACAACAGGAGTGTTTAAATACACCCAACCTGCTGAAGCATTCCGGATTATTTTTAAGACATACCCTAGCCTCTATCTACCCCGTACGGGATAGTCGTAATTAGTATGTATAAAAAAAACTCCGTAACATGCATAACCGAAATCGAAAGTTATGTCGGACATTAGACATGCATTAGCTAGTCGATCTTATCTTAACACGCTGAGCCAAATACCTAAAGGTCACGCTTAATTAACCGACCACGATGAACACGAACTTGGCACAGTTTAAATGAACGACGAGCCTATTCAAATTTGTTTTATCCAACAGGTAGGCACACGTGGCATGTTATCACTGTCCGATGCCATTCGCAACACTAGGGCATTGTAGATGCGCCAGCCTTGAGGGCTAAAATAAAGTATTCATAATAATTATAATTTTTGATTCCATCTATACGCCCATAATCTTGCTAAACGTGGCCTGTAGGTCTTGTCACCTTGGGCTCTGTCTACCCCGTAAGTTATTAAATCATTTCCTGTCACTTTTACCAATATTTTATGTCACTTCTTAATTGATACTTTAGTCTGATATACACGTCAATAACGCAGTACATAATCATTATCCATACTGCGGGATGTCTATTAAAATATTACAATAATATTAAAAATATCCACCTACTTATCTACAAAAATAGTATTAGTAGATGGCAGTTAAAATTAAAATCTTCTACATATTCACTATAATAAAACAGATGTCTGGCAATCAGTAAGTAGGAAGCTACTACATTGCGTACACTACGTAGTATACTTAGCGACACAGAAATTGGAACAGTTTCCATACAAAATTGCATAGGCCCAGCTTTTGCCGCTGTACACCTCTACAGCTTTTCGTAGTAATTTTTGATTCAAATATAGTCACCCCTTTAACGTCGTACAATTCGTACATCGAAACATTTATCAACCGAAATTAAAAAATCCTGAGCAACATACTAATACATGTTCAAACAAGTCCGACCACTTCCCGAAATATTCATATTTTTATTTACCAAACTCCGCACTCTATGTCAAGGCGAACCTTTTAAAAAGAACAATGGTGTCTATGCCCCAACAAGTGAAACGACAAGGTCGCCTCATTACAAATGCACCATAAACAATAGATGATAGATTACTCATCGAAAATAACAGCCAGTGCTCTCCCGTTGTCAAAAAGTATGAGTCATGAGATTCGATTTGTGAAAATGTTTTTTTAATACTGGCCACTATTTAAAAAAGTTACAGGGATACCGGGTAGACAACTTGTAAGGAATTTGAGGGTGCATAGAAAGTGACAATAAATTGCATAATTACAATAATAGAACGCAGTGTTATGTTTTTTTTCGTTCACAAAAATTACAAGGAACAAGCTAAGTTTCTGTGATAAGTTTTGATTGCCTTTTTATTTGGCGTCAACCTCAAGCCAACCTGCAATTTAAATGTAAAATCAAAGCCTCTGAATATTAAAGTCGGTAGACATTTTGTTAAAAACACCAATTTGACTATTTTGTGATGCAGCTTTTGACCACATCTTAAAAGTGACGTCCATTGCTAAAACGATGATAAATAAGACGTCACGTTATTTCAACGTAACGTTTTTGTTGCCACCTCAAAATATCCACTTTAAACTCCATATAAAGTTATGTTGCTGGCCACATCATAAAGTTTTTACTGTACCATTTAAAAATAATAAAAAGAATAAAGCGGGTTCATTAAATACATTGTTACTTTTTCCATAGCTCAATGTTTAAGGGCCAGTCGGCAAGTTTTCATACATTTTATTTAACTTTTTTTGAGATAGAAAACGTTAGATTTGTTATTGCAGGTTGGTAGCAGTTCTGTTTGGAACCTAGCCCACTTCGGCAGATTGCTCAGTTTAAATCAGACGTGACTGCTCTAGAAAAATATTTATTACTCTCTGGTTTCATCGAGTGAAATATTTTGTTTTCCGATAAAAAAAAATGTTAGTAAGGAAGATATTTTTATCTAAACTATAAATACCTATTTGTAGTGTTATTAATAACTTGGTAGAAATATATTAAAAGTACCCTTATCAAGTAACAATTGCATTTATTAAAAACACTGGCAACAGACATTTTTGCCAATTACCATCCATATTACTGACAGCAAGAATCAGAAAACCAAATAGACAAACAAATCGATCATACAAATTTGAAATTATCCTTTATTTGTTTGTGCGAATCGCCTTAAATGCTTCCAACCAAATTACCACATACGCACGGCGGCGCGATAAATCATGGCCGTTAAGAGCCGAGTTCAAATTTCAAATTTGGAAAAAAAGAACGCCCCGGGTGCGTTCCGAATGCGATTCCGATTTGAGGATCGCTACGTGTCTCGACTACGTAATCTAACCAACACAAAGTCGACTTTTATTTCGATACGTGTTTCTTACTCTAACTAGAGTAGTCCGAACGAGATGCATTGATCGAACCGTGAGAAAATAGCTTAGATAGCAATGAAAATCAGCGCTGGCAAGTCGCGCTGCCAGCACTGGATTTGAGCTGACGTTTCCTATTTTACGGTCTCCATATTTGAATTTGAAGATTTAACTGCCGAAAACGTTATGTTTTGAAACGGTTTTGAATTTGGAATCCAAGCTGAAGGTTATATGATTGTGACGGATTGGTGTACATTACGGTATTTGAAGGTGGGATTTGTTGGAAATCGAGTTCGAAGCGAAACGCGTTTCGATTTGCAGTGATGTTTTTAAATTTGAGAATTTGACGTTGTTACTTCAGCGTTCAGCCACAAATGAAACGTTTCAGGAGATGGTAACGCGCTTCCCTTTTTACAAAAATATGGTACATGATATTTTATCGACAAACGTATGACAAATTTATCGTCAGTGAAACAACTCCTTTCACAACCCTTTGTCGTTTGCTAAAGCGTGAACTCTGTAATAAGTTTTAGTCAAAAATGTAATTTTTACACACGCATACACAAATCACGTTTATATCCCTTAAGGGGTAGACAGAGCCTAAGGTAACAAGACCTAAAGCCACGTTTAGCATGATTGTAGGCGTATAGAAGAAAAAAGGAATCAAAATAGTGATGGGTTCCTAGCCGCATCGCCTATAACATGATTCCTAAGAAATGACAGTTGTATGAATGTGACAGCTAGCTGATTCCGATGCCAATTGTCAGTCCATACATGAACACGATGGCGATTGCGAGCGAGTTAGACAATAATATTACTAGTTAGCCAGTTAAATCGTTAAAAAGTACTGCAAATGCTTTTTAACTCTATACATACAAAACGGGTAGTTACTTTGAATTTACAAGCGATGTTAAAGCTAGCGCTGGTAAACATAGTTTTAAACTGGAAGTAGTTTCGCATTCTTCAGTACAAGAAACGTGGAGGTAAGTTAGAAGCAGTTTAGTCATGAAGTTACTGAATTTGTATAGCCAAATTTGGTTTTTGTCTTATGGTTTTAAATTGGAAAGTATCGTTGTATTTCGCCAATGCCGAGGTTTAAGAAAACTTTTGGACTTTTTAGATGCTCTTATGTCAGATTTTAGCCAACGGACAAATTAGTTTATTTGTAATTAAAAGAGATAACCGATGTCTAACTAATTTATAGTTTAGTTAGTTAACCGTTGGCTAACTAATTCTTGTTTAAATTAGTTAACCGTAGGATAACTAATTTATATTTAAAAGAGATAACCGTTGTCCAACTAATTTATGGTTGAGTTAGTTAACCTTTGGCTAACTAATTCTTGGTTAAATAGATAGCCGTAAGCTAACTAATTTACAGTTAAAAGAGAGAACCGTGTAACAAAACGTCCCCCCCCCCCCCCTAGTCTAATTTTTATTAATATTCTAAGATATATTAAAAAAAACTTTGTAAATTAATTCAAATAATTTCGAATAACGCGCCTAACGTACCTAGGCTATACATAGCTCAATCCAACGCATACTTAATATAGGAGGTAAATAAAGACGCCTACTAATAAGTTATATATGTCGTGAAAGCCTAGCCAACTATACTGGTCGTGATACGTGATATATTGAAGAAATGGCCATGTGATCGTCTAGTGCGTGAATCGTCTAGTAATTAACTTAAATACCCTTCGTTGTGTCCGCATCCTACGTAACCCTGGGAACGTTTAGTGACGAGTAAAGATTGATCTACCTACAAATTAAAACTAACATACATACGCGACGGCTAGCAACACGTTACTTAAAGGATTTTAGTTTACGCTGACTAAAGGAAATAACGATTAAGTTTTCTGATTGCAAGGTATTTTATGTATAGTTAATGAAGCATAAAGTATAATAGTTAAGTGATCATTTGGGCAAGTATGGAAATAAGTCAACCATTATTTAATGAATTATGAAGCTCGTCATAATAGTAGTATACGGAAAAGTAAGTAAGTCGATGGCTAATAGCGTAGCAAGGAAACACGTTATGCTTAAAGTTTCATGGAGAACTATGGAATGTAAATACAGAATACTTTACTACACACACGCTTGCATTTAAGATATTTATACTTTAAGATGAAATGTGCTTTCATGGATTTAACAGAATGTAGATAACCTGTGGATTAGTCTATTACATGTTATGCTGGGATATTGATCAACTTATGATTACTTAAGGGAATCGGCTGCTAGAAAGTAAGTATGTACACAAATCAGATGGTCAATGGAAAATAGAAATGCACATTATAAACACAGTTATAAGAGATATGTGATATATTAATTATTTCCCCCCCTTATCCCCGACCGTCACAGTAGACCTTCATAGGCATGAGTTTGGGTTCCCTTCAAAAGAGAACAGCAAGTCTTAGTTTGATTTCGAGTAGTATTACTTCACTACTGTATGACTTCATACTGTACTTCAATATAGGCAACTAGCCAAACCAATGCGCTACCGGATGAGGTATGGTCTCCCCGTCCATGATTCAATAGCGATATGAAATTACTCACTTTAATAAAGACTTCAATTCACAAGTCTAATTAAATAACATGTACACTGTTATTGTAGTAATTTTGCGATAGCAAAGAATAGTTTTACAAGGTAAATTAATCTTGTGATGATGATAATAGCAGATTCCATTTCCACTATTAATTGATCGTAATTCAGATGGTGATGATAATGACTCTCAATGCATTTGTAGTGCTTCCCGGTCTAGGTAAAACAACTACATGCGAGTCTTGATGATGTAAAATTGGTTTCAAATGAGGTGTTGATTAATCTACCCTCAAAACAATCCAGCCAAGGCAAATTCAACAATTATTGAAAGTAAATGATTCAAAAGTAAGTAATTCATATGACCGCTGAATACAGACATAATGAATAAGTAACACTGTATAATATCAGCCTAAGCTCACATATCACAAACAAAGTAACACAAAACAAAGAAAACACTCACTCAGTATTTCTTCTGTGGCAGCTGCGTAAATCAGGAACCCAGCAGATACCCAGAGCATGATAACTCTAGGGGGAAGTTTCCCGACTCCCATACTGCAGACGAGCGCCAGGTCGATCCCCAACGCCTGACTCCGTCCCGAAAGACGTTAAACCCCAAGCTTTGTTAACACCGCAAGGTTGCCTTGGGGCCGGGAACCTCGTCCCGTAAAGTCCCTACTTCAAGCGTGACAAAATTAGAACACACAATCAGAATTCATGGCCAATAATCAAACGTCATGACAATGACGATGATGGTGGTAATTTCTCTGCCGATACCCCGGACTCAGGGCACCGATCATGATACTGACGGCTAAAGGTGTCCTGGCCACAGAGAAATCGGATTAGGGAAGGATCGAGGATATTTGTGAGGTTGGTATGGTAATTGGTTCACGAACACTGATTGCGAAGCACAATAAATAATTAAACGATTAAACTAAGTTAAATAATTAAATTAAATAATTAAACTTTGTCAAAGTAAATAAACTGCGAACCGATATCGCTTACAACAGCAAGACCTCGCTTGAAGAAATTCCGAAAACAAGTAATCCCGATTCCTTGAAGAAACGTCCCTTTTATACTCGCTAAGTCTGCATCATCTCAGACATTAGCGTTTTTAGCATCATAAGCCTCATCTCCGACACCGTCCTCTTCTGCGTTTTCTGCATCTTCTCAGACATTAGCGTTTTCAGCAACATAAGGCTCATCTCCGACACCGTCCTCTTCTGCGTTTTCTGCATCTTCTCAGACATTAGCGTTTTCAGCAACATAAGGCTCATCTCCGACACCGTCCTCTTCTGCGTTTTCTGCGTCATCTCCGACATTTCCGACATTTGAACCAAAACGATCCTTACGCTCTACCCAATAAGGTCGAATTTCGCTATTCCCCGTGAGTCTCGGACCGTATACATACAACTACATACATACCTGTTTTGTGGTTAGTCTAGCGTGTGAAAGAGATAGAACGCACCTCAGATACAACCAACATGAAACAACACGATCAATGAAAATTACGTCAATTCATTCTAGTTGCGAGGAAGCGCGTACGATGCTGTTTACGCAATTATCGAACATTTTAGTGTCATATACTACCTGTGTAGTTTATTCAGCCTTTATACAGTATTTTAGTACCTTCCTGCGCAATCTATTCATCCAATTCCTATCACCCTCGTACAGAAATTCCAGCTTGATTATTATTTAGTCTATACATCTTATAAAAAAAAAGGAAAAGGAAAGACTTACATAAAATAAAATAAATTAAAATAAAATGTTTTTATTTCAGATTATAAATCCATATTATGTTAGTATCAGTGATTACAAAACTAGTGTTAGTCAACATTAATAATAATAATTAATAATATATTCTAATATTATTAATTGACTATGGGCAACTCCCAATCATATATTTGTGAAATTAACGGTAAAATACGCTATGTACCGTTACAACCGTTGTCTAACTAATTTATAGTTGAGTTAGTTAACCGTTGGCTAACTAATTCTTGGTTAAATAGATAGCCGTAGGCTAACTAATTTACAGTTAAAAGAGAGAACCGTTGTCTAACTAATTTATAGTTGAGTTAGTTAACCGTTGGCTAACTAATTTACAGTTAAAAGTTAAAAGAGATAAACCTCTAACTAATTTATAGTTAAAATAGATAACCGTTGTCTAGCTAATTTATAGTTGTTTTAGTTAACCGTGGGCTAACTAATTTGTGGTTAAATTAGTTGGTGTAATTTACACTTATAGTACATACATACATAAAACACGTCTCTATCCCTTACGAGGTAGACAGAGCAAGTAACAAAACCTAAAGGCCACGTTAACACTTATAGTGAAATTAGTTACCTGAGAGTTTACATTAAATACATACATAGCGTGTCAAAATCATAACCCTCCTTTGGATTTGCCGTAGTAGGGTAAAAAATATAGGAATTTATAAAGGTCGATTGTAACTTAAATTATGAACTATTTTTTTTATTAATCTTTCGCACCCGCAAAGAATCGACTCTACGTCGCAGAATAACCCTTGGACATTTTATCGACAGCTAGAAGAATGGCGGCCAGCACAATAGTAATTTTTCGAACGATTTGCTTTTCTTTGTCACTGCGGTAATTAGGGGAGGTAGGGGAGTTAACGCTTCTGCGATCGGGTATTGATAATTATTGCCTGGTCTCCTCTGGAGCTTAAAATGATAATGTCCGTCCGGGTCGCTACCACCTTCTTTAGGTCTTGTTACCTAGGCTCTGTCTACCACAGAAATACAGACGTGATTTAGGTGTGTGTATGTCTGCCGCTTACGTATTTTATCTAGCAACGAATTTATAATACTACATACATAAATCACGTCTTTATCCCTAACGGGGTAGACAGAGCCTAAGGTAACAAGACCTAAAGGCCACGTTTAGCGTGATTGTGGGCGTATAGGTAGGTGGAAAGGGGAATCAAAATAGTGATGGGTTGCTAGCTGCATCGCTTATAACATGATTCCTAAGACTTTCGCCCATTCCCTCAATGTGCTTTTACCATCTGCGCGGGAAGAGAAGCAACCTGGTAATAGATGTTCATGTAGTGGTGATTACTTACCAACAAGTAACCCACTCGCTTGTTTGCCTTACCCGTTAATTTAAAAAAGGAATAGGTATATTTTATTGAAGTGTCCACTTTTTGTCCACGTTTTGTCCACCCGTTCCCAAAAGACCGAGGTGTTAATATAAAATGATAAATGTAATGATTTCAGGATCCAAAATGGCGTCGGAACTGCATAAGGAACTCAATAAAGCTGATAAAACCTCCCATAAATTTGTTTTCGACAAATATTATGGGCGATTCGAATAAATAGTGGGCTATTCATGGGAATTAAGAGTGGCCCAATATCTCATCGGTTGAGGCGTTTAACTTATGGCGGTAGTTGTAAATTCTATTTCGTGCGGCTTTTGAATACGCAAAATTCATCTCTATTTACCCGTGACATGGTTGAAATTTTCTTAGCATCGTTTTTGTACTACGAGTAACGTTATACAATATTGAATCTAGTTGGATTGAGTTAAGGATGAAATTACGATGCGGCGTGCGGATATAAATTAAGATTTGGTAAGGAAAAAGGTAATTTCGTTTTCTATGGAATATTGACGGATGTTACGGAGATATTTGCTTTATGTTGCTTTGAAAGGTCCGTCCGGATCGCTACCATCATCTTACTCACTGATCTTGCCGCCAAGCAGCAGTGCTTTCTCTGCTGTGTTGCGGCGTGGATAAGGAAACCGATGAAAACTGTCACCGTGATATTCTATCTTCTGAAGGCTGGCAACGCGTCTGCGCATATACCTGGTCATTTTAAAAATGACCGAATGAATGTGTGTATCAAACAAATTGGTTTCTGCCCACTGTGGAATCCTCTCACAGCAAATGTCATAATGATGTTCCATTGAATTGACAAGGAAACTCATGCGACGTTTACTGTGAGAACGTCCTACGGTGGGTCATGGTTCAAATGGTTCGCATGTACAAACAGCTATTTGCACACACAAAAATACTAATTGTAATATGTTTCCAATACATAAACGTAACGTATCGGTTACACAAGCCTCGAGTGAAAGGCGGGGTCAGGGATCGAACCCGCGACCCTGCAATCACTCAACGCGGACAACGCGGCCGTTTGGGTTCCGTATAAATATTGAAGCATTTATTTTAATACTAGCTGTCTGTAACTTCGTCTGCAAATTTGTTTATCGCTATCCCGCGGGAACCATGCTTTGCGGGATAGAAAGCATGTCTTAGTCTAGGGTATTAGTCGTTCAGCGTGAAGAAGAAACAAACGTACACACACACACACATTCACATCAATCCTCACAAACTTTGGCATTTATAATAGGTAGAAGGTTTTTTTTATCCTTTAATTAACAATGTGGACTATGCTTAAATCTAAATAGGTGCATTTATAAAAGGGATGTATAAGGTACCTAAGTAAGTAAGTAAGTAAATGTTTTATTATACAAATATAAAGAAACAGATACAATTCACAATTAAATAAAAATAACATTAATATATACATAAAGGCGAACTTATCCCTATAAGGGATCACTAACAGTTTGCCTTTGAGTAGATGATAAGGTCCCCGAGCCTTAAATTATATTAGTCTAATACAATCTTTTACCAATAGAAAACCACGTTATTTGTAATTGTATGTATGTATGTATGTATTTAAACTCTTTATTGTGCAAAATAAACAAGAGAAATACGATTTACAAACACTGAGATACATGCACAAAGCAATTGTCATAGGAAATACTAAATTCTGCGCGGACGAAGTCGCGGACAACAGCTAGTTTATACTAAAATGGCTGACGGAACCCTCTCCAACCAATCCCGAAACCATCCTCGGCCCAAAATGATTACGCCATCCAAATAAAAAACCTAAAGTCAAGAACAATCGCTTAATTACAGCAAAAATCGCGTATGACAGCAAATTCTCGCCGGCTGTCAGATTACATGTGTTAACATGTCAATCTGTCAAACCTGCGTAACATTCTTGAGTTTGGTGTTGCAATGATTTGTTTATCACAGAGTATGGAATCCATTCGAATGTTTTAAGTTATTTGACGAGATGACCTAGTAAGTAAGTAAGTAAATGCTTTTTTGTACAAATATAAAGAAACAGATGCAATTCACAAAAAAATAAAAATAACATTAATATATGCACAAAGGCGAACTTATCCCTATAAGGGATCTCTACCAGTTAACCTTTGGGTAGATGAGAGGATTATTAAACGAGGGACCGACAAAGTGTGGCCTTAAAATTCCAGATAGTGAAAGCCACAATAGAGCGTACATATCCTACTAAATATAGTGGTTAGAGAACCTGACTAATGAAGCTTGAAGTCCCGGGTTCGGTCCCCGGTCGGGACAGATATTTGTATGAAAAAACAAATGATCGTTCTCGAGTCTTGAGTCTTTAATATGTGTTTATCTGTATAAGGGTGAGGACCAAAAAGTTATACACCGTTAAAGTTGCGTTAGTAAGGTAGTTAAAATTCGCTGACTTTTTCCATTGTGACACGAAAGTTATCCATACAAACGTATGACTAATTTTCGTGTCACAATGGAAAAAAAAGCAAATTTTAATTATCTTGCTAACGCAACTTTAATGATGTGTAACTTTTTGGTCCTTATCCATAAGTATGTTTATCCGTTGTCTAGTACCGATATTTCAAGCTTTGCTTAATTTGGGGTTAGATAAATTGATGTAAATTGACCCAAGATATTATATTACATATTGTATTATATTATCTACATAGCTCGCATCATGCTCGCTGCATGCACGGCATCTCGTTATACAAAAGACGAAAGTCGTCGACATAGCCCGAAGGATTAGTAGGTACGTTGAAATGGCAATGGGCTGGTCACGTTTGCCGTAAAACTGACAACCGTTGGAGCAAAAGTATCCTAGAGTGGAGACCACGTTTGGGAAAGCGTAGTGTGGGACGCCCTGCGACGCGTTGGACGGATGACCTTAGGAGGACAGCCAGTGGCTGGATGAGGGAAACCCAGGATCGCGAAAGTTGGCGCAATATGAAGGAGGCCTACGTCCAGCAGTGGACGGACAATGGCTGTAGATAGACAGATAGATAGATATCTACATAGACTTCTCTGTTCAGTCGCCATCAGATATGTCGTAGCGAGCGAGGTACTTAAATGTAATATATAATATTTAATAACATCAGAACACGCAATTCGTCATAAATATAAAAGCAGCGACTCTTCAATAAATTCGGAACGTTCAATAAGGTAAAAATATCAGGAACACAGATCGTCAAAGATATCGATGCAGTCAGGCTGATCATAAAGATCTAAACATTTGTGGAAAATATACCTTAAACTGTTTAATTTTTTTTTATTAAAGGAATTTATTAATATACAAACTATTAAAAACTAAATAACAATAAAGAACACTAAAAAATGATTAAAAACTAACCTAAAAAACCCTGCCTTGGCTGAAGAGTGCGTTGCCGGCCCTTTAAGTAAGAATAGGTTTTTGCATCGGTTAATGTTAATGTTAAAAAGTTATGAAACAGAACACTGCATAACTTGCGCCATCTCCCTCTAAGAACCGACTTCCCACGATTGCGACACTTCGGGTCACCGCCATTTGTCCGGCGCGGGCGCTGATCGCATCGATCTATGGAGTAAAGGTTAGATCGTCGATAGATCATTGTTAGATTTAGTTAATGTATTTGATATTGTTTAAGGCACTGATAAGTTGACCTAGTAATTTTAGAGGAATTAGTCTGACCTGTCGATCGTTGAATGTAGTACTATATGTATGTATGTATGTATAACTCTTTATTGTGCATAAAAAAACATTCAATTTTACAGGTAATGAGAAAAACAGATGTACAAAGGCGAACTTATCGCTATTATTATCCATGTATGTATGTTGTACGTAATCGACGTTTGTTAACATAATAATTGGTTGATACATAGACATACAGACCCATGCTTCCCTGCTGGTGTGGGAGTAAAGAAAAAGCATAGAATGTGTTAGTTGCTTCTCTTCCCGCGCAGATGGTAAAAGCTCATCGAGGGAATCATATTATAGGCGATGCGGCTAGCAACCCATCACTATTTTCCCCTTTCCATCTATACGTCCACAATCATGCTAAACGTGGCCTTAGGTCAAGACCTAACAAGTTACCTTAGGGTTTATCTACCCCGTAAGGGATAAAGACGTGATTTATAAGGGATCTCCACCAGTTAACCTCTGAATGAGAGGAGCATTAAATGAGGGACCGTATGAGTGAAAGTATGAGTTTAACATTCCAGATAGCCACAATAAAGCGTATATATCTAAATACAATAGACAAATCATAAAATAAACTACTAAATATCATTACACACATCGCACCTTTAGTGGAAGAAAGACGTAAGTCCCATGTTAAGTCAATAGGACTTACGTCTTTTTTCCACTAAGGGTGCGACATTATACATACAAAATACAATAAGAGTACTCAATATACAATATCTAAGGAGATGGTGTGAGCCACATCTTCCTCAAGCCCCGAAGGACGCCACGGAGGCAGACTGCCTGATGGAGACAAACAAATTGATCATTTTCTTTGTTCAAAGTTCACTGTCGACTTTATTGAAACAATCGACCCCCCCTCTATTTCCTTGACTATCCAGGACCGTAATAAGATGCCGGTATCGCATTCCCGGGGATGTCAAGTGTTGTTAATTTATAGCCTGCCTCGACTTTCCTCTAATTAATTACTATATTATTTCAACCCTTAATTAATAAACGTTCTGTAACACTTTCGAGAACTTGCCTAGCGAGTTTGTCAGTAAAAACTTTGGAATATAACGTTTATTTGATTAATACGAATGAAAAACAGACTTACGCCGTGTGGCAATTTCAAGTCGCCCAAATACATACATATATCACGTCTTTATCCCTCACAGGGTAGACAGAGCCTAAGGTAACAAAACCTTAAGGCCATGTTTAGCATGATTAAGGGCGCATAGGTGGAAAGGGAAATCAAAATAGACGATGGAATATGCCTATACATAAGTATTATTGAAATACGCAGCTTTAACAAGCCTACAATTGACTGGCGAAATGGTTCCAGTAAAGGATGGTACGGAAGTGTTTGCTTCGCGCTCGACTTTGCGGGGGCACTGCCGTGCCCCCCGATGTAATGGTAAATATTATATATTATATATATGTAGGAGAAGCAGCGTCATTATGAAGATCATGATAATGAAAAAGTACATGGTATGGTATTAACAAAAGATGTAATTAATTTCAACATGAAACTCATTATGAAAACACCGTGAGTTCCAATTATATTAACGAGGAACTCATCTACGCCCTTAGGGACTCGCTTGTGATTTAACATATGGTATATAACATACTAGCTTTGACTTCCAGCTTCTCTCGACTCATGTTTTAGATTTAGATGTACTCGTAGCAGCAGGATTTCAAAATTCCCTCAAAAAATCAAAATTCAAAATTCATCTATTGTTCATTGATTCTGTATTGTTTTGTACTGATTAGCGGTGTTTAATAAAGAGGACTTGTATTGCATTGTGTTCCCTCTTTCTGGTCAAATGAGCCCACAGAACACTGAGCCCGCGGGCTGAGTTGACCGTTTTTTTTTTCTGCGGGTGACTTGATCCACTTAATCTGTGAGCTGAGTTTTCCGAGGTAAAAATAATTATGTTTTGACATTTAAGTAAAAAAAAAAAAGTTAAAAAAATCTTGACTAATAATCGTGCTAAACGTGGCCTTTAGGTCTCGCTACCTTAGACTTCGTCTACCCCGTAAGGGATAAAGACATGGTTTGTGTTTGTATGTAATGTATGTAAAAATAAATTTTAGCAAGTTACAATTTTAAACCCCTGAAAAGTTGTGATTGGTTTTGTTATGGTTTTGTGTGTTTCAGTTATCGATTTTTTTTAAATGACAAAAAACAAAGTATAGGGGTGGCCTACGGACCCAAGGGCATATAATAATATGCGTATCGAAAATTGCTTGTTGTAGTAGTGAGTCGAGTCATGTACGAAAAAAAGTGGGCAGGCAACTCTGTCCGCGGGGCAATTGTCTGTGGGCTCATTTGACCAAGGATAAATTCCTATCGCGATCTTCATTGACAAATTCAAACACTAGTTCATACAATGGTGTATATTATTTTATTCCAAATCGTGAATTCAGTTAGTTTTTATAAGAAACACAATAAATGGCCGAATTTAATTACGATATAATACTACGAGCAAACTCAACTTCAGAAGTAATATTATTTGGAAGTCTATAGGGATCAGTAAGAGGCAAAGTTAGGAATAACTTTTGTAGGAATGATCCCCGCACACGTGACAGGAAAATGATAAGTTAGTAATAGTCAGGGATCGGAATTTTCACGGCAATATACGACTCGCAAAGCTAGTACAACCAATTTTTTTATCGATATCGATAGTTTCAATAGAAGAAAGAAACGGTCAACTAAATAAAAAATATAGTATTAGTATCGCTGTCCAAAGGGGGAATGCTGCCAGCGTCTGTGGAACTATGCCACGAAGGCACCTTTTTTAATTATTTTATTTTAAGATTAATTTTAGTTTAGTTATTAATTGAATCATAGTTTAATTTGTTTTAAATTTCCTTTTTGTATTTTTTTACACATACGCATACATACACAAATCACGTTTAGCAAGATTATGGGCGTATAGATGGAAAATGGAATCAAAATAGTGATAGGTTGCTTGCCACATCGCCTTTAAAATGATTCCTATGAGTTTCACCTGTTGCACAGGTACATTCTATGTTTTTCTTTGATCCCAGACCAGTATGGAAGATGTAGAAGATGTTTGTATTTTTTTTTTCATAAATAAATTCCCTACACCTGCTGTAATACTCAGGAATAATTCTGAGACCTTGTAGAAGGGACAATGGGGACAAATGTAACAAGAAAATAAAATAAAAAACCTTCGAATGCGAATAGGTACATGAGTGTTTGCGACACTACGCCGAACAAACATTTGAACGAACATTCGGAGAGCCCTCGGCAAATACCGAAATGCGTTACGGTTTGTTTACTTTGCATTGATTCTTTGAGAGCGTTGGAAGGACCAAAAAGGAAACTGTTTATGAGCAACTCTGTGAGCTCAATTTTTTTTTACTTTATGGACTACGTGACTAGAGCACCTGACTACGAAGCTCGTGGCTCTGGGTTCGAACCTTGATCTTGTTCTCAAGCCTTGGATAATTTGTATTTCTTTGTAGCCACTGCCCGCGACTTCGTCTGCAAAGAATTCTTTTATTTCTGTCCGGCGGGACCTACGCAATTTTCCGGGATAAAAAGTGACTTGACTTTCTCACGTGACCGTTTTGGCGTTTGGCGTGTAAGAGTAATTGTGTTGTGTATAAACACATGCAATTTTTCGCATTAATAATTGTTGGGTCGAAGGTCAGTGGGCAGACCATCAAGTTGGTCAGATGACATCTGTCATTCGGCAAGAAAACTGTGGATGAGACTGGCACGGGACCGGGGAAAGTGGCGTGAAAATGAAGCCTTTACTCAGCAGTGGGGGGATGCGGGCTGATTAGATTAGATAAGAGAGAGTGAGAGAGAGAGAGAGAGAGAGAGAGAGAGAGAGAGAGAGAGAGAGAGAGAGAGAGAGAGAGAGAAACATTTATTTACACACATTCGATACACGTAGATATATAATAGGAAGAAATACAATATACTTAGGAATAGTACCGATATGGTGTAAAATGGGCCCCACTCAACATAATGAATATGATTAGAATTGTTGCTTGTGTTAACCGTAAAAATAGAAATATAAATCCGGAAATAAAATGTTCAATACCATAAAATACGGAGTGCATTTTTATTATGCGCGTTTCCAATACACCATAACTTATTGTGACGTCACAAAAATCAGCATTTCAAATCACTCCGTGCCTCGTCAACACCAAAAAACAAAGGCCAAACAGTTGACAGGCAAAATAACAAAAAACCTTCGTACGCGTTGAGTCAGGTTCGCGGGGACCGTGGGGAATATTGGTATAGGTGGATTGGAGTAAGGGGGAGTCCAGTGATGCAGCGGAAATGTAAGCAAGGCCTTGAGACAGTTCGGATTGCTGTAATCATCTCATCCGCAAGTCTTGACTTGTTGACGAGCAGGGCTTCGGCGTGAAAAGTAAGACATTCAGGAATTACTGACACACGAGATATTCTGTGTTAGCACTCTACGCTGGTATTTCGTCAGTAACCCTATAATGTTGCGGGTGCTATCATTGGTGGCGATGATCACTTACCATCAGGTGTCTCGGTTGTTCGTTTGCCATTCATTTCAATGAAAAATGCGCTGAAATTTAAAAAGCGAGTTGCATTTGAAGGTAGCCAAATAATCACTACAATTGGCTAGTTATACAAGTACCCACTTAATACATAACATAACCTATGACTCGCTTACATTTTAACTTATTAAATTTAGACCATATGGGCCCAATATTCTTGTGGGCTTAACCAGTTTAAAGTTTATGTAATTGCAAATAAACGATATACATTTTAACATAAAAAATCATCACTGATTTAAATAATCTCACATCAAGAAATGAGTATCGAAACAGTCTTTCATGGTAGACCGCCACATTCCATTCAAATTTTCGTAAACTTTGAATACTTTTTTTACTGTGGTGTAGCGTTTATCTCAACTTACTACTTACGATTCTGCAACGCTGTGCCGTGTCGATGAATGTGAAATGGCCTTGTTTTACAATTACCATTCGCTCAAAGTCTGGCTCCAACCTTACCCGGTACTTCGCGCGTTTTGTTCCCCGCTTTTGCAATATTCCATGAATAACAAAATATGACCCCGCCCTTTATTCTCAACACTTATTCGAAGTACACGTAAAGAAAATAATTAACAAATTTTCCTAAATTTCATCAATATTTTTTGTTTGGTTAACTAGAAGAGATCTCTTTTAAGGAAAAGTTGGCCTTTGTGCGTTTGTGTTGTCCTGTATTCATCTTTTTCTTGTGTTTTATGTGCAATAAGGATTTATACCGTGCGGGGTAGGAAGAGCCTAAGGTAACAAGACCTACAGGCCACGTTTAGCAAGATCGTGTGCGTATAGGTGGAAAATGGAATCAAAATAGTGATGGGTTGCAAGCCGCATCGTCTATAACATGATTCCGATGATTTTCGTCCATTCCCTCGATGGGCTTTTACCTGCTCGGGAAGAGAAGCAACTGGTACATTCTATGTTTTTTCTTTGCTCCCAGACCAGCATGATGGTAAAAGCCCATCGAGGGAATGGACGAAAATAAGAACCATGTTAGGTATAGGCGATGCGGCTAGCAACCCATCACTATTTTGATACCCTTTCCACCTATAACGCCCACAATCATGCTAAACGTGGCCTTTAGGTATGTTACCTGAGGCTCTATCTATCCCGTAAGGGATAAAGACGTGATTTATGTATGTATGTATGTCTAAGTATCACGGTTCATGGGATACATCCTGGTGACAGACGGACAGACAGCGTCTTAGTAATAGGGTTCCGTTTTTACCCTTACTGTAAGGAACCCTAAAAACGACGCTGAACTTATAGATCTGGTCCCGACTGTGTTTAGTTTAGAAGACTGATGAATAAGAAAATTAGTGAGGCAAATTAGTTGATAAAGTTATCAGTGAGTTAGGTGCTACTTTACGGAGGTTCATATAAATATGCTAGCAACCCATCACTATTTTGATTCTGTTTTCCACCTATAGGTGGCGTGTTACCTTAGGCATTGTCTACCCTGTAAGGAATAAAGACGTGATTTATATATGTATATAAATGGACAAAAAACAATATTTAATGTTAATTTCTCTGTTTCAGGTACGTACTGTTCTGCCAGCATGATATGAAAATGGATCTGTATATACGCCAAAATTTGTCGGTAGAGCGTTTTCCAAAAAAAAGCCCACATTTTTTCCACATTTTAAATATTTTTAGTTTTTCTTACTCAGAATCGTTTACCCTATCGATACTCATACAAGAAAAAGTGTTCCAGATTTAACTATGGAATTTCTTGTTGTCGCGTTCCATACATACCTACAAAAAAGTGACGAACTGAAATGGACATTTTCGGGACTCATTTTTCTTGTATAAGGATCGATAGGTAAACATGTATGCGCATATTCTTCGTGGCAATGATGGTATTTCCGAATACGCCGGTAGTTTCAAAACGACATGTAAAAGAGCCCTTAGTGGCATGGTGGCCAATTTGCAAAAATATATTTTCATTATCATCTTCAAACGATTCTGATTAAGAAAAACCCGATTCTGGAAAAAAAAATCACGTGGGATTTTTTTGGAAAACGCTCGTAATTACAAAAAGAATTAACCTCCTTCTGCCTGCGTTCGGTAAGTACTTACTTTTTAAAAATAACTCGTTGACAATCTCGTTGTTCGTTACACTCACAGAACACACTTTTTGTTTGTCTTGTGATTATTTGTATTTGCATGGGATCGAAACGCCGTGTTTGTGTGGTGTAAGGGATAATTAGGTTGGTAGGACTTATGTATTTTATGTGGCAGTAGTGGCGGAGGCTTGGCATGGAAAACCTATATTTTTCACAGGCTTGGTTATCTTGCACGTGAGTAGCGGAGTAGCCATGTAAATATTTTTTGTTCATAAAACGTGTGTTCAAAATTTTCGTTCTAATGTGTTCAGCCAGGGAGGAAACAGGGAAAAGGGGGAATATGTCTGTATGGGGAAACGGCAACCCATTCCCCACCCGATTTCGTCTTAAACACCTCAATTATCCACAATTACTTAGTTTACAGCGGACTATCTCAAAATTGGCCCTGGAAGGGTTAAGAAATTACAATTTACTTAGAAAACCCTTGTAAGTATTTGAACAATATTAAGTTGAATTGAATCGCTTTGTGATGGCTCGAGGCTAAACACTTAATCCCCTTTTATACGCAGTTGGTTACATTCAATTAAGGTTTCATCGAAAATTTCTTATTCGCTTGTGAAGTCAATTTTGAGCGTTCAGTTCGAGAGAGCGGACTCATTTGGTAATTATTTTTATTATTATTTATTATTATAGCCTTTTTATTCCGAATTCGCTACTATTTCAGTACCTAAGTATGTTGTTGTTGTTTTTTTTTTTTTTTTTTATTTATTATTACTAAATTGTCGCGTAATTCGGCGTGCCTCATGGCATAGGCCTCCTCCGTGTATTGGAGGGTTTTTTATTATTATATCCTACTAATATTATAAATGTGAAAGTTTGTGAGTATGTTTGGATGTTAGTTACTCTTTCACGCCAGAACGGCTGGACAGATCGGGATGAAATTTGGAACATAGATAGATTATAGTCGGGAATAACACATAAGCTACTTTTTATCCCGGAAAATTATCCCGCGGGATAGCGATAAACGAATTATATGCAGACGAAGTGGCGGGCAACAGCTAGTTAGCCTATATTTGTGCCCCACTGCTGGGCAAAGGCCTCCCCTCCAGAGCTATATCCCGCGTCCAGATCATGTCTCCATCTCCGCCTCGGACTGCCTTGGGGATAAAGATTTCAAATATATACAGGGTGGAAAGTTGAAATGGGGCAGCAAGGGCAGCTACTAGATCCCTTGCTGCTACGCGAAAATGCTCGTAAGAGACCTTTACTAACTTTTTGAGTGATGTCAATCGACATTCACAGATTTTTGATAAAATGTACAGTCAGCGAAAAAATCGACAGATTTGACTTTTTTTTAATGCCAAGGATTAAAACACTCTTTGAGACCAACTGAGGTTAGAGTACTAGAACACCCACAAATCAAAGAAAACTTTTTTTCCGTACAGTTCGTAGAGTAATTAATTACAATGTGAAATTTTCTTTAGCTTAAAGATCATTAAATTGTAGACAACTACAATTAGGATAATAGAAATGAGAAAAATCGGTATCATTGTAAAAAAACAACTAGTCTGTGCGGAAAGAGAACTCTTGCTGCCATTTCAACTTTCCACCCTGTACATACTTCCATGCTGGTCTGGAAGTAAAGAAAAAACATAGAATGCAGGTAACAGTTTTTTCTCTTTTCGACGATTTCCAAAATTATTTAACTATCAACCGCCATGCTACATTATCCCTGAGTTACACGGACATAGTAGCAGTCGACAACTAGTCTTATATAAAATCCATACCTTCTTCTTTTTGAATAGCCCCATCAATCGATGCGATGATTTCGCCAATGTCAAAGTAATAAATACAGTATTCAAAAATGTTGTGGCAAAAATTTCGGCAACGTTGTACGGTAGAAACCCTGTCGCGCTCTTAGATGTCCCTCAGAACGTGCCGGGAAATCATTAACCGATGCCCAGGGTGCGCCGATCCAAACACTGCTCTTTCTCTCGGACGGATCCACAAACGAACCGCAGCGCTTGACCACACGCGGAGGTCGACGAACTCCAAAAAATCCATACCTAATACCTGCCGTGTCACGTCGCCTAATTTGGCAAGCGGCACTAAATTTCCTCGCGGAGAATCTCCTATGCGCCCGCGTATTCTCATCGCCTCGCTCATTTGATGGCGTTGTACATCACGCACTTCCTTAGGGCACACACGGGAAGAGGGAGAGGCGAGCATTTATTTATTCATTGTCAAGCCATGTACACACATAGTTAACATTGTTCTAAGTCAGCCCATGACGCCCTATAAGGGCGCACAAGACATGCGGAAAGCACAAGACCGGTCTGAAGTCAAGCCTTGAGGGAGGCCTATGTCCAGCAGTGGAAGTCTGCCATGATGATGAGGTATGGCTACAAAATTGCATTGGTCTCTTTCACTGCTAATACAGCCCGTGTTACTGAATCGGCAACGACCAAGTCTTAGTCCTTAAGATGCAAAGGTCCACGGTGCGAATTACCACTAATACAGCCCCGCTGGAATTAAAATGAGCTCGAAGGAAAACATCACGTCTTTATCCCTTACGGGGTAGACAAAGCCCAAGGTAACAAAACCTTAAGGCCACGTTTAGCATGATTAAGGGCGTATAGGTGGAAAGGGAAATCAAAATAGTGATGGGTTAGCCGCATCGCCTATAAAATGATTCCTTAGACTTTCGCCCATTCTGAGAAGCAACTGGTAAATTACATGTTTTTTCTTTACTCCCAGACCAGCATGGAAGAACAACTATTTAACCTGTTCTTTAATACTAGGCTTTGGAAAGACCATAATTGGGGCGAAGAACATTCAGACTACAAACAGTGCGCGGGATTAGAAGCAACTGGTCGAAGGAAAATCCCCCAAACTTATCACCAGTATCCCCCAGTATCCGGGAAACGGGGGCCAAACGGAACGCTTGATAAATAGCAACGCGTTATAACAATATCGCGTTACAACATCGACCTTCGGAGGGTTTTTCAATGGAGACAAATTCGCTGCCCTCGCCTGTTTCAGTCAAGCGTTGTCATTTGCCCGACGGATTGGGGCAAATTGGTGTAATAAAGAACCTTATCGCGTAAATGTGTAGTTCGATGAAATTTTCGTTCGCAGTAATAGATTTACATTTAATGTATTTACGATCAAATTTGCTGGTATAGAGTAAGTAAGTATGTCAATGCACAAATAAATAAGTAAATGTTTTATTGTACAAACTAGCTTCTGCCCGTGACTTCGTTTGCGTAGAATTATACATAAAAACCTTCCTCTTGAATCACTCTATCTATTAAAAAAAACTGCATCAAAATCCGTTGTGTAGTTTTGAAGATATAAGCATACATAGGGACATAGGGACATAGGGACTGGGGACAGAGAAAGCGACTTTATTTTATACTATGTAGTGATAGTGATATAAAGAAACAAGAGACAGATCACAAAAAAGACCTTAAATATATGCACAAAGGCGAACTTATCCCATTTTTTGACGACAGTCTTTTCACTGTTATGTCGGTGATTTTGGTATCGTAGAATCCGGTTATCACTATATTTAGGGAGCTATGTACTTAATTTCTGTGATCACGTCTTTATCCCTTACAGGGTAGACAGAGCCTAAGGTAACACCTAAAGGCCACGTTTAGCATGAGTGTGGGCGTATAGGTGGAAAGGGGAGTCAAAATAGTGATGGGTTGCTAGTTATAATTACAGAATAGACTTTAAAATGTTACATGTATCCGTTATTAGGGTTAATTTTTTTTATGTAGCTCTTCACTCGTTTCTTTCTTCTACAAAGCCACTCAAGTCAGTAATTTTCAAACCTTTTCCCCTTATACATACATACATAAATAAAGCTTTTGATTATCTGACTAATCTTGTGTACCCATACCTTTTAATTATGTACCACATTGTTTAACTGTTCCTAACTTGCCTCCTAAACAAAAGAAATGTGTGGTAAACATATAAATATGTGGTTTCACATTAAAACATGTTTCCCTTTCGTTAAACTAAATAATTCTGCACGCCCGAACATTATTTCGTATATCAACGAAATCGCAATAAATTACAAATTTCATCCGTGTACAATTGTATACTAATAAGCAATAACTTCTCATATTAAAAAAACATTAGTCGCGTTTGACACACGAAACGGCCAGCACTAGTTGAACTGCTATCCAGTATTATTATTCCCGTCCTGTTCGCGCTTCATAAAGGCGTTAGAGGAATGGAGGGTCTTAATAGACTGGTCGTTTTTCTACACAATGCGTGCTCCCCCAAATAATATATGGGGGGAATTTTATTTAATATCGTGTTATTGATTTATTGCTTGAGTGAACGCTGTGCCATATTGCCCGAGTTTCCCCTTTCGCTTCGGTGCGTGTTTTGTTAAATTGTTGTTATTTTTCATATAGATAGGTCGATTGGCTTTTTAGGTGTGGAAAAAATGTGGTAGTGTGGATGTTATGTGATAAAGACTAAAGGCTTAGGGGTAAATTTGAAATTGGGGAAAAGCCCTTCGGAGCTTCTAGGTCAGTGTTGCCATGTGATGTAACTGTTACCCGTTTAGTTTTTGAGCGTTGGTACAAATGTTTTTTTTTTTGCATTTTTCCCCTCCCTCGATGGTAAAACCGCGCGGGAAAAAAGCAGCTGGTGTGTTCTAGGTATTTTTCTTTACACCTGAAAGATCTTCTAGTATATTTTTATTTGTTCTAGTCATTTAGAGACTATCGAATTTGTACCATTTGTCTCCAGACTACTGAAATAGCTTACCGTCCTCTATTTCTACGTTCATTTATTTTTTCATACGCTAGTCTCCACGTATTCCCTGGTTTTTGTCTCTGTCTGTCTCTCAGTGACGTCATTTTGTCATTTTTGAAATAAACTTGAGCTTGATAAAATAGAGCATTACTGCCGAGGTCTGGAAAGTTGGGGATTGCGTGATGAGGTGGTTTGCAAGCCGAGCAACGTGAGTCAGGCAATTCTGTTTCCGTCGAGGAATGTATAGTGCTCTTCTAAAAGAATATGAGGAAACAATAAAACATCAGGAAAAAAACAAGTACCAAAATAAGTTAAAAAAAATAAGTACCTAAGTTGTTTACTTATTTCCTGCCTTCTAAAAACTTTTTTCAAACCATAGACATTATAAACTGAAAATTAAAACAAAAATTACACACGCACTGCGAAGAAAACCGAGCGGTTGGCCTGGCTGTATCCAATTATTCCATCGTCCTCTCAATTTTACATGCAATTGTTTGAAGTTTAAAAAAAGTTAACGAAGAGGGAAAAAACGAATTTTCGTACATTTCATTTACTGCGAGGGAAGTTTATTTTTTAAATTTAGAAAAGCAAAAGCAGCACTTCCCGTGTTCTATTTTCTAACGGAAACGGAAAATGTTTGAGAAATAGTTTCGCGTTCGATTGTTCCCACGCATAACTCCGCGTATTCCTTTTGGGGCCGTCTAATTTGTACCATTCGAGGTACTTAAGGGTAGCATTCCCCCCGCGACCTCTGTCGTATTTATTAGACATTCTGCGAGGGAAAGAAATCAGGGCCCCTATTGTGTGTATGTCGGAATTTAATTTAGCGCCCGACTCTATCGGGAAACACGTTGGCGTTCAATAACGCCTGTTTCGAACATGTTTTTCTTTTTTTGAAAAAAAAATCGAAATGTGAAAATTTTGAAAAATATGACCCACCATTGTTAAGATAAGTGAGTAGTCGAGACTTCTTTCTTGCTGCCACCAAGAGCGCTTGCACTGCTGTTGTTCCGACGAAACTAAGACAGTTGATGGAATTACTGGTACATGAGTTTTCTGTCTTAGCCATGTGTATTGGCAAAGCTTTTATCAAAAATGTTTAGGTTAGTTTAGTTACACGCGTTTTTTAACGCAAGTGTGAAACATCGAAACCCTATCTATTTATAAAAAGCGCTGAAGTGGCACTCGAAGAAATATAAGCGTACGTGATATTAAAACGTGTAAGAAACTCTTATAAATTGTTTGTTACTAAGCTTTAGAATGATGTTTTGTCGCCTATTCTGAATTCCTAAACGACGGTAAAATCCTATGTGTTTGCAGTAGGCTTATTACCTAACTCGCTCGCAATCGCCATCGTGTTCATTTTGACAGTTCATGTATGGGCAGACAATTGGCATCGGAATCAGCTAGCTGTCAGATTCATACAAGAACTGTCAAAATGAACACGATGGCGATTGCGAGCGAGTCAAACATAAGCCTACGGGTCACCCGTCCACCTCAATCGAAAATATTTCTAATCTAATATGTTTTAAAAAAAAATCAAGGAAATAGGTATGCCGTTAGATTTTTTAAGAGTAACTAAGTAAATTCATGCGGGTGATTACGCGAATAAAAAAGTATCATATATATTTTTTTTTATTTGGAACCGATTCACGCTTGACCAACTTTTAATTAAAAATTTCTTGCCTTTCGTATAATACACAAATAATTAAATTTTAAAATGTTTAACATTAGCATATTGACAGCGTATTGCACGTAAAATCCATTCTGTCGAACAGAGAAACGCAATCAGAATATCTTTCGCTATCGGAATCAGAATCGCCACTGATAAGCTTATTCCCACTGGAAGTGATAGCGAGATTACTCGGTGCACTTGCAAAGGTTATTGCCATTGAGGATTGAAGCGAGCGGAGCAGCTTTTAACTTTAAAAATATATCCCTACTAATATTATAAACGTAAAAGTTTGTAAGGATGGATGGATGGAGAACGGCTGGACAGATCTGGATGAAATTTGGAACATACATACACATACATACACATACACAAATCACGTCTATATCCCTTACGGGGTAGACAGAGCCTGAGGCAACAAGACCTAAAGGCCACGTTTAGCAAGATTGTAGGCGTATAGGTGGAAGAAGGAATCAAAATAGTGATGGGTTACTAGCCGCATCGCCTATAACACGATTGCTAAGAATTTCGCTCATTCCCTCGATGGGCTTTTATCATTTGGAACATAGATAGATTATAGTCTAGAATAACACATAGGCTACTTTTTATCCCGGAAAATTGCGTGATTCCTGCGGAATAGCGATAAACGAATTATATGCAGACGAAGTTGCGGGCAGCAGCTACCTATCTATAAATGCGAAATTAACTCTGGCTGTATGGGGCCATTATTATCTCAAAAATTTTATTGAATTAAAGAAAGAATAAGGCGGCTTCTGTTGTACCATCAGCCAAATATATGGTCTACAAATCTAAGGTTAAAAATCCTTTGCACGTCACAATATTATAATGTAAGTAAGTAAGTAAGTAAATGCTTTATTGTACAAATATAAAGAAACAGATACAATTCACAAAAAAATAAAAATAACATTAATATATGCACAAAGGCGAACTTATCCCTATAAGGGATCTCTACCAGTTAACCTTTGAGTAGATGAGAGGAGCATTAAACGAGGGACCGACAAAGTGAAGGTTTAAAATTCCAGATAGTGAAAGCCACAATAGAGCGTACATACCTAAGTACAATAAACAAAACATAAAAAAACATAAAAAACTACTAAATATCATTACACACATGCATACATACAAAATCGATAATGTGGCTGTCAACTAGAAAATCCGACTTTAGTTGTATGTAGACTGTGGTCTGATGGTAGAGCACTTTGGCCGACCGTACTTGCAATCTCCGCTTCTTTCACCCCTCCGTTGCTGTATCTTGAAGCTCATGATCGTTTTATCTTTGAACTATATCTTTTAAAGTTAATCTTTAAGATACCCTTGGTATCGGAAAACATTTAGAGTGCGCTTTTTATGGCGACTAAAGAAACAATATATTCTTTAGGGTTCACTTCGTTGTCCGTTTGTCTATTGAAACCATTTTTTTAAGAACACGTAGAGGTATCAAGATGAAATCCCTTAAAAAAAATGTTTTTCAGACCGAGATCCATATAAGGCGCGGCGAGCGGGTGGTAGGGCCTTGTGCAAGTCCGTCCGGATCGCTACCACCATCTTACTCGCTAATCTCAAGTGTTTGTAAATTGTATTATTTTTATGTTTCTTTTGCACAATATAGAGTGCAATCTTCATTGCCGGGTACTGTAAATACGCCTTACGGGGTAGACAGTATTTTTTAAACGGAGAGGAAATCTTTATGGATGCCTTAGGCATCCCCATGCCTAAGGTCATGTGGGACTCCCCCTGAAGGGGTATACCCAAACTAAAAACTCTCTTGCGTTGCCTCAATCCGGTGTGATGGGGACGCAGTGGGATGCCACTAGGGTTTCACCACAGACGATGGCCCCGGCTTCCGCCAGGACCGCGCCTAGAGGGGAGGGCCCGTACGCTGGGCCCGTCTTCCCTTAGACAATGAGACCGTGCAATGTAGGGAGGCAATGTGGGGGGTAGACAGAGCCTAAGGTACCAAGACTTAAAGGCCATGTTTAACATTGTGGGGGTACAGGTGGAAAGGGGAAACAAAATTGTGATGAGTTGCTAGCCGCATCGCCTATTCCGTAATACTTAAGATTTTCGCCCGTTCCCTCAATGGTGTGGGTAGAGTTCTCAATCCGCACTGGGCACGCGTGAGCAAGCCCAAACCCTCTCTTTCTGAGAGAATGCCTGTGCCCATTAGTGGGTTGAATGAAGTAATATATTCCACTGGCAAGACCTCCCGTGCTTCGACTAATTATAAATAACTATAATTGGTGGCAGCAGATTTGTTTTATGCAGATAGCCGCCATATTAGCATAGTGGTCCATACCACTAGTGAGGGGCAATGATTTATCGATACTCGATAAAAATAAAAACGTCAGTTTGTTTGTAATTATTTTGATTTGTTGGCCGAGTTTATTATATAAGGTTACATTCAGTAAATTGGCGTATTTATTTATGATATGATTGAATTAAATGGATTTGGTTCGTTTAAGACATTTGTATGTTTTTAAGTTCCAGTTAAAAAACTAAGTGTGGGATCACCCATATATAGAAGGATTCTACACTAGATATAAAGTAAAAAGACTTAGTTGAACAGGGTAGACAGAGCCTGAGGTAACAAAACCTAAAAGCTACATTTAGCAAGATTGTAGGAGCTGGAAAAAGGAATCAAAATAGTGACAGGTTTCTAGCCTCGCCTATAACATGATTCCTAAGATTTTCGCCTATTCCCTCGATGGGCTTTTATCAAGAGAAGCGACTGGTACATTCTATGTTTTTTCTTTACTCCCAAACCAGCTTGGAAGATTATATATACACCATAATGTATATCTTTGGCAATATATGTATGAATTCATATTAATAGCCCTAGAGTGAGGCAGTTACACATTCCCCCGCAGATATAGTGTTCATTAATATATAAGTGTGTCATAAATCCTTTTGTTCTACTATGTGACGAAAAAATAAATCTTCCTTTACGATGTTCTTTTGACCTTTCTGAGAGCACTAAAATAATTATATCTCTTTTATATCATAACATATTAACTAGCGTCGTAAAATGAAGGGTTTGTTTAACTAATATGTGGCAAAGACATAGTACTTGTATATCTTTGGAGATTTTCGTGTTCTTGCTGTCATTTTATTTCTAGCCATTGCTTTTTTGTCATAAAAACGTAGCGTATCAAAAGACAGTAAAGATAATATCATTCGCATACATGGTGTAAATAAATGATATCACTACATTATATAAAACAAAGACGCTTTCCGCTGTCTGTCTGTCCCTATGTATGCTTCGAACTTCAAAACTACGCAACGGATTTGGATGCGGTTTTTTTTTAATAGATACCGTGATTCTAGGGAAAGATTTCGTTCGAACCCACGACGCTCTGCTTGAGAGGCCACAGGTCAAACCACTAGGCTACCACGGCATCTATAAAGTACACATACATACACAAATCACGTCTTCATCCCTTACGGGATAGACAGAGCCCAAGGTAACAGGTACCTACAGACCACATTTAGCAAGATTGAGACCGTATAGATGGAAAATGGAATCAAAATAGTGATGGGTTGCTAGCCTCATCGCCTATAACATGATTTCTATAATTTTCGCCCATTCCCTCGATGGGCTCTTACCATCTGCGCGGGTGGAGAAAAACTGGTACATTCTATGTTTTTTCTTTGCTCCCAGACCAGCATGGAAGAATATATAAAGTAATGTTAAATAAACACCTATTATATATTATGAGGCCACTGAAACAATAACTCTAACCTAATGCGCCATCTTCTTTTAGTATATGTTTAATGTTATAATACATCATGTGTGATGGATCGCGATATTATATTAACAAAAATGTCACGATGTGATATAAGTTTTTTTCGCCTGCGCTCGATGATGTTTGTCTTATTAAGTTTGTGTGACATACAGAAGTATAAGAGGATAATTTTTGAACTTAAACCCAACATTTGCATGTGTAGTTGTGCTCATTAAACTTTGATAATGATCCCGTAGAGCGATCGAAACGCGTCGGTGTTTGTGTGGTGTAAGGGGTAATTATGTTTGGGATTTATCCGTTTTATGTGGCATTAGCGGAGGGAGGGATTGCAAGAAAAACATATATAGTTAGCACTAACTTGGTTATCTTGCGGAGTAGCGGAGTAGCAAGATAAATATTTTTTGTTAATTGACATGGACCTCCGTAAAGTAACGTCTGATATAAAATTTACAAATAATGTCTGGCTTAGAAGTTAGATTCGATATGGCTTAGAAGTTAGATTCGAAATATATAATTATTAAAGAGCTGTATTGTTAAGACATGAGTTTCATGTTTGGCTACATAATGAATGTTTACTTATGTCCATATTATTTTTAGTATAGCCTCAGACTGCCTCAAGCTATAATATATTATTGGGTAGATATGAAGCAGAAACAAGATTAATTTGTGACCAGAATATTATATGAAAGTACACCGAATTCGGTAACTTATTCAACTGTTATTGTTTTTGTAATAACTATGATATAGTAAATATGAAATCCACTTTGACGAGCTAAACTAAGCATTCTAAAAAAACGCATAAAACCATCGGTTTATTGTTTTATTACATTACTAGCTTCTGCCCGCGACTTCGTCTGCGTAGAATTATACGTAAAAACCTTTCTCTTGAATCACTCTATCTATTAAAAAAAACCGCATCAAAATCCGTTGTGTAGTTTTGAAGATATAAGCATACATATGAAGATATATAAGGGACATAGGGACAGAGAAAGCGACTTATTTTATACTATGTAGTGATGATAGTGATATTTGCATTGAACATCATTCAAACAAGTTTAAACGACTTTCTATCCTACACAAACGGACAAACACTACAAAGTGTAACTTACACTAAGTTACTTTTGCAATAACATGAACTATACTAACATTTTAGACGTATACTGGAAATAAATCCTTTAAAATGATTATCAATATTCAAATTCTACTCAAACTTCGAAATATTCAAGTATTCTACATACATACATACATATATCACGTCTTTATCCCTTACGGGGCAGACAGAGCCTAGATGGAAAGGATAATCAAAATAGTGATGGGTTGCTAGCCGCATCGCCTGTAACATGAGTTCTAAGATTTTCGCCCAAAACGACGCAACGAGACAAATGTAATTTCAAGTGCCATAACTGAAATACATACCATACACAAATCACGTCTTTATCCCTTACGGTGTTGACAGAGCCTAAGGTAACAACACCTACAGGCCACGTTTAGCAAGACACTGAGGGCGTAAAGGTGGAAATTGGAATCAATGGAGTGAAATAACTGAAAGCTTGAGAAAATTATATCTTACTTTTTAGCAATATCGTTTTTCGTTCTTCAATCTAGAATAGAAATAATAATTTTCGTGGAAATTCCAGATTAAGAAATCGATTCCACGAAGCTCGTAATTGATGAAAAAGAATTTTTCTCAGTATTTCTGTAGAAACGCGAAAAGTGTTTAGTGAAGGGGTTTTTCCATACAACAATGAGGTAGTAGTCGATGCATCATCAAACCACAGCGGAATGACAATGACTCCACGATCAGACTTTTAAATTCACATAGCTGAATAAAAATCAAGATTCGTCATCGCAAAAAATGAATGATAAATGATGATGGCCCCAGTGAATCATTGCGCTCTCATTAGAGCGAAAAACTTTGTTTTTGCCAAGTAGAATTAAGTGGTTTTTGCGTAAATTTTCTTAAAGAAGTAATTTGCCGCAAATAAAGGAGTAATTTCGTTTTAAGGTGACGGTCTAATTGGCCTTTATTTGTTGTTTTTAAATCTTGATGCCTTTGGTTAATTAAGATGAAGTGGCCCAGTTTTTCAACGTTTTAAGTGCCAATTGGAATACTTTTGTGGAGTACGAAGGTTAGTCCTAAAATTTATTTAAATTTCTGTAAGTAGGTATAAAGGTTAAATTTCTAAACGACTGAAACTTTGAGCATAAAAAAATCCGAAAAGTAAAGCTAAGGCTTGGAATCCTATACCACCCTCAGCAGGTGGGTAAGCCTTCGAATTTAGCTATCTGTTACTAGCTGTCACGTGACCTTGTTTGAATGATGTGTCTGTACGAGACAATTACAAACTCCCGTGGAACATCTACTGCTCACCAGGAACAAGAGAAGGCTGCGAAGGTGATATAAAGGTTGTTCCTACATTTCAAATATTGTTGTTTATATAGTGAGTAATCTTAGCATTATAATAAGCATAAGCATAAGCATAAGCATTGAAATTTAATAATATTTTTTTAAATTATGTCGATGTTTTTACGGCGAGTCCCATCACTAGCACACTTGGGTTTTTATCGCGCATAATTTCTTTGTCACTTAACAACGCATATAAAATAGCGATTTATACTGGTCTTAAAATTTCTTGGTAATTAAATTATTTATGTAATAAAAGTAATTTCTTCACCACACGACAGGATTAAATTATAAAAGGTGGAATGATACAAATTAATTACCAGTTGATTGAATGTTAACATTGTTATTTAATTTGTATTTTTAAATGAAAACGGTCGAGTGTATTTTTAATCATGGTAACAAAGGTGGAATTTGACCCATACCGTATATTTGCCGGTCTAAAAATCAAGTTTAAAATAAAAAGGACGATGACTTTTTTATATTAAATGTATAAATATTATAATATTTTTATTACTTTATAGCCAAGCTATTTGTAGCCTGAATGTTCTTCGCCTAAATTGTGGTCTTTCCAAAGGTTAAATAGTTGTTCTTCCATGCTGGTCTGGGAGTAAAGAAAAACATATAATTTACCAGTTGCTTCTATCCCCGCGCAAATGGTAAAAGCTCAGAGGGAATGGGCGAAAGTCTTAGCGATCATTTTATAGGCGATGCGGTTAGCAACCCATCAATTTTTTGATTTCCCTTTCCACCTATACGCCCTTAATCATGCTTAACGTGGCCAGACTTCGTCCAGTCTTAAGATAATTAGCGATTTTCGAGATTTTCCTCGTTAAAAATCTCGGACGTCGACGGAAAGAAACTACCGAGTTGGTCCAGTCTCTCTACCGGGGGTGTTCAGCAATAGTGTAAGCGTTCCAAAATAACTTATTTACTTATAAAAATTGCCAATCATTTTCAATGTTCATCGTGAGTCTAAACCCCAGATTTATTCTAGAAAATAGCCCGTAACTTTAGCTACT
Organism: Pandemis cinnamomeana; assembly: GCA_932294345.1. Taxonomy (NCBI): domain Eukaryota; kingdom Metazoa; phylum Arthropoda; class Insecta; order Lepidoptera; family Tortricidae; genus Pandemis; species Pandemis cinnamomeana. The sequence goes on along the minus strand of OW028726.1, from coordinate 7,380,562 downwards.
TTATGTATATTTATAACCAACCTTTTTTCGAATGCTTTCAGCACCAAAAAAGCCTACGTTGCTGTTCCACACCATTCTGGATTAAACCGTATCTTCTCTTAAATAGGTTATAAGTTAGTTTAAACTGGAATATGAAATATATCTTTGTTTTATTATATAGTGTTACATCCGGTGTGTCTAGACGGCAAGGACACGGCTATAAACCCGAGGAATACCATAATGCTTCTTCATCACGCGCAGGACTGTCGTCCTCAGAGCACTAAACATGTGACCTTTTTTAGCCTCCGTTTATAATACTTTGATTCAATATTACGAGTGATTTTATTACATTACATACATACATCACGTCTTTATACCTTACGGGGTAGACAGAGGCCAAGGTAACAAGACCTAAAGGCCACGTTTAGCAGTATTGTGGGCGTATAGGTGGAAAGGGGAATCAAAATAGTGATGGGTTGGCAACCGCACCGCCTATAGCATGATTCCTAAGATTTTCACGCATTCCCTCGACGGACTTTTACTATCTGCGCGGGAAGACAAGCAACTGGTACATTCTATGTTTTTTCTTTACTCCCAGACCAGCTTGGAAGAATTTACTTTATTACATTAATCAAGTCTTTATCCCTTACGGGGTAGACAGAGCCCGCGGTAACAAGGCCTAAATGCCACAGTATGCTAAAGCATGATTGGCTTAGGTGGAAAAGGGGTTTTTTTTCTTAAATATGAATAGGAAGGCAAACGAGCAAGTGGATCACCTGATGGTAAGTGATCACCACTGCCCATAGACACCCGCAACCCCGAAGGGATTGCAGATGCATTGCCAACCTAGAGGACTAAGATGAAATGCCTCTTGTGCCCGTAATTTCCCCGGCTGTTTTACTCTCCACACTGGAACATAGCAGTGCAAGCACTGCTACTTAGCGGCAGGATTAGCGAGTAAGACGGTGGTAGCGATCCAGACGGACCTTGCACAAGGCCCTACCACCCGCAAGTATTAATTTGGTTGCCCATTTCTCTATGGCATTTCCATGCTGGTCTGGGAGCAATTAAAAAACATAGAATGCACCAGCTGCTTCTCTTGCCGCGCAGATGGTGATTTTATTAGTCGAACAAAACTTTCTAGCTGACGTTGGGATGACTAAGCTCAAATGACGTGGAGAGTAAGGCATATGTATTCTATCCCCTGAAGGCAACGCATCTGCAATCTTCTAGTGTTGCAGGTGTCCATGGGTGAAGGCGTTTACTTAACATCAAGTGACCCACTCGTTCGGCACGCTATCTTAAAAGAAAAAAGACACAATCCTACTCCTACTAATATTATAAATGTGAAAGTTTGTGAGTATGGATGTTTGTTGCTCTTTCACGCCAGAACGGCTGGACAGATCTGGATGAAATTTGGAAAATAGATAGATTATAGTCTGGAATAACACATAGGCTACTTTTTATCCCGGAAAATTGCGTAATTCCTGCGGGATAGCGATAAACGAATTCTATGCAGACGAAGTTGTGGGCAACAGCTAGTATGACATAAATGTCTAATAGGCGGTTCTGATCTGACCTGTTAATCAAGACGCCGTAAACAATGAACTATATGTTATTTAATACATATACGTATAGACATACTAAAGAGCTGTAGTCGTAAATTGTAGTCGTAAAATAAATTGGTGTCTTATATCGTTCATATTTGTCGTCGTTTGGTCGTAACGAAACGTATTCTAAATATGTTCATAACTTGAACGTACGTGGAGTGAATCTGAAAATGTACCGTCAGGGAAACGCTTAGAACGGTTATGGTCTACTAGTTGTTGCCCGCGACTTCGTCTGCAAAGAATTCATTTATCGCTATCCCGCGGGAACTACGAAGTTTTCCGGGATAAAAAGTAGCCTATGCGTTATTCCAGGCTAAAATCCATCTCTGTGCCAAATATTATCCAGATCTGTCCAGCCGTTCTGGCGTGAAAGAGTAACAAACATCCAAACATCCATATACTCACAAACTTCCACGTTTATAATTATCATTCCCACAGAATCCTGGGCTCGCACCTCTGAGTTTTTCGGAATTTTCGTGCGAAATAAGAAACCACATTTGAAATTTACCATGAGCTATTCGAAGAAGGAAAATATAATGAGCAAACCTGCACACATCTGCGTAGAAATTTAATGGTGTGTGTGAAGTTCCCAATCCGCACTGGGTCCGCGTGGAAACTATAGCCCAAGCCCTCTCGTTCAAAGAGTAGGCCTGTGCCTAGCAGTGGGACGTATATAGGCTGTAGATGATGATGTTTGTGAAAATCGCTTCAGACCTTATTAGTACTGTTTTTTTTTTTTATTTTGATGTTATGTGTCACAATTGATTGCAAAGCAGCTTACGCGGTTTGTTGAAATGCTTGAATTTTAAAACTGAAATGAAATAATTTATTTTGCTTTAGACATGGTTAAAAAACTAAATTAAATACGTCTGGTAGCGCCATGTTTCTGCTTCAGATATGTTAACATTATAGCCTCAGGGAAACGATATTTAAAATTAATTACCACTGTGTTGGTTTTTGTTATAATAAATCATACCTGTAGGTATAATAACATATATCATAACAATCTTGTTTTACGACAGTAGAATGTTAATTTATATTTTGCTATAAGTATTTACGAAATATTAAAACGTTGGAAACTTTCGATACTTTCTGCAAAATAGTTATTTCATGTGCTAACTAAATTACATTTTCTCCTTTTTCTATCCACCAAACAAGTTTGTCAGAAAGCAAAATAAAAACGCTCTCTACTGCACGGCTCAGAACCAATCAACTTTTTGTGATTCGTTTGTGACATTGTAAAACAAGACCGAGGGTTGTCGAGCCCTGTCGATTAGTTGAGACCGGTCAATTCTGGCCAATCACGCCGCGCGCTGGCCGCTTGACAGCCGTGGCCAGGGGAGCTCAAACCTTTTAATTCCGTGTTGACCATTTGTTTGAGAATTTGGTTAGAACTTTTGATGTTTCGATTACGAAGTTTTGTGAAATGGACTGAATGGTGAATAATTGACTGCTGGAAATTATTGTGGCTAAGCGCTTCAACTTTGTCTAAAAATGAGTTTTTAGGTATGGAATGGAGCAATTATAACCAGTCGGAGTATGTCTTTTAAGTCCTCAACATACCTAAATTAAATATTTAAAAAAAATGTCACTATCTTTTTTAAATTATTTGACCGAAAATATCTGTAATATTTTCGTGTGTGATTGTCATCCTTTTCTAGCCTAGTAGGTACTAACTAACAACAATAAATTGAAGTTTTTTTTTGTTTATATCGTAACTTCTCGAAAGCATTATAATGTTAATAATTAAGAGAACATTATGTGCGAGTAGGAAAATAGTCTGTTATTTATTGGTGTTACCAAAACACAAAAAAACAAAATGTAAACTTTGGGAACCCCAATACTTAAGAGAGTCCAATTGACGCAACGAGCGTTCTCAAATGTACATCAGCGGGTGACAATGTTCATTTGGACCGACATGTAAGTGGCACTCGACTTTTATCGCTCGACATATTATCGAGTGGTTTGAGTATGGACACGGATTAGCGTAGGTGATGTTTTTTAGAGTTCCATACTTACTTATCTAAAGGGTACCAATGGTAACGGTAACGGTAACGGTACGGTAACGGTACGGTTCCACGCTGGTCTGGGATTAAAGAAAAAATATAGAATGTACCAGTTGCTTCTCTTCCCGCGCAGATGGTAAAAGCCTATCGAGGGAATGGGCGAAAATCTTAGAAATCAAGTTATAGGCGATGCGGTTAGCATCCAATCACTTGATTCCCCTTTCCATGGATACGCCCACAATCATTGAGCAACGTGGCCTTTAGGTCTAGTTACCTTAGGCTCTGTCTACCCCGTAAGGGATAAAGGCGTGATTCACGTATGTATGTACCAGTGGTATCTTACCACAGGTATTTTCTAGTAATCGTTATTAAAAAATAAGTTAAAGTTTCAAAGTACAAGGGAGCATTTTATGCCATTTTTTATATTACAAGGAAGACAAACAAGCAAGCGGGTTACCTGATGGTGAGTAATCACCGCCGCTCATGGACATCCGCATCAGTATACGCAGTATGTTTATTTAATATCAGTGGGATTGAAGCTCATGAGGGACTTCACAACTCTCTGTTAACTTCCAGATATCTTAACTGTCAGTTATCTATGGTGAAAACAGACACGTCATCATAGATAACTGACAGTTAAGATAACTGGAACTTAACAGAGAGTTGTGAAACAGGCCCTAAGTCAGTTAAAGAAACTTGACTCCAACTTAGTAACTTGTCTGTTCCAATCAGTTATCCTTCTAGGGTTTAGGTTGAGGGTTCGCTGATTGGACGCGAAGGTGTCAAAATGTATTAAGAATTCGTTCAAAGATGGAAAGTACAGTCGACATTCGATACGTCGGAGCTGACTGGCGCTTAGAAACTGACGCCAGCGACTTTCCGCGCAAAAAAAACAATTGTTCCTACTATCAAATGAATCAAGAATTTTTTCTTCTTGATTTTATATGTTTACTTTTACGGTTTTAGTAAAGCGAAATGACGAGGATGCGCTTTCGACTCCCGGCCATAGGTTTATTTTTCGGATTTTTCTGTGTTCTAATTTTCAGTGTCGTTAAGAAGTTAAAAAAAAAATACCTAGTCTAAATTAGAAAAAAAAAAAGAGTTTTTATTGTCACACCCCACCAAATTGGCCCGACTAAATTTACAACCGGCGGGGGCGTCAGAAAAAAAACAATAAACTTAGCCAAACCGACTATGAAAACTAGGCTTGTCTGCAATTCCAGGGAACAAAATGTAGGAGATAAAGGAAAGAGTTAGTTTCTTAAGACTGGTTTTTATTTCCTAAGATAACATCAGTTATTTGGTGAAACACTTTGATCACAATTTCAGGTTTAAATTAACATAGAAATACTTATTGGCTAAATTTCCAACCAAAGCTCAGCGTTAGAACTGGGCGTACCAAGAGTTCTTTTATGTGACTTGTGCCTCACCAAGGCTACTCTAAATATTAGTCCCTAAGGGTTTATTGTGCCAACATTAAAGGTATACTTGAAACTACTTGCTAACGTTGATACAAAGGTGTATCAACGCGACCTAAATCCTACTTCCCTAATAAAATTAAACAACTAAAGTTTGACCGACCTTCACTCCAAAGCATTTACCGCCAAGTTCTTCCAGGGAGATGGTGCTGGAGCGCCAGGAGCCTGCCACGTATCACGGGCTGCACAGCAGGTGGAATGGTCCGGAATGCTGATCGATCGGGCCACAGTTGTCCGTGGAACCTTCCGGTTGTTGAAATGACGGAAAGAACAAATCCAAGGACCGAGAAATAATCCTAAGGAGTTTCAACTACATAAGGTAGTTGGGACTATGAGTAAAACTCAGGCGAAAGGTACACTGGCAGATAAATGAAATTAGAGGGAATGTAACTTGTAAGTCGGAACTTAGAAGTTCTAAAGTATGGAAATTGGAGAAGTTGGAAGCTTCGGTTATTATTAAATTCCCCAAACAGGAGAGATGAAGTGGAAGGAGCAAAATTAAGCACTCATGAATGAGGTACTGGAGAAATTAAATAGCGCCGAAGCGAACACGGGAAAAAGGCAAAAACATTAAATAAAGGAAAGAAAACCCAACGTCTGTAAAGAAATAAATTGGTATCATTAGTGTCTTGTCTCGCAAAGCAGAATACAAGGAGGATCGGAATGAATCTGTTCTCTTACCAGCGAAGCCGCGGCTACCGCAGGACTTCAGCCAACGCACCCACCCCAACCGAAGGATGCTTCAGCAGACCAAACTGGAAATAAATCAAGCAGTCAGAACACTGTCAAGGTGCTAGGCACAGTTCAAGGAATAACGAAGTATTTTAGGTTAAAAGATTTAACCAGAAAACTTACTCTTTCGCCGACGCAACCCGCTGAAACTCCTCTGCTCCTTCCACTTGTTGAGCCACCACAGTCGGCTCCAAAAGCCACAACTAATCTCCTCTTCTCTTCGAGTAGCAGGCATTTTTAATGGCGAACCCAAAGATGCTCGGGAGTACCACGGGCTACGATGACCAGCGGAATTGAAGCCCTGAGCCGTGATACCAGTATCAGAAGATGCAACTAACCACCATGGTTATGTTATGACAAAGAATAACCCTTGTTTCTAGTTCAAGAACAAATGTCAGACCATCCGATTATTAAATCTCTAAATTTTCCAAAATGGTTTATATTTCTATCTATAGTTTCAGTAATTCTTATTCCTGAAATTCAAACCATTTATCTCCCACCAAACAGGCGATTATACTCTCAATGGTAACCCTAATACGACCTGTCAAGCTGTCACTAATTTTTGACGTTTGTTTACTTTTCGACTGTCATATCACCATTTGACAGGAGCTATTCGAGGCTTTAATAAAAACTCCAAATTTGTAATATTTAATGGCGAACCGTAAAACACAACGTTACAATACCCCCCTCCCCGATGAAAAGGTTCACCACAGGTGGACCGCTCGCTGCCCTCAGCGATTCCTCAAACCAACCAGTCAAGAAAAGAAAAAAAAATCTTTAACGCATTACAAAAAAATATAACCAATACCCATCACCAAATGCCTTGTTGTGAACTCAGCTGAAGCGATCTTATCCCTGAAAACTCTATCTATTAATTTCGACCCTAATGCCAAATTCATATTCCCCGATTTATGCAAAACAATTATTCGCCCTAACCGAACCCACAACAACAACCACCTAACAAAAAATAAAAAAAAACACATCCAAGACTAACTGGATATTTGAAATACACCCTATACCAAAACTGTAAGTTAAAGGTAAAAAGAAAATTAAATCCAACTCAATTTGTATCAAACCAACCTTAACTTTCCCAACACAACATAAGCTGTGTTGAAAAAGTTAATCCAACCGCCAGGACAGATGTTCAGCATACCTAAATAAAACTCTCCTAGACCGGGCAAATAAAATTGAAATTTGAAAAAATAAATTTTTCTGTAGTTTAATTTAATAAACTTCCAGAACTCACATATCTGACTGTCAAAATGACTGCCTTCCCTCCGAATTATTCCAACAACTTAAACTTCTCGTTCATGACATGGCCACCAACCAATGTCCAAGGAAACAAAATCTGGTTCCTCTGCATCAACAAAAATAATATGACACGCACTACACCAGCGCAATTTAGCTCGTGGACCGAAAACACAGTTCCACAAAAGCTATACACATAAATATATTTTTTAAATATGTCTCACATTAAAAGACTAAACCCTGCTGTTAATAGGTTAAGGTTGCATCGCACCAATCATTCATCCCCTTTTTAATATACTCATGCTTCGTCTAACAATTTTTAGTGATGTAGCAGTGTGATCTGTACACCCCGTGCCTTGCAGTTTGTGATTAAATATGACTTTGCAATACTTAACACTGTTGCTAAACAACCTAGCCTAAGTGTTATGTCACGCAGCTTTAATGCATGATCAACAATGGTGGTGCGGCGAGCAGTGCACGACGTGCGGGCCGCACGTCCATTGTTCATCAGCCAACCTACGTAACCTACACTTTTAGGTCTTTAATGTGCCACGACCCTATAGGATGACCATCCATCCTTTCTAGTACGTAGACTAGCGGAGACAACACCTCCTTAACCCTACATTTCTCGTATTTTGGCGCGAGTTTCGCCATTTTAAATTTTTGAGCATCGCTCTGAACATATGAACGTTTCCACACTATGTCACCAACGGCAAATTTCGCCGGACGACGCCTTAAATTGTAGTGTCTGGAATTAGTTTCATGTGCTTTTAATAAACGTGACCTAACCTGTTGGAAAATCTCTCTCAAGCAACCAAATTCGCCCGCATATTCCTCTCTGGGCATTGCTGGTGTATAATCCTGATCGACATCCTTGTAGAACGCGCCATTTATAACCGGTTCCCTAGCATGTACCAAAAAGAACGGAGAAAATCCCGTGGACTCATTTACAGCACTGTTGATTGCAAACCGAATTTGATGCAGTTTTTCGTCCCATGTCCGGTGATTCTCCTCTACATACGATGCTACGGCCGTCATTAAAGTTTTGTTGTAGCGTTCTACCAAATTTACTTGTGCTGTGTATCTAGGACCATAAAAAACCTTTGGCACACTATACCGTCTCATTAACTGCTTAAATTCCGATCCCGTGAACTGAACTCCATTGTCAGTAATCACGGTTTCAGGCACCCCATGCTCCAAAATGACATGGTGTTCGAAATGTTTCGCCACTAGCGCACTAGTTGCGCGTCGTAGCGGAAAAAGCAATGTAAATTTTGAGAAACAGCATGTAACCACGAAAAGAAAGGTATACCCAGCACGAGACCGCGGAAGAGGACCGACTAAATCAATGCTAAGCACTTGCATAGGTCGTTGGCATACTTTTGGCTGTCCCATTAACCCCGGAGTGAGTTTTTGTGAATGTTTATACGCTGCACAAACGTCGCAAGCCTTCACAAATTCCACTACATCCTTAAACATTCCAGGCCAATAGTATGTCAACGACAACCGCCTATGTGTCTTAAATACACCGAAATGAGCTGCGGTTGGTTCGCAATGGTTCGCCTCCAGCACTTGTTTACGCTCACTTTTACGCACGACTTCCTTCCAATCAAACTCTCGTAACAGGCTGTATTTGGCTTTGCTTAGCCTAAATAATTTTCCCTCCCGAATACAAAAATTTGGAAAATTTGCGGGAAAAGACCTACATCCACTTAACGTTTTTTCATACCATTCGTCACTCACAGCGTCAACGCTTCCGCCATTCACTGCGTCCACCTTCATAAGCCTGGACAAGGCATCGGGGACGACATTGTCGGTGCCCTTCCTGTGCTCAATATCAAAATTAAATTGAGACAGTCTGCAACCCCAACGTGCCAATCTACCCGATGGATTCTCCAGCCGCATGAACCACTTGAGAGACGAATGATCAGTTATCACTTTAAATCGTCGCGAGCCTAAGTAAGCCTGAAACTTTTCCACCGAAAAAAGAACAGCAAGAGCCTCCCGTTCCGTAGCACTGTAGTTGCGTTCACTCTTGTTTAAAGAACGACTTACATACGCAATGGGATGCTCTTGTCCATCAAAAGTCTGAGAAAGCATTCCACCAATACCATAGGAAGACGCATCTGCGTGCACCGCGAAAGTTTTACCAAAATCTGGAACCGCTAATATTGGCGCCGACACTAGTGCGTTCTTCAAGGCGTTGAAGGCGTGCTCGGCCTCCTCAGACCATCGGAAAATAGGCGCTTTCTTTCCTTTCGACGTTAAGACATTCAGGGGCGCCGCTATGGTTGAAAAATTCCTAATAAACCGGCGATACCACGAGCAGGTACCCAAAAATATCTTAACCTCGCGAGGAGTTGAAGGAGTTGGAAAATTTAAAATGGCTGAAACCTTGTCTGGGTCTGTACGCAGCCCAAATTCATCTACAACGTACCCCAGATACTTTATTGACTTCCTAAAGAACTTAGACTTTGCCAGGTTTATAGTTAAATTTGCCATTCTAAGCTTCGCTAAAACGCGATTTAAAAGGACCAAATGGGTCTGAAAATCGGCAGAACAAATGACAATATCGTCTATATAGCAAAAAACAAAACCATTTTCAATATCGCTGGTCATGTTATGGTCAATAAGCATGTCCATAAGACGCTGCTGCCTAGCAGGAGCACCACACAATCCGAAGGGCATAACTTTAAACTTGTAGACTCCTCTACCCATTACATTAAAACTGGTTTTTTCCTGCGAGCTCTCACTTAAAGGTATCTGCCAGAATGATGAACTCAAATCGATAGATGACAGGTATTTCGCTTCCTTCAAACTATCCAGTATTTGTGGAATGTACGGTATAGAATATGAGTCCCCCTTCGATATCGCGTTCAATTTTCTACAATCCAAGCAGAATCGCCAATCCCCATTTGCCTTTTGAACCAATAATGCCGGATTATTCCATGGGCTTTCACACGGAGTAACAACGTCTAATTCCAGCATTCGGTCTAATTCGGAACTCAAAATAGCTCTCTTTTCAGGTGAGAGTGGGTACTGCTTTGTTTTAATAGGTAGTGCGTCACCTGTGTCTATGACATGTTCTACTAAAGACGTCCTACCTAACCCTTTAACATCCGACGAAATGTCCTTAAATTTCCCCACTACATCATTTGCAAGCTCTTGCTGCGCTATTGTTAAATGCTCGAATGACTGAATGGAATGTACTCGCTTTGAACCGTTTATGTGACATACATCAAAATATTTAACCGGAGGCTTCATAAATGAGATGTTTTCAAATATTTCTGGTGCTAAACTAAACGCATGCCAAAAATCGACGCCTAAAATAACGTCTGTAATGATGTTAGGCATTACAAAAAACTTAATTACACGTGTAATTTTATTAAATGTTACGGGCACAAAAATACACCCAATTGACTGGACTACTACGCCGTTTGCAACATTACATGAAGAAGACTCAGAGTTATGCATTCGAAAACCGAATTTAATAAAATCTAAATGTGAGCCGTTACCAAGTATCGATAGCGATGCGCCGCTGTCGGCCAACGCATAAACCTCAAAATCAGATACTTTTATCTTTAAGTACGGACGAATATCATTTTCGTTCGGTGCAAACAGAACCGCAGCAATTGTATCATAATTGCAATTTTCCTTTATTGTGGCACTTAATTTATCTAAGAAAATACTGCTACGGTTCGGCGCAACTAGTTTTTTGAACGTGAATTGGAACGCATCTGCTGACAATTCTGACAGTTCGACCTAATAACCCCACTTTTATTACATCCAAAGCAACGAATGTTTTCTTTAGGCGGCTTAACACTGCATGTCCTAAAATTATGGTTACCACGGCCGCATTTATAACAAATGAGCTCACTTGAAGATGTATGTTTGTGAGCAGACTTTCCGCTGGAATGAAAATTCGCTCCAGCTTTGTGTGAAAATGAAGTCTTTGGTGTCGTTGCCCTATCAAAGGTTGCGGGACCTTTTTGACTAACAAAACTTACAGTGTTTGCCTGCTTGGACCTGGTTTTATACGCAAAATCAGCGCTAAGTGTGTGTGAGCTTGATTTGCCTGGCTCTGAGAAAAATTCTGCTCGCTGTCTTGCCGCTTCAAGTTTACGACATTTTTCCTTCAAATCCGTAATTGACACGATGTTTACCAATGCTAAGTGTTGAGATAAGCTCGGCCTAATGTTATGCATGAGGATTTCCAGTTTTGTTTCCTCGGACAAAGGGGATTTAAGCCGTGCGAACATACACGCCATGACCGAAAAGTAAATGTGGATTGGTTCCTCCAAACCCTGTGTACGTTGCCTAATTTCGCCTAACAACCGATAATCATAATCTACTGGATCAAATTCCAGTAACAAAGTGCTTGATAACTCATTCCAAGTAGAAAACTGCCACCTATTTCCTCTGTACCAAAGAAGTGCTTCCTCGACAAACAACTGTGCTGCCGAATTAAACAGAACAACATCACTAACACCAAAAGCCAGCTTTAATTCCTCGACACGCTCCAAGAAAGACCTAGGATCAGTACGGCCGTTAAATTTCAACCCCCACTTCGCAATGTTCCTGTCACCTGAACAAACAATCTGTGAAACTGCTGGTTGTGCTGCTAAAAGGTTCTCTACATCGCCTGAAGAAGATTGACCCACTGTATCCATCTTGGCTAATAACACATCCAACTTGTTCGAAAGATCTGACTTCTTTGACAATTTCACCGGGTCGTCTTCGACAACAACTCGAATCAACCTATGAAACAGATGACTACCTAAAGCTCTTGACCGGCTACCTGAATACCTATCCTTGGTAGAAACAAACTTTTCCACTAGAACAGACAGCTCATTCAATTTCTCTGAAATAGTTTTAAGTTCAGAGGCTGGAACTAAATCAGTTTCTAAAATAGCCTCCGGAGGACACTCTGGCAATAAATTTCTCAACTGCTTCCTCAACCCTTCAACTGTTTGTAATGGTGTTTCTGATCGAATCTTTACCTCATAAACTAACTCATCGCGCAATAAGGAGTGAAACTGCAAAGTACTCCCCATTTTAAATTATTATCTAAACCTTTAGTGATGGCAAAAGTACAATGTTTTATGTATGTGAACTCTTTACTTGGCACAAATTAAATTACAATTGTTTTAAATACACTGTGTTTTTAATTATTTTCAAACCCTTTATGACATGAACACAAATATTAAATATTAAATACCGATGGTCACAGCCAGTAACTAAGTGTTAACTTAACTAACTGTAGCTTTTTGTGTAATCTTGGTGTACAATTGTGAATGCTTATAACTAGGAATGTCAAAGTCACCTGTAAAGTGCTAGTTTTAGAATGGAATGTAAATGTTGTTTCAGACACAAATGTAGTTAATTCAGACAATATCTAATTATGTAGGTTTGAGTACACACAGTTAATAACAATGTTTTTTAACACAACTGAAAGTCAGGTAATGTTTTCTTATTATGGAAAAACTATATGAATTTATTGAAAAAATTAAAGTTATTTGTTGAAACTTGTTGGAAATTCCAACACAAAATTCAGCTGCCACTTAATTTTCAGCTGTGAAATTGGTCACACTCAGCTTATCAATTGATCTGCTAATAAATTTTTTATACTATCAGTTGTATACTGTGCAACCAAAATTTTTACCAATTTGAAGTTAATAATACTAAACTATCTTGAAATTAATGAAATTTGAATTATTGTTGATGTAATTAAATAGAATATTAACTTTACACAAAAGCAAAATAGGCAAAATTAGTTGTTAAACTTTTAACTTCCTACAAGACCAAAATGACAACTACCTGTAATTAAATTTTATTACACTGAATTTTCCCAAGTTCACAAAACTTATCAATTTAGTGTTCAAAAGTGATTACAAACACTACAAAATGTACAAAAGCACTGTGGCAAAGCTTAAAGAGGAGTTCAAAACACCAGGAACAGAGTTTCTAGCTTGGAATATCATGTAAGTGTTAAAAAATAATTCCTAAAGATGATGGCACAAAAAAAATGACCTAAAATTGCAGAAAAGGCCTGAAAATCCTGAATAAACGTGGGCGCCACTGTCACACCCCACCAAATTGGCCCGACTAAATTTACAACCGGCGGGGGCGTCAGAAAAAAAACAATAAACTTAGCCAAACCGACTATGAAAACTAGGCTTGTCTGCAATTCCAGGGAACAAAATGTAGGAGATAAAGGAAAGAGTTAGTTTCTTAAGACTGGTTTTTATTTCCTAAGATAACATCAGTTATTTGGTGAAACACTTTGATCACAATTTCAGGTTTAAATTAACATAGAAATACTTATTGGCTAAATTTCCAACCAAAGCTCAGCGTTAGAACTGGGCGTACCAAGAGTTCTTTTATGTGACTTGTGCCTCACCAAGGCTACTCTAAATATTAGTCCCTAAGGGTTTATTGTGCCAACATTAAAGGTATACTTGAAACTACTTGCTAACGTTGATACAAAGGTGTATCAACGCGACCTAAATCCTACTTCCCTAATAAAATTAAACAACTAAAGTTTGACCGACCTTCACTCCAAAGCATTTACCGCCAAGTTCTTCCAGGGAGATGGTGCTGGAGCGCCAGGAGCCTGCCACGTATCACGGGCTGCACAGCAGGTGGAATGGTCCGGAATGCTGATCGATCGGGCCACAGTTGTCCGTGGAACCTTCCGGTTGTTGAAATGACGGAAAGAACAAATCCAAGGACCGAGAAATAATCCTAAGGAGTTTCAACTACATAAGGTAGTTGGGACTATGAGTAAAACTCAGGCGAAAGGTACACTGGCAGATAAATGAAATTAGAGGGAATGTAACTTGTAAGTCGGAACTTAGAAGTTCTAAAGTATGGAAATTGGAGAAGTTGGAAGCTTCGGTTATTATTAAATTCCCCAAACAGGAGAGATGAAGTGGAAGGAGCAAAATTAAGCACTCATGAATGAGGTACTGGAGAAATTAAATAGCGCCGAAGCGAACACGGGAAAAAGGCAAAAACATTAAATAAAGGAAAGAAAACCCAACGTCTGTAAAGAAATAAATTGGTATCATTAGTGTCTTGTCTCGCAAAGCAGAATACAAGGAGGATCGGAATGAATCTGTTCTCTTACCAGCGAAGCCGCGGCTACCGCAGGACTTCAGCCAACGCACCCACCCCAACCGAAGGATGCTTCAGCAGACCAAACTGGAAATAAATCAAGCAGTCAGAACACTGTCAAGGTGCTAGGCACAGTTCAAGGAATAACGAAGTATTTTAGGTTAAAAGATTTAACCAGAAAACTTACTCTTTCGCCGACGCAACCCGCTGAAACTCCTCTGCTCCTTCCACTTGTTGAGCCACCACAGTCGGCTCCAAATGCCACAACTAATCTCCTCTTCTCTTCGAGTAGCAGGCATTTTTAATGGCGAACCCAAAGATGCTCGGGAGTACCACGGGCTACGATGACCAGCGGAATTGAAGCCCTGAGCCGTGATACCAGTATCAGAAGATGCAACTAACCACCATGGTTATGTTATGACAAAGAATAACCCTTGTTTCTAGTTCAAGAACAAATGTCAGACCATCCGATTATTAAATCTCTAAATTTTCCAAAATGGTTTATATTTCTATCTATAGTTTCAGTAATTCTTATTCCTGAAATTCAAACCATTTATCTCCCACCAAACAGGCGATTATACTCTCAATGGTAACCCTAATACGACCTGTCAAGCTGTCACTAATTTTTGACGTTTGTTTACTTTTCGACTGTCATATCACCATTTGACAGGAGCTATTCGAGGCTTTAATAAAAACTCCAAATTTGTAATATTTAATGGCGAACCGTAAAACACAACGTTACATTATATGTATTCTAGCCCTCTAGGCTGGCAACTAATCCGCAATCCAGTGTTGCGGGTATCCATGGTGCTCGCTTACCATCAGGTGACCCACTTGCTTGTTTGTCTTCCTTGTCGTATAATAAAAAGTTTTACAATGTACACGAGCAAGTTACTGGATGGTGATGACTGCTGACTATGGACATCCGCAACAGGGGCGTTGCAGATACGTTGCCAGCCTAGAAGGCCAAGACGTCATGCGTTAGTAACTTCACCGGCTTTTCTATAAAATAAGTTGAAAAACTACCAGAGATTTCGGTATTTAGATACTAAATTTCATCTAAATCTGTCCAGCCGTTTTAGCCAGAAGTAAAAAACGTATAAGACAGACAAATATGTTCAAAAATTTTTGCATTTCGCTGTATTTTTTTTCTGAAGGCGGAATATCTAACCCTTTCACAGAATATTTCGTTGGGTTACTTATTGCCCAGGGTGCACCGAACCAAGCACTGATCTTCCCTCAGGACGAAAAAAACAAATTACTTCAACAATAACGTGTAGCACCAACGATTTCTGACTGAAAACCTTTCGCCTAAACACATCCTGTATCCAAATCAAACAGTAATTCATTTACCTTGTTATGTTGCTGTCAAATTTACATGCGCGGCCTGTCACCTGTCACTCTGACATGGGGTGTGACAATTCAATAAAAGGGCGACAAATAATGTCATTAAAAGGAATGATTCCGATATGTCGCTTCCCATAGGGGCTTGGAGGGCGGTTGCGTGATAATTAACAATTACTTCAAGCAATTAATTAAATATGCAAATATCATTGTCATCCATGTTTTGTTTACAGTACGATGGTAAAAATTCTACACAGTGTGTGTGTGTGTGTATGTGACACACTACGGCTACCACTACCACGGCTTTTTTTTGTGTTGCCTGATATACTATCTCGAAACATATCTACAAACTAGGAACATAGTAATACAATCATAGTGCGGGTGCGACAAATATTTTACATACGAAGAAACTCCCACAATAAACGGCACAACATACAGCCTTATCTAAATAGACCGTAACGCAGCCGCCGTTTAGTGCGTGTGCGTGAGGCTGGCGGGTCCGACGAGAATAAAACATTTTTTTTTATTTTTCAAACTTGAGCTGTGGAAGAATATTTGGTGAAGCTTTTGCTTTGCGGAAGAAAAAAAGATAATGTACAATGTACAGATGTTAAAGAAGTAAGACTTTACAGCTGTGTTGTGTCAGTTGGGTAGGTACATCCTCTTTGCTACATTTGTTTTGTTTTTTTTTTCAATGAAATTAATAAATCACTACATATTATAAAATAAAGTCGCTTTCTCTGTGCCTATGTCCCTATGCCCCTAGGATTTTGATGCGGTTTTTTTTAATAGATAGAGTGATTTAAGAGGAAGGTTTATATGCATAATATACCGTGCGAAGCCGGGGCGGGTCGCTAGTATTATATATGTAGCAAAAATAAGGTTAAAGCAGTTTAATATGCTTAACTATGTTGTTGTTTGTTTATATATTTGAATTGAATAGACTCTGGAACTACTAAGTCGATTGGAAAAATTCTTTCTCCATTAGAATCCTACGTTATCCCCAATCAACATAGCTTTAATTCAGCGCGGACGAACTAGCCGGCAACAGCTAGTTACATAAACAAATAACATCAACAAATCTTTTGTAACTTTTTCTAACGCATTTTTGGCATTGAAGTTATATCTCGACGGCCCTGCCAGCCTGACGCTCGCGTGTACCAGGCCCGAGAATTTCCCCTCGGATGGGAATTTCCTTGATGTATGGACCGCAGTTTCATTTCCTTCGCCTGTGCACTAATATCACAGATTAGGATCTTGGTTAGGCTTCGGGCATATTTCAGCCTGACATCTGTCATGTTGTACAAATTTGAAATGTTAACGGCGGGTGCTAAGCGGGGTGACTATAATTTCCACAAATCAGCTTCATATGAGCTGGAAATGTGATAACTTTAAATTAATGTACCCTCTTAGCCACGGACCTCCAGGAAATCAACCCATATATGACCAGAACTGTCTTAAATTATTTTTCGAATCAGAAGGCATAATTATACAAAACCAATTACAAATTTAATTACGGTCATATTATAGACACAGCCTAAGGTAATAAAACCACTAAGGCCACGTTTAGCATGATTAAGGGCGTATAGGTGGAAAGAACATCAATAAATAAAAAAATTAAACCCCCTCCCCCTCCCCACGCATAAAGGTCGTCGGACCCACGTCGGACACGTCGGACACCGGTGCGTAAAAGATGTTACGCAACAAAATGTATGGAAAAACGGTGAGAAAACGTGACGCCTACGACACGTCACTGCGTGTTCGCGGCGGTGTGGTTGCTTCTTTAATCAAATAATCATTATCATACGTAAATACAAAAAATCTGTCCATCCCATCACACAAACATACATTATATATAAACGAAACTTATAATACTGTTAGGGTTTGAGATATTTTATCGAATTATATTTAAATTATTTGTTTTAAAGCCTCATGTTATTGACTTCAATTCTATAATATGAAACGTTTAGCATAAAGTCGATATTATTTATTTGTTAATGGCAACACTTTTTGATTTAAGACCGTTATTTAGTTGGCGGGAAAATCTGCATCTGCGATTGGTTCACGTCATCAGGTGAATGACGTAAACCAATCCCAGAGCAGGGATTTGAACGGAAAGAAAAGCGGTTTGTTGGAGGTGGAAAAAGGAGGTCTGAACCAGGGGCATTCTTGGGAGAGATGGCGAAGAGTGGAGATCTTATTTGCATATATGTTAGAAAATAAGTCTTGTGCCCTATTAACTTGTACAAATACAGTAAATTACTTGAAACACGTCGTCCGAGTTTACTTTGAAGAGGAGCGAGCCCCAGTTTAAAGCAGTGGTTATTACCTGGGTAAGCAGGTTTTAACATCTCAGAAGTGACAAACAAACTAAAAACGTAAGTACACGCCCAATTTGATATTTAATGAATAACGGTTAATATTACGCGTTTTTAATTGTGCTAACCGTGGCCTTTAAGTCTTGCCACCATGGGTTCTGTCTACCCCGTAAGGGATATAGACGTGATATGTGTGTGTATGTAATAATAACCATTGGTGACGAATACTGCTACGGGGCTGGTTGGTTATAATTATTGTCTTAATGTTAAGACCATTAAGAAGCCATGTTAAATTAATTTTAAAATTGCCGTATAGTCCAAAAATTAATATATTTTTTTGTTAGTAAAATTAGTGTCTATTCAGTTAATTCCTACCCTATATTTCTTGAAAACCTATGTACCAATAAAAAAATGTTTTATCTCGTTGTTCACTTTTCCTTAGCCGTGAAAATTTGTGTAGGTATTGGTATTCTGTGAAATAATTTGCTGGTGTTTGATATTTGGTTGTATATTTCGCTATGCTGTGTCACCTGAACAATAATATTTAATCTTTTTCTACCCTCTTTCCGAATATTTTTGTAGGTATTAATAAAGCTTTGTTAAAAAGTTGTGAATTCTTGTTTTTGTAAATTATTTGATTAACATAGCGAATTTCGTGTTGATCCAATTAAAGCTTCATCTTCTCTACATCTGACTTCACTGACATCATTATATGCGCGGGTAGATTTCAATCTTACATATTCCGTGTGGGTGATTATTTATGATATTCCTATAACTATAACAAAAAAATATTTTCGTGTCGAGTTTCAGGCGATGGACAGGAGTGCAGAACGGCGAAGGCTCTCGACCCCTAGTCGTAGGGAGCCCCGCACTGCCACACGAAGTCGTAGCAGACTGCGGCCGTCTAGTTCAAGAGGGTTTTTGCCTGATCCGGATCCTGGACGGGAACGCCTCCTGCTGCTGGAACGAGAGCTACAGCTCGAGCGAGAGCGACTACGGGACGCCGAAGAACGCCGTGCTTCGCGGACCAGCAACGAGCGACGGTCACGCAGCCGCCAACGCCGCAGCGCCTCCAGGGGCTCGCGGCGCAGCAGACCAGCCGACCAGCCTGCAGCGGGGCGTGTCGACGCGAGGCATGCCGAAAGGTCACGTAGTCCTTCCTTTTCTAGACGCGATTTGTTTGACGTTATTAAACAATTGAAAGATGGTTTGACATCACCACCCGTAACTAGAGGCACTCTGCAACCTGTTCAAAAGATAGATCATAAAAATATATTACCTGAGTTTGACCCTTCTACTAAAAATCAGCGGATCGATATCTGGCTAAAAAAGGTCAACGAGTGCGCTTTGGTATATGGGTGGGATGAACGAACCACCATTCACTTTGCTATGCAAAAATTGCAAGGTCTGGCCAAGACGTGGTATGAAAGTCTTAACACCATTCTTTTTACCTGGCCAGAATGGCAACAAAAGTTGATTAATGCGTTTCCATCCGAGCAGAACTATGGCCAGACCTTGGAAGACATGATTAAAAGAAAGAGCAAATTTAATGAACCTATTGAAGTGTATTACTATGAGAAGTTAAGTCTTGTGAATCAATGTGAAATCGAAGGTATACATGCTGTGGATTGTATAATACACGGTCTCAGCGATAGGGCACTCAGGTTAGGTGCTTTAGCACTACGCTGCTCCCAACCCGACCAATTGTTGCAATATTTACTTAGTAATAAAGACTCTAGCCAGTTCAGCAACGGGGACCGATCCCAAATTAGGAATAAGAACTTTAACAATGCTAACGTTCACAATGTAAAGTCAGGTGTTAGACCAGCTCAATCAATGGGCTGTTTCAATTGTAAAGAAAAAGGTCACAGTTTCTTACACTGTCCTAAGCCGCTGTTGAAATGCACACAGTGCAGTAAAATAGGTCATACTGCCGAGAAGTGCTATAGTAGGTCCGGTGATAAATCAAACAATATCACTGCCGCAGTCGGGAAAACTATGCGGATCGATTATGTAAATAAAGACTTGGTTACCTATCAGAGTTCGAAATTTATAAAGGATATACAATTGAACGGTATTCCATTTAGGGCTTTCATAGATTTCGGAAGCGACGTTACCTTAATAAGCGCATCCGCCGCTGAGGGTTTAGGAGTGCCCCATGACAGCCTACCATCGCTTATGAAAGGGTTTGGCAATGAAATAGTTCGGTCGCTAGGAGCTTTGACGGTTAATGTGAGCGTCGATGGTGTAAATGCCATGGTTTCGTGTAAGGTTGTCAGCGATCATTTGTTGGAAGTGCCTGTACTCATTGGGCAGTCATTTACGGAACAGCCACATATCTCTGTTTACAAGGACGTGAACAAATTGCAATTTTATTGTATAGGCAACGAATTACCCCTTCCAGAAGTGAGCGACGATAGCGAAACTTTATTGAGATTCTCGCCAGCTAATACTGTAGAGATTTTTGGTGCAGCATCTGTTCGAGTGGAGACGACGTCTATGTTTGATGGCAATGTGCTGGTCAAGAATTGTGTAGCAGGAAAACCTAACGATCAGTATTTTATTGGCGGTGGGGTTTATCGTTCGGTTAGCGGTCGTGTCAACGTACTTGTTGTCCCTTGCTCGGAATCCTGTCGCATTCCGTCCAAGCTCGTCTTTTGTCGTGCTGAACGTGTCGATGTCGTCAGTAGGATTGTTACGGATACTCCTAATGAATCTCTTTCTGCTCCAATGATCGATAAGAGTCGGGTACAGGTCGGTGAGGCTGCATCAGAGGACGACAAGCGGACTTTGTTAGCGATGTTAGATAAGTACCGACACTGCTTCGCATCTTCTCTAAAGGAATTAGGATGTACTAATATTACGGAGATGAACATAGAGTTGAATAGTCAGCGGCCGGTTGTTTATCGCCCGTACAGGCTGTCTCATTTTGAACGAGAGAAAGTGCGCTCTATGGTAGGGGAAATGCTCGATGCTGGTATAGTCAGGGAGTCTGTCTCAGATTACGCTAGTCCCATCTTACTTGTCCGAAAGAAAGACGGGTCGTCTAGAATGTGTGTTGACTTTCGTATGCTCAATTCTGTGACTGTAAAAGAGAGGTACCCAATGCCCGTCATTGAAGACGAAATAGCCCGTCTCGCTGGGCAATCTTGCTACATAACACTCGATCTTGCATCAGGCTACTACCAGGTGCCCATCTCGGAGCGGAGTAGACATCTAACTTCTTTTGTGACACCGGACGGCCAGTACGAGTTCAACCGTATGCCGTTCGGTTTGGCGAATGCTCCTGCCGTGTTCCAACGGATGATCAACACTATTTTAGGTTCCGCTCGTTTCAGTAAGGCAACGGCATATATTGACGATATTTTAATCTTCGGAAAGGATTCTAAAGAGTGTTTAGAGCGACTCGAGGAGGTTTTGCAGATGATCGAAAAGGCGAATCTCACGTTAAATCTGTCAAAATGTGAATTCTTGCGCAGTAAAATAGCTTACCTAGGTTACGAGATTAGTGCTAGTGGAGTGAGACCTGGAGAGAGTAAAATTCTGAGTGTGACTAGATTTCCTAGACCTGAAAACGTCCATAACGTCCGCCAATTCTTAGGTCTAGCTAGTTATTTCCGCAAATTTATACACGACTTTGCGCAGATATCGTCTCCTCTTAGTAAATTGCTTAAGAAGGATGCAGCATGGGAGTGGGCTGACGCTCAGGAAAGTGCATTCGAGACTTTAAAAGGGAAACTGGTCGATAGGCCCATTCTAGTGATCTACGATCCTACAGCCGAATTTGAGTTGCACACCGATGCAAGCAGATTAGGTGTTGGAGGTATACTGCTGCAGCGATCATCAGGGAGTGATTCCCTTCGTCCCGTGGCGTATTACAGCCGGCAGACCTCGCCTGAGGAGAAGATTTTTCACTCCTACGAGTTAGAAACTCTAGCTGTCGTTTGTTCGCTCCGTAAGTTTAGGATTTACCTTCTAGGAATGAAATTCAAAATTGTTACTGACTGTAGCGCGCTGCGGTCTACGTTTTCCAAAAGAGACCTTATACCACGGATAGCTCGCTGGTGGTTGACACTACAAGAATTCGATTGCTCTATTGAGTACCGCGCCGGGGCTAAGATGAGTCATGTTGACGCGTTGTCCCGTAATCCAGTCGTTGAGTCTTCGGAGTTGCCCGTGGAGCAATATCCAGCAGTTATGTCGATAAGAGGTGAGGATTGGCTGCATACACTCCAGCTAGGTGACTCAGAGTTGCGTAGGATATGTGATATACTGAGTAGTAAACTCGACGAAAAGGGTCTTCGTTATATTAAAGAAAACTACACCCTCAAAGACAACAAACTATTCCGCGTTATTGATAGTGACGAGAACGAGATTAGATGGGTCGTGCCCAAGGGGGCGAGGTGGCAATTATGTCGCCTTAATCATGACGAAATTGGACACTTTGGGCTCGAAAAAACTTTGGAAAGGATAAGGAAGCACTATTGGTTCCCCAAAATGTCCAGGTTCGTAAAAAAATACGTAAGTGCTTGTATTGAATGCGCTTATGGCAAAAACAATACAAGCGCTCGCGAAGGTCTCCTTCACCCCATCGTAAAAGTAGAAAAGCCATTCCATACACTACATGTGGACCACCTCGGACCTTTTGTTAAGTCAAGTAGCGGTTATACGCATCTGTTTGTGGTGGTAGATGGTTTTACAAAGTTCTGTTTTCTTAAGCCCGTCAGGAATACTAACACGCAGAACGTTATTAGGTCACTAGAAGACATTTTTAGTACTTTCAGAAATCCTAACCGCATTATAAGCGATCGTGGTAGCTGTTTCACGTCGCACACGTTTAAGAGGTTTTGTTTAGATAAGGGCGTGAGGCACGTTCTTAACGCTGTGGCTAGTCCCCGGTCTAACGGCCAAGTTGAGCGGTACAACCGCACAATTCTCGACTCGTTGAGAGCATTATGTACTAAACACGGTGAAAAGAGTTGGGATAGCCACCTAGGAAAGATTCAGTGGGGTCTCAACAATACCATCCAGAAGACCATAGGAAAGACTCCTTCAGAGGTAATGTTTGGGATGGGCATGAATGGGGAAGTAAACCCCATGTTAGATGAGGCTACTATAGGTACGTGTGAAAGCACTGATGTGTCTAGTATACGCGAGGAAGTTAAGGCTAGGATAGATAGTGAGCAAGAGAAACAGAAAATCAGTTATGACAAGGATAGGAAACCAGCTCATACATATAGTGAAGGTGATCTAGTAAAAATAACAAAAACTTGTTTCAACAACAATGGTCAAAGCAAAAAACTAATGCCTTCATTCGTAGGACCGTATCGTGTCACAAAGGTTTTAGGCAGGGACCGATACAAGGTGGCACCCATACCGGGACTAATAGGTACAGAGAGTAGACGCCCGACGACAGTAGCGGCTGATCGCATGAAGCCGTGGATACATCTGACGGCTTTGCAAGTCGAAGATGATAACCCCGACAGTAGTGATAGCAATGACGAGGAGACCACTTCATATTGAACTTAATTAAGTAAGGCACTTCAAATCTTCCTATAAATGATATTACCTGTCTTAGAGGCTAATTGCTATAGAAAGTTAAATGTTGTTACAGATCAAGCAGAGCGAATCGATCGACTCTGGCTTGTCGAATAGCATCAGTTGAGCGCCTGCCTTCCTCTACCCATACGAGTATTATCGATCGTCTCGTGTTGGCAGCAGAGAGGCGTGCCCGATAATCGATCTCGGGCACGGGCAGAAATAAAGGTTTTTCGATAATCGATCGTTCGTAAACCTAAATAGAGTTGGTGACCCAAATTAATCGATCGTTTGGGCTTACCATGAAAGTGATGCTTAATCGATCGGCATCATTTTTTAACGCTACTAATGTTATACATAAAGAAAAAAGGCTATCGTTAAAGTTATGATTTTATTATTTATGTACGTAAGTTAACTGGAAGAAATCCCAGTAGGGATAAGTCCGCCTCTGTGCATTTGTGTTTTCCTGTATTAATCTTTTTCATGTATTTTATGTACAATAAAGAATTATACATACATACATACATAAGATGTTCTATTGAAATATGAAAATTGATTGTCATTTTTCACTGCCGTTTGTTGTGGTAACCGTATCCTCTCAAATTGTATAACTTCAGATTGGTATCTAACTTCAGATAACTTAAGTTTATATTCTTGAGTAATGTGCTTAGTAACTATAGCATTATTATTCGGCTGCTCATTTATTCTCATAAAATAAACTGTTTTCCTTGTATCATAATTAATTTAAAGATTTTGCTGTATTGTTTATGCAATCAAGATAGAAAAATATAATTAGCTGACTTAAAATTATAAATTAGACTGCGTTACTCTTATACTGAGTTTTGAATTAGGTACTTAGTTTTAAAATGCGCAAAACGATAGAAAATGGGACTTACTGATACTGACTGTGCTACTGTTAAGTATATTTGTTTCTTGAATGCAATATGGTACCATACCAGATAATTTTCAACTATAAATTCTTTATTGTTTTGCGTATTGTGTTGTATTGTACGTATTGTTAAAATATTACTTTGTGTACGTATTTTTCTATGCTGTTTGATGGGCATTTTGATAAGCTATTATAATAATCACATTAATCGTTATGATTTTTCATGTATTTTGAGAGCATAATTATTGCCATATTCAGGTATTCCAAAGTGAATATTGTGCAACTGGTTCAGATTCCGATTGTTAGGGTTCCACCTGGTGGCGTGCGCGAGGACGCACACGTTGTCAGGACGGTCGATTGTTAGGGTTTGAGATATTTTATCGAATTATATTTAAATTATTTGTTTTAAAGCCTCATGTTATTGACTTCAATTCTATAATATGAAACGTTTAGCATAAAGTCGATATTATTTATTTGTTAATGGCAACACTTTTTGATTTAAGACCGTTATTTAGTTGGCGGGAAAATCTGCATCTGCGATTGGTTCACGTCATCAGGTGAATGACGTAAACCAATCCCAGAGCAGGGATTTGAACGGAAAGAAAAGCGGTTTGTTGGAGGTGGAAAAAGGAGGTCTGAACCAGGGGCATTCTTGGGAGAGATGGCGAAGAGTGGAGATCTTATTTGCATATATGTTAGAAAATAAGTCTTGTGCCCTATTAACTTGTACAAATACAGTAAATTACTTGAAACACGTCGTCCGAGTTTACTTTGAAGAGGAGCGAGCCCCAGTTTAAAGCAGTGGTTATTACCTGGGTAAGCAGGTTTTAACAATACGCTTCTTTTAGCATCGGGGTTTTAAAAAGAACGTTTTATGTAGTACACACTTGGTCGTAAACAAATTAAAAAATCAAGATAAATGCATTTCACAGATCCCGTCATAACAATGAACGAATGACTCGTCGTTTCAGTCTTCCATTCACTTAGTTAATTTGATTACGCGTATCTCGCTAACTCAAACGAATGGGCCTCGAATGAGTTGCATATTTTATTTTTAAAGTAAATCAACATGGAACTGGGCTGGCAACGTCTGCCTTTTTTACCCGGAGCTGTGGGCACGTGCTACCACTCAGTGGACGCCCACAACCGCAAACCACCGCCACCGCAGGACCGGAAGACGCAGTGTCGGCAGGCCTCCCACTAGGTGGACCGACGACATCGTGAAAGTTGGAAGAAACCCGTGGATGCAAGATTGTGGCGTTCTAAAGGGGAGGCCTTTGTTCAATAGTGGACGTCTTCTGGCTGATGACGACGATGATAATGATGATGATGACGACGATGATGATGATGATGATGATGATGATGATGATGATGATGATGATGATGCACGCCCCAAGGTGGCTACCGGTACCGTGGCCGAGGTAGAGATGCCGTTCGAGCGACTGACCAGACATAAGTACTGACAAGGCGAGTTTGAAGTCTAGAGGGGAGGGTTTTGTCCAGGAGTGGGAGCCAAGGCGTTCTAAAGGGGAGGCCTTTGTTCAATAGTGGACGTCTTCTGGCTGATGACGATGATGATGATGATGATGGACTCCCCAAGATGGCTACCGGTACCGCGGCCGAGGTGGAGATGTCGTTCGAGCGACTGACCGGACATAACTACTGACAAGGCGAGTTTGAAGCGTAGAGGGTTTTGTCCAGGAGTGAGAGCCAAGAAGCATACGGGTCTTCTGATTGGAAGCAATCACCGCCCCTTATGGACAGCCATGACGTTGCCGGCCCTTTAAGAAAAGAGTGAACTTGTGTTTTGAGGATCTCTAAGTTGCAAGCCAACTGATTCCAGAGTTTAACTGTGCGTAGTAAAATTTTCCGTGAGAAACGAATGGTTGTGGACTGCCAACTGTTAAGATTCTCAAGTCATCATCATCATCATCATCTCAGCCATTACAAGTCTATTGCTGGACATAGGCCTCTTCTTTAGATCTCCAACAAGACCGGTTGGAAGCGGCTTGCATCCAGCGCGATCCTCCGATCTTAATGAGGTCATCGGTCCACCTTGTGGGTGGACGGCCCACGCCACCTAGGTTCTCAAGTAAAGATGATGAAATAATTAAACAGGTTTTCCTAATTCCAGGGCTAAGTTATCAAGACGGATGAGACCCAGCCAAGTTTAGTACCGTGTCCTAGGGCTTCGACCCTTAGGCAAGGAAATGAAAACTTAATTAAGTCCTTATCACATTCCTGAGACGGGTTGTGAGACCTTGGCCGGGCTAGCATGACGTACACACACAATATCTTCCACCACCATCTTACTCGCTAATCCTACCGCTAAGTAGCAGTGCTTGCACTGCTGTGTTCCGGTGTGGAGAGTAAGACAGCCGGGGAAATTACGGGCACAAGAGGCATTTCATTTTAGTCCTCTAGGTTGGCAACGCATCTGCAATCACTCCGGGGTTGCGGGTGTCTATGGGCAGTGGTGATCACTTACCATCAGGTGACCCACTTGCTCGTTTGCCTTCCTATTCATTAAAAAAAAAAAAAAAAGCTGTTTGTCGTCCGAAACTATCGAGGTTTAATTAAAGATCTAGGAAAAAGACGGTGGCGCGATGTGCGGAACTGTACCACGTTAAGAGATAATTGTTTTTTTTTTAATTCTCTTAGTTTCAGCTTGCGTTATAGTTTTTAATAAAAACGGGAAAGTTAAATATGTTTTACGAATAGGAGGTATAAGTGAACTGCGAACACGAAGTAAAATATGTGAGCTATGTCGTTTTTGCCCTGGATTCTTCAAATTAGAATCGCTCTAAATTTGGTAATACCAAATTAGTCTTAGTTCTCTTCTGTGTCCGTCAGTCATGGATCGACACACACACACCCACGCGTGCGGGGCCGTATATGTAAGTAAGTAAATGCTTTATTGTACAAATACCATAAACTACTACCATATTGGTCTGGGAGAGAAAGAAAAACATAGAATGTACCAGTTGCCTCTCGTCCCGCGCAGATGGTAAAAGCCCATCGAGGGAATGGGCGAGTCTTAGGAGTCATGTTGTAGGCGATGCGGCTAGCAACCCATAACTATTTTGATTCCTCTTTCCACCTATACGCTTACAATCATGCTAAATGTAGCCCTTATGTCTTGTTACCTCAAGCTCTGTCTACCCCGTAAGGGATATGGACGTGATTTGTATTTTGTATGTATAAAAAAGAGACAAATAAAAAAAAAACATTAAATGTATGCACAAAGGAGAACTTATCCCTATGAGGGATCTCTACCAGTTAACCTTCGAGTAAATGAGAGGAGCATTAAGCGAGGGAGCGACAAAGAGTGAGTTTAAAATATCCATATTGTGAAAGTCACAACAATGTAGTCCAAATGCAGGGACCTACCATCAGCCAAATATGTGGTCTACCACAAAAATGTCGGTAAAACCGTGGCTGTCCTGTCAACTTGAAAGTGCGACTTTAACGACATATTAATTTGATAGGAAGTTAGATGAATGATAGACCTCCTATTTGGGTATTATGTCACTCTCATAAACTTTCTTCGATGCTGGTCTAGGAGCAAAAAAATACAATGTACCAGTTGCTTCTCTTCCCGCGCAGATTGTAAAAGCTCATCCTTACTAATATTATAAATGCGAAAATAACTCTGTCTGTCTGTCTGTTACCTTTTCACGCTTAAACCGCTGGGCCGATTTAGTTGAAAGTTGGTATACAGATAGTTTGAGACCCGGGAAAGGACATAGGATAGTTTTTATCCCGGAAAATTGCATAGTTCCCGCGGGATAGCACAGCCCAAACCACTGGAATTTTTCAAATTTAAGGCGGAACAAAGTTCGCCGGGTCAGCTAGTTCCTCTGTACGCCCACAATCATGCTAAACGTGGCCTTTAGGTCTGGTTACTTTAGGCTCTGTCTACATCGTAAGGGATAAAGACGTCATTTATATATGTATGTATGTAAGTAGGTATCATAAACTTTACTTAAATTACACAGAACCCATGCTAGTCTCAGGAAGGGTTAACGACCGGATGGTCGAAATAACCGGGTGATTTAACACTGTCTCTGTCACGCGCAATCTTAGCAGGGGGCTCGAATAGACCCCCTACTTATCTATGGGAAAAATTACCTTCGTTTAAAAGTGACGGTTGAAATGAGAGGTTATTAAAGCGCTACATTTGAGTCAAGTCGGGCTAAGTATTTGAAGATGCGATATTGTGGCTAGGGTGTAGACAGAGCCTAAGGTAACATAACCTTAAGGCCACGCTTAGCATGATTAAGGGCGTATAGCTGGAAAGGGATATCAAAATAGTGATTGGTTTCTAGTCGCATCGCGTATAAAATGATTCGTAAGACTTTCGCCCAATCCGCGATGGGCTTTTACCATCTGCGCGGGTATAGAGGCAACTGGTAAATTCTATGTTTTTCTATGCTCCCAGCCCAGCATGGAAGAAGAGTATATTATGGTCCTAGTAATTCCTAAAGGTTAAAATTTAACCTTTTAATATAATGTCAGTTTTACGGCGTAACACTATTGATTATTAGTGAATATGAGTCGGTTTTATTGCTTTTTTGGTTTGACTTTACTTCATTATCATCACCAGACTCATATACGTCCCAACGTTGGGCACAGACCCCTCTCAGAATGACAGGGCTTTTTTTTTTTTTTTTATATATATGAATAGGTAGGCAAACGTTGCACGTTTGCCTGATGTCACCTGATGGTAAGTGATCACCACTGCCCATAGACACCCGCAACCCCGGAGGGATTGCAGATGCGTTGCCTACCTAGAGGACTAAGATGAAATGCCTCTTGTGCCCGTAATTTCCCCGGCTGTCTTACTCTCCACACCGGAACACAGCAGTGCAAGCACTGCTACTTAGCGGCAGGATTAGACTTGGGCTTGGGCTAGGTTTCTCAAAATGTCGGTTTTTCTTCATCGAAAAGCTCGTAAATGTAGTCTCGCATATTCCGAATCAGAGGTACGAACTTGGATTCATACTATATCTACTTGAGAGGCCATAGGTGTCTGCTTTTTGAAATCACGCCGTTGCAAACGCCATGTCTCTTGGAGTTGACTCAAAATAATAGGCATAATTTCGTTTTTACATGTAATTTTATCTCCCCTCAAAATTCGTGTTTTTTATTTAAATTAGCAAGGAAAACATGGGCGTCCCAAAATTATTCATTCGGCGCTAATGTAGCAATTTTCCCTCTTATTATGAGTGAGGGTAGCCTCCAAAATTTAAAAAAATCCACGCAGAATGCCTAAGTACGTAATCAAATTTTTTTGGGTACCGTGTTAAGTTTTGTTGTGCGATAATTTTATTTTTCAGCTTAAAGAATCTTTATTTGTCTCAAAATTTTTTGTTCATAAAATTTTATGATAGTAGCTTTTATCAGTTTCTTTGCCATTTACTGAAATTCCCGTACTTACATCTATACATAAATCACGTCTGTATCCCCTACTAAAAATATGTCCCAAAATTTCCATTCCAGTTCGTCACATTTTTTCATATAGGGATGTATGGAACGTGACGAACTGGAAAAAAATCTGGGACACATTTTTTCTTTCAAAATATTTAAATTCTGGAAAAACTGCACATGTGGACTTTATTCAACTGTGATTTGGTTGCATTATCTGCGGGACCATAGAAACTTGCCCAGAGAGCGTGATTTTCAAAATAAACACATGCTATAAACTTTTTAAAATTGTTCCGCGAATGGCATCTCTACTCGGCTCGTAAAACTTTATGCCTCCGTTGCCATAAAAATATTCTCCAAGCAAATTGTTGTTGAGTTAGGAAACTTATTTTTGATGCTTTGTAAGATAAGCTTGAATATGGCGCTTTAGAGCATACCATTTTACTTTATGGTAATTGGTTATTTTGTACTCTATTCAATTGGTATCTTGACATTTAAAAAGATTTTTATGATCTCCTTTTTTAAAATTAGCAAGGCAAAAAGAACTAGTTGGCGGTGGGAAGTCGCCCATAGATAATGGCAGCACCAGAGCGTTCAAATGTGTTACCAGCCTTCTGGGCTAAGATGAAATACCTCATTAGTTTGAGAGGCTAGGTCAAACCACTGGGCTAACACAGATAATTAAAATAAAAAATCCTAACATCCTTTCAAATATTATTTGACTTTGTTTAAACTACTCGACCGATCGTGATAAAGTTTGGGATGATAAGATAGTTTTAGACCCTGGAAAAGGCAAAGGATAAACGACTTCTCCGCAAACGAAGTCGCGGGCAACAGCTTGTTATAAAATACTAGCCTTCCGTCCGCAGCTTCGCCCGCGATAAATTAATTTTCCCGTAGGAAAAGGTATTTTCCCGCGGTAAAAAGTAGCCTATGTCACTCAGTGATAATGTAGCTTTCTAACGGCAAAAGAATTTTTGAAATCGGTCCAGTAATTTCGGAGTCTATTCAATGCAAACAAACAAACAAACAATTAAATTTTTCCTCTTTATAATATTAGTATAGAAAAACAATTAATTCGGTAATAACATCTATGTTATGGTATGTCGATAGTTATTAATGTTTTTGCTATCCGATTTTTAACGAGCCAGTTATATCCACTCCAGTTTTTGAACTCATCAAAACTGGATCTAACTTCGAGAACTCAACAGTATGCATCTATCTATTCATTAGCGAAACTCACTTTACAATTCTTATTATAAAACTTGGCGGCGACCGAGACAAAACATCATTAATCTAGCGTCTCGCTCCTTCATTATAACTTGTTCCTCCGTGATTTATTCGACGAAGTTAAGGGAATTTTATTTCGCAACCCCTGACCAACGAGGATATAGAATAGCTGAGAATAGGGAAAAAAGATAGAAGTGAACGTTACTTTTTATACAACTTCGATTGCGAAGAGTTTGATAAAAAAATCCGACTAGAACTAGATCTATCTACGACTGAAGCCGAAAATAAATACCATGGGACAATTTACACCAATTGATCTATTCCCAAACGCAAAATCCCTTCCCCATCATCGGTCCCATCGGAAGACCAGCGCTGGCTGCAAGGCCAGCATTATGCTGAGATGGGACCATTTCGTGATGTATGTCCTTATGTTATGTTTATTAGGTATATTTCACGAATCAATGTTTTCTTTCTTTTTTTCTTTCTTTCTTTCAAAGCTTGTACTATGGGTTCGGCAACCAATAAACATACTTATTTAAGTTAATAAATACATACAACATCCTTGACTCGAGTACAAACATTCGTATACATCACAC
The DNA here is from genome assembly GCA_932294345.1 of Pandemis cinnamomeana. NCBI lineage: Eukaryota > Metazoa > Arthropoda > Insecta > Lepidoptera > Tortricidae > Pandemis > Pandemis cinnamomeana. The sequence continues at coordinate 7,349,051 of OW028726.1, read as the reverse complement.
GAGTGGTTACCCCTATCCTATTCAAACCTGGAACATCTAGCTTCATAGTCAAGGTCACTAACCACTAGACCATCCGGCCGTAAAACTTGCACACTATGACACGTATGCAGATACGTGTTTACCACGAATAAAGCTCACACGCCATCGCGAATTGCAAGAGTTGAAGATTCTAGAGATTTAGATCCTTGATAAGAGGGGGGAGGGGGATCTGATTAGTCTTTTATCTCGACTCGATCTGCTTCTGAAGCGGCTGACAATCCTTTGGCTTCCGCTCGTAATGTGTTTACAGAGAGGCTTACTTCTATTTTTTTCTGTTTGTTCTAAGCTACTTTGTTTTAGTATCCTTCATTACGTCATGATAGGTTTGTTTTTATTTCTGGTTAATCTGATTTCTCAAGAATTATTAAAGCTACAGCTGTTTACATTGATATATGTATCAATTTAATAACACTCCTTCAAATGGTATGAAATTATCGATATTTCCTTATTGATTCTCAAGTCTATCTTTAGTTCCACTGTTATTACTTTGCAATGTTACTTTATCTAACATAGCGTGTTTTTTTACATATAGAAGTAGAAGATAACCCAAGGCGATCGATTTCGGCAATGAAGAATTTTAAAAACTTATTACCGTTATCAGAGACAACAATTACTATTTTATCTCATCGACGAATATAATAAGTGTTTTTCGATCTTTCACAAATACTGATCATCTTATACGGCACAATAAAAAGTTCCATCAACATGTCATCTACGTAGATTACCGTATCCACGTGATACCACACAATGACAACTACCTAACTTCTATTCAAGGGTATATCGCCATAAACTCGGACAAAAGATTCGGAGACGACTTGTTTTTTCACAAAAAATTACACAGTGAAAGGACACAAATAAACAGGAAAAAAAATGGTGGAACTTTCCCTTTCAAATTAGGCGACTTAACGGAACTTCTCTGACAATTCAATCTACGCATGCTAATTTATTTCCAGGGGAACACCGAATTCCCGGGATGCTCCGTGGGGGAGGGAGGGGGGGATGGTGTCATAGGGTACTCAGAGATTAGAGTTAATAAAGCCTATGGTGAATTTTAAAAAGGGTTCGATTTGAAGTCCCGAACGACAGCTGAGGTTGTTTCTGTGGTTTCATTTATTTCTAATGTCTTAGGGCTTGTTTCATCATTCAGTATTGAATTTCTGATTCATACACACAACATGCACAGCACAAATCACGTCTATGTCCCTCACGGAGTAGACAGAGCCTAAGTAACAAGAGCTAAAGGCTGCGTTTATCATGATTGTGGATAGGTTGCAGGCCGCATCGCCTGTAACATGACTCCTAAAATTTTCTTCCATTCCCTCTATGAGCTTGCGACGTTTGAAGAATTTTCCTTCACTTGACGAAACTTTTCGTACAGATGCGACAAACTTCATGTTAGTTTAGTTGACCGTCTGCCCACTAAATTGGGCAATAATTTAATACAAACAGCGGGGGTTTCTCGAATGTTGTGTTAATTCGGCCATCAGGTGGGCAGTATAAAAACGCTAGTCTGTGGGGTCCAAACGACCCCTAACAGAGGGTTAACTGCCAGTTAGAGGTTAATGCTGGAGACGTAATGAGAGCGGTTAGATAAATACTGCTGTTAGTTGTGGCTCATTTGTTGTGTGAACTAAGTAGACATGAGGCGTTGTTAATGTGTTGTGAGATGGTGCTGTCATCACGGGTAGCAGTGTGTATAAATTTATTGGAGTTATTTATACTATGTACCAGTTGTTTCTCTTCCCGCGCAGATGGTAAAAGCTCATTGAGGGAATGGACGAAAATCATAGGAATCATGTTATACCCATCACTATTTTGATTCCATTTACCATCTATACGAAATATAAAAGGTCAGGTCAGGAGTACCCGAAACCGACGAGCATGTATGAAGAGACTGATGACTGTGGATGAAGCGAAAGAAATATGTCAGGATCGTAGCAAGTGGAATAAAGTAGTCTCTGCCTACCCCTGTGGGAAAGAGGCGTGACGGTATGTATGTATGTATGTATGTATTCCATCTATACGCCTATAATCATGCTTGAGATTTTAATATAAATAAATAATTATCTTGGGACAAATTACACCAATTGACTCAGCCCCAAACTAAGCAAAGCTTGTATACAATGGGTACCAGGCAACGGACAAACATTATAAATACATACTTAAATGCATACAACATCCATGACTCGGGCACAAACATTCGTATTCATCATACAACTGCCTGCTCCTACCAGGATTCGAACCCAGAAGCTATAGCTTCATAGTCAGGGCCACTAACACTTGGCTATCCGGTCGTCACATTGAACATCATGAAATTTTATTTCAATTCGAATCTCTAAGTAAGTCCCAAGCTTTATTCCAAATAGCTTGGGTCAGAGATGGTGTGCAATTCCGTCGATCGTCGAATTACGATGCGATACGATTGATACTGATGCTTGCGTATTTATAAAGTTGGAACCTTTTTAGGGTTCCGCTGTCCATTTCTGGAGGCTTATGGCGTAATGGTTGGCTTATTACGTGGGCTTGGCTCAGTTTATTTTGGATACTGAATACTGATGTTTGATTGCTTGAAACCGCGTCAGCAATTTCAGTTGACGTCAGCAAATAAGTGATTGAAATTTGTTTTAAGCGGCCGTTAGGTTGTTGTTTAATGATTATCATTTGTTCATTTCAATAAATTAATAATTGTTTTGTTTTTATTTTTCAGGTAAGCAACGATAGAAGATTTTTCTTAAAATTTTTCGTAAGTAATAAGTTTAAGTGAGAAGTAAGCAGGTTAAAACCGTAACATGCTTTGTCTTTTAATTTTGTATTTCCCACACAGTTTATATTGAGATTATTTTAGCTTTTGATTTAATCTTCCCCAAAATCTATACTAAAAAGGGTTTCACTTTACTATCCTCAGATCAGTCCTGTGGAAAGTCTTAACCGAGCTATGAACCTCAAGCAAGCCCTCTCAAGTAAACCTCGTACAGTTAACTTAAACCTATTTAGCCAAAGTCTTCGATGTAAATTTAAAATACTTTTCAAAAATTTTCACTTTACTATCCTCAAACCAATACCGTGGAAAGTCTTAACAGAGCTATAAAGCCTTCCTGCCTGACACGGGCATCGACCCTCAAACCCTCTCAAGTAAACCTCGTACAGTTAACTTAAACCTATTTAGCCAAAGTCATCGATGTAAATTTAAAATACTTTCCAAAAATTTTCACTTTACTATCCTCAGACTAATACCGTGGAAAGTCTTAACCGAGCTATGAACCCTTCCTGCCTGACACAGGCATCGGCTCTCAAGCCCTCTTGAGCCTCCTCGTACAGTTACATGTGTTTCATTTGACACAATATGCCCTCAGACACGTCGAGGGCCCTCAAAAGGGGCCTGATCAGCCCTACGTTATTTGAAACTTGAGGGGCCTTCCTTGAGCGTAGTCTGTTCTATAAGTTTTTTCACAAGAGTGGAATGCTGTGCTTATTAAATTTTGCGGTTACATACTTGTACATATTTTCTAAATGGGAGAAAATCATAGGCATCATGTTATAGGCGATGCGGCTAGCAACCCATCACTATTTTGATTCCTTTTTCTACCTTTACGCCCACAATTTTGCTAAATGTGGCCTGTAGGTCTTGCCACCTTAGGCTCTGTAGACGTGATTTGTGTATGTTGTAATGATATTTTCTCTCCGGGTAGCGGGGTGCTATAAATAAAGAATTAAACAAGAATCTCAGTACAGCAGGTTTATTATGGCAAATTCAAAATTACAATTTACCCCGTCTATCCCACGCTAGCCACTTAAAATTTAGGTTTAAGTTCTAACTTATAATATAATGTAACGCTCTACATACACTCTAAGGGTCGTGAATGCAATTGGCCAGTGGTCCCTTACTAATTTACTATGCTACAAAATCACACTACGACGGGCGGACTCCAACCAGGTCTGGCCAAGGACAGCCGTGGACCACGCTAGGACGTCGTCTCGTGCTCGGCGTCCCAGCGCCGCCAACGAGAAGCCCCAATAGCTCAGCCCGGAGAGCCACAACACCACAGCGACAACTATGTAATTCGTAAGGATAACTCCTATACCTTTTCCCTGGTCGGTCAAACCTGGCCGCAAGCCACAACAGCGGGCCGCACTCGGACGACGTCTCGTGCCCGGCGTCCCAGCGCCACCAGCAGCTCAGCTTGCAGCGCAGGTCGGACAGCCCCAACGAAAACCAATACGAAGCCCTGGATGGCTACTTCAGGCCGGGTCTTAACACCTCCGGTAGAGGAAATGCAGACTTGCATAAGCGCCCAGGTCACGCTGTCAACTCTAGCGAAGGTGCAGACCACGGAGACCACAGCCCACAGCCACAAGAAGAAAGGCAGAAACAGCTTAGGTCACCCTATGCCGCGCAACACTCGTCCCACGAAACAGAAATTAATTTATCACACACAGCATTCTTTTGCGAACATCAACACAAAATGGCGGTCACCCCAAGCGTGGCCCCATTCCTCGTAGAGCTGTGACAAATCCGTACTTTTTTTTTTTTAATTTCGGTAAAAACCGACATACAATTTTGAACTTCCAAAGACAAGCTAACTATATCAAAACAAATCTTTTAAATCAGGAAATCCGCTTGCATTTTTACAATCTGAAAATCCGTCCAAATGTCAAGTTAACATGAAACAAAACGCCAAGAAAAGGGACAGATAAACCACCAACTCGAACAACTTGTGTTGACAGTGACAACTCGTCACCTGTCAAAATGACAACCTTACAATGTATGTATGTATTTTCAGAATTTATCTTTTCCTTAAGCTTAAGTCATGTTGTATCATTTATTAGGGTCGGAAATCGGAATCTTCAGTGCTTGGATTTATTTGGATTCGATATTATTTTGCAAGACTAAACTGTCTTTCTCTTACCAATCAACAATCTTGTCTCAGAACACGAAAAACATCCACAAATCACAACGTTTTGCTGAAATTATTCATGCAACCCTGTCGCAATGCCAACTTGGCGCGCGCCAGTGAACGCATCTTCACACACCAACGCGTCGGGACGAGGAAGCCAATGCGACAAGGTTCTTCCAGTTCCCGAATTGTACTAAGTTTGAAACTGAAAATCTTTGCGATTATGTATAAAATATGAACGTTTGGTCTCGAGTTTTGGATATTTTATTAAGTACCTACGTAAGTAGGAGTTACGACCTGGGTGCCTTTAAGAGGCGAGTGTACAATTTTCTGCAGGGCCGACAACGCACTGGCATCGCGTAAAGTGCTGCGGGTGTCTATGGACAGTGGTGATCATTTACCATCAGGTGACCCACTAGTTCGTTTGTCTGGCCTCTCTAACATAAAAAAAAAGTAATGTATTTACCTATATGTATGTTGTATGCTTATTCGTCCCATACTCCGTCGGTTACTTCCATGCTGGTCTGGGACCAAGAAAAAACATAGAATGTACCAGTTGCTCCTTTTCCCGCGCTGATGGTCAAAACCCATCGAGGGATTGGGCGAAAATCTTAGAGATCATGTTATATAGGCGATGTGGCTAGCAACCCATAACTGTTTTGATTCCCCTTTCCATCCATACGCCCACAATCATGCTAAACGTGGTCTTTAGGTCTTGTTACCTTAAGCTCTGTGTATCCCGTAAGGGATAAAGACGTGATTTATGTATGTATGTATGCTCATCCGTTGCCTAGTACTAATAGTCATAATACAAGCTTTGCTAAAAATAAATCGAAAAGGTAAAATAGTAGTGTATAGAGTTATAAATGTGTCTAATATAAAAGGGTTCTTACATACATACTTTTCCTCTAATTCTGCCCAATAAAAGTGTTCAACTGCCTTGAAATAGGCAAGCCGAGAGCATCGAGTTCTATGGACGCCACGCCACTGATTCATACATACATACACAAATCAGGTCTTTGTCCCTTACGGGGTAGACAGATAGACACGTAGACACAGAAGCCTTCCAGTTGATTAATTCGTGTTTATGAACACGATGTTACTTTTTGTTGTTTTAAAGTTTTTGAAACTATTAATACTGACCTCTAGCACAATGCACCATTTAATTTAGTGAACGTTCGACCTCACTTTGCGAGCTTACGGCCAAGGCAGGTGAGCCTACTTAAGTTAGAGCTTTAAGTTAAGTTCATAAAGCTACGATAAAGCGTTGCAACACCCGCGAGCGTGACGAATCCACTCTGATGACGACAAAGATGATGGAAGTGGGTTGGAGGAGGCAAATGAGGCATACATACATAAATCACGTCTTTATCCCTTACGGGGTAGACAGGGCCTAGGGTAACAAGACTTAAAGGCCACGTTTAGCATGATTGTGAGCGTACATAAGAATCAAGAAAATGCCTATAACATGATTCATATTTTCGTCCATTTCCTCGATCTTTTACCATTAGTGCGGGAAGAGGAGCAACTCGTACATACTATGTTTTTCCTTTGCTCCCAGACCAGCATGAAAGACACATTATAATGAAAAAATATTTCTTTTTAACAATTTTTTGAAGTCGGAAATTTGACGTGGAAATTCAAGAGATATACATACGGTCGTACGTACGTATATCTCTCGCTTACGTTAGTCAAATTCCAGGTATTTTTTGTTAGAAACTAACTCGCCTACACCCTCGCCCTTCTATCAGGACAGCTAGCACGAGTTATCTATCCGTCTTTATCTTACTGTTCGTTTTAGAAAGAGAGGTGTATATCTCGCGGCCCCGCTCTCGCACGGTTACCAGCCATGCTCATGCCGCATCCATCCGTAGTCATGGTTCCGTATTCCATTAAGTGTTTCTAGCACAATGACTATTGGTGAACAGATCGATGACATCACGATCATCACGATAATGATGGGAGCCGGTCAAAGGAATCCGATTTTGCATTTAATAGCTATCGTAATTTCAGTTGAGTGCATTGTTTAGCCTTGATTAGTTTAACGCGTGAAGGACTTTACATACATCACGTCTTTATCCCTTACGGGGTAGATGGAGCCTAAGGTAACAAGACCTTAAGGCCACGTTTAACATGGGCAAAGGTGGAATGGGAAATAAAAATAGTCATAGTCAAATCATGTTATAGGCGATGCGGCTAGCAACCCATCACTATTTTTGATTCCCCTTTCCACCTATACGCCCACAATAATGCTAAACGCGGCCTTTAGGTCTTGTTACCTTAGGCTCTGTATATCCCGTAAGATATAAAGATGTGATTTGTGTGTGTTGTTATAGCGGCAACAGAAATACATCACCTGTGAAGATTTCAACTGTCTAGCAGTCACGGTTCCTGAGATACAGGCTGGTGACAGACGGACAGTGGAGACTTAGTAATAGGGTCACGTTTTCACACTTCCCGGTCTTCCCGGTCTTCCATACTGGTCTGGGAGGAAAGAAATAACATAGAATGTACCAGTTGCTTCTCTGCCCGCGCAGGTGGTAAAAGCCCATCGAAGAAATTGGGCGAAAATCTTAGAAATCATGTTATAGGCGGTGCGGCTAGCAACCCACCACTATTATGATTCTCTTTTCCACCTATGCCCACAGTTATGCTAATTGTGGCCTTTAGGTATTGTTACCAAAGGCTCTGTCTACCCCGTAAGGAATATAGACGTGATATGTGTATGTATGTATGTTTTTACAGTTTGGTGATGGAACCCTAAAAATGGTCTTTCATTGAGTGACTCATAGTTGATTTCTGTACATAATGTGGCACCAAGAATCCGTGTGTCCGGAAAACCCATAGGTGTTTAGCTCAGAAGAGTGTGCAGCCACTTTTATTACCTGTGTTGAGGCGAAATGCACATGCATCGACTAGCGAGCTGGCAACACCTGTGTCTGCATACAAAACTGAGAACAGGAAACTATGGAGTGGAGAGTTGAGATTTTTTTTTACAATTAGTCAAGGGAATCGAAATAGTGATGAGTTGCTTTTAAAAGTTGTCTATTTAACACGGTTTCTAACATTTTCGCCCTTTTATTATAATGCGCGGGAAGAGCATGGAAGAAATCTTAAAGCATTACAAGTATGTTGCCATCTTTGATAAAAATCATGTGTCAGTTTTTTGACCAGCTGTCCTATTCTACACGTCGGAACTTAGCAACGCAAGCACTGCGGCTGGGCGGCAGTATTTATGAGCAAGATTGGTATCGATCCGGACGGGCTTAATGTGTTGAAGTTGAAATAAAATGGAAGATGTTCAGAACAAATTTACAACTGACATCGACTCCTGCGACTGTTCTTAGGCTTGTTTACGAGTTGCGCTGAATGTGGGCATTTTCACGAATTCAACCATTTTAACTGTTGGGGTCTACTGGGCAACCGATTTAAAATCTATTTTATAAAAATTAAAAAAAAAAAGTTGTAGATAGGCACTTAAAAGGAAAAAACTGTATCAGCTGATTCTCTTTTTAAATTCGCTTTCAATTTTGTTTTGCTGTAGTAGGAACTTTTTTTTTCTACACTTTGTATCAAATTAAATGTCTCCGTGTAGAAAAATTAAAAAATAACCTGAGTTATGCTATTTCAATTTGAAACCACACTAAAATTAATAAATAGAAAAAAAAACATTTTCAAATCGTTCACTCTAAGTTCAATTATCTACCAAGTAAAGTAACGCTGTTTTTAAACTCTCGTTATGTAAACAGCTAATTTTTTTAATAAAAATCCCAAGTGCACTGAACCCAGTACATAAACAACAAACATACGTGGTTCCAAAGTGTATCAAATTAACCGTAAGCTAACTTGCTAAGTCGGCGAGTATGCGGCGCGTGTCAGACTGCACGTCTCTGGAACAATTCGTGTGGAATTTATTTCGTCTATGCCGTTCGGGAGCGTCGACGTTTATTATGCTTTGTTGCAGTTCTTATTTTAGTTTTGTGCTTTTAAAAAAACATTTTTTTAAGAACGCCTTAATTTTTTTTAGACGCTAAGTTCATGGGATCAAAATGATTAAATTAAAATCAATGATGCTTCAGTCTCTAATGAGAAAAGTGGCGTTTTATTTATCATTTTTCGACGTATAATATAAACCGTATAGTATGTATATAAAACAACGTAGATTTTGCGCTTGGTAGAATTATCAAAATTAAAAGTGTGATTATATTTTTTTATTTTCAAAAAATTGTCTGTGCAATGTATTTTGTTACGATGCATACTTTAAAGAATATCAGCCGATATTTTTAAGTATTTCAGTAGGTATGACAACTATATTACGAAAATAACCAAGTACCTACGCACAAAATATTTAACTTGTAGCAAGTCAAAAACTTTCAAAAAACGTTCCGTCAAATTATCGCGTGCCATTTTTTAAATCTCAAAAAAAAAACACTCAGGTCCTGGCGCGTGGAAAGGCAGAATCGGTTCATTAATCTAAACATTTCAAAAAGCCTTTTCATTCATCCGTTCATTCATTCGTTCATTGGAATCTCTAAATGCAAATGTACGGAAAAAGGTCCATTTATCAACACTTTGCCTCAAGATTTTTCCTTATCTCTGGGGTGTGACTTTGGCCTATTTTTTCGTAAACACCAGTGTTTGAATTTAAAATTTTTTAGTACATTTATTCTTAGCTTTCCGACTATTGATTTTTTACCGTGACAATACTTTGACGTAGAACATGATTTTGTAATAAAAATTAGGATACATTTGTGAGTGGTTTGTTTGTTACTCTTTCACGCCAGAACGGCTGGACAGATTTGGACCGTATCTCGCACAGAACGACCGGATAGCCTGGTTAGGGCACCTGACTATAAAGCTTGAGGTTTCGGGTTCGATCCCCGTTCGGGGCAGATATTTGTATGAAAATACTAATGTTTTAAGTATTTATTTATCTATATAAGTATGTTTATCCGTTGTCTATATAATAGGTACCCATAGGTATTACAAGCTTTGCTTAGTATGGGACTAGGTCAAAAGGTGTCAATTGTCCTAAGATATTATTATTATTCATTCTTCCATGCTGGTTTGCGAGTAAAAACATAGAATGTGCCAGTTGCTTCTCTTCCCGCGCAGATGGTAAAAGCCCATCAAGGGAATGAACGAAACTCATCACTATTTTTGATTCCCCTTTTCACCTATACCCCTCCATTCATGCTAAACGTGGCCTGTCTTGTTACCTCAGGCTCTGTCTATCCCGTAAGGGATATAGATGTGAATTGTGTATGTATGTGTATGTATGCACCGGTGTGGTCGGACCTTAAATAAGCTTATTTCTAAGTAAATTGCAGGCGTCTTAAGTTATTAGGTAATCCTTTAGCCAATCTTAGATCAGAGGTCATACGCAATGCCTGCAATATCCCCCGTAATACCTACCAAGCCTGTTTGTTATCCACAGACAACATACAACCCTAACATAACCGTACAAGATTGAAATTCCAAAAAACACTCACCGCAAACTGGAAGTGCAAATATAATTGTTAACGAAATTGATTCTAATGACCATTGCGTTATGATTCACAATTGTTTGATTGCATTTGACCTATGGGGAATGCGTTTTGATGCGGACTCTGAGTGCGGGTATTAAAGTTGGAATTGGAATAGTTATGTTTAATTTGATTTTGTGTGAGTAGTTCACGTAGTTACACTGTAAAGGCTAAACTAAAGTTACGTATATGGTAAGTTTAAGTTAGAGAAACTTGTTCATATTGCAAATAAAAGTTTCATACATAAATCACATCTTCATCTCTTACGGGGTAGACAGAGCCTGAGGTATCACAACCTAATGGTTCTGGCAAGCGAAGCAGCGGTATAAGTTAGTTCGTCTTTATGTTTATCTGTAACCGTTGTACCTCCTATTTTATATACTCGTATATTGGAGACAAAAGAGCGTTTGCGAAATCAATACGACCTTGGAATATATTTTGGCGGTTCCCTGCATTAGTGATGTCACACTTTATTCAGTTTCTACTGCGGATTCGGATGCGGATGCGGATATGTTAAGGCAACAGCGTATAGTTTGCACTGACGTTTATAGGTACGGTATTCTAAGATATCAGGTCTTTACTGAGTTTTACTGGATGTCAATTATTGACGATCCTACTATTTTCCAGTGGCGTAGCGTCCATAGAACTCGATTCCCACCGGCTTGCCTATGTTAAGGCAGTTAGGCACTTTTATTGCGCAAATTAGAGGAAAAGGCTAGTTAAATTCCCTTTGGCTTGCCTTCAACTCATGAGGGTTGGCAGTCAGCTCCGCATACTTTACACGGTCCCTGGCCAGGTTGAAAAGCTCCGCTGCACTTGTGATTCCAGTCCATTCCCGGATATTTCGCAGCTAGGATTTCTTCCTGCGCCCAGCAGTTCTTTTTCCAGCCACTTTGCTCATGATTATGAGCTATAAAAGCCCGTATCTTGGTGTCTAAGCACATGTCCTAGACAGGCAACCCTTCTTCTACGATCCTGTACGGGTTCCATCTATCTTTTTGAGGTACGCAACCCTAAAAAATAACAAAAACATCAGGTTGGCCATTTGTCTGCAATATCTCCAATATTTTGAGTGTCTGAGCAATTGAGTGATCACATTCCACCTGACAATCGCCAGGGTTTTTTACACATACACATACCGTCACGCCTCTTTCCCACAGGGAGCCAGAGACTACCTTGTTCCACTTGCTACCATCCTGTAATACCTCTTTCGCTTCATCCGCATTCAATCTCTTCATACATGCTCGTCGGTTTCGGGTACTCCTGATCTGACCTTTTTCCAAAACGTCTCCTATTCGGTCTCGGAACGTCCGTCTAGGCCTTCCCCACCCAACGCAACCATTCACATTCCCCATATGCATCTAGGGTTTTTTAACTTTTTAAAAATGAAATGAATGGTTCCTGCATAAAGCAATGGCAATCCAACGATTAAAATCCAATAAGCGGTATAGCTTGTCTTACAAAAAGCAAAGAAATTATTTAATAAAAAATACAAATGCGGATGTCTTGCGATACATCCCATCCTTACTCCTTATATTAAATAGACTTTCCCTAAATATAACATACGATTCGATTTCCTTTCTGGGCATACGGGGTCAAGTTCGGGGACAGGGTCAAAAGCGCCCGATGTCCGGCCTCCGATAACCGGACACGAGTCGATAGGACCTACGGGTGATAAGATTATATCGTGTGTGACTAAATTATTGACAAAGCAGGAGTTAGAAGTTACAATAAGGTTTTTTAAAAAGGTAAGTAAGTAAATGCTTTATTGTACAAATATAAAGAAACAGATACAATTCACAAAAAAATTACAATATAATGCACAAAGTGGAACTTATCCCTCCTTGTAAGGGATCTCTACCAGTTAACATAGGCAATAAAGTAGACAATAGGCGGTCTTATCGCTTAATTATTAAGATGTGTCGGTGCACCGAACATTTTTTTAACGACACAGGCTAACGAGTTAGTAGGTCACATGATTGTAAGTGAACACCACCATGGACACCCGGAACACTAGAAGATTGCAGATGCGTTGCCGGCCTAGGAGGCTAAGATATAACCTTATGTGAGTCTCCGTTTTAGCTTGGCAAGAAATATTGTCTTATATCCGGCTGTCGGGGTGTTTGTTCCACTCCACAGGCCTTACCATGACGTCTTAATGCGATACAATTAATTTTTTTTTACTACGAACTGACCAGTGATTGACCTCTATCTCACTTGGTGGAAGGTGCAGATGAGGCCAAAGGTGTAACTCACTGGTGTAATTCCGATTCTGTTAAGGTTCGCTCGCTGTCAGATCCTTACTAAAAATGACAGCTAAAACGTGAACTGAGTTGGAATTGAATCGCACTACGATTAAGACGTATATAATATTGAGGCCCCAGGTCGCATTTATCAGCCAATTCTATACTATAATGGAATGTAACTGTGGATTTAGTTTTGTTTTTTTTTCAATTCATTGTGGCACGGGCGTTTTAAACAGAAAAGTATATTTCGATTATTTGGGAAATTGCAATTTCCGACAGCAAATTTACAAACAAACATTAAGTGAAAGCTGGTGAAATGTGAACAGCTGTGCTCTCTATGCGTCAGTACAGTGTGAACCGAATACAGCATATTGCATGTTCAATATTAGTCACTGTCCGATTGTCATGGCAGTTGTGTTGCAGACCACATCAAATAATTTATTTGACAAATAGGAGAAAGGAATTTGTTAATTTATTGTTTCGCGGAAGAACAATCGTAGGGGAGCGGGCTGTGGCCCTGGGTAGGCGGAGCGGGGAGCGATTTTAGAATCGCTGCTTAGGGTATTGCCTACAGCTGTTCGCTTTATAATCCGTTCAATTAAAAGTCTATTCATATTAACTATGAGAAAGGTAAAATTAAAAAACTGCGTAAAGATGGTAGTAGGTATGGTATACATTTTTACAATTCGAGTAATATTGTTCATGCTTTTGTGCGTTTCCTTTAATGCTTTAAGGCTTGAATGGTCAGAATATAGATACTTTATAACCTGAGTTAGGAAATAATGGTACTAGTACTTGGTACATAATATATATACATGCATACATATATCACGTCTTTATCCCTTATGAGATAGACAGAGCCTGAAGTAACAAAACCTTAAGGTCTCGTTTTGCATGATTAAGGGCGTATAGGTGGAAAGGGAAGAAGAAGCAACTGGTAAATTCTGTTTTGTATTCTGTGTTCTAGTACTTGGTATATTTTTGCAATTCTTCCAAAATTACTATAAACGTATTATACGCAGTAAAAAGTTCCGGGGAAACCGCTTGTTAGTAATGAGCGCCCACGGGAATTACAAAATATTCTAGAATAAATTAATTATGCTATTACAGACAAAACAAACATTTAGATCATTTCTGCAGTTCTGGCGTGATTAAGTAACAAAAATGCATTTTTTTTTATATGAATAGGAAGGCAAACGAGCAAGTGGGTCACCTGATGGTAAGTGATCACCACTGCCCATAGGAACCCGCAACCCCGGAGGGATTGCAGATGCGTTGCCAACCTAGAGGACTAAGATGCAATGCCTCTTGTGCCCGTAATTTACCCGGCTGTCTTACTCTCCACACCGGAACACAGCAGTGCAAGCACTGCTACTTAGCGGCAGGATTAGCGAGTAAGATGGTGGTAGCAATCCGGACGGACCTTGCACAAGGCCCTACCACCCGCATCCATCCAAACGTTAGTATAGTAGTAACATTATTGGAGCCGCTCCCCGCTCCATCCAAGACGTAGCCTTACACACTGATTGACAAACACACAGCGTTGTTAGTAGAGATGCTCTTATAATTAAGTACAGTCAGGCACGCCTGCGGTTAACGGTCGTTAACGACAGCTTGAATAAAACACAGACGACAGTACCGAGAGGTTTAGCTGGATATTGTCTTTGTATAAAGACACGTAGAATTTTGGGATTTCCCACTAGTCTTGCTTGTATGATGATACTTACTTACATAATCTAGCCTATGTATGCCCCACTGCTGGGCAGTTTCCTCACAGAATTAGAGGGCTTGACCGTGACTTGTGCTTATTTATTGACGAAGTCTTTTAATGATTTTGAATGAATCTTTGAATTAATTGATTATAAGAATTTGAATTTTGGATTTCCAAAAAATCAAAGTAGAAACCTAGGTACACAGACAGAGAGAGGCTTCGTGTTTTTAATATTTGGAAAAACATGTTATCCTAGAAATGAGAGAGCTATATAGGTACTCGTAGCGAATTTCCGAAAGATGTTCATAAAAAAAATTGCTCGGTTAAAGTCATAAGTAAGCATAGACACATACATAAATCACGTCTTTATCCCTCACGGGGTAGACAGAGCCTGAGGTAACAAGACCAATAGATCACGTTTAGCATGATTGCGGGCGCAAGGATGGAAAGGGGAATCAAAATAGTGATGGGTGGCTAGCCACATCGTTTATAACATGATTCATGATTATTTGGCATAAATAAGATTTTGCAAATTTTTCATTCAATTCGTTACTTTGATCCTACAAATAATACTAATGCGAAAGTTTAGACAGAGAGACAGAATAGACAATGATATACATACTACTTATATACTTAAAGGTGCAAGACCGGTTTTGAATGTGTATACTCATATTGTATGTAGTGTGTATGTATCCATCTATGTAATGATATTTAGTAGTTCATTTATGAATTGTTTGTTGTATTTTGAGATGTACGCTCTATTGTGGCTTTCTATGGATATTTTAACTCACTCTTTGCCGGTCTCTCGCTTAATGCTCCTCTCATTCACTCAAAGGTCAACTGGTAGAGATCCCTTATAGGGATAAGTTCGCCTTTGTGCATATATTTAATGTCTTTTTTTGTGATTTGTCTCTGTTTCTTTATCACACACACACACAAATCACTTCTTTATCCCTTTCGGGGTAGACAGGGCCTAAGGTAACAAGACCTAAAGGCCACGTTTAGCATGATTGTGGGCGTATAGGTGGAAAGGGGAATCAAAAATAGTGATGGGTTGCTAGCCTCATCGCCTACAACATGATTCCTAATATTTTCGCCCATTCCCTCGATGGGCTTTTACCATCTGCGCGGGAAGAAAATCAACTGGTACATTCTATGTTTTTTCTTTACTCCCAGACCAACATGGAAGGAATGCGAATGTTTCTTTATATTTGTACAATAAACCAGTTCCTTACTTAAAATCACTATTAAAACTTAATACTCCATTGAGCAAACTGAACACCCTTTATCTGTCGCTACAGACACAAGAATTTAGCGCTATGTAACACAAGCAGACAAGCAGGTCTAATTAATCACTGAGTACCCATTGGCTCGGCGACAAAGCAAGAATTTAGTTGCAATAGGAACGGTGCGACTAACTATTTAGTCAATCATGACAGTCGATGACTAAAACGAAGACACAAACAAAGAATCACTCGAAAGTACCACTCGAAAGTATGTATGTATGTATAACTCTTTATTGTACATAAAACACAAGAAAAAGATGAATACAGGACAACACATATGCACAAAGGCGAACTTAAAAGGGATCACTTTCTTTCTCTTTCAAGGGAACCTTTGAACGATTGACAGGACACAAGTATTAAGCAAGAGTAGACACACAGAAAAAGTAAAAGAACCGATCGAAACCTAAAATAATCCTAAATGTCTAAATTTTAAATAATGTAAGATATAATAATAAACTACACATAATAGATAAATACGATAAACTAACACACAATAAATAAAATATACTACATAATATATAAATATATACATACACACACAAGTTACAAAACACATCACATTCATTTAAGAGGATCCATCGAGCCAATACGCCTTCAAGCGACTGCGCAGGGTGTAAAAGTGGTATAAATCAGCTTATATCTCCAAAACTACAGCTCTAATCAAAGTTTTGACTAGTTCACAAGATTAATGAGAGCTGTGACTTTCTTCCATGCTGCTCGTATTTCAAACAGCACAATTTTTCACCACTTTCGAGTGATATTTTCACACAGCTTTCAAAAATCGGGCCCCTGTGTCTACTTAGGTCATGAGTCGCTGTCTCTTTCTCTCTTATGTTTGTTCAACTAATATATAAATAAGATTGATGATGACCAACTTGGACTTGCAATCCTTCCATGCTGGTCTGGGAGCAAAGAAAAAACAGAATGTACCAGTTGCTTCTCTTCCCGCGCAGACGGTAAATCCACTAAATGAAAATGTATGTGAGTAAGTTTCTGTCCAAACTTTTATTTATTAAACAAGCTATTTTTGCTGACTCCACTTGCATTGTCATCCGTCCAACAATGTGTACCGAATTTCAAGTCACGGAGCAACCGTTGAAGAGTTCCCTCCTGCGGAGACGGTCCTGGCTGGGTCACCAGAACACCACTATCAGATTATTGTATTGTCATCTGACTTACAAAAGTATGCAACATTTCAGCTCAATCGGTTAAAGATATTATTATCTGGACAAACATAATTCCATCTATACGTTACAAGTTGATTTTAAAGCTTGTATAAATCACTCTGTCTTAAAAAAACCGCATCAGAATCCGTTGCGTAGTTTTAAAGACCTAACCATACATAGAGACAGACAGACAGCGGAACTTTACAATATTTTTAATGGGGTCCATCAATGTCTTTCCACATGTAGCGGACCCTCGGGAAACCTCTTCAGCATCTCCAACCGTAGTTGGGGCGTAAGGGACCATACGACCTTACACAAAATTAGGGTGACCACGCATTCGGATTTTCCCGGACAAATTTTGTGACATTTTGTCATCAAATGATCAATCCGCCGTTAAGTAGTGCCTGTGCTGCTTTGTTTCAGCGTGGAGAGTAAAAAACCTTGTTAAATTACTGACACATCAGGTTGGGTACAGAGCTTGGGGCAACAAGATCTGGCCACGTTTAGCATAGATAAAGTGAAAAAGGATATCAAAATAGTGATGGGTTAGCCGCATCGCCTATTACATTTCTCAGATTATCACCTATTCCCACGATGGGCTTTTACCATCTGCGCGGGGAGAAAGGCAATTGGTACACGGGGTGTTTTGGCAGGTAATGTTTGGCAGGCACTCAGCTCTGTTGGTTTATTACCTAACTCGCTCGCAATCGCCATCGTGTTCATTTTGACATTTTATGTATGGGCATTGGCATCGGAATCAGCTAGCTGTCACATTCATACAAGAACTGTCAAAATGAACACGATAGCGATTGCGAGCGAGTTAGGTAATAAGCGTACAGCTCTGGTGTGGCCCATTTGTTCCCTTGCCTCCCTTTCTTCTATCCGAGTGATTTTTCGTGCTTTTTCCAAAACATCAAGTGACTAACGCCCTTAGGTACCAAAGGCCAATGAAATCGTGAGCCTTGTCTTTTTAAAATTTTAACCTCCGACGCAAAAAGACGGGTGTTGTAAGTTTGACGTCGATTGTAGTGTGTCTGTTCGTCTGTGGCATCGTAGTTCTCAAACAGATGAACCGATTTTGATGCGATTGTGTTCATTCGAAAGCTAGCTTGAAGGCAAAGGCAGTTTGAAGAGTATCACCTCTTTTCCAAAATGATGTAAGGAATTTTTGGCATATTTTTTTTTAAATTTACGTATGATTACAGGATTAATGCGTGTTTTTTTTTAACTAAACGGATCTTAATCGTGTATACGTTTTCATATTAACCTCGGCGTTTCGGACATGCTGCGATATACGTCTCGATGGGACTTGTGTATTTGCCGTAGTAGTGTTAAATGGTCACCCTACCAGCCTCTTTTCTCTCGAGAGACCGATACTCTGGACGTTACGGCCAGCCTTAGTGCTTGAATTTCGTTCAAGTTTCAACTTGTTTTGATGCTTGAAATTTTTATTTCACTCGAAAGCTTAGAACTTTATGTGGATGTGGATAAGTATAGGAAACTTTAAACGAATCGTATAAATAATAAAATAGTTTAAAGATCGAATTGGGCTATCCGAAACTCTACAGCTTTGGTAGCGGGCAACCTATCAATTTTCCTAAGCTCCTTTAACAGAATTACCATTGATCTGAAATGGTTTCGTATAGAGTTTCTTTCCAAGAATTTTGCTTTCTGTAAAATTGCATCGCACTGATTTTCATTTCACCTCTATCATTTGCTGGAAATCACTTGCCAAGTTTAAATTTTTAGGAAATTAAATTAATTCGGAAAGATTCGTCGTAGGGTTCGTGGTATTGACGAAATAAAAACATCATCGTTGTCTAAAATCTGGGAAATAAAAATTATTACTAAAGAATCTTCAGACAAACAATAAGTTATTGCTATCATATGGTTCTGTGCAGATGGGTGGGTATTATCTATAGTTTGTATTGATTCAATAAAATCACTGATATCATAAAGCACTGGTTTTTATTCCACACACAGAAAGTTGCAATATTATAGTGTTAACACTACGGTGGGTCGGGAGAGACTGCCTGTAGCGTAGCGACTTGCTCTGGAGTTGAGTTGCAATATGCAACGTCATCAAATGTCGTTGGTCACGTACGCTATAGTTCTATCCAAAGCTATATTTTGGTTCCATTTTCTATCTATACCTAGCCCCACATCTTGCTAAACGTTGTCTGTAGATCTTGTCACCTTAGGGTCTGTTTACCCCGTTAGGGATAAAGACGTGATTTGTGTATTGTATCATATAGGAACATAAATATTTTCGAGATAAAAGTATCTTACTCGTTGGTCGACTGGTCATACTTTACGTATGTACAAAATTTCATCCAAATCCGTACAATCATTTAAGCGCTATG
The DNA here is from genome assembly GCA_932294345.1 of Pandemis cinnamomeana. NCBI lineage: Eukaryota > Metazoa > Arthropoda > Insecta > Lepidoptera > Tortricidae > Pandemis > Pandemis cinnamomeana. The sequence goes on along the minus strand of OW028726.1, from coordinate 7,329,820 downwards.
GAACCGACAAACAGGCTTACAAACTTTCGCGTTTCTACATTAATCAATTCTAACTTGAGAACTAAACACACAACACACCTTTACGCAACAGGGCGCGGCAAAGTTCATTCAAAATGTCAAACCGCTTCCACAAATCAATGGGCGGACTGTACCATTTAAAATTTATGACTCCAAATATTTGTTTTTGCGGCGACTGTACCGCGAATATAAATAAAGTTACGAACGGGTGCGGGCCGGTTTTGTTTGGATTTTTATTTGTTGATTTTTTGCTTGTTTTCACGTGTTAGTATGATATAACCAAGAATAAGTAGAACCTAAAAAACCATATTTTTTTTTACATACCTAAGTTTTCTGAGACTGTTTTTTGAGACTAACTATAGAATCCATACATACACATATACAAATCCAGTCCTATACGGGGTAGACAGAGCTTAAGGTGACAAGATCTACAGGCCACGTTTAGCAAGATTATGGGCGTTTAGATGGGGAATCAAAATAGTTTTTTTTTTTTTATGAATAGGAAGGCAAACGAGCAAGTGGGTCACCTGATGGTAAGTGATCACCACTGCTCATAGACACCCGCAACCCCGGAGGGATTGCAGATGCGTTGCCAACCTAGAGGACTAAGATGCAATGCCTCTTGTGCCCGTAATTTCCCCGGCTGTCTTACTCTCCACACCGGAACACAGGAGTGCAAGCACTGCTGCTTAGGCGGCGGCTTAGTGATGGGTCGCCAATACTACATACGCACATGCACACATACATAGTGCACACATGACTATAGAATCCTTACTTTAATACATACAGCAAAGAGTAATAGGAAAAGGGTAAGAGGACTTTTCTATTATGTTTTTGTGTTTACTAGTAAATATTGTGGTATTTTTGCACCGATCAGATAAATCTGTCGCTAGTTTATCATAAACATCGGCTACTTTTCATTTTGGAAGAGAGCTAAGTTCAAAAAGTTACGATCTGATTTAACACGTATTGGCTCTCTGCACGATAGTAGCACCATCTCGAAAACGCAACTTTAGAGGCGTTTCCCAAATTTTAAATAACGAGTATAAAAAGTCGAGTGATGCTCGACATGTTTCGGACTATTTCGTAGTCTTTCTTCCTGGAGCGCTCGCCACTTTCACTCGTCACTTTTTATACGTGAGTTATCCGTTTATGTGTAATTATGATTAAGTCTCAGGGTAGTTTCATGTTGAAAGTAAATAACGAGTACTTATTATTTACATAAAATGAAGTAAATGAAATAATATATAGAAAGACAATAATTAGTATTTTCAGCAGCATTTGTTGCAAACAGAAATAACATCTAAACGACACTGAAAATTAGAACACAGAAAAATCCGAAAGTAAAGCTATGGCCGGTAATCGAACCAGGATGAAACCGAACCGAACGGAATGACGAGGATCCGAGTTCGATTTTTGTAGTCGACAACTAGATGGCGCTAGGGTCGCTACAGACATGAAGACATCAATCGCCAATCATTCCACAGCAGCACCAGCCAAGGACGCCCAATTACAAGTGGTAAAATGGTGTTGCATCAACTCCCACCGCTACCGAATTACGGATCTTCAGCAAGAGAAATAAGGCGTGTTTTGCGATGTAAGAAAGAACAGTATTCAATTGTTAAAAATGATAATTTTATAGCCCATGGCGGTGCATTAATATTCATTTAAAGAACATTGAACTGCAATTGATCCCTGTGGTTTGAAAGTTATCGGTTATATCGAACTAGGTTCAGTTTCACTCTTAAAAGAAATCAGCAATTAGAGTGGTAAGAGCTATCCAATTGTGGCAATACATCAGTCTTTTTCGACTTGATAAAACAATTTTTTCCCGATGGTTTCTCCTTTATCTTCTGCGTAAAACAAACCCTAAAATAATTTTGATTATATATTTACTTTTTGGTTTTAATTAAAATCAATCGAGTTCACCATGCCGCACAACGGCTAAACATTAACTATCCATATCGATCATAACAGCTGCTTTATTTCATTATGAATTGTATGACGTTTCCACTCTATTCGGTTGTTTGCTCTATGGTTTCACTTAAGGTACAATTCCACCTATCTACCATGTTGCACTTTGTATGGCGCATTTGATGGACACACACATAAATCACGTCTATATCCGTTACGGGGTAGACTTGTTATTAACAACTAATTCAATCCGGCCTTAAATTTGAAGAAATTTATGAATGTGGATGAACCGAAGTATGTCAGGATCGTAGCAAGTGGAACAAAGTAGTATAAAAAAAAAGTAAGGTAAAAGTTTATGGAATATGTAGTATATTTTATCTGTGTATCGTTTCGTGAGTCATAGACGGTTCTGGCTGAAAATCAGTGCTGCAGTCTAACACCTCAGCGTAATGCTGAGCCAGCGACCGTTTCACTTTTGCGAAGACACACAACGCTGATGATCTATTTTTCATTTCTTGATTATTTTCTATAAAATTTGTATATTCTCTTATATTTGTGTGTCTTGCAAAAAGGAATGTCCTCTTTCTTTCTTTTATCTTCCTACCCCTGTGGGAAAGAGGCGTGACGGTACATATGTATGTTCACTCCGGCCTTAAAGAGCTCTATTGTATCTCTCCGTAAAAACAGAGAATGAGAGCAAATACCACTCCTCGGTGCATGTCATATTTTTTACCCCGCTATCACTTATCGCATATTATAAGCATAATTCATCTGCAAAATACCTTGCTTATTCATAACAAGATACAACATATAACGGGGTTCGAAACAAAACGTTCTTGGCAGGGGGCGGGCCGAACATAATATATGACTTCCCGCCCCAACATATGTTCGAGATATATCGCCCGGGCCGATAGCACCGGGATATTTAACACGGATTAAATATATTTCAAGTCGAAAGTATTCGATCAGTGTGTGTTACCAGTGATGACTTACGGCACTGAAACGTGGTCCCTCACTATGGGCCTTATGAAAAAGCTCAAAGTAGCCCAACGAGCTATGGAGAGGGCTATGCTGGGAGTCTCTCTGCGAGATCGAATCAGAAATGAGGAGATCCGTAGAAGAACCAAGGTTACCGACATAGCCCAGCGGATTAGCAAGTTGAAATGGCGGTGGGCAGGGCACATAGCACGGAGGACGGATGACCGATGGGGTCGAAAGGTCCTCGAGTGGAGACCGCGCATCGGCAAGCGCAGCGTGGGCCGTCCACCCACAAGGTGGACCGATGACCTCATTAGGATCGGAAGATCGCGCTGGATGCAAGCCGCTTCCAACCGGTGTTATTGGAGATCTAAAGGAGAGGCCTATGTCCAGCAGTGGACTTGTGGTGACTGAAATGATGATGATGATGAAATATATTTGGCGAAATATACTCAGAAAAAAGGCATGGCAGGGTAGCCTAGTGGTTTGACCCACGGCCTTTCGAGAAGAGTCGTGGGTTCGCTGGGTAACTGTGTTATTCAGAATTTATGACACTTTGTGCTGTTGTGTTCCGACGTGGAGAGTAAGACATACACAAATCACGTCTATATCCCTTACGGCAGGGGTTCCCAACCTATTACCCTATGCGCCTCCCTCAAGTTTATGCTAAAATACCACGCCCCCCTTGTCCCAACTCAAGTACGATGGAAATGAAACAAACGATCTACAACATACTATTAATGATTAGCGAGAACATTGTGCTTGCACTTTATTAATAAATTTTAATAAATACCTAAGAGCGTCGCGCCCCCCGTTGGATTACCCTACGCCCCCCAAGGGGGGCGCGCCCCACTGGTTGGGAACTCCTGCCTTACGGGGTAGACAGAGCCTAAGGTGACAAGATCTAAAGACCATGTTTAGCATGATCGTGGGCAGGATGGAAAGGGGAATCAATACAGTGATGGGTTGCTAGCCACATCGCCTATATAACATGATCCTTAAATTTTTATACCATCTGCGCGGGAAGAGAAGTAACTGGTACATTCTGTTTTTTCTTTGCTCCCAGACCAGCATGGAAGAACTGATTTGTGGTGTTCAATAAAAGAGTATTAATATTGTATTGTATTGTAAAGTTTTTTAGAATTGGACAGTTCGTATTACCATTACAAACATGACAATTTTTCTGTAGCTGCAATTCTGTTTTCGTACACTTTATCGCGCAACACAGCGAACAGAAACCCCGAGCCAACTCCTGGCGTCTCGACCAAATCCCCAAACGTACCAAATACTAGAAAACATAAATATCGGTATCAAAAAGGGATTTAGAAATTTAATAACGCAGCCTGTACGGGAAAGATTGCACCGCTAATGCCCGGCAAGCGGCCATTTTGTATTTTCGGAGAGAATTTTTACTTTACGACGTTGCCATTTTAGAGTTTGAAAAGCCACTAGGCACAAACTTATTATTTTTACTCCCTGAATCAACCTAGTAAAGGTATTTTGGAAATTTACCTATCCTTATTTTTACCGGCTCTTAAAACCATCGGGTCCTCTTTTTAACAATAATTAAATGTTAGCGATCAGTAACCTTATTCATAAACGTCTGTGGATGCTTGCTAGCCGCATCGCCTGTCACATTCCTAAGTTTTTCGCCCATTGCCTTGGCTTTTGACTTTTGTTTTTTCTTTGCTCTCAGACCAGAATGGAAGGATCAAATAAAGTTTTTAATTAAAAGCACTCCGCAAATTATGCTTATTACAGTGACGAAGATAACCCGGGAAATACGATTATTGCACCGATCAGCGGAATACTTTTCAATGGTTCTGCAAGTTTACGAGTTTCCAAATAGAGATTCAGGGTTGTACAGCGGATAAAACGAATTGAATAAAATACAATTTGAGATTACGTGTGTTTCGTTTTTGTCCATCGCTAGCTTTGGATCGCGGGTTTTCATCATAAATTAATAAATAGTAGACAAGTTTTCTTAACCCGTCGCATTTTGAGAAGTAGTTCTGAGATAGAGGCTGTGTGTCGTCTGTCTGGTACTGTATGTATGTATGTATAACTCTTTATTGTGCATAAAATACAAGAAAAAGATAAATTCAGGACAGACACATGCACAAAGGCGCACTTATCCCAAAAAGGGATCTCTTCCAGTTAACCTTTGAACGATTGACAGGACATAAGTATTAAGCAAGAGTAGACACACAGAAAAAGTACACTGTTGTGGGTATTGGTACGAATTAGCGCATATATTTTTTAGTTTTCTTCCATGCTGATCTGGGAGTTAAGAAAAAACAGAATTTACCAGTGGCTTCTCTTCCCGCGCAGACGGTAAAAGCCCATCGAGGGAATGGGCGAAAGTCTTAGGAATCATGTTATAGGCGATGCGGCTAACCCATCACTATTTTCATTTCCCTTTCCAACGCCCTTAATCTTGCTAAACGTGGCCTTAAGAATTTGTTGGCATCACTATTTTGATTTCCCTTTCCACCTATACGCCCTTTATCATGCTAAACGTGGCCTTAAGGTTTTGTTACCTTAGGCTCTGTCTACCCCCTAATATTTACATGTTGATTAATGAAAATATGTCGAGATGACCTCGACGCCTTCTCGACTGAGAGGCGAAGAAGTGCGGTCAGGGACCCGATTTTTGAAAGCACATGTGTGAAAATACCACTCGAAAGTGGTGAAAATATGTGCTGAATTTGAAATACGAGTAGCTTAGAAGACAATCACCTCTCATTAATCTTGTGAATTAGTCAAAACTTTCATTAGAGCTGTAGTTTTGGAGATATAAGCTGATTTATACAACTTTCGAGTGATGTTCTTTCAAAAATCGGGGCACAGGGCGACTTTGAAGTCTAGGAAGAGATCATTACACATAAACGGATAACTCAAGTATAAAAAGTCGCCGGACGGAGTGACGTGATCAGTGTTGTGTGCTGCCCGACATTTGACAATAATAAAAATGACGATGAAAACGAGGGTAGTTGTGCGCCGCTGTCAGTTGCGTCGAACAGCGAGAGCAGAGCGCTGGCGCGCAGTGTTCGTGTCGCTGCCGGGACGAGCGCTCTTGGAAAATGGACTACGAAATAGTCCGAAACATGTCGAGGAGTTATCCGTTTATGTGTAATGATGATTAAGTCTCACGGTAGTTTCATGTTGAAAGTCTAGGAAGACACCTTTGCTCAGCCAGTTACGAGCTCGCTCACAAGACACGCCGGACACGCCAAGCCAAATACATCGAAACTTTCCCCCAAGCGACAGCCCTAAATAGTTTGCAACTATCGTTCCGCGGAGATAGTGTCGGAAATACGTGATAACTATCTAATATCATAGTTTGTTGACGAACCGTTTGTCTTTCGAGATTTATTATAATATCTGTACTTTGTCGGTTTATTGGGGTAATTTGACGGGAAAGGTCACGTGAATCACGTTGTTCTATCGTGACAGTCGTTTTAGTGTGAGAGTTGACGCGTGATCTGTCATTTTTGGGGTTCCGTAGCCAAATGGTAAGAACTTTACATCTGTCTGTCATTAGGCTGCATCTCATGAACTGTGATAGCTAGGCAATTGAAATTTTCAGACATGGGAAAGAAGCTTCCATGCTGGTCTGGGAGTAAAGAAAAAACATAGAATGTACCAGTTGCTGCTCCCGCGCAGATGGTAAAAGGCCATCAAGGGAATGGGCGAAAGTCTTAGGAATCGTGTTGTAGGTGATGCGGCTAACCCATCACTATTTTGATTTCCTTTCCAACTATACGCCCTTAATCATGCTAAACGTGGCCTTAAGATTTTGTTATCTTAGGCTCTGACTGCTACGTAAAGGATAATACATACATACATACATACATACATACATACATGCATACATAAATCACTTCTTTCTCCCTAACGGGGTAGACGGAGCCTAAGGTGACAAGACCCAAAGGCCACGCTTAGCATGATTGTGGGCGTATAGGTGGAAAGGGGAATCAAAATAGTGATGGGTAGCTAGCCGCATCGCCTATATGATTCCTATGCCCTCCTCAATGGCCTTTTACCATATGCGCGGGAGCAGCAACTGGTACATTCTATGTTTTTTCTTTACTCCCAGACCAGCGTGGAAGCTAAGATAAAGATGTAAGAGGTAAAGAATAAAGGTGTGATATATGTATGTATGTATGTGTATGTGTGGGAAAGAAGTAATATGTAATGTGGTAAAAGTTTAAAACTGATGATTAAGCTTCATATGCTTTTTTGTCTAAAAATCTTATTTGCAATGACTTCAAGAAAACCGCCATCTTAAAGTGGAATAAAAAGCATTCACGATTTCCAAGCCATTCCGCGACCTGGCAAAAGGCAGTAACTTATAATATCATTTTTTCTGTATCAAATAAGATTGCGAGTTAAACTCGGTTTTCTACGGGTTTCCGCCTTCAAATGCAAAGGGAAGTAGCGACAGTAAAACAGGAATTCTTGCTTCAATGCAATGAAGAATTTTGTAGGGGAAAATTGCAGCTTCTCTTACATTACTTTAACTACCGCAGAAATCAGATATACCATAGGTTACGTCATTAGGTGAGTCACGGATGTTGTATACTGTATTTAAGTATGTATTTATCTACATCATATAAGTATGTTTATCCGTTGCCTGGTACCCATAGCACAAGCTTTGCTTAGTTTGGGGCTGCGTCAATTGATGTAATTTGTCCCAAGATATTTATTTATTTATTTATTTTATTTATTATCTCGAGCCTGGGATACAGTTCCCACGCGGGCCCAGAGCGGATTGGGAACTTCACATACACCATTGAATTGCTTCGCAAATGTGTGATGGTTTCCTCGCGATGTTTTCATTCACCGAAAAAGCTTGTGGTAAATTTCTAATAATTTTGCACGTAAATTCCGAAATACTCAGAGCTGCGAGCCCGGGATTCGAACTCACGAGCCTCTGCTTGAGAGGCCACGGGTCAAACCACTAGGCTATTTACTACTCTAAGCTAATACTCGTAGATGATACAAAAAGAACGTTTATATTTGTTTTTTACGAAAGTGTGTATGTATGTATTTATAACTCTTTATTGTACATAAAACACATTCAATTTTACAAGTAATGAGAAAAACAGATGTACAACGGCAAACTTATCCCTTAAACAATGACAACAGAAACCAGCGTATAGAGAGTAGACATTCTAAAAAGCTAAGAACAAAGAGCCTAACTTAACCTAAACAAATAAAGCATTAAAATAGTAATAGTACAAGTTTTTTTTACACGGCAAGAATAGCAAAGGACACACAATCTCGCTGAACCATGCCGTGTTCGGCTGCCGACGGTACGAGAACCCCTAATCCTGGGTACCTCAGTCATTCGTCTTGCGCAATCATTTGTTAGGATATGAGCTGCGCAGTGACTGGGGTTGATCCATTATGACGTCCGGAATGTTGACGGATGGAATTTTGGATTTTGCGGGTTACACCGGTGTGGCGTCGCACCTTCGTTAGATTTAGAAGATTAACGTGAAATGCACTGTGTACAAAGCTTCTCGGAAATGTTGTGGAATGTTTCAGCAGAGGGTTAGTGCTTCCATGCTGGTCTGGGAGTAAAGAAAAAACATAGAATGTACCAGTTGCTTCTCCTCCCGCGCAGATGGTAAAAACCCATCAAGGGAATGGGCATAGGAATCATATAGGCGATGCGGCTAGCTACCCATCACTATTTTGATTCCCCTTTCCGCCTATACGCCCACAATCATGCTAAGCGTGGCCTTTGGGTCTTTTCACCTTAGGCTCTGTCTACCCCGAAAGGGAGAAAGACGTGATTTATTTATGTATTAGTCTGGAGTCCCCTACAAATTTCTAAATGACACTGAAAATTAGATTACCGAAAAATAGCCCGGAATCGAACCCGGATCCTCGTTATTCCGTGAAGCGTGGACCGCTACACCACCCATAGCAGGTTACACTGTCAGTCAGTGTCGTTCAGAAAATGTTATTTGTAATTTTTTTACATAAACTTACGTTAAAAGAAACATATTGCAACTGACCCTTGAGCTAATGACGGGATGCAAGAACATTGAACCAAAATTTGAAATTAAATGGTTGCACTTGACTTACTTTACTGTTGTAAATGTCTGAGATTTTTTTGTGAAATCTATTATGAAAATTTACCACAAAGGTTACGTTTTGGAGTTATTATAGCAATATTAATGTGTTTTTTTAATTTGTTCTAGGTACGTACGAGTACAATCATTTATCTACCTTATAATAGTGACGGCGTACAAGAAAATCGTTTAGTGAGGTAATTACTTTAACTAATTTCTAACAAACTAATTCTACAACTATCAAAAGAGAATCCAACACACGTAACGGCGCTCTCAATCATATTCGCCGTTTCTTTCCAACCCTCTTCCTATACGGTTTGACAGAAAGAAACAGACAATGCAAAATTCGATGCCAATATGGCCTATGATATGGTCTAATGCACTCGGTATCCCAAATTTTGTAAAAACAAAGTACTTATCAAGATCGTTGTCTTTTTTTCTGTTCAAGAAATCAGACCTACAAAATATTGCTTAATAAGTTTGTGTCAAAATTTTCATTTTCAATACAAGCTTTTTTTGCTAGCTGTACTTGCATTGTCATCAGTCCTGCATAAGTGTACCAAACTTCGAGTCAATCGGACGAACCGTTGAAGAGTTCCCTCCTGCGGAGACGACCCTGGCTGGGTCACCAGAACGCCACTACGAGGTTATTGTATTGGAATCTGACTTACTCGAGTGCAAAATATCAGCTGAATCGGTTGAAGACATCTGCTTCAAAATTGAGTCGCAAGATTCCACTCAGAAACATACTTAGGTACGGTCAAGTGAAAAAATAAGTATCAATATGAACTTCTCAAAAATATGTCCCACGACCTTATTACGCCGGTGTAAGAGCGTATGGTATTTATTTTTGAAACTTTGACTACATACATATTATTACACTTGACTGTACGTTGCAATTTTTACTACTGTCAGTATATTTCGCTCGTAAATTTCCCAAACAACTTATTAAGCGAATTAAGTTAAACTTAACTGTTTTTGACAACCGGTTGTGATGTTAACCCTAAAACTGCTCAAGTACCGATCATAACCAATGCCCCTTGATCATAGAGGAATTATAAGATAGAGTGACAATGGCCGTCCAGTTTTGTAAGTAAGTAAGTAAGTAAATGCTTTATTGTACAAATATAAATAAACAGATACAATTCACAAAAAAATAAAAATAACATTAATGCACAAAGGCGAACTTATCTCTATAAGGGACCTCTACCAGTTAAGCTTTGAGTAGATGAGAGGAGCATTAAACGAGGGACCGATAAGTGTGTTTAAAATTCCAGATAGTGAAAGCCACAGTAGAGCGTACATATCTAAATACAATAAACACATCATAAAATGAACTACTAAATATCAATACTCCCAAACCAGCAAGGAAGTTACTCGTAAATATTTATCATCGATGCCTACTTTAAGTCTTTTAATACGTGCATGACCAACTCTAGTGTCATGCTTGGCCTTGGGCCGACCAATGAGGATGCGGAAATCGCCTCTATTGGTTAGTTCATCTATACCCTTAATAAATTGTTTTTGTTTTGCATTGTCAGTGCGAGATGCGGGTAGAATTTCGCTAACGACCGAACCGCTGGGGGGCCACCTGCAGTTTACGTTCGGAGGTTCTCGTCAAAAACACGACTGCGTTTATATCAGGGCTTTTAGGCTGCGGCTCCACTGAGGCGGAGACGAGCGGAGCGGAGAGGAGCGGAGCGGAGAGGAGACGTGTGGGAATCGACCAATCATATTACATGAAATCCACATCGCGTCTCCGCTCTGTAATATGATTGGTCGATCCCCACACGTCTCCTCTCCGGTCCGCTCGTCTCCGCCTCAGTGGAGCCGCAGCCTTACCAACCGCACCGTATAAGCTAGAAAAAATTTGAGTTGGTCTGTGTTTCGATTTTCGATTACTCCTTAGCGCTTTGACGTTATCGACTATTAAAATGATTAGAGGCTTTTCACTTAGTCTTATTTGAAATTTATCATGAGCTTTTTGACGAAAAAAACATCGTGAGGAACCCTGCATACATGCGAGACACGAGGGCCCGGATGCCCAGCAGTGTGTAGTACTAATATACCAAGACAGTAAATGTTTTGACTAAGGCCCTGTTCCACGACTCTCTGTTAAGTTCTAGTTATCTAAAGTGTCAGTTTCGTTGTAATAAATAGAGACGGAATCATAGATACACATACACAAATGACGTCTTTATCCCAGGTAACAGATACCTACAGGCCACATTTAGCAAGATTGTGGAGAGGTGGAAAATAGAATCAAAATAGTGATGGGTTGCTAGTCTCATCGCTTTATAACATGATTCCTATGATTTTCGCCTTTCCCTCGATGGGCTTTTACCATCTGTATATTCTATGGTTTTTCTTTGCTCCGAGACCAGACCATAGATAACTGACGATTAAAGTGAAGTCTCTGAATTACTGTACTGATTTACCTGTTTCCTAAAAAAATATTTATTCGTACTTATCAAGATAAGCTGTACTTAAAATCCTTACCCAAATTTTAATCTCATCGCTCAAAACGTTTCCTTAAGAAACGCCCGGTAAAGTATCAAAACACTTTATTTTCGCCGCACAAATTATGAAAGCGCTCCATGAGACAAAGGGGCTGGCCCGTTTTGGATGGAACTGTCTTTAACAGCTGATATTATCTGGGATGATAAGAGTTTTCACTGAACTGTTTATTTGTCGAGGGGACGGGGCGGTTGTCACACCGACGCGTGTTTGAAGGTAATTATTTTAGACATGTTTGGATGAACACGCATCTTAAAGGTCACTTTTCGGAAGACTATACGATTTTGATAAACAAGTAGGTTAAAAGAATACTGCCGCCCTAATTCAAGACGAGGTTTCGTTTTTTTACATTTACAACTAAGATTTTTATTTAAATATTCATGTGAATCTGTCCAAAATAAAATTGTAAAAAAACGAAATCAGTATTTTTGGAGATCTTACATTCAAACATTAATATCACGTCTTTATCCCTTACGGGGTAGACAGAGCCTAAGCTAACAAGTCCTACAGACCACGTTTGGCAAGATGAAAATTTGGAGATCCGTCCTTTTGAATTAGAACGGCAGAATACTGAATGTAAATAATAGATGAATAATGGTTGGAAACTTTACTTAATCTAAACGACAAGTTTTTTGATGAAATCCCAGAACCGTACCTATTTAATAATCAACGACAAAAATAGCTGTTTTGTCGGAAAAAGCTTCACAAATACAATACATGTTTATAACAAAAGGGATTTTTGAATGTTTTTGGCATCACAGTTGACGAATGTTTCAATACATTGATCTATTCACAAATTTAACCGCGCCAAGGGTAGGGTGTAGGGGTTTTTAGTGAAACTTACCCTGAATCTAACCTGCTGGTATATTCCAGAAAAATACTTTCAGACCTTGTTTGAACCTGTTTTTATTTTTTATTTTTGAATTTTTTTTATGAACGGTGTGATGGGCGCCACAAAATGAGGCTCGAGTACCTACCGACAAAGGAAAGAACTTTATTTTCTTCTTCAGCCATGATTATTTTTTAAGTTTCCGACTTTAGAGTGCGTTAAGAACGAATTAGGGTAAACGAAAATGATGAACTTTTCTTAGAATCACGAAAATTGGCTTCTTGCTATTCTGAGAAATCTTTTTCTGTTTCAGACAAATTTCTAGTAAAAGATAAACAATTGGAGTCGAAGGTTTCTTATTCGTGTTTCAGGTTTTGGGCATTACTTTGTGCAAAGCTGTTTAAGGAAATATGTTTATTGAAGATAATGGAAAAATACTGAGAAGCATTAAGAGAATTTGTCTGTTGGAACGTGAATCGATAAGACTACGAACCGCTTACCTTCTCTGCTTTTTTTGCGACACAATCAATATAAAGTTAAAAAAAAACTTTTTCTTGCTAGCTGTTTTTTTTTGTTAGATTCTCTCAAAAAAATTTAGATTTTTGTGTTTATTTTAGGTAACCCTTTACCCTTTTTTCCTTTTGATTTACCTGCTATGGGTGGTGTAAGGACGCATCATGAATTGATAAGGATCCGGGTTCGATTCCCGGCCATAGGTTTACTGTTATTTTATTAGTATTCTTTAGAAATGTACTTTTTGATGCCTATGCTTGCATTGCCATCCTATGTGTTTCCAGTATCGTTCCATCGTGTTCATTTTGACAGTTCATGTATGGGCTGACAATTGGCATCGGAACCCGCTAGCTGTCACATTCATACAAGAACTGTCCAAATGAACACGATGACGATTGCGAGCGAGTTAGGTAATAAGCCTACTGTTTTAAAACGGTATCCACGTATTTCTTTGATCTAAGACATATTTCGATAAAAAACTAGTTGACACGTAATTTTACCATGATGCCACTTCTCAGTGTTACCGTGTAAATCGAATATTTATCGAAACCTTTTCGAGCTGGCAACAACGTTGGGCGGAAATCGGCCGATTTCCTGAATGTCCGTCGCGTCAAATAGCCTTTGATGGGTTTGTCTATTGGATCATTATTATGACATAGCTTTGACAGGTTGATGAGTTTGACAATGACATTATCTATTTTCTGGGGGTGCGAGTCGAGCTCTATTCTATTCGCCAAAGGAGAATAGAATAGAGTCGGGTTACCTCCGCGTGTGGTCAAGAGCTGCGTTTCGTTTTTGGACCCGTCCGAGGGGAAGAGCAGTGCTTGGTCCGGTGCACCCTGGGTCGGTTATTGATTTCCTGGCAGATTCTCAGGGATATCATTAACCTTTGGCTATGAGCTTCGACAGGGGGTGAGAGGTCTTTTGACCATGTTCTTACCGTACAACGTTGCCGACGTTTTTGTCGCGTTGTGGAGAAATCTGAATGTAGTAGTTCAGTCACACCTTCCATCGTCATCACCACGAATAATCAGTCAGCAGAGACTTATAAGAAAATAGTACACCCTAGTCACCCTATGCTAATCACACTATGGTCCCAACAGAAGACCAGCGCTGGCTGTAAGGCCAGCAAATGCTGAGTTGGGACCATTTTGTGACAACTGGTACAGTACATTCTATGTTTTTTCTTTGCTCCCAGACCAGCATGGAAGACTATAAGACTATAAGTAACGCCCTGTAATTTACCTATGTTGGACAAATAAATCTTTGACTCTTTAAATCTTTGGGGGTTAAAAACCCCCGTAACAATCGCGCTTCGATACTCCAAAAAGGCTGTTACAAAAACCTTGTTTATATTTTAATAACCATAACTCTGCGTTAAAATTAAGCCGCATTGTCGGGGGACCACATATAATGCCCCAACAATCTCTTCCCGTCGGCAATTTCATGGGCCAGCGGTCGCAAATTAACTTGCCGCACAGCTATAATTATATTTTGATGGCTATGTTAGCTCGTTTGATTAGACGATTGTTTGAAAAAAGTGCACGCGTGAATGGGTCTGTTGCTGTACAAAGACAATCCAGTCGAGCCAATTCATCTAACGTTTGAATTGCTGTCGTCAAATTGACAATCCCTCTTACATACGATGCTTAGCGCAATGAACTGCTCTCAAACAATTAATAAAGTCTGGCCTGTACGTCTAGCACGAAAGCGTACAAAAGTCGCGTCGCGCGCGAGTCAGATTGCCCGTCTTTTTCTTGCTATTCGTTTTAGAAAGAGATGGGTAATCTATCTATTTCGTATGCTTTCGTGCTAGGCATACTGGTATCGCTCAAGAACGTGTCTAGGTCATCTCGCCAATCTCCGTTTCATCTTTTTTCTATAACAAATTAGCTGTTGCCCGCGACTCCGTCCGCGCAGAATTCGCTTATCGCCATCCCGCGGGAACTATGCTGTTTTCCTGAATTTTCTTTGCTGTAAACCTCACGGAGCCCGAAACCTTTCCAACGAATGCAAAACCGTGGAAATCGGTTCGTGCGTTCTGGAGTTATAGCGTCAGGAAGGAAAACCCGGCTTATTTTTATATAGTAGATTATTCCATAACCACCCCTATAAATTGAGTTTAAAGTTGTAGCCCAGGGTGCACCGGCCTTAACCGAACGCTGCTCTTCTCTCTGCCGAAGAAGGCGACGACAAAGTCATGAAAACGCTTTAGGGCGTTTTCTTCAGAAGTCAATTAATGACTGTGAAAATGACCCAGCTTTGTGAACACAATTCCTACTTGAGAAAGATAAATATGGTTTGCTATTATATCTTGTTACCTTAGGCTCTGTCTACCCCGTAAGGGAAAAAGGCGTGATTTATGTATGTATGTTAGTAATAAAATAAAATAATAATCCGACTTAAAAGCCATTAAAACTTTTAATGTTTTGCGACATAGTTAAACTTGGGTGCTTAAAGATTTTTATCGCTTTTTGTAATTTACGTCCCACCGCTTCGGGTCTAGATAAAGATTTGAAGAGTGAATAAATGTCGTTTTTACAGTTCCGTGGCTGAAAACGAAAAAACGGAGTTCTTAGGAGTAGTCTCTTAGTATTTTTTTTAATTTGCGCGATCAAAAGATACAACACAAACAAAACGACACATAAAGAAAAAAAAAAAAAACTAAGTACTTATGTGCCGAAAGTGCCAAAAGGGCCACACTCAGCATGTTGCTGCCGCAGCGCTGATTTTCAGTGTGACCCTTTTGCCTAAAACTAAGCCTAAAAACTAAAATTGCAACAACGACACGAACGTCAGAGACAGTAGAAATCAAACCTTCATCCTTATAGAGAAGGTACTTCCTTGTTTGGCCGGTATTTCTCGGGTTCAACAAACATTATAGCAAGAACAGTATTTCCTCAATATACAAATATTTTCACGACAGATTCCGCACAAAGGCAACAGGCATCCAAAACGACGCAAAAACATCCGACATCCGACCAATCAGAGGATACGCTCCTAACGCCATCTGACATCCGAAATCGGAACTGTACAGACGAATTCATTTGTAGCGCGGCGCGGGCCCCTGGGAAATCGACTACACTTTTATTTTATCTCCTATCTATCTTGTGAAACAATATTGGGTACGTCACTGGCTCCATCGACGAATTTAGGGGTCCTTTTGTTTAAAAATACACATGGAATTTACTATGGATGTTAAGAGTTGAAACCCTAACTCCCTACTATCAGATCATAGCCTCTAGTAAGTTTCGCCTAAAACATCTCGAACGCGTTCACGTAAACGTCTCAATTACTATGGAGTAATTGGCAGCGCCACTTGCGGAACGAAATGGCAACAAACTGTTCTGAAACAAACGTTCGAGACGTATCTTGTAACTAAAAACTAACACTAAGCATATTAGGCTTATCGTCTAACTCGCTCGCAATCGCCATCGTGTTCATTTTGACAGTTCGTGTATGGGCTGACAATTGGCATCGGATTCAGCTAGCTGTCACATTCATACAAGAACTGTCAAAATGAACACGGTAGCGATTGCGAGCGAGTTAGGTAATAAGCCTACAGCCTACCTCTTCCTATCAACATCTCCTGGTGGTTTGCAGGAACTTGGAGTCTAAAAAAGTACTATCAAACCTACCTGCTATGGGTGGTGTAGGGGTATAGCACGCGTCACGGAATGACGAGGATCCGGGTTCGATTCCCGGCCATAGCTTTACTTTTCGGATTTTTCTATGTATTCTAATTTTCACTGACATTTAGAAATCTAAAAAAGTAAACAAAAAATGTTTTTTTTTTTAATTCTTGGCTCTGATAGACTAGATGAACTTACTCGACTTGAGAAATCTTAGGATAGGCCAGCAACCCATCACTATTTTGATTCCCCTTTCCACTTATACGCCCTTAATCATGCTAAACGTGGCATTTAGGTCTTGTTACCTTAGACTCTATCTACCTCGTAAAGGATAAAGTATGTATGTACGGAACCCTCATAATACTTAGTTATTTGCACGGCGGCATCTGTGTTTCATATCTGTAACGGATTGTGTTTCGCGGTATAGGTAACTGTAAGAAAGCGGTGATTTGGATTTATCGCGCGAAAAACCTGTTTTCGCGCGCTTTTTGCGCGACTGGAATAACGTTTTTGTCGGTTGGTTTGTTGCTGGCCGGTAATGTGTAAAAATGGAAGAAGCAAACTGGTGCTGCCCATAATAGAGAATGTTATGCATGATTTTGTTTAAGAGAACAAAAAGTGAATAAAATTATCGGTCAAAAAATAGGTACGGAAAATGTAAAGAATCAAAAAAAATGCTTTGCCGCTCTGCTGCACGAAATAGCTACAAACAATAATGTAGACTAGACACGCGGCAGCGTATTCAGCCAAGTCCAAAATAGAAGGAACTGGCGATGCTAGCTTTGTGTATATGCAAATGTCAAAACAATATGTCAGTTTAATTATATCTAAATCGCCGTTTAATTATACCTAAATCGCCAACTCGAACTCTTTAAATGAAATATAGAAATAGTCGAGTAATCACAGTTCTTTAGGTACTTTTCCATAATCAAAACCGACAAAACAAAAAATCAAAAGAGTCGCAACAATATAGACACGCAACGAAAGTTAACAACTAACTCTTACGCAGTACCGTTGGCAAAACAAAGCGCCCTATAAATCAGCTGTTGACACCTTTTTGCCTGCGCTGCTGTCGCTACTGACTTATAGAGATGCCCGCCGCAGCCTTTTGTTATTCATTATCGCATTGGATTACTACGGTTTCACATTTGCGGAAATAAACGCTTAGATTAAGTTCGACGTATTACCTACGCGATTAATTTCTTCCATGCTGGTCTGGGAAAGAAAAAACATAGAATGCACCAGTTCCTTCTCATCCCGCGCAGATTTTAGGAATCACGTTATAGGCGATGCGGCTAGCCACCCGTCATCATTTTGATTCCCCTTTCTACCTGTACGCCCACAATCGTGCTTATTGACTTAGGCTCTGTCTACTCCGTAAGGGATTAAGACGTGATTGCAAAGGGGAATAAAAATAGTGATGGGTAGCTAGCCACATCGCCTTATACCAGGGGTCGGCAACCTGCGGCTCGCGAGCCACATGCGGCTCTTTGGATGTGAGGCTGCGGCTCTTTAGTTCCATTCGCAAATATTATTTATTTTATAAAAAAATGTTCTGAAACGATTAACGAGGTTTAGGCATTATTTCTATTTAAAATTTTAAAGTTTTGTGGCTCTTTAAAAACTTGAAATTTTGTAAATAGTAATTTTTGGCTCTTCCGACTCAAAAGGTTGCCGACCCCTGCCTTATACTATTTGCGCGGGAAGAGAAGCAACTGGTACATTCTATGTTTTCTCTTTGCTCCCAGACCAGTATGGAAGCAATAGTACCTACTTTTAATTTCGTTTGTCAAAGTCGAATATTATTATTCTGACAAAAAAGTGCTATGTACTCGTATATTTTGTGGTTTACCAAAATTTATTTTATTTATTTATTTAATTAACTTTGGCACACAAAACAAATTGTAAACATGTGGTACAGTAGTGTAAATACCTAAGACTAAGAATCATTTACAATTCAAAACTATGTGTACACATCATGAAAAGAGTGATATAGTTAAGATCTAAAGAAAAGTATAAACGGATAAAATAAGTAAACACGAATATACCAATAAAGTTACACAAGCCTCCATTATAATTTGACTAACTCAACTGAGAACATTTTTTAACTTACTCGAAAACTTATTGAGTTTTGAGTCAAATATGTCTAGATCCTCATGGACACAGGCCAAGTCGTTGTATTCTCTACACATTCTAACTATGGGATTATAATAAGAAGTGTTATTCTTAAAGACTTGGAGCAAAAAGGTTTTCGGTTTACGGACTCTATATTTAATGTTAATGTTAAGAAGTGACAACAAGGGAGGCGCATCAATATGGCTATGAAGAATTTTGTGTAAATATACGAGACTATATTGTTTACGACGCACTTCCAGTGATGTCATCTTGAATTTTTCAAGTCTTGCGCTATAACCTGAGAGGGACCTATCTAGATTGTACCGAAAGCATACAATTCTGAGGAACCTTCGCTGCACGCTTTCAATTCGCAGGGAATGCACTGCGTAGAATGGCGACCAGACTGGGCAAGCATATTCAAGGATGCTACGCACCAAACTGTAGTACAGATAAATTGCACTCTTTGGCCTTTTAAAGCATTTAGTGGACCGAAGTATAAATCCTAAAAGCTGATTACCTCTATTTACTATGTGTTCATAATGAGGCCGAAACGAAAGTTGGTCGTCAAAAAGAACGCCAAGATCCCTGGCAACCACTTTTCTATCCAAATTACTGCCAGCCAGTTTGTAATTGTACACCAAGGCACTATGTTTTCTGGTGAATGAAATAACAAAACATTTCTCGACATTTAAAAACATCCTATTCATTTTACACCAATCGTGGACAGAATCAATATCCTTTTGTAATAACAGACAATCACTGACACTATCCACCCTTTGATAGACTTTAAGGTCGTCAGCATAAAGTAGACTAGGGCAGGATAAATTAGCAACTAGATCATTGATAAAAATAATGAAGAAAAGTGGTCCAAGATGGGATCCCTGGGGCACTCCTGACGTGATGGGGATTGGGCTGGATTTAAAGCCTTTCAAAGCAACTAATTGGCTCCGGTTGCAAAGGTAAGAGCATATCCAACGATATAGGGAACCCCGAATGCCATAAATATTAAACAGTTTTTGGCACAGTAATAAATGGTCAACCTTATCGAAAGCCTTGCTAAAGTCAGTATAAACAGAGTCAACTTGGCTAGTTTTTGCAAAAGCAGTACACAAATAATTCTTATATGTGAGAAGATTACTCACTGTTGAACGGTTCTTTACAAAACCGTGTTGATTTTCAGAAATAGTCTGCTTTACGTGATTATAAATAACCTCATATACACAAGACTCAAAGACTTTAGCAAAGCACGAAAGAATACTTATGGGCCTGTAGTTCTCGCAACGTGATTTATTCCCGCTTTTGTGCACAGGCACGATATGCGCAGATTTCCAGACGTCAGGAAAGCATCCCGAGGATAAAGATTTATTAAAAATAAGACATAGAGGCACACTCAGCTCGGAACCACAAGCTTTTATCATTGACGGAGGAATACCATCAGGTCCAGCTCCCTTGCTGCCATCTAACCGTTTGATAATAGTGCTAACTGTGTTTTCATTGACAACTACGGAAGCTAAAACATTATCACAATTGGATTTAAAATCGAAATCGGAGCCAGAACCCGTAGATGATTTTTCAAAAACCGAACCGAAGTATGCGGAGAAAAGTTCACAAACATCCAAACCACTAGAGCAGGTACGACCGTCATACGACATGCTATCCGGGATAGCAGAATGGCCCTTCTTACTATTAACGAATTTCCAGAACATCTTGACGTTGTCCCCGACACTATCTTCAACCGAGGAGACCATTTTCTTGTAGCATTCGTCAATAAGCACCCTGCATCTAGCACGCAATACGGAGAAAGCATCGTAGTCCCTGGGATTACCATACCTTTTGTATAGTCTGTGGAATTTCGCCTTTTCTTTTAGACATTTCAGTAAAGCACCACTATACCAAAACGGATAATTGTTTGCTTTCGATCTAGAGTAAGGGGTATGAGATACAATTATTCCATTCAAAACATCGTAGAAATTGGCAACACAAACATTCACATCTTCACAAGCAAGAACTGCATTCCAGTCCACGCTTATTAATTCAGCTTTGATTTTTTCTATATTTGACCTATGAAAGTTTAATCGCTTAGTCTTGTTTTCTTTAATTCCACTAAATGAAGCATTTACAATGACGTCAATCGCCAAGGGGGGATGATGGACGTCAATTCTACTCAGTGGTTGAGTACCACTGATTTGTAGGCTAGAAATAGTGCTTAAAACCAAATCGAGGTATCTATTATTATGGTTAGGAATACCATTGAACTGGGCAAGGTTGCAAAGTGACAAAGTATCCAACAATAACTCAGATTTACGGTCAACAGAAGCACCCGGCTCCATCGTGGGCGAATACAACGACTTGTTCCATGTAATACTAGGCGTGTTAAAATCCCCAATGAGAATAAATTCATCTTTTTCCTTTTTACTAACAATATTTCTGTGACAATTTTCATAAAAACTTTCTAACGCACTAAAAGGTATATCAGGTGGTAGATAACAAACACAGAGATGGATATCTGGTGTGGTGCACTCATTCGAGACTACGGTGACCCAGACATCCTCTACCTGACTTTCCCATGAGGATCGACGAACTACATTAAGATGTTTCTTAACAGCTATGAGAGCACCGCCACCATTTTTCTTATTTATAATGGATTCGCACCGATCACGCCGAAAAACAATATATTTTTGATCAAAGAGTTCACCATTAAATATAGTATTATCTAGATTAGTTTCTGTTAGACAAATAATGTCGTAATTACAGTTTAAAGTGTTCAGAAAAAAATCAGTAAGTTTAGACCTAAATCTGTTAACATTTTGATAATATATTTGCAGCATTATAGATACTACGTAACCTAAACATCTAAACCAAATGTAACTCTGCACACTAATAATTAATAACTATACTAATTTATCAAGACACTCCATGCTTTTAATATGAATATAATTAGAAGATTCGTCTTTTAGGTCCTTGCGCACATAAATACGACCATATCTCACAGAAACACGTTCATATCCGCGCTCGCGAGCAGCCTGCCTGGTTGCCGCATGCAGTTGTTTAAGATCAGGTGACAGATGCTCAGAAACAAATATTCTTCTCTTCTCGCCAGCCAGACCCAGGTGGCCTGAGTGCAATAAGTCGTTAGGATTCGCCTTATTAAAGCGAAAAAAGGCAGACATAAGGCTATCGCGCAGACGAGGCGAAGAGAGCGTGACCAAAATACTTCTGGGACGATCCGAGGTCTTATCAAATTTGGCCACTCTACGGCAAGCGTGAACATCAGTCTCGTTCAACGGGCAATTTATCGTATTGCATAAAGCTCTGAACAGTTCAAGAACATTCTCCTTACGAGTCTCGGGAACGACATGTATTTCCAGGTTACGGCTACGCGACATCTTATCAATGGAGTTCACCAATCCGCGAATATCATTCAGCTCCTTTTGAAGACGAGAGTGTTCGATCTCTAATACCTTTATTTGCTTGTCTCTAGCTTTGATCTCATTCTTAAGATCGTTTTGTTCAGCAGATAAAAAGTCGGTAGTAACTGTAAAATCATCCTTTAATTTCTGCATAGAAGATCCTACCTCGATTTCAATCATTCTCTTTATGTCCTCTCTCAGAAAGGTCCTTAGATTAGACATAAACGTGGATGCAGGGTCGAGTTTATGGTCCAAAAGGCGACTAATCGTGTCCAGTGAAAGAGTTTCACTCGCCCCTGTGGCGAAAGCCAGAGCACTATCCGCGCCTGAACCCGAGGCCATGTTATCAAAAGACATATCCAGGTCCTGCACAAAGGAATGCCTCGCTCTAACCGGAGTGTCATCTTTGACCCTCCGTTTAGTGACATTCATACAAGAGGGACATCCCAGAGACGCTAACTCAGTCGTTGTCAGCCTCGATGCCTCCGCCGCATTTACTCCCAGGCAAGGCTTGCAGTAGTAAGCAGCACACACATTACATTTCAGCAAGTCACCTTCTGCTCCCCCGCCAAAACAACCGTGGCAATTCATTGAGCGAAACGCAAAGCAGTTCTTCGAGCGAAAGAAAGAAAAAAACAGTAATGTCACTTTGGCAGATTTTTTGCTTTGTAGTGTGGTATCCCTAAGAACAATTTGTTGCTGTACGAATGACAGATGTCAACTGTCACATACGTCAAACGTCACTTGTCTTGTAGGGTAGGAGATTCAGAATGAATATGTGGGTATCACGAAACTTGAGTGACAATGGGCGAAGCAACCAAGTAATATTTAACGTTTATTCTTCACTTATTGTTCGTAAAACACTGTGTTTAATCGAAAATCGTGAAAAACACTTTCTCAACAGCGAGATGAGACAACTTTTTGGCACAATAACACGGAAATTTTGTACTTTTCTAAATTTAAGAAGGAGCAATCAAAATCCACAACTTCACTCAACGACTACCCGAAGACAAAAAAATCAATGTTAACTTCGACTCCAAGCGTTTAAAAAACCGCAGTCTGTTGCTTGCGCCAGTGTGAAACAGCTATGATTTACACCAACTGCCAATGAAAAGCTTCGTATAGTTTCGCGAGGTTAAATTGCTATTGCTTTTTGCGGAATTAGCGTAGTGCTGAATTAGTGGGGTGTGCGCCCAGTCGCCCACTCAGAACGGTCTCTGATTGGTCCGCTCTTGCTGAACCAATTTGTTGTAATACTTTTATACATGCAAATCCTATGCAATTTGGTAAATTGATTCTACCGTCAGTGGGATTAAGCATTGGGTTTTCGTAGTTTGTGTATTGAAGGTACTAGCACAATGTATTTTTTATTGTTTTAAAGGATGAATACCATGACATGAATTATTTTAGATTGAAACGAGCATTCGCTTAGCGAAGAAAAGAGTCAAAAGGAGTTAAAAAAGCCTTTAATCCAGCAGTGGTGACTTCTAAAGAAAGTTCTTAGAGATGTTTGGGTATTTCATGAAAGAAGTTGAAAAATACACCACAAGAAAACTAAAACGAGACAGAGGGGCGTTATTTGAGTCAATTTAATACACACCGTTCCGCCTCTTTCCCACAGAGGTAGGAGTTAGACTACTTTGGTCCACTTCCTACGATCCTGACATACCTTTCGCTTCATCCACATTCATCAATCCCTTCATACGTGCTCGTCGGTTTCGGGTTCTCTCGACCTGACCTTTTTCCAAAACGTCCCAAGGAACGTTCATCTAGGCCTTTCCCTCCCAACGCACCCATTCACACTCCCCATATCTGTTTAGTTAATCTTCTTTCATCTAGCCTCTTCACGTGACCAAACCAACTAAGCATACTTATAATCTATCCTAGTCATTAATCGTCTTTCACACCAGCGCGTTCCCTTATCACACTATTCCTTATTCTATCTTTCAGCACACCTTCCTTCTTAACGCGTCCTACTGCATTTATTTTACTTTCATGCGTCTTTCTTTTGTCTGAAGAAATGACACTCTATTAAACCTCTGCAATTTACCCTTACAAAGGCACCTGAATAAAGTTGCTACAAAAAGGGACTTAGTATTCAGCTAAGCATTTTTTATTAACCCGTTATGAGAGGTAACAGTCCGTAACTGAAATCTGAATTTCACGGCACGCCGACCGAGAAATAGGCAGCCTTAAGCTGGGCACAGACGAGCCCAGAGGGAGCATTAGAGTTGGAAAAAACGCTGGAATAACTGATAATTTTGAAATGTTTTTTTATTCACGATGATGAATGGATACTATCACCTTTCGTGAATATTTTTTAGTGTAGGGTCGCTCCTTGGCTATTCAGTGAAACAAATGGAACTTTACAGAGGTTTATTGTTTACAATATCCAAAGAACAACGTAGTCTCAGGGATAACGTGAGCTTTTTAAGAGAGTTCAGGGCAGAACGGCACTATTGACTTATTCTTTTCACACACACACGCCCAAGGAGCACTAGTACTCCCCTGGACGGACACGAAGGTGAGGACGACGCTGCCAGCGCAGAAGGGGCCGAAGGCGAGGGTCGCAGTAGAGGCGAGCCTTGGGTCAGGATGTCGTCCACAGGCAGAAGCGTGTCTTCCGGTAGGGTAGTGGAGATGTGCGTTATGCAGCTCAGCAGTTTCAGGCTTTAATTTAGCCCCGATCTGGGTCCCTGTAATTTTCTCGGTGTCAGAGGCGGTCTTCTACGACGAGGGCCCAGGCAGCTCTTCGACGTCCACCAGGGGTAGTGCGTCAAAGAGTCGGCTAGGTCCTCGAGTAAGACTTAGGAACAAATAGGCGAATTTGAATAAGGTTGAACAGTCTGTGTTCGCCGTTAAATTCAAAATGAAGCTACGTTATAATTCAAATTGGAGGCCGTTGGCCCTACGGTCAACGCGCCCCGACGAAACACTTAGACCTAATTTATTAACATGATTTACATTTGAAATTACACTTAGAATAAAAAGCAATAAAATACAATAAGACACCTTGAGCACTTAGACAATGATAATTAATTTACTCACCATATAACTGGGGATTCCGTACTCGTAGCTTTTATTCTGAAGATTTGAAATAGAGTGTGGATCCCTACGGCGCGCGCGAGCTTTTATAGGAGGCCGCGGTTCCGTATGTATAACTATACTTAATTAAGCGCGACTAGTGATGTGCCACCTAGGGTCTTACGGCAAGTCGTCGATTATCGATCTTTGATTCGACTTTTTACAAGTGTCACCGTCTACCGCGTGACATTCCCCTCTTTCCCGGTGAGAAAATCAACCTAAGTTGATTTTCGGCTATTAAAACTTAGGAGTTATCTATCATACCTCACGCTCACGCTCATCATTCATACTTCTACAAGTTAAAAGAGATAGAACAATAGTATATGCCTACTCCGACCCCTAGGTAAAGGTTGTAATGGAAAGGAGATCTAACTACACATATAGATAACGACTGTCCTCGGGTTACCGGCCGCCCGTAGTACTATTGTAAACAGGTGGAATAAGGCTTATGATTTCGAGTTTCCAACACCGCTCGGTTCCTGAATACAGCTTAGGTAGGGGACTTTACAGAAGTCAGTAGTACTGGTATTAGGCTTAGTTTAAAACAGACGATTCATACATGTGAGATGACCATTCGCGGGTTTCACGACGGTTTCTTGCCTCTAAGTTAGCGCAAGTATCATGGTTGCGTAGCAGCGCGCGGAATGTAAACATCGTTACGAGGTCGCTACGAGTGATTAGATTTTAGTTTAAGCGGCCGGAACGTGTTGCTCTTGCGCTGCTACTAGCGGAATGCGAGATAATTGCGACGGCGCAAGGGGGAGGAGTGATCGCGGACGCCGACCAATGAGGTCATTGCGCGCTGCGGCTCCGCCACGGGCCGAACGCTATCTACGAGTAATTAACCTGTTGGTTTTAATTTGATGTCTTTAATATGCCACGCGCCTAAATTCTTTCCAGATAAGTCCTGTAGTTCAAATACTAATGGTGAACGTTTTTTAATGATCTTACACTTTACAAATTTCGGTGCTAATTTCTTACAAAAGTTAGCGGACTTATCGCTGAGGAAATATGTACGCTTCCATACTAAATCGCCTTCATTAAAGTGCGCTGGTTTACGGCGTGAGTTATACCTCTTAATACTATTCTGATGTGCATTGTATAGCGCGTGCTGGACTTTGTCGAATGTTTCTGCTAGGAATCCTACGTTTTGCGCATAGGCGTCGCGCGGTAAGAATAGTAGTTCATTACCCAATTCATTATCGACGTAGTGTGAACCGCACGTTACCAATTCTCTGCCGTGTACTAAGAAAGCGGGAGTGTAACCCGTCGCCTCGTTTATGGAGTTGTTTATAGCGAATTGTATTTTTGGCAGATTAATGTCCCATGACCTGTGGTCGTTTTGTACAAAGGTAGATACACAAGTCATTATCGTTTTGTTATAACGTTCTGTCAAATTAATATGAGGTGAATAGCGTGCTATAAGAAACTGATTAGGTACCTTATATTTATCGAGGAAGGATTTCAGCTCGCGGCTGGTAAAATAAGTAGCATTATCCATATATATGGTTTGAGGGACACCATGAGTGAGGAAAACTGAGTCTTCCAGGTGCTTAATGACTATAGCTGAGGACGCGTTACGTACAGGAAACAAAAGGCAATATTTTGAAAATACGCATGTCACCACAAATAAGTAGTTATTTTGCTTTCGTGTAGTAGTTAGTGGACCCATGAAATCCAAGGAGATAACCTGGAATGGACGTGAGCAGTGTTTAGGACGACCCATCTCACCTAGCGTAGCGTGAGTTGGGTGTTTATAAGCTATACAAGTGTCGCACGACGCAATGTATTTAGACACGTCCTTGTACATTCCTTTCCAGAAATAATTGAGAGCCAAACGATGGTAGGTTTTGAACGCGCCTAGATGTCCCGCAGTAGGTACATCGTGATTTTCGCTAATTATTTGGTGACGTAGTTCCTCTGGTACTACTTCCTTCCATGTGAACTCGTTAGCAAATCTAGTGTCAGACTTCGTTAATCTGTAGAGGGAGTTGTTTACTATTTTATAGTTAGGAAAACCCTGTGGCGCGTTAGTACAGCTGTTGTAAAGATCTAAGTACCACTTGTCCTTTGTCGTGAGATGCGCGTTTGCAAGTGTTAACGCTGACACTGGCACGGCTCTAGATAAGGCGTCAGGAACGACGTTGTCTTTGCCGCGTCGATGTAAGATCTCAAAATTAAAGGATGATAGTCGTACTCCCCACCTAGCTAAACGGCCTGTAGGATTACTTAGAGATAAAAACCATTTTAGAGATGAATGGTCAGTGTAGACTTTAAATGTGCGACCATTCTCGAGATAACAGCGCCAATGCTCGAGTGCGACTAGGACGGCTAAGGTTTCGCGTTCTGTAACACTGTAGTTTCGTTCCGCCTTTGACAAGGAACGACTCATGTATGCGACTGGATGTTCTTGACCGTTAATAGTTTGGCAGAGCATTGATCCTACGCCTAAATTACTTGCGTCTGAGTGTACCTCGAATGGTTGCGTATAGTCCGGGCAAGAGAGGACCGGAGAACTAATTAGACAAGACTTGAGTTGTACAAACGATTGTTCAGCTTCGTTTGTCCATGCAAATGGTGGTGCATTTTTTTTAAGTGAAGTCAAGGAATTTAGTGGGCCTGCTAATGTGCTAAAATTAGGAACAAATCTACGGTACCAAGACGCGGTGCCTAGAAATCTTTTCACCTCCTTTGTGTTCGTTGGTCTGGGGTAATCTAGAATCGCGGCTACTTTATCTGGGTCCGTGCGTAAGCCTTGCTCGTCTACCACGTAGCCTAAGTACTTTAATGAGTTCCTAAAGAATTGTGTCTTTTCATAATTTATAGTGAGACCTGCGTGTTTTAGCTTCGCTAGGACTTTTAGGAGCAAAGTTACATGATTGTCATAGGAGTCGCTGACACAGACTATATCATCGAGATAACAGAATACTTTGTTGTCGAATTCAGGTCCAAATAGGCTATCTACTAGTCTCTGTTGTAAAGCTGGTGCGTTCGTCAAACCAAAGGGCATCACTTTGAACGAGAAGGTACCACGTGATGGTACAAAGAAAGCTGTCTTACACTTATCTTTTTCATTTATAGGTATCTGCCAGAACGCCTTCGATAAGTCAATGCTAGTTAAGAATTTCGCGTCCCTAAGATTGTCTAATATCTCGGATATGTAAGGAAGACTGTACGCGTCCTTTTTAGTTACCGCGTTCAATTTACGGCTGTCGAGACAGAACCTAGGTTTGCCGTCCTTCTTCCCTACTACTAGTACTGGCGAGGACCACGCGCTCTCGCATGGTTCAATAACATCCAGACGCAACATTTCGTCGACCTGTTCGTTTATTATGTTGAGTTTCTCCGGTGACATTCTGTAGGAACGTTGTCTAATTGGTTCGGTAGTGCCCGTGTCAATGTTATGTACAACTAAGTTAGTACGGCCGAGACCAATTTGTTCGTAAGAGATGTCGCGAAACTGTCCTATAATATTATCTGCCTGCACGCGCTGAGCCTCTGTGAGGTTAGTGTAGGAATGCAGTGCCTGAGGTCGAATAATTTTGTCTGGATGCTTAGTGACGGTCTCGCTTGCCGCTAGAGCACTTACGTATTTAGGACATACTTTGAAAGACCGCCAAAAGTTTATCCCTAGTATGACAGAATTATTGACCTCGGGCACTACGTATGCCCTTATAGAGTGAGTTTGATTCTCAAAAGTTATGTCGAGGTCAAAGTATCCTATACTACGCAAGCGCCGGCCAGCAGCCGCCTCTATGTTAATGTAATCATCAAAACGCATGGTATGCCCATAGGTAAGTAATGTGTTATGATAATCTTTGCCAAGCACCGTTACGGCCGCCCCCGAGTCCAATAAGCAGTGTGGAATTCTCAGTTTGTTTATATAGATAGTTATGAACGGTCGCGCGTCGCGCGGCCCTAAGTCCTGCTGCGAATTGTTTTGTTTATGTGAGTGGGGCGAGATCGTCGTTACCTTATAAGAATTAAAAAAAATGTTAACGAAATGCAGCCATTGTGACCATTTATTAGCCCTCCTAATGTAACGACGTCCTCGCCACGAACTTAGTTTTTTGTTTGCGAAGTGGGTCTAGGTATGTGTTTATTACATGTAGTGCAATCAGGGAACTTCACCCCCACCTTGCCACACTTGAAGCACAACAAGGTCCGTGGTGCTTGACAAGTTCTTAATGTGTGTGTATTAGATTTACACCTAGGACAAAATTTATTATTGTTAGTGTGTGGTGCTTGTGACAAAATATTCACCGGGTATCGGTGTTTAGTGTTAGTGTAATTATGTTTATTAGCGCTGTTACCCGAGGATGGATGCTGATACCTATCAAAATGCCTATTTTGATGTGAAAAGGTTTGTGATTGTTTATTTATAGCTAGTTCAGGGATTAGTGTACCTGCCGTAGGGCGCGGTGGCTCTTTATAGCTAGACATTCGAGCTTGAACTAGTTCGAATTTGTGACAGACGGTACGGAGTTCATCTATAGTGGTCACTGAAGTAGCTGTAGCTAATACTGCCGCGAAACAGGGCCTAATATTATGCAACAAAATCTCTAACTGATCATCTTCAGTCATAGGTACAGTTAGTCGTGAAAACATTGCGTGCATAATAGCTAAATAAATTGTTATGTTTTCGGAGTCGTCTTGAGTCCGGGCGCGAATTTCCGCCTTTAATTTATAATCGTAGTCTGGCTGTGAGAATACGGATACGAGTTGTTTAGACAATTCGTTCCAAGTGGTAATCTTATCTTTAACCGATCTATACCAACACAAGGCCTCGCTCTCAAATATCTCAGTCGCGAAAGAAAGGAATTTGTCTGGTTTAATCTTCCTAGCTGAGAGAAATTCGTTTACACGAATGACGAAAGCGCGGACACAAGTTTTTCCACTGTAGCGAAGTTTTGCAAAATCAGAGGTTATGCCGCGGTCACATGTTACTGATATATTTGGTGGTGGTTGCGCGAAACTATGAGAAGAAGTGTTCAATTGTTCTAGGTTGTCCTCACTTTCCAAAAAGGTTTCCTCACTATCTTGATCAAACTTAGCACGTATAGTAGCTAGTTCCTTTGATACATTTTGAAAGCTAGTTAAGCATGATTTCAATACTGCCTCCGATTCGGGTGTAGTAGTAATTATTCTCCTAAGACGATGGTAGATATGACTGCACAAATTGTCTGTACGCACGAATAAATTATCGTCAAACTTTGATTTGATTAGGGTTAAATTTGACTGCGCTTTTGCTAAACTTTCTGCTACGCCTTTTAGGTCGTCGACGGGGTCTAGTCCCGATTCTAATATATCTTGGGCCGGTAAACCGGGTGCTAGTTTCACTATTTGACCGCGTAATTCTTGTACTGTAAGTGCCGGTGTAGTTCCGCGAATAGCCACCTCATAAGATAGCTCTGTTTTTTGTAGCGATAAATACTTAATATTGCGATGTGCCATTTTTAGTACACTAAAAGCTGTAAGTTACCCGCGATATTAGAATTTATTCAACCTGTTCTCCGAAGTGTGCGCGTTAAGGTGCGTTTATAATTTTAAAATAATGAAATGGAGTTACAAGACGAACCGTAGATCGATAAGTAAGTGTTGAAGGAAAGTGCGACTTACGCGTATTACCCTAAGTGCCGCAACGTATGGCTGCGAGTCGTATTAAACGTTGGTAGAATTGAACGTTAAGTAGTTAACTCAGTTGTAATGGCTAGCCTGCTATTGAAACACGTAGCGCGTTGTAGTTAGTTGTCTAAATGCTCAAAGTATGCGCAGGTATAGGTAAGGTGCTAAAATAATTCGATTATTGCAGTAAAGTGTTAAAAATCGCGAGTTGTTTGAAGCTAAGTTTAAAGTTTTCGAGAAGTGATGCTAAATTTGATTAAATTAATGTTCTTGTCGGTACAACTAATTAAGGTTGTTGTTAGATAATTGAGTGGTTCGTTATAAATTTGAAATGCCAACTGTGGTAGTTATTATGTAGTTAATGTGTATTTTAAATTGACACTGGTCGCGATCGAGCCGTTAACGCTTGCGTATTTGAATCTGCTAAGTGTCCTAGGCACACGGGTGCGAAAGAGAGCGCGCGGTCGTTGCTAACACAACGGAGCGGTGCGGAAGGAACCGTTGATTCGAATAATTAGGGCGCGAGCGGATGTGCCAAGCGCGAGTGGATTTTAAATTAACGGTTCAGTATTTAAAATATTTGACCGTTAATATTTTAAATTTAAGTACATACGTTAGGAACCGTTGATTTCAAATTACTGCTAGTGAATTTAATGTTTGTTTACGTTAATTTAAATTAAAAATTTAGGAAATAACCACTTGTTACCGACAGGAACAACGTTTTTTACGACTTCTACGTAACCGAACGAGAAAACGGCTGAGCCTATTCTTAAGCCGAGCTCAGACAGCGAACGAATTGTTACTGCAATAGTCGGATTTTACAATAAATAAGTATAAAAGTATTTAGAAATGACCGAAGCCAACTCTTTGAGTGCGTGTGCGGAAGAAGTGCTAAGACCTGAACTGAACTAATGGGTGCCGCTAGTGCGCGTATAGAAAAAGTGCTAAGAACTGAACTGAACTAACCAAGTTGGGCGCCGACTATCACCTTTCGTGAATATTTTTTAGTGTAGGGTCGCTCCTTGGCTATTCAGTGAAACAAATGGAACTTTACAGAGGTTTATTGTTTACAATATCCAAAGAACAACGTAGTCTCAGGGATAACGTGAGCTTTTTAAGAGAGTTCAGGGCAGAACGGCACTATTGACTTATTCTTTTCACACACACACGCCCAAGGAGCACTAGTACTCCCCTGGACGGACACGAAGGTGAGGACGACGCTGCCAGCGCAGAAGGGGCCGAAGGCGAGGGTCGCAGTAGAGGCGAGCCTTGGGTCAGGATGTCGTCCACAGGCAGAAGCGTGTCTTCCGGTAGGGTAGTGGAGATGTGCGTTATGCAGCTCAGCAGTTTCAGGCTTTAATTTAGCCCCGATCTGGGTCCCTGTAATTTTCTCGGTGTCAGAGGCGGTCTTCTACGACGAGGGCCCAGGCAGCTCTTCGACGTCCACCAGGGGTAGTGCGTCAAAGAGTCGGCTAGGTCCTCGAGTAAGACTTAGGAACAAATAGGCGAATTTGAATAAGGTTGAACAGTCTGTGTTCGCCGTTAAATTCAAAATGAAGCTACGTTATAATTCAAATTGGAGGCCGTTGGCCCTACGGTCAACGCGCCCCGACGAAACACTTAGACCTAATTTATTAACATGATTTACATTTGAAATTACACTTAGAATAAAAAGCAATAAAATACAATAAGACACCTTGAGCACTTAGACAATGATAATTAATTTACTCACCATATAACTGGGGATTCCGTACTCGTAGCTTTTATTCTGAAGATTTGAAATAGAGTGTGGATCCCTACGGCGCGCGCGAGCTTTTATAGGAGGCCGCGGTTCCGTATGTATAACTATACTTAATTAAGCGCGACTAGTGATGTGCCACCTAGGGTCTTACGGCAAGTCGTCGATTATCGATCTTTGATTCGACTTTTTACAAGTGTCACCGTCTACCGCGTGACAATACATAAGTTCTAAGTACTCGTAGTATTGCTGCCCATAACATGTTCAGCCAAGTTTGGCATGTGAAAATCTCAGGTCAGCGATTTAGTCGCTCGGTCGTTAGTAGCATTATCCTTGATAGACATAACATTTATATTTTATTATGTATCATTGTGAATTTATTACGATAAAATAAAATTGAATATAACGCCAAATAAATTTTGCTTAAGTTAAACTAAAATAAACTAAACAATACTATTTTTTGTCATGCAATGCGTATCTTCAAATTTGTGGTTTAAAAATTCGTTTGATCCGTTTTTGAGTAAGTATTGTGAGGTTTTTTTTGATACATACATAAATTACGTCTTTATCCCTTACGGGGTAGACAGAGCCTTTGTTTTTCTTTCGGAGTGGAAACTCTACGACTACCCCAGGTTTGGGGCTTGTTTATTTCCGCACGGAAAGGGGCGGGGGGAGCATGCCCACCAAAACGCCAAAACACGCAGCACGATTGTGTTTATAAATGTTTATTAACTAACTAACTATGTATAGGTCTGGAGAATTTGAAAATAAATTATTCTTATTTTTAAAGCTGCTGGATGTTGAAAAGAAATACTTCGCTGTTGTGTCTCTTGAGGTAGAATTTAGAATAGTGTTTAAGTTCGAACTCATTTCAACCAACTGTAACTGATTGTTTTTATCGGTCGACTACTCGAAACTTAAATTCCCTATTCATCTACCTACCTGTATATCTACCTACGAATTATTTATAAGAATATATTGACACAAATCCCTTTTTTTGTTGCGGGGGGAAATCTGCTATAGCCAGATACCCCATCACCACGATGGGGTTATGCGGGGGTTTTACCCACAAATTTTTAAAACTTCGGCGTTTTTTCTTCCTGTGCCTTATCTTTTCGAAATGTAATCTGCGCTCCAGGAATTAAAGGGTTTAGGGTCCCGTAGGAAATTGTCACACTTTCTTGCTCATAATGAGTGACAGGCGGGATAAACAAGCGTTTGTTTATATTTGCTGTCGCGGAAGTAACAGGGTGTGGGAGAGGGATGGAGGAAGTCAAATAGCAACGGCTTATAACGGTGTATAGATTTGATTTGGCTTTAATGAGCTTGGATATTTTGCTTCAATGGATTTAATAAGCTAAATTGCTAAATATACAGTGGCAAACAAGCTAGTGGGTCATTTGAAGGTAAATTAATCAAGTTCCCATAGACACTGACATCAGAGGACTTTTCTCCATCATCGCTAGGTGGTTGATGAGTCAGTCAAGCAGTCAGAAAGCCTTTCGCTTTCATTTTACGGAATAAAACGTACTGCATTATATTGGTGTTGCAGATTTTCATGGGCAACGGTGTTTATTTACCGTCAATTATCTCACTGTGTAAACAATAACATTAAATTAAAATTAAAAAACATACATACACATACACAAATCACGTCTTTATCCCTTATGGGGTAGACAGGGCCTAAGGTAACAGATACCTACAGGCCACATTTAGCAAGATTGTGGGCGTAGAGTATAGGTGAAAAATGAAATCAAAACATAGAATTCGTTTATCGCTATCCCGCAGGAATTACGCAATTTTCCAGGATAAAAAGTAGCCAATGTGCTATTCCAGACTATAATCTATCTGTGTTCCAAATTTCTTACAGATCTGTCCACCCTTTCTGGCGTGAAAGAGTAACAAACATCCAAACACAGTCACAAACTTTCACATTTATAATACTAGTAGGGTAGTACGATAACTTGAAAGTCTGACTGAACCTTTGAACCTCTCAACATTAAAATGAAACTAGACTTTGAAGTAAATTTACAATTATTTGTTCTCGTCAGTTCTCTTTTATTGTTATATTTGCTTAGAGTTCTTGATTATTACATTTTCCGTTGTATCAAAAGGCTTTTCTGGGGCATTTTTTACTCTATTTACTCAGTAATAATTTATGAAGACACGCTGTTTTGTTTAAGCTATGAACGCTTTGACAATAAAATTAAAATACGCTGTTTTAAACGTAAAACAATGCTGTTTGCGCATTTTTACATTTTTAATTAACTTTATTATTTAGAAAAAAGTTTTCCTGAGTCTAAGTCATACTATACAATTTTCCGGGTTGCAAAGTAGTCTTGTGTTATTCCGGATTATAATCTATCTCTGTTCCAAATTTCATTCAGATCTGTTCGGCCGTTCAGGCAGGCAAGACAGACATCCATACATACACACATACACAAACACGTCTTTATCTCTTACGGGGTAGACGAGCCCACGGTGACAAGACCTAAAGGCCAAGTTTAGCAAGATTGTGGGCGTATAGGTGGAAAATAGAAACAAAATAGTGATGGGTTGCTAGCCGCATCGCCTATAACTTGTTTCCTATGATTATCTATTTTTGCTCAGGATTAAAAAATGATAAGCTAATAATAATAAATAAAAGCAAATTCAAAGTATAAAACTGTTAATAATGTACTTGTGTACATTTTATTATATTAGTAAGAAATGTTTTGTGCCGGGGTGCAACAATGACTCGAACAATAGCCCCCACAAAATCAAGAAGAGAAAAAAGAAGATTTGTGGAAGGAACGGTGTACGCAAGCTAATGTGGAATATTTCAAAGTTTACACGATATATTGTTGCGAAGACTACTTTAATGTAAGTAGGAGTCGGGAAAGATGTGCAGGGATCAAACGAGAAAAGCGAAAACAGCACGGAAAACAATAACGACATCAACGGATGGAACGATTCGAACACATGAACGTTGGCTGACGTTGACTTCACACACACATTCACAGATCTATTACGTTAACGTATAGACAAAACCGTTTTTTTTTATTGCTGAACGAAGGCGATTGGGATCGTGTCAAAATTATAAAACAGCCAAAAAATAGTTATTATTAATAAACAAAGCTACTTAAAAGCATAATATTCAAATTAGTTGCTTGAAATAGTACGTTTTATCAAATAAAGGTGTTAAAAAAGCACAGCTTAAAAAAATGAACAATGCCAATTCTTTATCCAATAGATACCCCGTCGGGTCGTAGCAGCGTGAAGATAAATCTCCAAAACGTTTCTCCGGTTACGGCGGTGCAAAAAGACAAACGGGCATACACGACAATGCCTTAAGGGCCGGGTTACACGTGCTTGGCAATATACAAGTTGCTTGTAAAATAAATAAAAGATATTGCTTAAAAACGAATGTATTTCGCAAATCATTAATTTATATTCTATTCGAAATTTTAGCTTTCACAGTCAAAAACTTTGGGCTAAGCGTTGATGAATCAGTTAGTCAGGTTTTTTGTTTGTGAAGAACTTGAGAATGAACAGGCCGCTTACAAAAAATCGCATTTAAAATATTAGTAGGAACAGGATCGGTCACTAATCCTGATTCATATTTTTAATCCACCTTCTTGCAACTTTCTACAAGCTGCTGGCAAGTATGCAAGATACAAGCTCGTGAACCACCCTTAAGCCGATGGCCGTCTCCTAACGCTGGCTGCCTGCCAATCGGATGGTATACGGGTTCGAGTCCGCCGATAATATTATAATCATGTTTTATATTCCATCTTAGACGGTAGTTTGTCAGGAATGCTACGAATAAGATTCTTATCAAATTTTACAGACTTATAACTATAGTTCATTCCAAAACATTTTAAAAATTTTGTATACACACAAAGTCTCCTCACGTTCATACAAAAATAAAATAAAAATCATAGAATGATTGCTATAAAATGTCGGGAGATAGTGAGGATGATCTTTCAACATACCGGAGGATGTGATGCTGATTGTATTCAAACTTTACATACAACTTTGTATGGGAATTGACGCTTTAATTTGCTCGTCAGTGTATTTTTATTGTAACTACTTACTTACAATAAAAATATTGTACAAAAATATAAAGCAACGGACACAGATCACAAAAAAAAACATTAAATATTTATTTTTTGCTTTTGTGACATTCAGTACATATATACACATACACAAATCACATCTTTATTTCTTACGGGGTAGACATAGCCTAAGGTAACAAGACCTACCGGGCCACGTTTAGCAAGACTGTGGGCGTATAGTTGGAAAGTGGAATCAAAATAGTGGTGAGTTGCTAGCCGCATCGCCTATAACATGATTCCTATGATTTTCGCCTATTCCTTCGATGGGCTTTTACCATCTGCGCGGGAAGAGGAGCAACTGGTACATTCTATGTTTCAACTTTGCTCGAAGACCTGCATTTAGTCACATTTAGTGTTAATTTTTCATTTATTTTCTGACAACTTCAATATGAATTATCTTTGCTTGACATTTTATGTAAACCTTTTTTTATATTGAACGAATAATAAACTAGACTAAACTAAGAGTGGGAATTGATATGAAATTGTTTTTTTTACAAAGGCAAAATGAATTGCAATGGAGAATATATCAATTTTCACTAAACAAAGTATCAAAAGCAAATATTAAAACAGTCCGCCAGTTTCCCGTTTCCACGTGAGATCTAAGCAAAGTTTGAAAAACAAATTGGAATAAAATACAATTTCCAATAGAAAAAAAATAGTTTCCAACAAAATGGATATCGAATAAAGTCGATGCGCTCCTGTATCGATACTAGTAGTCGTTATGTTATGGATTGTGTATAACATTCCTTTTTTTTTTCAAACCGTTACCCCCGGCCGCGGGTGTATTTGACATCTCGTTTTAACAGAGACAATTCGAGTAGGACAACACATTTTTTTATAGTTTAGTTGGACCTGTTCAAAAATTAATTCTTCTAATATTTAAAATGCGAAAGAAAATTATTTTTTTCTGTCTGTCTGTTACGTTTGCCCGACTAAACCACCGAACCAATTCTGTTGGAATTTGGTATAGAGAAATTTCAGTCATAGGGTAGGAAATAGGAGAGTTTTTATCCTGGAAAATCATCCCTTATAAATGTATTTAATTTAAGTATTGTAGTACCTTAATGTGTTTTATTTTGAAAAAAATACTTTCTGCCAAGGTTCTTGCGGCGCATTCTTGCCAATGATGGTCTTTCCGAATGCGCTGGTAGTTTCAAAAATGACATGTAAAAGAGCCCTTGGCGGCCAATTTCCAAAAATAAATTTTCAATTTTCAATTTTTGAATTTTTGTAATTTTTATGATTCCTAAGATTTTAGCTCGTTTCTTCGTTCATAATATAAATAAATATATCCTTCTGTTGTTGTCTCCGCTAGTTCCCTTGAAACGGGTGCGCTAGACTACCTACTGACCCACATTCGTCATTGTTCGCTTTTTATCGTGTTCCTTCACCACAACGTTTAAACGCTTTGTAGCAAGTTTTAGATTGATAACCGCCCTTTCCGTATAATTAACATTTACTATGACTAACACACGCCGAGCTGCAAGAGATCCCTCGGGGGTAAGATCGCTTTTGTGCTACTTTCTGTTCGTTACTATTGTTTTAATTTTGTGCGCATTTTTTAAAAATATTTTATTGAATCAGGCGTTACTTTGCGGAGGTCCATTTCAATTAGCAAATATTATTTACCTTGCTTCTTACTCAAGTGCAAGATAACCAAACCGGTGCGAAATATAATTATGTTTTTCATGCAGCCCTCCCTCCACTACTGCCACATAAAACATAAGCAATAAAATAGCAATAAAATGTTTACTGTTTACATACAATTTTTGAATTGACATTTGAGCGTTTTTAAAAAAAAAGGTCTAGATGGTCAATTTTTCCAGAATTTTACTATTTTGGCCTTTTTTTGCTTGAATCGTTTACCCTATCGATTCTCATAGAAGAAAAAATGTGTCACAGATTTTACTATGGATTTTTCTACGTCATAAAACCATGAACAAAGAAGTGACGAACTGGAATGAAAGTTTTGGGACACATTTTTTTCTAAAAACGAAAATCCTTTCATAAACCTCTTTAGCGATAATTCGTTTTCATTTAGCTCGAGAACGGTGCGTTTTAATGAAATTAAAATGGAATCCAATCGGCTTAATAAGCTATCACCCTGAGTTATAAAATGAATCATTACATTTTCAGTGACCAGTTTAGTCTTTTGTACTAAAGATTTTATTTTTTAATAGCCGTTGTTATGTTATAACATTCGAGCGATTTTTATTTAGGATAAAACGCAATCAAACCAATTCATTCGTGACTTACCAGACTGGGTTTTTTGTGGTGTGAGAGGAGGCCTGTGCCCAGCTGTGGGATGTGTATAGACTGGAGATGATAATGACCTTCGACTTGACTTTTGCTAATTTGTTTACAGACAGACACCGAGGTAGGTTAAAGGAATCTAAACTCAAATTAAATGCGACAGTGTGTCTTTTCATTCCCATACATAGGATACTTTTTATCCTAGAAAATTGCGTATTTTACTGTGGATAGAAAGAAGCGAACTCTGCACAGAGTCACAGACAAACGTGAGTAACTTATAAATAACCTAACCTAAAAAACCTTTTTGTTGACTGTTATTATGTGTACCAAATTTCAAGTCAATCGGACAAACCGTAGAAAAATTACCTACTGTGATGACAGTCCTAGCCACAATTCTACTACCAGATTATTGTATTATTGTATCTGACTGAAGTATACTAATTTCCGGCTCATATCAGTTAAAGATATCTGCTTCAAAATTGAGCTGCAAGTACCACCTGGACAAACACACTTACACATACATTGCAAGTTAATAAAAAGCTTAAATACCTGTTGCCTGTCACTTGGGCCGCATAAACATGAAGTGAGATAAATAACTCTATTTGTCTCGCTCGGCCACACAGCCGTATTACGGACCAGGCGCACGTGTGCAGCAACCCTAACTAGGTTCAGACTTTAAACTCGGCACCGTGTTGGAACGCCTTTAGGATTTATAAGGACGTGTTTACGATTTGGTAGCTGTTATCGTTGTTATTTAGCGTGAAACTTTTATACAAGAGACAGAGCCTAAGGTAAGAAAACCTTAAAGCCACATTTAGCAAGATTGTGGGCGTATAGCTGGAAAGGGAAATCAAAATAGTGATGGACTAGTCGCATCGCCTATAACATGATTCCTATTATTTTCGCCCATTCCCTCGATGGGCTTTTACCATGCGCGGGAAGAGAAGCAACTGGTGGATTCTATGCTTTTTCTTTACACCCAGACCGCAGAACTGTAATCTGACTAGCAACAAATGATTCTATACATATTCTATTCTATACACACACAC
The DNA here is from genome assembly GCA_932294345.1 of Pandemis cinnamomeana. Lineage (NCBI taxonomy): Eukaryota > Metazoa > Arthropoda > Insecta > Lepidoptera > Tortricidae > Pandemis > Pandemis cinnamomeana. The sequence continues at coordinate 7,289,962 of OW028726.1, read as the reverse complement.
AGAAACTTTCGCTTTTATGATATCAGTAGGATGCTTTAACGTTTAAGATAACACTTATCTTCGGTAGCCCAAATTATGAGAAAATGACATCCTTAACACACCAATTTCCTTGTCTTTCCTAATTATAGCACTCACAATTGCACTTTAACCACCGCACTCAGAGTCCAAATCCGCTTCGAAAACCGTCGCACCGTGAAATAATAGCCGCAATGCTCGATGACTAAATAGCGCACTCAAAAACAGAAATTAACTGTCAAATGTTAAAGAAATTATGGAAATTGGCCGCCATTGTGCCCGTGGGAAGGTTTTGTTTGTATGAATTGTTATACAAATTTGTATGGGTTAGAGGATTGATTTTGCGGTTTCGTGCTGTTTGTTTTGTGGCTCGCTTGGGGCATACTAGTTTCAACCGGTTTATAATTTTGCTGAAATTGATACAGAAGATATAGCTGACTTTAAATGACAATAACACTATAATGGCTTTAGCGAATTTGATAAAATTGGTATGGTACTGACGTTGAGGCATATTCTATCGAATAAGAAATATCTGGACGAAATCGGTTCGTGCGCGGCAAAGATACAGACGTATTTACGTACAAAAAAGTTTTTGGATATTTGTAATGGAATATAGAGATTACAGTGATTTTACTGGCTGCTTTTCTTTGGTAAACGTGAATTACACGAAAACACAATAAGGGTTTGTGCAGGACAACGAACATATTAAAAAGTTCGTATTGCACGTTTGACAAAGCGCTAGCAATACTTCTAAATGTTGCGTACGGGGCTCTACTATAAGAATATAGAGAGCTATTTCTGACTTAGATAGGTTACTTTTAACTAGTTCCTGCCCGCGACTTCTTCCGCTTACAATTAGACTTATGAACTGATATTGTTAGTACGCTCTGCAATAGTTATTTGCTTTTCGAATCTAGGCAGCAACGACCTAAGATTATGTTTATCGCTCTCCCGCGGGAACTTGCAAATTTCCGAGATAAAAAGGAGCCTATTTTTCAATGTAGGGTACTCGCTACCTCCGTTCTAAATTTGATTCAAATCCGTCCAGTATAGTTTCAGCGTGAAGAAGGAATAATCATACACACTCACTTACAAACCTTCGCATTTATATGTAATTAGGAAGTAGGATTACATTGAATGGGCAATACGAACCCGCTCAAACCAATTAAACTTACACACGGACACAATATTACAAAACTATCGTTTGTATGTTACCATACATTTGTATGGGTAATTAAGGCCACGGTACTTATCTCGCATGAACCAAATTGCTTTCTTAGTGCTTCGCCTTAATGCCTCCTTTGGACTCTACTTGACCGCCGACTTGACCTAAGTTTCGTTGTTTAGCGCTCTGGCTGCTACTTGTGCACAAGTGACACTAATTTCTTATTTATTCTTTTGACAATAAAAATACAGTTAAGCTTTTCGTTTGCGCAAATAAATGGTATTGTTAGGCCTGTACTCTAGGCAGACTTAATGGAAAGATTGAAAACGTTAAGTTTGTGTAGTGGTTCGTCCTATGGCTTGTCAAGCAGAGGGTTACAGGTTCCAACCCGGGCACTAATTATACAGAATTTATGAAGCAAAAATATCACTATGAACCAGGAATGAAGCACTTCAAAAGTGTGTGTGAAGTTTCCGATACTATACTACAATTATAGCTCAAGCCCTCTCGTTCTGAGAGGAAGCATGTGGCCAGCTGTGGAAAAGGTATAGACTGGCGATGAACTTTACTACAGACAGCCTCCGAACAAGTGACATTTAATAAAAGTTACTAACATTGTGTTTGTTCAAACGCTCTCTCCAATATAAAATAATAAATATCTGGCGACTTTTGACACCAATAATTGCTAGGCTGGAAAATTGCCACTTGGAAAACGTTGATTCAATAACCAGTCAATTGTAGGCTTGATAAAGCTGCGTATTTCAATAATACTTCTGTATAGGCATATTCCATCGTCAATGGGTAGCGGTTCTGGCGACAGATTGGTGCAATGGTGTCATGGAGCACCTGGTTTTGTACCCTTCAACGGCCAAGTCACACAACATTAACTATAATAATAAAGAAATCGCAGTAAGGAACCTTAGACTTGGCACGACTTTGTCTAGATTTCATAACTTTTAAGAGATAAACAAGCAGCTCCATCGAGACTTGGCTAGTTTTTTACAGAATGTTTTTGGTGGGTTGACGTGTCTACCAACGCCTGACCTTTATGATGGGCAAGATAGCCAAGCTACTCGCCCATCGAGTAACTAGGCTGTTGTCGCTGAATATTGACTTGTCTACCAACGCCTGACCTTTATGGCGGGCAAGATAGTCAAGCAACTCGCCCATCGAGTAACTAGGCTGTTGTCGCTAAATATTGACTTGTCTACCAACGCCTGACGTGTGTGTGACGCTGAAGTGTCGCTCGTGCGAGCCGGCACTGGCAGCATTTGCTGACGCCGAACCATTTACCACTAATTAATCCTTTTATTTTCGTTTTTTTTTTGATGTTTTTTATGGTTGTTAGTGGTAATAAATATTCTTTCTTTCTTTCTTTCTTTTATGGTGGACAAGATAGCCAAGCTACTAGCCCATCGAGTAACTAGGCTGTTGTCGCCGAATATGGACTTGTCTACCAACGCCTGACATTTATGGTGGGCAAGATAGCCAAGCTACTCGCCTATCAAGTAACTGGACTAAACGCCCCTCCGATGCGTTCCGAGGCGTGTGGCACGGTCCGTTGTCTTCGAAAATTACTCGGTTATGCTCCGCGCACCCTTAACTGCGGATACTCTGTGCGACTAGCAACAGTGAGCTTTTTTAATCCCAAACGCAAAAAGAGTGGTTTAAACATACACAAATCACGTCTTCATCCCTTACGGGGTAGACAGAGCCTAAGATGTCAAGACCTACAGATATAGGTTTAAATCAAAAATGGAATCCAGCAGTTTGAAGAGCAACAGAAATATTCTCCAAAATGACGGAAGGCATTTTTGCCATAAAATTGAATTATTTGGGGTTGTTTCTTAAACTATAAGTCTTTATTGCGTGGGGGTTCTTTATTTTTTAAAAGATTTTGCTAGCTGTTGCCCGCGACTTCGTCTGAGGAATCGCTCATCGCTATCCCGCGGAAACTGCGATTACCCCGGATAAAAAATATCCTATGTCCGTAGGACTGAAACTTTCTCAGTACCAAATTTCATTAAAATCGGTTCAGTGGTTTAAGCGTGAATGCGTAACAGACTGACAGACAGTTACTAATATTATAATACTAGCTTCTGCCCGCGACTTCGTCTGCGTAGAATTATACATAAAAACCTTCCTCTTGGATCACTCTATCTATTAAAAAAACCGCATCAAAATCCGTTGTGTAGTTTTGAAGATATAAGCATACATAGGGTCATAGGGACAGAGAAAGCGACTTTATTTTATACTATGTAGTGAACTGGGAAGTAAGGATAAGTATAAAACTTTCTATTCGCACATGTCTTTAGCGCACGCGCATTACATCCAGCACTTTTACCCGTTCTCTTATAACAGTTAGTGCACCCTAGCCGGCTATTCCGACACGGCCTCGGTTTTGGATCTACGCACACACACACACACACACATTATATATGGCCTGGAGATATCGGCTTTTTCCCGCGAAATATGTGGTGCTTTAATGGTTTTGATATAAATGGAATTCGTGTTTTGCTTGAGGTCCCGGGTTCGATCCCGGGTCGGGACATTATTACGTCATCGAGACTTGGATGCTCAATATGTATACGTATGTAATATGTTATGTTAATCATGCTAAATGTGATCTTTATTTACGTATTTTTGCCTTAGGCTTTGTCTACCCCATACCCTGTGATGTGATTTATGTATGTAATCTAGACACGCGGAAGTGTTTCAGCCAAGTTCAAAGTAAAAGAAACTGGCGACGCTGTCGTGTGTTTATTTACACGAACCATTTCGAGACATACAGTTACCTAAAGTCCAATGTGCGTATAGTGGAACTGTTTATTTTTATTATTATAGGTACTTGATGAAAACTATCATATCCTTCCCAGGATCTCATACTATCTCCATACCAATATTCATCACAATCGGTTGAGTAGTTAACTCGTGACAGTATAACAAAAACTCACATTCGCATTTGTAATATTAGCAAAGGTTTTGTATGAAATAATAATATGGTGGAATACGAACAAGTGAGTCAGTGAGTAATACCGCCTGTGGATTCTTGCAACACCAGAATATTACAGATGCGTTGCCAGGTTAAACAACTAAGATGGCAGTAATTTCATACATTCGTAAATTACGTCTATCCCTTACGGGGTAGACAGGGCCTAAGGTAACAAGAATAAATTGTGAGCGTATAGGTGGAAAGGGGAATCTAAATAGTGATGGGTTGCTAGCGGCATCGCCTATAACGTGATTCCTAAGATTTGTGTGCCTTCCCTCGATAGCCTTTAACTATCTATAATTTTTCTTTGCTCCCAGACCAGCATGGAAATAATTTCATTGATTGTATAAAATACTCTCCATGCCGCAACACAGAAGCCCAAGAGCTGCTGAGCGGCAGTAAGCAAGTAACATGGTAGCAATCCCGACAAACATTGTACAAGATACCCGCAAAACGATCTAAAATTGTCTATTTGCAAACTTTAATACCACTGCTGAAACCTAAAAAGTACTGAAGACCTCCGAAATTAGAACGTCGAAATTCGTGTAACACCCTCCCTTTTACTCTTAAATAAATGACTATAAGCGTGAGCGGAAAGGCACGATACCAACTTCGAATTTCTCACTTAGTACTAAAACCGAGCAAGAATTCCATTATCGCAAGACCGCTGCAAACATTGAATTTTCATATTATTTAACAGTGCCATTTTGAACTCCGCAAAATGAATCCTTTAGGGAAATACAGACTCAAGCCCGCCGCTGAAAATTTGATACGACGAATCCACAGACATACCGTCGCGATAGATCACGTAAGTGCATTTAACTTAATGAGATCGGAACTTGCCTAACCAAGAGTATTGTCGTGTATACAGCATCCCTAAGTGCTGTAACTATAACGTCTGGGGCCCGCGGCAAATTCGTCAGATGGGGCTCCTTCTTCAATATAAAGAAGTGCATCAGCATCCCTTCAGCTCTAAACCAAGCCAGTTCGGCGCCCCTAGAGCAGTGGCCCGTGGCATTTTGCCACCTCTGCCACCCTATAGTTACGCCACTGCCTCTGCCATCCATCAGGTCTACTTTTGCCAAACATATACCTCCTTATTCCCATTTAAACGCTTATAGCTTTTTTAGCGTTTTGATGTAATAACTATACGTATTACGAATAAACGAGTATGAGTATGAGTATGAGTATGAGTACAATGTCATCTACCTATCTCTATGTAATGTCCTTTGTAAAATGTGCTCTGTCGTGAAATAAAGTTATTATTATTCATAGAGGAATCGGTGCAGTTTTAACGTGATCCGTGTAAGGCAGGCAACTTGCGTAGTCTCACGTAGTAATGTCTGTGGCCGAATACCTAAACTACTTACAAGGAACTCACGACACTTTACTTTAATTTATTTACTTGGGAAGTTTTCATCAGTTTAATTATTTACTTAGCCGGTTTTATGGCTTGCTCCAGAACTTGGCCTTGACTCCGAAGTTTTCTTGTTGCTCAAGTTGTGTGTAAAATTGTTTTTGTTGTCGAGTTTCGTGTTTTTAATGTTTTCGTCGCACATTGTAATTTGATTTAAAAAATCTTTCTTAAACGTACTGTTTTCAGTATAAGCTTTATAACTTCTTACGTACACGATCTATCTATGCAGTTGTTACATGCATACATACATACATAAATTACGTCTTTATCCCTTACGGGGTAGACAGAGCCTTAGGTAACAAAACCTAAAGGCCACGTTTAGCATGATTGTGGGCGTATAGGTGGAAAGGGGAATCAAAATAGTGATGGATTACTAGCCGCATCGCCTATACCATAATTCCTAAGCCCATTTCCTCTATAGATATTATTATATAGATAAGTAGGTAGATTATTAGTGTGGTTAAATTATTTGTTATTATTTTGTTGCCTCCCACGCTGGTCTGGGAGCAAAGTAAAAACAAAGCATATACCAGTTGCTTCTCTTCTCGCGCAGATGGTAAAAGCCCATCGAGGGAATGGGCGAAAATCTTAGAAATCATGTGATTAGGCGATGCGGTAGGCAACCCAACATTATTTTAGTTAGTTATGTGGCATTTATGTCTTGTTACCTTAAGCCCTGCCAACACCGTAAGGGATAAAGACGTGATTTATGTATGTTTATGTAGGGGATTACCGTAAATAATGTGCCGATTGAAAAAATTGTTAGACGTATAGAAAGTAAGTATTCTTCAACTACTTTTTATCTCAGAAAAGTGTCAAATTCTCGCGAAACTCAAACAAAGTTGAAGGCAGGATCAAGTTACTTAATAAATTGTCTTTAAAAGAGTAACGTGACTGTTGGAATGACTGACAGACAGATAAGGAACAGCCTAAATCCTTGGAGCTAGAAACTTGAAGTTTGACAGTCACATATTCCTTGAAAGTTTTAGAAAAGGACTAGAAGAGAGGTTTTTATATATTCGTCTCAGAGTTCTATATTTATAAAGAAAGAAAGAAAGAAGACATTTATTCCTTTTTGCAAGACACACAAATAGGTATAAGATAATATACACAATTTTATAGAAAACTAGCTTCTGCCCGCTGCTTCGTCTGTGTAAAATTATACATATAAACCTTCCTCTTGAATCACTCTATCTATTAAAAAAAACCGCATCAAAATCCGTTGTGTAGTTTTGAAGATATAAGCATACATAGGGACATAGAGACAGAGAAAGCGACTTTATTTTATACTATGTAGTGATAGTGATAATCAAGACATGAAATATAGATCAAGAGCGTTGTGTGTATCTTCGCAAAAGTGAAACTGTCGCTGGGTCAGCATTATACGCTGAGATTTTAGACACCTACAGCACTGATTTTCAGCCAGAACCGTCTATGACTCACGAAACGAATTATAACTAAACACTGTTTTCGGAATTTTGGGAATTTCCCACGGGATAACGAATAATGAGGTTATTTTATAATCAGCTGACCTGCTCATGTAGAAACTTCATAGAAACTTGATGATAGAGGTGGATTAAAAAGGTATTTTTGAACATTTTTAACGGTTTTTAATTAACAAACAAAAAAATTCTACGTTGCTACTCCGCTACTCATGTGCAAGATAACCTAGCCTGTGTGAAATATATATATATATATATATATATATATATATGTTTTTCATGCAATCCCTTGCTCCACTACTGCCAATTAACACATATAAATCTCACAAACTTAATTATCCCTTACACCACACAAACACTGACGCGTTTCAATCCCTCTACGGGATCATTATCAAAGTTTAATGAGCACAACTATTACACATGCAGACCAACGTCTCAGCTTAAATTTTTTGTTCATTTTGTTCAATGTATGTTAAAGTTGCGGGAAACAGGTGGATGGAGGTGGCGAGTTATCGTCCATTGTGGCGTTCTAAGGGGGAGGTCTTTGTTCAACAGTGGCTGATGATGATGATGATGGGTAGGGATAAGTTGTAAGTACCGAGAGAGATACAAGTTAATTTATTTACCGCACACTCGTCTGCAATTAATTCGCAAAGATATTCCTGAAATTTTTACTCTATTTTATGAGCATTGCCATAAAATTTTGTTACAGACATTATTTTACTTTTTTTTTCGCTGAAACAGTCCCTAAGAGACAAAGGGGAACGGTTCAGCTAGCAAGAGAGGCTTTCGACATAAAATTGGAGAGCGTTGACAAGTTTTTTTCGATTGCGTTAGAGCTTTTAATTTGAGTTAACAAGGTGTGCTTTTTGAACGATGTGTGGTTAGCTTACATTTTCAAAAGGTACATACATACATACATATATCACGTCTTTATCCCTTACGGGGTAGACAGAGACTAAGGTAACAAAACCTTAAGGCCACGTTTAGCATGATTAAAGGCGTATAGGTGGAAAGGGAAATCAAAATAGTGATGGGTTGCTAGCTTCGCCTATAACATGATTCCTAAGACTTTCGCCCATTCCCTCGATGAGCTTTTACCATCTGCGCGGGTAGAGAAGCAAACTGGTAAATTCTATTTTTCTTTACTCCCAGACCAGCATGGAAGAAACGGAAAGGTTCCAAAAGGTGCAAAGGTTAAATTTTAATTAGTTTCGTGTAAGTATTAAAAGTTAACAAATTGAGGGCTGATCGGGAAAAATAATAAGGCGCAGGCCCCTATTCCATCAATTCGACAATTGTCGGTGACAAGTGACAATTCGAAATGTAATGGATAGCTAAATGAAGGCAACCGGCGTAAATTATCGTCGGGTTTGTATTGTAAACAGAATTGTCACATGTCACCGACTATTGTCGCTTTGGTGGTGATTGTTTAACTGTCTAGCTAACACGGTTCATGAGACACACTCTGGTGACAGACAGACGGAGAGACAAACAGACAAACGGATAGCGGATGAGATACATGCACAAAGGCGTACTTATCCCTTTAAAGGATATCTTCCAGTCAACCTTTGAGTAGATGAAAGGAGTATTATATTAGGGATGGACGAGTAAGTTTAAAAATTGAAAACACTTCTCAGTGTTAGCCACAATACATAACTTTACCGAATATAATAAATAAACTACTTTATACTAGCCATAATATATATCAATAAAATATACTACATAAAATAAGTAAAGGAGTTTTATGAACCCTAATAAAAGTAGCTCTGTCAATGTTCTGATTTTTTTTAATAAAATTTTCTCAATGCAACTTTGCAATTAATATCTATTTTGAACTTCAATTAATCTGTATACAAACAACATTAATAATAATTATAAGACGATTAACACCTTTTCACCATAAATCAAATAAATCCTTAGTACCTAAACGGTGTTTTTCTATAAAACACCATGAAGAAAAATAAAGAATGATTGATTTGTTTTCTGCCGTGATTTAAATGAAATATTAAAATTGCGATGAAATTATTTTTAGAACTTGGCCTTTCATCTCATTTATTTCCTTTTGTGGCGCTTCGTTCGAAAACTGGTAAATTTTCTTTGCTTTGTCTTAAATTATTGGAGTGGAAGTATTTAACCGACTTTTTAAGTTAGGAGGATTCCAATTCAAATTTTTTGCTTCTACTATTTATTTTAATTGATACGATGTGAGATTTTTTACTTTATGTTTTAATTACTTCAAAAAAAAAAACGAAAAAACGCGCAGATGGTAAAAGCCCATCCAGGGAATGGACGAAAATATGAATCATGTAATAGACGAAGCGGCTAGCAACCCATCACTATTTTGATTCCCCTTTCCACATATTCAACCACAATTATGCTAAACGTGGCGTTTAGGTCTTTTTACCTTAAGCTCTGTCCACCCCGTAAGGGATAAAGACGTGATTTATGTATGTATGTTTAATTACTTTTGTGATTGTCATTAACAAACTTTTTCTTTTAGATATATGAACGTTTTTATTTCGTTCGTATATACCTATATACTATGTCGCAAGAATCACGCATTTTTCCGGGATAAAAAGTAGCCTATGTGTTATTCCAGACTATAATCTATCTACCAAATTTCATCCACATCTGTCCAGCCGTTCTGTCCTGAAAGAGTAACAAACATCCATCCGTACTCACAAACTTTCGCGTTTATAATATTAGTACGATAGGTATTCGCAGTGTGTGAATTTCGATTTTTTTTATTCGATCGAATATATGTCTCATACTACATCACCGTCTCACCATCTACGATACGTCTATCACCATTTCATTTTACAGTCTTAAATTGCTCGTCTTGCAGACCGTCTTGCAGTAGATAATTGAAAAAATACAGACGAATTGAGAACCTCCTTTTTTTGAAGTCGGTTAAAAATAACTTGCATTTTGACTCTGTAAAGGTGGCTTTGATTACCAATTGTAAATAGAGCTCGTCAAATAATCGAATCCGCGCTAACGACGGGGAGGCTGCCAAAAATTGGGATTTAAAAGTATAATCGGAATATCTGGGATTCTAGACTACGCCTAGTGTCAAAGATTAAAACAGAGCGGCCAAATGTGAACTTGATGAGACTTGTATAAAATCAGAGTTGGCCAAAAATTATCTATTTACGAAAAACCGGGATGACAACTAAATCATAAATTGCACCACCTGCTCAGATTTGTTCTGTTCTCCAGTCCATTATGGTTGCCTGGTAGAGATCGCTCTGTAGCGATAAGGCCGCCTATTGTTACCTTGTAATATTCTGTATACCTTTTCTCTGTTTTGGTTGTTATTATGTGGTGTTCAATAAAGAGTTATTGTATTGTATTGTATTGTATCATCTTTTATTTGAAGTAACTAAATAATCCGTCATTTGTTATTTTGAATTTATCTAGATCAGTTTCGTTTTTATCTAGATAAATTAGTTGGGATTTTAAATAAAAGATGAATGTCAGTAGTACAGTCATGTAGAACTAGAAGTGGTCGGGCATGAATCATGACCCGACATGACATTCTGTATACATTTATTATTAATAAGCTTACTTCAATAACAAACGAGGTCGGTTATCTTCATGTAGAAATTTATCTAAATAAAAAAGTTGTCAACGCACTATTTTGTGATTGAATTTATCTTCGAACAAATTTATTTGTAATAAAAAATTATCTAGATAAGAAATTATCTAAATAACGCCCAACTCTGTATAAAATGTAGCCGGTGAAATTAGACATTACGGTCTTGGAAAAGAGATGATGGGCGTCACGTAAGTGTGAGCGAGACGACGCTCTACGAAGCCGAGAAGACCGATGTGCAATCTTTATGACCATAGTTTCGTCAAAGATGTATACAAACATACTTAAAGACACGCACACACGCATAAACTTTCTTATTTATAATAAACTAGCTTTTGCCCGCGACTTCGTCGGCGCAGATAACGTCAGAGTGACGACATAAAAAATACATTTTTTTTATAAAAAGTATCCTATGTTACTTTTAATACCTCCAAGAACATGTGTACAAAATTTCATGATGATCGGTTGAGTAGTTTTCGCGTGAAACCGTAACAAACAAACTTACTTTCGCATTTATAATATCTATTAGTAGGATTAGTCGGTGTCCGTGACTTCGTTTGCACAGAATTAGCTTATCGCTAACCTGCGGAAAATCCATTTGCCTGGATAAAAACTATGTCTATACCAATTTCCATTTAAATCGGTTTAGCTGTTTAAGCATGAAGAGGTAGCTGACAGACAAACAGTGCGAATAGTGGCATAACTAGTGTGCCATCTGATGATAGCTAAGGTGTGCCAGCCAATGAATGGCAAAACAATGAAATCGGCGGGAATGGCCCGGGATCGAATCTGCGCTATTCCGGGGAACTGTTCGCGCAGAAAACCCAGTCCGGGGTTGCTGTGCGTTTTGCTAGCAGGCCTCGGGCCGCTTTTGGTTGTAATTGAATTGTTTGTCCCAGGGATTTTTTTAAGATTATTTCTAGTAACAAGCTTTTCACAAGTAACTTATTTCAATGTTTTATAAATGTGTATGTTATTTTGCGCTATAAATACTAAATACTGAGTATAACTCAACCGGCAAATTTTGACGTGTTTGACAGTTGTTTCTTTTCTAAATAACTGAAGCTAGAATAAAGAAAAACCATAACAGTAAAGATGGAAATGAAAATCTGACAATTCCTGGTCTTTGCGTGATGCGAGCTTCACCATGGAGCATGTTGAATCAACATTGTTGACAACAAAACTAACCTAACTGCAAAAAAGACATGGGCTGTTTTCAACTACCCACATTGTGAGGTATGCTTTTGTAGGTATTTCTGTTACTTTGACTCATTTATGTGAATTTTCGAATTGGGTCACTTTCGTTTACAGCATGCGATTGTCACAGGAACATTGTCAATTCTAATTGGTAACACGAAAAAACAAACCAATCGAAATGACAAACATTTGGCATTAAGGAGCCCGCTGGACCAACGCACACAACCGGGAGGTCACAGAAAAACCACAGATCACGCCCTGAATAATTCATTACTAGCTGAAGAGGCGATGACGGGAAAAAGAATGTTAATAAAGACCTAGATAGCAAAGTGTTGCGCGGAACGGGCCCGCTGGCGTAACGCTCGATGTCATTTTCATAATGACTGACCGAACGTCAAGTACGACCTTAACTGTCAGTGGGTTATTTTGAGGGTGTTAGACAGAGATGGCAAATCAATGGCTTACGGTACCGTGTTTAAATTTTATCCGAAATTCTTTAGCAGACGCTTGGGTTAGTGTAACTGAACATCCCTGTAAATGTTTTCCAGGATTTATTAGTTATGTTATGATTGACATATGTTTAAATCAATATATTGGTCGACGCCAGTTTGTTTTACTTGAAACTTGGCTGGACACGCTGCCGCGTGTCTTAATGTAAAAAAATATGTAATATCTGCGTTTTTGTGAAGAGATATATGTATTTATTTAGAACAGCTGAAGATATTTCAACAAGAAATAGACGGAATCCAGAAAGGCTGGTTCATGTTTGTTTTCGTAGAACCGCATTATATGGGAAACATTGCGCTGCTATGTGTTTAAAAAACTTTAACAAGGTACCAAAGTACATACAGGAGCTACCCCTAAATATATTTAAAAAAGGTTAATCCACTGATAGAAAAAAACTACTACGGTGTAAATGATTTCCGCTTGCAAGATAACTTTGTTTAATGTAAGCAACCCAAAAAATAAATAAATTTGCATGCTAGTATGATAAAATTGTACAAATAGCAGAGAAAGCAACCTATTGTCTCTGACACCCAATGACATTGTTATATCTACTTATTCTTTGCAAAATATACACATACACAAATCACGTCTTTATCCCTTACGGGGTAGATAGAGCCTAAGGTAACAGGTACCTACAGGCCACATTTAGCTTGATTGAGGGAGTATAGATGGAAAATGGAATCAAAATAGTGATGGGTTGCTAGCCTCATCGCTTATAACATGATTCCTATGATTTTCGCCCACTCCCTCGATGGGCTTTTACCATCTGCGCGGGTAGAGAAGCAACTGGTAGAATGTACATTCTATGTTTTTTCTTTGCTCCCAGACCAGCATGGAAGGAAAAATAATTGCAAAATATATTCTATTCTATTCTATTCTATTCTATTCTATAAAAAAGACCTTTACCTCTGCCCCACGTCGTTCAGGCTAGTTTATTAGCTGTCCCACACAGGGTGATCCAAGTATGGCTCGAAATGCCATCCCTTGAAGAACACCCTTGTCATGAATGGATATTAAAAAGGGAGCTAATATCAAGGAAGGTGAAGGTGTCAACGAGGATACGGCATTTTAATCCCTTTAAATATGGAAATTATTTATTTAAGTCATCGATTATTTATACTTAAGGTACCATACAGCCTTTTTATTCCGAATTCGCTACAATTTCAGTAAGTATGTTGTTTTTGTTGTTGGTTTTTTTTTTTTTTTTTAATTTTTAAATTGTCGCGTAATTCGGCGTGCCTCATGGCATAGGCCTCCTCCGTGTATTGGAGGGTTTGGGCTATAGTTCCCACGCACGCCCAGTGCGGATTGGGAACTTAACACACACCATTGAATTTCTTCGCAGATGTGTGCAGGTTTCCTCACGATGTTTTTCCTTCACCGAAAAGCTCGTGGCAAATTTCAAATGTAATTTTCGCACATAAATTCCGAAAAACTCAGAGGTGCGCGCCCATCGAGGGAATACGCGAAAGTCTTAGGAATCATGTTATAGGCGTTGCTAGCCACCCATCATTATTTTGATTTCCCTTTCCACCTATACGCCCTTAATCATGCAAAACGTGGCCTTAAGGTTTACGTGATATATGTATGTATATATGTATGAAGTTGCGGGCAACAGCTAGTTGTTCATGATCTCTCTATTGTGGTCATACTCCATCAATAATCATGAACAGTGATGAGTGAATTGGACCTCTGCATTTTTTTTTTTTTTTATATGAATAGGAAGGCAAACGAGCAAGTGGGTCACCTGATGGTGAGTGATCACCACTGCCCATAGACACCCGCAACCCCGGAGGGATTGCAGATGCGTTGCCAACCTAGAGGACTAAGATGAAATGCCTCTTGTGCTCGTAATTTTCCCGGCTGTCTTACTCTCCACACCGGAACACAGCAGTGCAAGCACTTAGCTTAGATTAGCGAGTAAGATGGTGGTAGCGATCCGGACGGACCTTGCACAAGGCCCTACCACCCGCCTAATTCAATAAATTAAATAATGCCTGATTCAATAAAATATGTCCTCTACATCTTAGTCTTCGTGGATCCTTCGGCGGCAGCACCTTTCCACGGCAGACTGTCCCGTAATAAACTGCCGTACAAAAGATACTACGTAAAAGGGGTTTCGTTCTTCTAATTACTTTCCATAATAAAGGCATTTTATTAAATTGACAATATAAAATTCCTGGTAGCTGCACAATATGGAACTTTAAATGTAGTTTATAAATAAGAAGCTGACGGGAAAACCGTAAAATTACATACTTACATAAATCATATATCCCTTACAGGGTAGACAGGGCCTGGTAACAAGATCTAAAGGCCACATTTAGCGTGCGTATAGGTGGAGAGGGGAATCAAAATAGTGAAGGGTTGGGCCGCATCGCCAATAACAGCATGATTCCTATGATTTTCGCCCATTCCCTGGATGGGCTTTTATCATTTGCACGGGAAGAGAATCAACTGGTACATTATATGTTTTTCTTTGCTCCCAGAGCAGCATGAACGTGATGATTAAAATATATAAATTTTAAAATATAATAAAAGTTCAAAATGTGATGCCATGGTTCTGTAAAACTATTTTATATGAATTTGGGGGGACTTGTATGTATGTTAAACTCTTTATTGTGCAAAATAAACAAGACAAAATACAATTTACAAACACTGAGACACATGCACAAAGGCGGACTTATCCCTTTAAGGGATCTCTTCCAGTCAACCTTTGAGTGGATGACTTGTTTGTTTACAAAAGCGTTAAAATGTATTAGTATGCACTATACAACGTGAAAATAAAACATTTTTTTTTTTTTTTTTTTTTTTTTTTTATACTTAATTCTGAATCGCACTTGACTTTTCTTCCATCATCAGCCAGAAGACGTCCACTGTCCTCCCCCTTAGAACGCCACTATTAACTCGCCACCTGCGTCTACCGGTTTCCCGCAGCTCTCACGACGTCGGTCCACCTAGTGGGAGGCCTGCCGCTGCATCTTCCAGTTCGTAGTAGCAACTCGCCACCCACATCCACCGCTTTCCCGCAGCTCTCACGATGTCGTCCACCTAGTAGGAGGCTTGCCGCTGCGTCTTCCAGTTCGTAGTAACAACTCGCCATCTGCATCCACCGGTTTCCCGCAGCTCTCACAATGTCGGTCCTCCTAGTGGGAGGCCTGCCGCTGCGTCTTCCAGTCCGTAGTAGCAACTCGCCACCTGCATCCACCGGTTTCCCGCAGCTCTCACGATGTCGGTCCTCCTAGTGGGAGGCCTGCCGCTGCGTCTTCCAGTCCGTAGTAGCAACTCGCCATCTGCATCCACCGCTTTCCCGCAGCTCTCACGATGTCGTCCACCTAGTGGAAGGCCTGCCGCTGTGTCTTCCAGCTCGTAGTCGCAACTCGCCATCTGCATCCACCGGTTTCCCGCAGCTCTCACAATGTCGTCCACCTAGTGGGAGGCCTGCCGCTGCGTCTTCCGGTTCGTGGTCGCAACTCGCCACCTGCATCCACCGGTTTCCCGCAGCTCTCACAATGTCGGTCCACCTAATGGGAGGCCGGCCAACACTGCGTCTTCCAGCTCGTAGTAGCAACTCGCTATCTGCATCCACCGGTTTCCCGCAGCTCTCACGATGTTGGTCCACCTAGTGGGAGGCCTGCCGCTGCGTCTTCCACTTCGTAGTAGCAACTCGCCACCTGCATCCACCGGTTGCCCGCAGCTCTCACGATGTCGGTCCACCTAGTGGGAGGCCTATCGCTGCGTCTTCCAGCTCGTAGTAGCAACTCGCCACCTGCATCCACCGGTTTCCCGCAGCTCTCACGATGTCGTCCACCTAGTGGGAGGCCTGCCGCTGCGTCTTCCAGTTCGTAGTAGCAACTCGCCACCTGCATCCACCGGTTTCCCGCAGCTCTCACGATGTCGTCCACCTAGTGGGAGGCCTGCCGCTGCGTCTTCCAGTTCGTAGTAGCAACTCGCCACCTGCATCCACCGGTTTCCCGCAGCTCTCACGATGTCGTCCACCTAGTGGGAGGCCTGCCGCTGCGTCTTCCAGTTCGTAGTAGCAACTCGCCACCTGCATCCACCGGTTTCCCGCAGCTCTCACGATGTCGTCCACCTAGTGGGAGGCCTGCCGCTGCGTCTTCCAGTTCGTAGTAGCAACTCGCCACCTGCATCCACCGGTTTCCCGCAGCTCTCACGATGTCGTCCACCTAGTGGGAGGCCTGCCGCTGCGTCTTCCAGTTCGTAGTAGCAACTCGCCACCTGCATCCACCGGTTTCCCGCAGCTCTCACGATGTCGTCCACCTAGTAGGAGGCCTGCTGCTGCGTCTTCTGGTTCGTGGTCGCCACCCGAGAACTTTACTTTGCAAACTCTTAATTAACATGAGCTTTACTCGAGCAAATACTCCCAAACGTTTCTGTGTACCAGAAAAACAGACTTCCATAAAATACGTTACACTTAATTTTTATAAATGAAGCATATTTTCTCAAACGTACTTAGTAAAGAAAATAAATTTGCTTTGCGAAAAATCTTATATTCGTGGAGTAACAACGTTCCACTTGTTGACGTACCTGCGTCGACTGTACTCTTATTTACTTGTAAAGTCAGCGAGAACATATATAACGTAGCGACCAAAGTGGCCATATCGGAAACAGATCACATACACAAATCACGTCTTTATCCCTTCAGGGGTAGACAGAACTAAGGTAACAGGTACCTACAGGCCACGTTTAGCAACTGTGGGCGTATAGGTGGAAAGGGGAATAGTGATGGGTGGCTAGCATCGCCTTATGATTCCTAAGAATTTCACCCATTCCCTCGATCTTTTACCGTCTGCGCGGGACGAGAAGCAACTGGTATTCTGTTTTTTTCTTTGCTGCCAGACCAGCATGGAAGTATTTTTCTTGGAAGTCTGTTAAAAATGAGCTTGTACAAACCTCCCACTTTCCACTACTTCTTTCAACCAAAGCCTCTCCCAACAACCCTGAGCCCACAATTTGAGCCTTTCATATATCACTCATTGTGTTCGAGACGACCCCCGCATCGGCCGTAAAAGCGTTTTTCTTTTCAATTTACGGCGGTGTTCTAAGAAAAATACCTATGAGAATACTTGCGAGATTCTCTAATTAATGACCTACTATTATTTACCTGGTTCAGCTAGAAAAGAGTTTTAAATGGTGAACATAAAACGCCCTTTGCTTGGCCTAAAATTTTATGTTCTAAAATTGTTTGGCCGATAATGTTTGGTCTAATATTTAATGGTATTACTTATTCTTTAGCCTAAAGATTTTTTGGCATGCATATTTTTTGTCCTAAAACTTGTTTGACCTAAATTGTCAGGTATAATTATTATTTAGTCTAACATTAAACATCCTTAAACCCATATGCTGAAGCGAGCGAGCGAAAGTATAAGCATAAGTCGCTCCCAGAACAGTAAGTAGGTTAGAACTGAGTCCTCTACAAATATATGGCGCATCAAGGACAGTAGGTTAGGTAAGGTTAGAACTGCGTCACTAACAAAAATAAAGCGCTTCCAGAAAAGTAGGTTAGGTTACGTTAGAACTGCGTCCCTAACAAAAATAAGGCGCTCCCAGAACAGTACATTAGGTTAGGTTAGAAGCAGTCTTTTGTGTTGTCTAACTCTACCCTGAATGAAACATAAATAAATAAATATCTCGGGACAAATTACACCAATTGACCCAGCCCCAAACTAAGCAAAGCTTGTACTATGGGTACCAGACAACGGATAAACATACTTATTATAGTGTAGATAAATACATACTTAAATATACAACATCCATGACTCGGGCACAAACATTCGTATTCATCATACAACTGTCTGCCCCTGCCGGGATTCGAACCCAGGACAGCTTCATAGTCAGGGTCACTAACCACTAGGCTATTCGGTCGTCGAAACATAGTTATCAGACACGCCTAAAGCCATGTTTGTCCGAATATTTCTCTGACTTCACATTTAGTGCATTTCGTAACTGCAATGCGGTTTGGCTTAATCCCGTGAATGGCCCGCGGATGCTAGCTATGCGGCGATGCATGTCATTTCCTAATGGGCTAGCTACCGACATACATACATAAATCACGTCTTTATCCCTTACAGGGTAGACGTACTGAGACCTAAAGGCCACGCTTAGCACGATTGTAGGCGTACAAGTGGAAAGCGGAATCAAAACAGTAATGGGTTGCTAACCTGCAGTAATCTACGTGCAAAAGGGTCATGTTAGATGTCGACAACGATGACTTTACAGAAGAATACACCCCTCGTGATCAGACTCGCCTAAGCCGCCATTTGCAATTACGCCAACCATTTTGGTCGCACAAATAAATCACGTTATATATGGCCTTAAGCGTTTAATGCACCCCAATTAGGGGGTTCCTTACACTTAAATTAGTTGGGATTGATGGGGTCTCAAGGTTAAGGTCATTTGAAGGTCACTGGACAGTCCCAGGGTGATATAAAAGTGTGATTTTTCAAGTTTAAGCGGTAGTGAGATAGTGTTTGCGTTTGCTTATGAATATGATGTAGACGTTTTGGAAAAAGCTCATGTCAGGAGTACGGAGTACCCGAAACCGACGAGCATGTATGAAGAGATTGATGAGTGTGGATGAAGCGAAAGAAGTGTCAGGATCGTAGCAAGTGGAACAAAGTAGTCTCTGCCTACCCCTGTGTGAAAGAGGCGTGACGGTATGTATGTATGTATGTACATTTATTACAAGTTATTATCTAACTTGTATTTGTTTAAAAAATCTGAAAAGCATTTTAGTCCACTACTTTTGGTCTCATTGACTTGAAATTTGGACCACTTACGTAGATTGCATGAAAATCTAATTATAGAAAACAAAAAGTCCACTTAGCAAAAAAAAGTACATACATACATACATACCGTCACGCCTCTTTCCCACAGGGGTAGGCAGAGACTACTTTGTTCCACTTGCTACAATCCTGACACACTTCTTTCGCTTCATCCACATTCATCAATCTCTTCATACATGCTCGTCGGTTTCGGGTACTCCTGACCTGACCTTTTACCAAAACGTCCCCTATTTGGTCTCGAAACGTCCGTCTAAGCCTTCCCCTCCCAACTTTACCATTCACACTCCCCATATAGATCTGTTTAGTTAGTCTACTTTCATCCATCCGCTCTATGTGACCAAACCAACTAAGCATACTTTTTCTATCCTAGTCACTATATCCTCTTTCACACCAGCACGTTCCCTTATCACACTATTCCTTATTCTATCTTTCAGTGATACACCTTCCATACTTCTTAACGCTCTCATTTCTACTGCATTTATTCTACTTTCATGCTTCTTTTGCCATACCCAAGTCTCGCTACCGTACATTAATGAAAAAAAAAAGTATTTTAAACAAAGGCTGTTACAAAGAGCGTTAGCATGTTTGTACATACACGAGTATGCTGTTAAATTTTGTTTGTTTTTCCTATAATTGTTATTAATTCCTCTCATTAAATGGACATACACACAATCAATTAAGACTTAACATACGAATTACTCATGTTTTATGACAAACGAGCATATTAGGCCGGCGCCGAACGGGCGTATTTTTAAACGCCGGTAACAGATTACAACGAGGCAATTTATACCGGTTTATAAACGGTATAAACGTAATACCGGTACCGGAACGTTGCGTGACTGTAACAGATGTGTTTCTTTGTAGAGATTTATTTATAGGGTTCCTTTTGAAACGGTTAAATTTAGTTTTTTCTTAAGTGATAAACGAATAATTTATCTTCGAGTTATTGATGTTTTTTTTAATTGTTCTCACTGATATTATTATGAATAAAGCGGTGCAGTGTAGTTCCGCCAGCCTCACATTACCGTTTGCAAGTAGCAGTGCTTGCACTGCTGTGTTCAGGTGTGGAGAGTAAGACAGCCGGGGAAATTACGGGCACAAGAGACATTTCATATTAGTCCTTTATGTTGGCAACGCATCTGCAATCCCTCCGGGGTTGCGGGTGTCTATGGGCAGTGGTGATCACTTACCATCAGGTGACCCACTTGCTCGTTTGCCTTCCTATTCATATAAAAAATATAAAAATAAATTGCTGAAATCCGTCTCTACTTTTCATTGGTCTGATACTGTTGTCTGTAACTTTATGTTCTCAAGATAAAAAGCGTCGGGGATAGTGTAGACTGTTTTTAATCTGTTCGGTGGCTTTAGAAAATATTCTATTTAATAATAATAATAATAAATATTTATTTTCAGATTAATATCCATAGATTGTTAGTTATTACATAAACTTAAGAACTAGTGTTAGTAGGACAGATTTTAATATTGGAACAGCAGTTCGCGGACATGTAACTAAAACATGTAAATAAAAATAAGAACCATATTAATTTCTAACCTCTTGTTCACAGGTAAGCGTCATCGTATCACCAATTTTAAACCACATTACAAACATTACGGTAAGTTACGAAATAAGTTACCAACAAAACCATTTCATAACCCAGTTTATCTTACACGGGCGCGAAACTCCGCAAAACCCTTTGTTAACATTATTTAATTATATCTTGATATCTGAATTAAATAAACCTCCTGTATCTGTGATCTGCCCGTCTGTGTTGCCAGCTTAAACAGCGCCATTTGCTTCAACGCCTTGGTGGGAATTTTTATTGGTATGGCAACACTTTGACATGGATGCACGAATAAAGGTGAGTAGATGCGGCTTATTAAGAACAGTAAATAAAATTAAAATTACTGTTAAATTGAAAGGCAAATTTATTTTTTATTTTTTACATATTAATAAAAGTACTTCCATGATGGTCAGGGAGCAATGAACGTAGAATGTACCAGTTGCTTCTCTACCCGCGCAGATGGTTAAAGCCCATCGAGGGAATGGGCGAAATCTTAGAAATCATGTTATACGCGATGTGGCTGGCACCAATCACTATTTTGATTCTCTTTTCCACCTACACGCTCACAATCACGCTAAACGTGGCTTTAATGTCTTAATACCGCAACTAACTAACTTTGCCACTATTCTGAAAGTCGCGTTGAGAGCTTAGCATGTCCTATAAGTATAATTTACCAAGAAAAAACCCAGTTTATGGCCAAACAAATAAATGATTAGTCAGTCCTTACCGCTTCATCGCTCGCCTCGCGTTCGTACAAAAAGCATCCTGTGATAATTACACATAAACGGATAACTCACGTATAAAAGTCGAGTGATGCTCGACATGTTTCGGACTATTTCGAAGTCCTTTTTCCAAGAGCGCTCGCCCCGGCGGTAGCGACACGAACACTGCGCGCCAGCGCTCTGCTCGCGCGGCTGTGGATTATGATTGAGTCTCACGGTAGTTTCATGTTGAAAGTATCCTGTGATCCACAAAATTTCATTTTACGCCCTAGGTGTGCAATGTACTATTGTGTTACCCAACACAATGCGCTTACCACATCCCCGACCGGGTAAGAGGGTGTATACGCTATTTAAGCGATAAGATCGTGACTGCGTGCGATGCCTCTTAAATTATTCAAATAAAATTCCGCCCGTATCTGTGATTGTAAATTTTGGTGCGCAGCTGTATAAGTACAGGTGAGGCCACGATTAAGGGTAGACACTTTTTTCTACCCACTGCAGGCATTGACGTACAATAAACAACTAGACTCCCAATCACGCTCAAAAACTGTCCGAAGCAAAAGTCTGAACACGCGTCTATTGTTCCGAGTTTTTGTTCAGTTGTGTTTCGACCGCGCTTTGATAACAATGTATATGTCTCTTTCGCACCGTAATCTTACTATTGAGAACAAAAGAGACAGGCAGGTTTCCAGCGCGCGGCGTCGTGTCATTACTTCTTAAGATCCTACGCCATTGATATTAAACATTACTGCCACGAAATAAGGTGTCAATTTGAACGAATATGTTAATGTTATCTGTCTAAGTCGATGTGTTGACACACACAACACATAGACAATAAAGCAACTCGGACGTTTCTTGAGGAACCTTTGTTAGCGACTGAGAGTCTAGTTGTTTATTGTAAGTCAATGACTGCAGGGCACAGAGTGACTTCGAGTTGGTTGTGAGAAAGATTACGCGGGCCTGGTGCTATACTACGCCCACTAACATCGGAATTAAAAAAAGTATCTAAACAAATTCGGGCACAAAATGGGGCGCTGCGCGCCTTTGTGAGCAGTGAAAAGGTGTCGAAGAAGGCGCGTCTGGCTGTCCACAGAGGAGTGCTTGTTCCAACATTAATGTACGGAAGCGAAACTTGGGTATGGCAAAACAAGCATGAAAGTAGAATAAATGCAGTAGAAATGAGAGCATTAAGAAGTATGTAGTGTATCACTGAAAGATAGAATAAGGAATAGTGTGATAAGGAAACGTGCGGGTGTGAAAGAGGATATAGTGACTAGGCTAGAAAAAAGTATGCTTAGTTGGTTTGGTCACGTAGAGCGGATGGATGAAAGTAGACTAACTAAACAGATTGAAATGGGGAGTGTGAATGGTTGCGTTAGGAGGAGAAGGCCTAGACGGACGTTCCGAGACCAAATAGGAGACGTTTTGGAAAAAGGTCAGGTCAGGAGTACCCGAAACCGACGAGCATGTATGAAGAGATTGGTGACTGTGGATGAAGCGAAAGAAGTATGTCAGGATCGTAGCAAGTGGAACAAAGTAGTCTCTGCCTACCCCTATGAGAAAGAGGCGTGACGGTATGTATGTATGTATGTTAATTCACTCTACACATTCCACTGTCCGCCAGTGTACGAAGATTTGAAAAGACAAAGAGCGTGTCGTTTTTGACATCACCTGTTCCGAGTCCTCATAATACACTTCAGGCCAGACTTCGCGGCAAAATATAATTATATACATACATACATACATAAATCACGTCTTTATCCCTTCCGGGGTAGACAGAGCCTAAGGTAACAAGACCTAAAGGCCACGCGTAGCATGATTGTGGGCGTTCACCTAGAAAGGGGAATCAAAATAGTGATGGGTAGCCGCATCGCCTATAGCACGATTCCTAAGATGTTCACCCATGGGCTTTTACCATCTGCGCGGGAAGAGAAGCAACTGGTAAATTTCATGTTTTTTCTTTACTCCCAGACCAGCACGGAAGAACGTGATTTATGAATTGTATATGCTAAGCGCTAGGCTACGGTCGTTACTACTAGAACTTTCTAGAACTAGTCCCATTATATATATGACGACCGGATAGCCTAGTGGTTAGTGACCCTGACTATGAAGCTAGAGGTCCTGGGTTCGAATCCCGGTAGGGGCAAACAGTTGTATGATGAATACGAATGTTTGTGCCCGAGTCATGCATGTTCTATGTATTTAAGTATGTATTTATCTACAATAAGTATGTTTATCCGTTGCCTGGTACCCATAGTACAAGCTTTGCTTAGTTTGGGGCTGGGTCAATTGGTGTAATTTGTCCCAAGATATTTATTTATTTATAAGTCCTAAGACGTATGAGTTCATTGACCTCCAGTATGTCATAAGGGGTCATGTAACACGCTAAGGTCATATTTAATTGGAACATGTACAGCTTAATGCCCGATGGGCAGCTCGTAAAGCCCATTTGTGCGTCTTACATGCCTGGATGACACGAAATGTGAGATTGCAGGGACCTAAGGGCCTATGTAGTGACATACACATGGACAAATCACTGGTTCGGGGTCTGATTCTGCGTGGTTCTTCACTATCACTATCACTACATAGTATAAAATAAAGTCGCTTTTTCTGTCCCCGTGTCCGTATGTATGCTTATATCTTCAAAACTAGACAACGGATTTTGATGCGGTTTTTTTTAATAGATAGAGTGATTCAAGAGGAAGGTTTGTATGTATAATACATGCATAATATACCGTGCGAAACCGGGGCGGGTCGCTAGTTATTTATATTACAAATTTAAAGTGCACATTGGATGCGGATGGCGGGGCCGATCTGTTTGGCGAGACTTGGGGAGCCTATGTTCAGCAGTGGACGTCTTTCGGCTGACATGATGATGATGAAATTTAAAGTGAAATAAATACAAAATTTTAGTTATATAGGTACTTTATTAAGTCAGTTTAAGTATTAAAAGTAAGTTCTTTAAATTTTTTTATGACAAAAATATCATACTCACGTTGACTATCTTCTAAACCATTCAAATAACACTGAACCTTAGTAAACCTATACCTAACGTCCAACGTTGCCTGTTTCACCCAGAAACCAAACGTAGCTCGTAACTCGGCTTAAGATTTCATCATCATCATCATGTCAGCCGAAAGACGTCTACTGCTGAACATAGGCCTCACCCAAGACTCGCCAAACAGATCGGCCCTGCGCCATCCGCATCCAATGCGTTCCCGCTACCCTCACCAGGTCGTCGCTCCATCTTGTTGGAGGCCTACCTACACCGCGTCTTCCGGTCGCGGACGCCACTCGAGAACCTTTCGGCCCCATCCGTCAGTGATTGTGAAAGATTCGATTTAGCCGAGTGAAATCCCACGAACTCGTGATTACGTGAAATACTATCGACAACCGATCGAGAACCGCAAGTAGCCTACACTAATTTGCTAACAAGGTTCCTTCCATCTGGGACCGCTAACTACTGTGACGTGTCTTCGGACGTTAGAACGCGTTAGCGTTACGTGACATTGCGCTTGCGTTACGTAACGTGATTATAACCTGATGGTCCGGCCAGACGCCATTTCAGTGTCGAGATATATCAATTTATAGTCAAATACTCGAGGACATTCGTCACATTACTCGATTTAGAGGGAGTATCTTAGAATAGCCTAAGAATGGCTAAGAACGCGAGCCTGGGCCCCGGTTTTTGAAAGCATTTGTGAGAAAATACCTCTCGAAAGTGGTGAAAAATTGTCCTAAATTTGAAATACGAGTAGCATAGGAGACAATCACAGCTCCCATTAATCTTGTGAACTAGTCAAAACTTTGATTAGAGCTGCAGTTCTGGAGATATAAGCTGATTTATACCACTTTCGAGTGATGTGCTTTTAAAAATCGGGCCCTTGGTTTCTACGAGAGGCAAATGAACAGTTCTAGGCTTAATGAGAAAAAAAAACTTGTGGAATAAAAATAGTTCATGCTGGTCTGAGAACAAGGAAGAAACATTGAATGTACTAGCTGCTTCTCTTCCCGCGCAGATGGTAAAAGCCCATCGAGGAAATGAGCGATAATCTTAGGACTCATGTTATCGCGATGCGTCTAGCACCCATCACTATTTTGATTGGCCTATCACCTGTACGCCCACAATTATGCTGAACGTGGCCTTTAGGTCTTGTTACCTAAGGCTCTCTCTACCCCGTAAAGGATAAAGACGTGATTTATGTATGTCACTAACATGGAACTATCGTGGATTTTAATATCATAACCTTGTTAGCAAAGATACAGTTTTAATACAACATTGTAACAGCTAAATTCTCCGTATTAAGTAAAATTTTACATAAATGTTATGTTCTTGTTCAATTCTGTTTTCTCCGGTCCCATTACTAGGGTTACCAGCTATCTTTTTGGATCTAAATGATATACATGACTTATGTACCTACCTACGCAACTCCATTTAATGACGAACATTCTTCTTCTTCTTCCTGTTTGTGGCGTATCAAGTCGTTATAGCGACGACAACTTCGCCAATTTTAAAGTAACAAAAATATAATTAAAAAATCTTGTGACAAAATGTCGGCAACGTTGTACGGTAACGGTCAAAGACCCCTCCCCCCTGTCGGGCTCTTAGCCAACGGTCAATGATATGCCTTAGAAACTGCCAGGAAAACATTAGCCGGTGCCCAGGGTGCACGGACCAAGCACTGCTCTTCTTCCCGGACGGATCCAAAAACGAAACGCAGCTCTTGACCACACGCGGAGGTAACCCGACTCGCACCTCTATGACGGACATGAAGCGGATGATTTTTTAATTAATTTAAAATTTTTGAGTAGTCAGTGCTGCCTTTTGAATGTCAACATTGACGATAATAAAGGTGTCAGGTCGGATAATCATCATACTTTATCAATGTTTATTTTTTTGTTTTGAAAGTGTCGTTCAAAGACTCTTACTTCCATGCTGGTCTGGTAGCAAAGAAAAAACATAGAATGTACCAGTTGCTTATCGTCCCGCGCAGATAGTAAAAGCCCATCGAGGGAATGGGCGAAAATCATAGGAAAGTTAAAGGCGATGCGGCTAGCAACCCATCACTATTTTGATTCCATTTTCCATCTATACGCTCACAATCGTTCTTGTATGAATGTGACAGCTAGCTGATTCCGATGCCAATTGTCAGCATCATGAACTGTCAAAATGAGCACGATGGCGATTGCGAGCGCTAGGTGCGAGCCTAGTGAAGTCGTTTGGGCTTCGATTAGACTGAAAAATGTCTAAATATACCTATATTTACAAAGAAAAATACAGAGACCAAATTTAACAAAAATTACTACGGGATTATTGAACTTAATAAACAAAGGCCCAAGCGTGTTACAGCTAAGTTGGCAACCCTTGCCATAACCCACTTTTGTTCCGAAACTTCGTCCAACACAGTCAAGTCAAATTTCTAAAACTCCATAACATTGTTACCAACTACCCTCACCTCAGGGTAACGCACTTACAACTTTGGACGTTTAAATGGCCGATCGGGCGAGACGGTGACGAAACGGGATGACGAACTGGAAATAATACCTTTTCGTGGCGAAATACATACATACACAAATCACGTCTTTATCCCTTGCGGGGTAGACAGAGCCAGTGACAAGACCTACAGGCCACGTTTAGCAAGATTATGGGCGTCATGTGTGCGAATAGACAAATTGACGTTCAACTGTCTATATCACGGTTTATGAGATACAGCCTGGTGACAGACGGACAGACAGACGGACGAACAGAGAAGTCTTAGTAATGGGGCCCGTTTTTGCCATTGGGGTATGGAACCCTAAAAGCAACAACATCTATTAGATAAATCTAACACCGCTCATAATAACACTAACACAGGATGCGTTCAAAGACCGACACGGGTATATTTTATTTATCTAGGTATTTAAGATCGACTTCAGAAATATCTCTGTTTACCGAACTTTAGTAGATAATCAAATATTACGTACACAATATCTAATACATATGACCTTGTTGGTTATAAAAGTTTAAATAGTATTTTAACGCAATATATCCCACGTCTTTTAAACGACACGAAAATAAAGTGGCGTTAAAACAATTTTATTTTGCGGCTCTCACACTATTGCACTGTACTATTTGCTAGGTAAGAAATAGTTGACCAGACGCAATATAATGTTGTTGTGGTTTCTCATCCTAAAATAAATGAAGTATACAGATTTTCAATATTACAGATTCCCTTATCTACAGATTCCCATGTTTACCGAAAAACTTATAGGTGCTAGCCCGGGCTCGAACCCACGACCCTCTGCTTGAGAGGTCACAGGTGAAACCACTAGGCTGCCACGGCTTTCTTTCGGGTATATTTACGGTTTTAATTTATCATGCAATTTGCAGTATATTTAGTACCCAGTAAATAAAATATACTCGGGAGCAAAGAAACCGAATCACGCTTCATACAACATTCTACGGCAGTGACCCGATTTCCTTGCTCGCGAGTAATCTATCCGGTTATCGGATTCACGTTCCACGAATCCTTTATGCGTATAAGTACACATGCACTGGAACTTGCCGTTGCCCCCGCTTCCTCACGGCCCCGCCCCGCTTACGTCATACAAACATCGCTCGGTGCCCCTCCCCTCAGCCCTGCCCCTGCGCACCGCTGCAGTCAATGTCAGTCTTCGCTCAGCGGCGTTTGTTTTCGGGCCTGCGTTTCGTTGTGTTATAATTTTTTTGGCGAAAAAAGGTGATATTTTGGCTTGAATTATTTTGATTTAGTATTTTTAGTGGCTTGTCATGTTTATTTGAGTTCGCTGGCGGTTTTAATTCGATGTTTTGTGTTTATTTTTAACAATTATGTTTGAATGCTAACGCGTATTCATATTATACTACCTCTCGGGTTGTGCTGTGGCATCAGCACTAAGGATGGTATTTGTGTATCGATAGTGGAAAATATCGATACGTTTGAATTAAACAGATCATTCGCGTATCATAATCGAGTACTGTTCGACATGTTTCGGACTAATTCGTGGTGCTTCTTCCCGGAGATTTCGCCTCGTTGGTGGCGCATTTACATTTGGCCTGGCCTTATACATATTCGAATTTCGTTTCGCGGCGTTCCTCTCTCACTAATAATCATTAATTTGAGAGTGAGAGAGAAGGTGTGATATAAATTTCTATATTCTCTATGGTTGCGCGGTTTCTCGGCACAACTGACAGCGGCTCACAACTACCCGCGTTTTCATTACGATTATTATTATTGTAAAAAATAGGCAACATGTCGAGCAGTACTCGGCTTGGATACGTGAGTGATCCGTGTAGTTCACAACGTTTAGCGTTGTTATTATAATGTTTCAAGTAGAACACATCAGCGACTCACATTATTGTCGAATTATGTGTACATAATTGTTATTGAATTAATAGTATTAATTAGTATTGAAGTGATTATCATAAATTACTTTATTTGCAGTCTACTTACTATTTTTTGCTTGTTTCTACAGATCCACAACAAAATGATACAGAATAATGCTTATGTCATTGATAGTATAGAGAAAGGATGTAAATCTGCGCAAGCTGCGGATCTACGAATGAAATTAAAAATGGCGCATAACTTTCTAAGAAAAAATAATCTGAAAAAGAAAATAACTGAAGTAACCCCGGGAATGCTAGGTCTAAATCAAGCAGTATTCGACAGCCTAGCAAGGACCGCCAATATAGATAGAAAAGCCACTAAAAGAATATTCATGCGCGATCCGAATGAAGCTGAAATTCATAGTGACATTATTACTTACACAGATATACGGGAAATATTAATTGAAAGTTACATTGACAAACTGGTTATTCCCACAATGCTAAATCTGAAGTTGGAATTAAAAAACAGATCCATTTTTCGTTCTGATAATGCTTTCAAACAATGTCTCAAGAGAAACGGCTTCGTATGGAGGAGACTTCCTCGGACAAATCAAAGCATTATTGTCGAAGACCCAAAAAGAGTACACGAAAGGTATAGGTACTTTAAGAAGCTACAGGAATACAGAGAAAAGAACAGACCAATAGTATACATGGAAGAAAAATGCTACGCAACGCTAAACGGAAAAACGGACTCTACGAAATGGTACATCATAATAGCGACTGAAGATGCCCTGATTAACACATATACGTTTGTATACGAACCAACATTCAATTATATAACCTGGTTGACGGATATGGTGATGCCTTTGTTGCCTAAAAACAGTGTCATCGTCATCGAAGACAAACTGAACTGGGAACAGGAACAACTTCCCAAAGTAGGCGAGTTTAGTTGCAAGAATGGTATTAAACTATGGCTCGATCAAAATGGCGTGCAATATGATCCCGATATGAATAGAGCCGAACTAATGCTATTAGTCAATACATTTACAGAAGAAAAAAGCATGAAGCTAAGCAACTATCTCAAAGGCCTTGGATACGACATTCTGCGTCGCCAAAAGGGTTTTCCGGGTCTCAGTATAAGTACACCTATCGGGAGATTGTTTAAGAAATCGTTTTCAAAAATGAGCAATCCGCAATCGGCTTCGCATGGAAAAGAATTGATGGATATTATAAAGGATATAACTGGAGAACAGTGGAGGAAAATGAATGAGTGTATCAAGAAAGAAGAGAAGAGGGTGTACGAAGAAGATGTTTTGTTAGATGAAGTCATTGATAGGATAGTAGCGTTGGCTGCTGGGACGGGCGTTCTGGGTGAGAAATTGGATGACTTCCAGCATGATCCCGATTATTATATTTTTGAAAGAGAATATTTGGAAAGTTAGTGGAACAATGTAGTGGTTACACAGCTCTTTAAAAGAACACCTTTGTTGCTGTTACGTTTTATGTTTACTTGCTTAGAAATAAATTACAAATTAAAATTCTCAATTATTTAAAGTGTTGTTTTTGTTTCTTGGAGAGTTAATCGAATGGCGTATTAATCTTTCGCTATTTTCAATCATAATTACTTTATCCCTTACGGGGTAGGCAGAGCCTACGATAATAAGACCTGAAGGCCACGTTTAACATGATTGTGGGCGTATAGGTGGAAAGGGGAATCAAAATAATGATTAGTTGCTAGCCGCGTCGCCTATAACATGATTCCGAAGATGTCGCCCATTCCCTCGATGGGCTTTTACCATCTGCGCGGGAAGACAAGCAACTGGTACATTCTATGTTTTTTCCTTACTCCCTGACCAGCATGGAAGAATCACATAATACTACTCCGTAATGACTCAGTATTTTCTAGAAATTACTGTAATTTCTTGTGACAGGTCGAAGCAATTTAAAAAATATTTTGTCCTATTTTTTTAATACGATAGGGGGCAAACAGCAAGCGGGTCACCTAATGGAAAGCAATCGCCGCCGCCCATGACCGATGACCTTTGAGAGTGCGTTGCCGGCCCTTTAACCTTTTCGATGCCAACTACAATCAGCACGCCAATGACCTATACGTCAATGAACAATAAATATTTACCTTGCTACTCCGCTACTCACGTGCAAGATAACCAAGCGTAGGATTGTAAATACATTGGCTATTTCCTCTATGCCGTGATGCCTCTATAACCTCGTTTAATAGTCAGGAGAGGCGTAATATTGCCTCTGAACGCATCTCTAGTGTGGCCTTACCCGTTTTGAAGCTAGCGAACCTTCTAGAACTTAAAGGATATCTTTTGACAATAGAAACCGAATAAGAACAAAGTTGGAATCCCATCGGTGCCTCAAAAGAACGGTAATTTTCAATTGTTACTCCGAACCCGCTCAAGTTAAAACGCGTCGTACACCGCCCAAAGCAAATTCTATGGCCCCACGCGCGTAATAAAGATCTTATTTGAATAACTCAAAGTAGCAGACGGCATGACTCGATTATAGAATCCTAATCGAAGCCTCTAGAATTCGGTGCATTTTTAAAATGGCTGCGGTGCAACCTTAAGTCTAGTGGCGTAGGGTTTGGAATAGTTTGAGTGGGTTTTAAAAATTCCCCTTGCATTTTATGTTAGCCTGGTACCTGGATAACTTGGTTTTTCGAGAAATCTCGCCAAATCTCGCGAATTATGTCGTTATGAGATAGTAATATCCAATATGGCGGTGAACTCGTGTGAAAAATTTATATTAACTGCCGAGTAATTCGAAGGTATGTTTGTTCGTGAAACTCGCTGGTAGAACAGCATGCCACGATTAAACGTCAATTATTATGTACTAGTTTCTGCCCGCGACTTCGTCTGCGTAGAATTATACATAAAATCCTTCCTCTTGAATCACTCTATCTATTAAAAAAAACCGCATCAAAATCCGTTGTGGAGTTTTGAAGATATAAGCATACATAGGGAGATTACCGGCCGGTACCCCGGTCCCGCAATTTTTAAATCTGTAATATCTTCGAAAATATTCATTTAAATCATATGCTGTAAAGGACCATATAGATCTATATTAAAGCAACGTATTTAAGGTATTTAATTAGATAAGGATTAATGCTGTATTGGTTGTTTGAATATATATAAATCGACAACTATGTTAAATGGAATCTTTAATAACTGTTTCCTAGTGTTTGTAAGGAAATAACTTCACATTTCTCACAGTGTCATCTCCTTTGTTTCCTGCCTACTTCCTCGTTGTCGCGTTGTGTACATGCACACACATACAGCCATAGCAGAAAAGTAATTTAGTTTTTACATTTCACATAGATATAGAATACTCACTGTCTGTGTCTGTCTGCACAGAATTCACTTATTGCTATCCCGTGGGAATGTTGTAATTATCCGGGATAAAAACTATCCTTTGTCCTTCCCCAAGAAAGTCTTTACCAAATTCTAACTAAATCGGTTCAGCCGTTTTTGCGTTTTATAATATTAGTGTAGATTATTTTAATATTTTTAAGTTCGTCATTCAATTTCACTTAATTTTTATTACGGCAATTAAATTAAGTGCCAAATTTTTTTTTTAAAAAAAGGTCAGATCAAGAATACCCGGAACCGACGAGCATGTATGAAGAGATTGATGGATGTGGATGAAACGAAAGAGGTAAGTCAGGATCGTAGCAAGTGGAACCAAGTTGTCTCTCGTCCCTGGTGGGTGAGCAGTAGATGTTCCTCGGGAGTTTGTACCTAATTGTGTCGTACAGACACATCATTCAAACAGATGACGCTTAGCGACAAAAATTCGCATAGCAACGAGGTCACGTGACAGCTAGTAACAGATAGAAAAAAATCGAAGGCTTACCCACCTGCTATGGGTGTGTAGGGGTATCGAACGATTTCCGGCCATAGCTTTACTTTTCGGATTTTTCTGTCGTTTAAAAATTTAAAGTGGTCTCTGCCTACCCCTGTGGGATAGAGGCTTGACGGTATGTATGTAATGTATGTAAAAAAATAACATACCTCATTTATCGAATCGAATCGAAATCGAATTTTCTTATGATAATTCTTACACTTAATTTAAAACCACGTTGTTAAGTTACTTATAAAAGCATTTATTAATAAGCAGTATCCCATCCCGCCTAGTCAATAAAATAATGCATCCTATCAATTGAATGCACCCTCTATAAGCGATTCCCAAGCCACGTTTTCTAAACAAAACGCTAACATTTTGAAACACCCTAACAACTTCACACTGCTAACCGATTTAGAACTTAGCTCCACCGGAATAGGGTATGGTTCTGATCGCTTAGTTTTATTGTTAGTTAACCAAGTAATGGCATAAGGCTATAATTTTATTGAATCTATTTATGCCGTAGAAGGTCTTATGATTAAAGACAGATTATCTATATCTTAGGACTCATTTAATGGGCGATGCGGCTAACAACCCATCACTATTTTGATTCCTTTTTCCACCTATAGGTGCGCCCTGTGGCCTTTAGATCGTGTTACCTTAGTCTCTGTCTACCCCGTAATGGATAAAGACGTGATTTGTGTTTGTGTGTGTATCTTTATTTTAACCATTATACATAAGGTCGCCTAGGTTAGTGGAAAATCTTAAGTGCCCCGCCAAGTCGAGCGCGAAGCAAACACGGGTACGGACCATCCTTTAATGTACATATTTACTATAATCATACCTATCGCCTACCAGGATAAGAACCAAAAACCATAGCCATATTTAAGTAGTTACCGAACTTGCTTATATTGCATACATACACAAATCACGCCATTATCCCTTATCTACCCAGACAGCCCAAGGTAACAAGCAAGAACTAAAAGCCACGTTTAGCATGTTTCTGGGCGTATAGGTGGAAAGGGGAATCAAAATAGTGATGGCTTGCTAGCCGCATCGCCTATAAAATGATAACTAAGATTTTGCCCATTCCCTCGATGGACTTTTAACATCTGCGCGGGAAGAGAAGCAACTGGTACATAACATACCAGTACTGGTACTTTTTTTTTTTTTTTTATAAAAGAGGGGGCAGATGAGCAGACTGGTGTGGTACTGGTAGTTTTACAAGTTTTTATTTAACTTGTATGTTTGTTGTCCGCTAGAGGGAACTCTCCAACAGTTGGTCCGATTGACTTGAAATTTGGTACACATAGTAGGATGGATGACAATACAAGTACAGTCAACAAAAAAAACTTATTTTAAAAATGAAATTTGTTACAGAAACTTACTAGTTTGCTATTTGGGGTGCTACATCACTTGATTTATGATAATTATTTAACCGACAACCGTTTACAAGAGTTAAAAGAAAAGATAGTGTTACAGGTATTTTGTAATTTAATTATATTATCTATACGTCAATAAAAATATATTTGCGATGCACAGCTTTGCAATAATTGTCAGCTTCAAATTGTCCTGGGTTGAACTCTGCAGATGCTGTAAAAGTCATCAATTTATCAATTATTTCTTCCATTTGTAGATCATTCCTGTATGCATTTAATTCAATATCGGTCAGTTTCTTTTCTAACTCAATCCAATATTCTTTTGGAAACAAACTAGCGACTCTTTGGGCTACAAACGGTAGTTGTTGCTTACGGATGATAGTATTTCTAGAAACAATATTCGAACACTTTGTGTTTAAGATTTCTCTCATTTTTCTCCAAAACGGTTCAAAGTATTCAAAAGCGACGCCATCTTTCCTGGTAAGAACAGTATGCCCGTTGAGTGGCATTAACCGTTCTACTTTCCTTGCTTTTCTGGACGATTTTTTGTATGTCTCTATTAGAGTATATAGTTCTGCTCGATGTGAATTGGGATCATGAGGTATATCCTCGCGATGTAGCCAATCCAACATTTCTTCCTTAGAACTGTGGCTCGCTGGTGGTTGAAAGACATCTTCAAACAAATCATCTTCGAAGACAAAAACGCATCCTTTTGGCAACACTGGCATCACTGTTTCTTCCAACCAGTACCTCAAATTGCACTCAATAGTGCGACAGCAGTAAAGAGATTCGACGTAACCTAAATCTGGGGCGACGGCTAGCACTAAACGCTTGGTCGTACTATTTGGAGGCCTGCACATTTGCACATTCAAATGATATCTCCCGAAAAAACTCGATTCCTCAATATAAACAAAAACCTTCCCCTGCTTAACTAACTCCATCTTCTTGCGCAAATATTGGTGGCGCCTCAAAACTATCTCTGGTTTTTCAACAATTATACATTGCTTTGTACGGGGCACTGGTATTGTTGTGAAGTATTTATTGAAAGTCACTTTAAATTCTTCTTTGTACTTGTTCTTGAAATTCATTGAGAATTCAGACTTTGAAAATGTTTTACGGTTATACGTATAATATTCTTGTAAATATTTCTTCATCGTTGCATATAAAACATTCATGCCTGAATACACACGTAGCTCCTTAGACCATTCTTTATTAAATTTTATAGACGGACAGTCAAGTTTACGTATCTGCTGTAAGACGCTTGCGTGGACACCCGTCAGGACAGAAATCTTGTCTAACAGAGTTTTGTCCATCTTGGCTTTTTTTTCTACAAAAGACGTTTCTTTCATTCTTTCAAATACGTTCACGGCGATGTCAATTTTTTTCTGCAAGTCCTCTTTTCTGTAGTTTTCCAATTCCAATTCGAGCATCAGTAAAGTTATAGATTCCATTTTGCAATGACTGAAAAAAAATAACACAACTGTATCATTTACAATATGACACTGCCTTTCATGACAGCAATATACAAAGGTTAGGCTGTCTGTCAGTCTGTCTCTAATCCTTACTCACTAACCAGGAAATCCATAATACCGAATCAATAAAAAATAAAGTATTCTCGCTGTGTTTTAATATTAATATTTATTCTTACACTGCATTTTACTTTAAACATATTTTAGTAGTTACTTGATTTATTAAAACTACAGTGCTATGTTGCATGTGGTTTGAACAAAAACAAAATCAAAATCTTTCACTTATCATTCTCAAAACATCAAGACTTGGTTTAAAGAACTGCATAATCCAGATCACATAACATTACTTTAAAAAACAAAGGACCTACAGTTTGATAGCATTTAAATAGACCTTCGGGTCTCTCGTGTTGTCTCACTCAACTCTATATTGCCGTACCTATATTGAATCGGCGAATGGTACCCGAAACTCGAATGTCGTTCTAGGGGCTCACCGACTGTAATCTAATGACTTACGAAATCGAAATCTTAAATTTTATCTACCCTTTTTTTAATGTACCTACTTACCTATTCAGTTGATGCCGCCACTGACTGACACTGTCATTTCTATGATTCAAAGACGCCTATTTAATAATTTATTTAAGAAACAAACCCATAAAAAACTTACTAGGTAGGCATCTAAATTAATACTCACTATTTTCACCAAGATCGGTCACCATTACAATAATTTTCACAAGCCTGCGTAACGTGCGCTTTGAGCGGAGACTTGTAATACAAAATGGCCGATCGTCGCTCCGACTGCGCAGCGGCGAGCGGAGGGGTGGGGGGTACCTCGTCCCGCTCGGCAATAACCGACAACGCCCGGCGGATAGCAAGTGTACCGATTCGCGATTCACGGAATTAGTGTACGGTATTTGATTAATTTAATAAATATGAAACTTTATTTAGGTGTATGGGTTTATGTTTGTGATGTGGCAATTTTGGGAAGGGTTAGTGTGAGTGTAAAAGTAGAGATTGTTGGTTAGGGTATGAGCATTTTTTATTCGAGGTAGAACTTGGAGGATTGATGAATCAATCAAGATATTTTTAAAGGATTTTTTTTTATTTTTTATTTTCTTAAAAGCATCTCCTAAATAAATTACTTACCTACTACACAACACAGATATATATAACGTCGAGGGAATGGGCAAAGATCTTAGGATTTATATTATAGGCGAGGCGACTAGCAACCCATCACTATTTTGACTCTCTTTTCCACTAATACGCCTACAGTTATGCGAAACGTGGCATTTACGTCTTGTTGCCTTAGGCTCTGTCGACCCCATAAGGGTGATTAATGTATGTATGTATGTTATTTATTTGGACCAGTATTAATGACCTGTGTAAGTAAATTTATATTATAGTTAACTAACTTCATTTTCTCGATTATTTGACGCGTTTTTTTTTGTAAATCTATTGAGAAGTATTTAGGCCTCTAGGATGGCAATGCATCTGCGATTAATGACTTATCTAGTAACAACAAAATTATATTTTCATATCTAAATCAATAATCACAATTTGTTGTAAAAAAGACGCACCGTTGTTCCGCGCGCGCTAAGTAATCGCGGCATGCGTTGCCAGCTCGCTTGCGTACGGAACGAGACTCAAATTCCGTCACTTTCTGTTTCGTTAGCAACGTCGCCCTGTCTCGCAAAACCGTCACTCGCGTTCGGTTCAGTTGCTAGGCGTACGCCAGTGTCGTTAGTTGTCAGTCGAGTCATAATTCGAGTTCGTATTAAGTGGTAGTGAATTAAAATGGCTGAGCCACAACCGACGTCTTCAAAAGAAACGGATCAAGGTACGAAATCGGATTTTGCCACCCGTTTGACAAATAAAGAGTCCGCAAGATTTCTGTTGCGAATCGTACTGAAAGCTGAAGAAGAGAAAAAAAATGGTACAAAAGTATATTACGATCGCGCTGCTGAGTTCACAGGCTTGAACAAGAGGACGTTTTTTAATAGAACTGTGAAACTTGATTTGAAACCATCCGATTTGAAAGAAGTGGAGCGATCGACGATACATGATCAATTGTTGCATTTCTACTTCGTGGAGAACGTTTTACCTTCGACCAAGGCCTTGTACTATTCTCTTTTCGAACAAATACCTAGTCATGTAGACATACGAACGTTTCGCAAGTATCTAGCCAAATACGATTATGTATGGATCAGATTACCCAACTGCTGTGTTATAGAAAGACCAAAAGTCACATTCGAGAGATACTTCTACTTGAAAGATATAATTCGATATCGTGAAGAGAAAAGAGAGATATTTTATGTAGATGAAGCCATTATGAGCATAGAATCTTGGGAATATTATGATGCCAAAAAATATAACGGTCTGAAGAAGGCTGCTCTTAATGCGAGAAAGGTGTTAAGTCATAAAGACTTGGTTAAAGCAACTTATGCTGTTTCTAAAAGTGGGATGTATGCGCTGGAGCGCATTGATGCAGCTCAATGCGGGGATGAGGAGTTTAGTCCGGTTGCCCTCAACGAATGGTTTCAGAAGAAACTTATTCCAATTCTGCCGTCCAACAGCGTTGTGGTTATAAAGAATGACAGGCAACTTAAAGCTACTAAACCAACACTTTACAGTATCAAATCAGAAATGATGGAATGGCTAGACAGCAACAATGTGCCGTACGATGAAACCATGTCAAAATGCGATCTTCTGGCTCTGATTGACACTTACACCAGCGAAGATGAGAAGAACAATGTTATTGAAAGGATATTAAATAGCGATGGCCACGTTTTGCTGAAACTACCTTCTTCTGCTCAAAAAATCAGCGTGGCTCATCACGTTTTTAACCTGATAAAATTGAATTCACCCAATCATAAACTGGAGATATTCGACATCATATCGCCTGAAAAGTTGAAAGGTTACGATGAAAATATTGCAGAGCTAGAAAAAGAAACTATGGCGATAGATACGAAAGTGGATGCAATGTGGGATGATTTAATATTCAAAACACGCCAGAGAAATGTTCCAGATGATGATTCCGAAATACCCCTTTCCGATAGTGATTGAAAACTTGTTTTAGTTGAAACCAAAAGATGTGATATGATGCTAATGCGAACTGATGTGAAACAAGCATAAGTTTACTTGTTTATTTCAATTATTTGTCATTTCTCTTACATGCTATTGTATAAGCTCTAATATATGGTTCTACTCTTAATTGAGATATATATTGCTGTTTTTTTTATTACCAATTAGCAATTCTAAATCCTTTGATCGTGGTTTTTCTAAGTAGCTCGACCACATAATATTGGGAAAACCGACCAAGTATGGTGACTTACACACTAAAGATGCACTATCATAGATATATTATTTCTTTCGGTGATCTGAGTATACCATAGTACCAGAGTATTTTTGCCGTACTATAGGTACTTAATTGAGTTATGTACGATATTTTTAGTGTCAGTTACCGGTGCTGTCTTAACAGTTTCTCATCATCTCGGTTAAACTTCAGTTTTTTTTTACATAAAGAGATGATTGCTGAAGAATTAAATTATTTTCAACATGAAAGTACCGCAAGACTTAATCATAATTAATTACACATGAACGGATAACTCACGTATTTATAAAAAGTCGAGTGATGCTCTGTGAGAGGCAGGACTACGAAACAGTTCGAAACATGTCGAGCATCACTCGACTTTTTATACGTGAATTATCCCCTAATTATAATTAAATTATTACCTAACGTAATTGAGTCTAATATTAATGCAGCTATATAATATCTAGACTGAAATAAACAGACGAGTCATTATCGCAAATCATTTAATCGCAATAAACATGGTATGTAATTGGTGTAGATGAAGAAAGGTAAGTTTCTGTTGTTTAGTCACAATAAATGACATGCAAATTTAAGTCAATAAATGTCTGACATAATGTAATTTATTATTACGCGATTCTTACCAACATAAAATCTTAAAATCGATCTTAATGCCACGCAACACCAACGCAAACGCGTCACACGATCGATTCTGTGCTTTTATACGTTAAATTTATACCAGAAATCCAAACATGCATAAAATACTGACCCGCCAAGTGAGGCAGCTGCGTATTAATCAGACTTGCCCTGCGCATGCGCATCGAAGTGTTTGTAAAAGATAAAAGGCAATGAATCATTCGTTAACCCGTCCCTTTCTAACACGCGTAGAATTATTACTATCTCATTCATTATCGAGCGGCCTGCGCCAACGCAGTTACGAGTGAAGCCAACAGTTATATACCTGTCTCTTTTCAGCACGCGTAATTGCAATAGCGTTTCCTCTCTTTTATTAAGTAGGTGTTTAGTTACATACAGATAGGGTTACCAAGCCCGAAAAAAAAATTTCCTGAAAAAATCCCTGATTTTGCAATAAATTTCCTGACTTCTAGTGAGTGGGTAAATTTTTTAGATTTCGTAATTTTATTATTATTTTGTGACTAAACCGATTAAAAAATATTTTAATATTTCATATTTTTCTTTTATTGAAAATTCCTGACAATTACATATTTTCCCTGTTTCCCTGACAGAGAGCTACAATTCCGGACATGTCAGGAAAATTCCTGTCATCTGGTATCCCTACATACAGAGGTCTTCTCATTATTAACTAAAATGCGTTGTTGTTTTGTTTTTGTACTGCAATATTAATTATTTGTTGTTTTAACGATTTGTTTTGGGTCGTGTTTTGAGATTTGTATTGTTTTTTGTTTTGCCTTTCGTGGGACGACAATCTGATAAATGGAGTTTATTTATTGTGATTATTTTTGTATCGTATCTCGATTTATCAAAAAACTTGATGCATAATTGTCAATTAAGTTATAATGAGTGCAGCGCGTTCATTTTAATACTAGCTTCTGCCCGCGACTTCGTCTGCGTATTATAGGTACAATACATATAAACCTTCCTCTCAAATCACTCTATTAAAAAAAAACCGCATCAAAATCCGTTGCGTAGTTTTAAAGATCTAAGCATACACAGGGACGGACAGACAGCGGAAATCGACTTTGTTTTATACTATGTAGTGATATCCAGCCATGCTTAGGCACTCGATGTGTCAGTAAAATTAATGACGCTCTGTGAGTGCTGTGATTTTTTTTGGCACTATGTCAAGTCAGAGCAGTGATTTTAGTAGGAATTCCGTCAGCCTAAAAAAACCGGCCGAGTACCTACGAGTCGTACTGGTGCAAGGTTCCGTACTAATTAAGTGAAAAGTCCACTGTTAGCAGAGCCCTGCTCCTAACCAAAATGCTAGGCAATGTGAGGTCATTTTATATTGGTTACCGAGACAAGTAATTTTTAGACCTTTTTTATTAGTACCTTTAGCGTGATTGTGGGCGTGTGAGTGGAAAGGGGAATCGAAATAGTGATGGGTTGCTAGCATGACCGATATCCTATAGCATGATTCAATGCAATGATGCTACTTTTTACTCGCTTTTTTTTTATACATCACGTCTTTATCCCTTACGGGGTAGACAGAGCCCAAGGCAACAAGACCTAAATGCCATGTTTCGCATGCTGTGGGTGTGTAGGTGGAAAGGGGGGAATCAAATAGTGATGAGATGCTAGCCGCAACGCCTATAGCATGATTTCTAAGATTTTAGCCCATTCCCTCGATGGGCTTTTACCATCTGCGGTGGACGAGAAGCAACTGGTACATTCCATGTTTTTTTTTACTCCCAGACCAGCATGGAAGAGAATAATCTTTTAAATTATAGGATACTAGCTGTTGGCCGCAACTTCGTCTGCATAGAATTCGTTTATCGCTATCCCGCAGGATAATTAATACTATTAATAGTATATTAATATATACTCTAAATTGCACCACCTGCTCAGATCTGTTCTGTTCTCCAGTCCATTATGGTTGCCTGGTAGAGATCGCTCTGTAGCGAGAAGGCCGCCTATGTTACCTTGTAATATTCTGTATACCTTTTATCTGTTTTGGTTGTTATAAATGTGGTGTTCAATAAAGAGTTATTGTATTGTATTGTAATTAATTAGGTACGCAATTTTCCGGGATAAAAAGTGGCCTATGTTCCAAATTTCATCCAGATCTGTCGAGTCGTTCTGGCGTGAAAGAGTAAGAGCTAGTTCGCACGAGCGTTTAAAAAGCGTCGCGTTAAAACCCGATGTTGGAAGTTTCCTATGTTCAATTCGATTTAACGTCCAACGCCCAACGTCGAAAATCGAACAGTGCTCGATAAAAAAGCGCCGCGCTTTAAAACCGCCTTCATATGAATGAATACATGGTTTCCAATTTGTTTTATTTAAACGTTTTTTTAACGCCCATTGAAAAAACGCTCGTGCGAACCAGCTCTTACAAACATACATCCATCCGTCCGTACTTACAAACTTTCGCGTTTATAATTTTTTTTTTTTTTTTTTATATGAATAGGAAGGCAAACGAGCAAGTGGGTCACCTGATGGTAAGTGATCGCCACTGCCCATAGACACCCGCAACCCCGGAGGGATTGCAGATGCGTTGTCAACCTAGAGGACTAAGATGCAATGCCTCTTGTGCCCGTAATTTCTCCGGCTGTCTTACACTCCACACCGGAACACAGCAGTGCAAGCACTGCTACTTAGCGGCAGGATTAGCGAGTAAGATGGTGGTAGCGATCCGGACGGACCTTGCACAAGGCCCTACCCGCAAATAATACTAGTAGGATTTCCCTTTTTACCTTACTTAATGTCTAGTTACCTCAATAGTTTTCCCTGGACTCAATCTTGTCAATACAGCCCTCAGAGGTCACACGTAGGCGGCAATTAACCAGGAAATCTGACCCTCGTCAGACGGAGGAAATTACCTCTAAACCGCTCTCTTGGCCCATTGATGAAAGGTTTTGTTTAAGACGGGCTTGCTTGAGTGACGAGTAAACACAGCATATTGTTATTTGAGTTTTTGTACGTATATACATAAGTCACGTGTTTATCCCTTACGGGGTCGACAGAGTCTAAGTTAACAAGGCCTAGAGGCCATTTAGCATGATTACGTTTTTTGCCTACACGCGGCATAATCACTATCACTACATAGTATAAAATAAAGTCGCTTTCTCTATCCCTATGTCCTTATGTCCCTATGTATGCTTATATCAAACATTAAGAGAAAATGAAAATAAATTTTGCACTAAACTTCCTCGCAACTGAGGTAGTTTTCACGTTCCCGCCTTTTTTTGTGTCATCTGTCACCGTAAGTTATTTGAGACATTGATAAAAACGTTAGACTCGAACAAAACGCGCACTCCTCGGCCATCGACTTAGCTGTATGACATTGTTGTTATTTATTCCATAGTCTTTTTGACTTAAAAAAAGTTAAAAACAAATGAAAAACAGTCCAGCAATCTGATTTATGGTCAGAAAATCGCGCCTCTAATGTCATTCGGCCGTCAACAAGGCCCTTCGTGTTCTGTTACTTAGAATACAATGACGACATTTGCGACATTGTTTGAGAAAATAGCTATTTTTTATTTCGTCGCCTTTGCATCCG
This sequence comes from Pandemis cinnamomeana, assembly GCA_932294345.1. NCBI lineage: Eukaryota > Metazoa > Arthropoda > Insecta > Lepidoptera > Tortricidae > Pandemis > Pandemis cinnamomeana. The sequence goes on along the minus strand of OW028726.1, from coordinate 7,247,001 downwards.
CCTTCGCCTCCATCCAATACAACCCTAGTATTTATACAAGTTGACTTGAACATGTTTGTTTAACCTAAAACACTTGCGTACCTACGAGTAGGGTTACCAGAAGCGCTGACAAAAGGCGGACATTCTAAAAACGCTCAGATATTTAATGGCTGTGATTAGGTTTATAATTTTTTTAAATATTTAAGACGACACGGTCATGCGCTCCATTTGATGTTACGTGATCACCGCCGCTCATAGACACCTACAGTACCAATTGGACTGCTGGTGCGTTGCCGGCCTTCTGGTGCAGCAACTGACATAAAAAGAAAGCACTTACTTGGTCGCCTACGTAATTTTTGGTTATATTTTTGCGGCAAAACATTATTTTTCTTAAACTCATCATCATCAGCCTAAAGACGTCCACCGTGGAAGAAAGGCCTTATCCTTAGCACACCATAATGAACGACAACTTGCCACCTGCATCCACCGGTTTCCCGCAACTAACTTCCACGATGTCGTCGGTCCACAGGGCTGCCAATACTGCGTCTTCGTTCGTGGTCGCCACTCGAGAACTTTTCTCCCCCAACGGCTGTTCCACGAGCGATTTGGCCTGCCCATAGCCACTTCAACTTTTTTTAATTAGTCCGGAAAAATCCGGACTTATGGTAACTCTTCCTACAAGCATCTTATCAAAGTTATCAAACTCAAGTACGGCCCTCGTATCAAATGTATCACAGGGTTGCCAATACATCCACTTAAATTGTGATGTTTTTTTGCTTACTAATTAATACACTCACGAGCAAAAATAACGCGTCACTCTTCATACAAATTTGTATTGAAAGCGATCCGTGATTTTTGCTCGTCACTACATGGTATAAAACAAAGTCGCTTACCGCTGTCTGTCTCTGTGTTTGCTTAGATCTTTAAAACTATGCAACGGATTTTGATGCAGTTTTTTTTGATATTTAAAGTAATTCAAGAGAAAGGTTAATATGTATAATTCTACGCAGACGAAGTCGCGAAGAAGCTAGTGTATTATAAATGCGAATGTGCCTGTTTGATTGCTACGCTTTTACGCGTAAAATACTCAACCAATCGGGATAAAGTTTGGTAAGGAGATAGTTTGAGACCCTGGGAAGGGGGCAGTTTTGAATCAGGAAAATTGTATAGTTTCTGCAGTATTTGCAGACGAAGTTGCGGGCAACAGTTAGTTGCAATAAATGAGGAAAATCGAGCGTGTGACCAAGATGTAAAGTTTAGATTTTATTATACTTTTGTAGAACAAAGTCAGGTTATTTACACCAATTTTTGTTGGATTTGCTTCTACTTTGAATAACAGAAAAACTAAAGAAGAAAGAAAGAAAGAGAGAAGACATTTATTCCTTTTTGCAAGATACACAAATATAAGAGAATATAAGTACACAATCTAATGAAAAGAACCGCATTGAAATCGGTTCATTCGTTTGAGAGCTACGATGCCACAGACAGACTTTCGCGTTTATAATATTATTAGGGTAGGATTCGACAACCCTAGATCTCAAGGTCCCCTAATTGTTTCGGATCGCCGTCCCCAGTCCGTCAGAGGGTTCCGTCCCTCCTAAGATTTATTTAGCCGACATTACTTCGTCCTACTCCTGTTACACATAAACATTGTTTTAATCCTCCATTAATTCTGTAATCATTGTACTCAGAGACGTCACTAAGCTTTGTCGTAAATGAAATGAGACTCCGTAATCATTTTAATTAATCAACTTAATTCATAATTTTTGTTACCCACATCGTGAATTTTTTATCTTTAATTTAATAATAGTTTTAGCTAGGTTTAAGTTATTTTTAAGTTTTGACTGTTTTTTATTGTTTTCCTTTTCTTTTTGAATAAAAGGGCAAAAATACAGTAAAATACCTACATCGTGAAAAACCAGTGAGACGTGCAACACATTGGCAAGACACACGTATTTTTTTACCACTTACTTTAAACGGGTGTAAATATCACAAAATATCACATGAGAAAAGGAGAGGTTTGTGATATCAGTTCGTCCTTGTTACATATCTACGGTATTCTGCCGTGCTGGTCTGGGAGTAAAGAAAAAACATAGAATGTACCCCAACGTAAAAACCCATCCAGGGAACGGGGGAAGATTTTAGGAATCATTTTATAGGCGATGCGGCTAGCAACCCACCACTATTTTGATGCCCCTTTCCTATACGCCCACAATCATGTTAAACGTGGCCTTAAGGTTTTGTTACCTTAGCCTCTCTACCCCGTAAGGGATAAGACGTGATATATGTATGTATGTACTTATCGTGTGCAAAATGTCAGCCTTCTAGGCGATGGGCTTGACTTAAAAAATGGGTACACAAACTACACGATTCTCTAAAAAAATTCGAGCTTAACTCGAGAATTCTTGGATTTAGAATACAGAACGGCACTTCAAATATTCCACAGACACACTGCCGAAATAGACCAAGTAGATGTCTCATTTATACGCATGCATGACGTCACGACGGCATCCGTTGTTTCGAGCCGTCATCGTACGGCAGTAATAAAGGCTGTGTTCCAACTAGCTCGTTTCATTTTTTTTTATATAAGAGGGGGCAAACGAGCAGACGGGTCACCTGATGGAAAGTAATCACCATCGCCCAGGGACATCTGCAAGACTTGGGGTATCACAGGTGCGTTGCCGGCCCTTTCAAGAACAGGAAGGCTCGCTTTTGATGTTATTGCTTCCGTATATATCACTCATCATAAGCCAAAAGATGTCCACTGCTGGCCATAGGTCTCCCCAAAAACCCAGCGCCTCCCTCGCAGCCCTTGCCCTCATCCAGCAGGTTCCTGGGATCTTCACATGGTCTTCCGGCACGTGGTCGCCAGTTGAGAGGCTTCTGGGGTCATCTATTTTCTTTTTCTATGTGAACTTGTCAAATTTTTGCAAAATTAGTTACTAGGTAGGTACGACTACGAGTCTCTGAAGTAAGTTGCAGGCAGACAGACATAGCCATGGCAAACTTTAGGGATATTGTTTTTTTTAATATGATAAGGGTAAAATGAGCACGCGGGTCGCCTGATGGAAAGCAATCCCCGCCGCTTATAGACATCCATAATAGGTTACGCGTGCGTTGCCGGGACTAAGCAAAATGTAGACTCGTTTTTTGAACATACCTAAGTTTTCACCGTTTTTACCAAAAAACTACTAACGATCCAAATAATCAAACGAACATGACCCGTCACTTTGATCTGTTTAAGTGCACTTGCAACGTCTACCTCAATACTGGTCTGTGGTCGTTCCCATTCCTCTTAGTCCTAAGTCCTACCTATTTGTTGGCGCCGATAGGCGTCGAATGGCACTTTGCATTTTACAGTATACGCCCGTTTGAAATTTAAATTCGGACCCCGCCATTGAAACCCTCGGTAAAGGCGTGGTGTCAGTGACAGCGGTTAAGACAGCTCGGCGCTATATCATAAGCGTCATTATTAGAGATTTTATTCTCAACCATCTCCTGTCAAAATCTCGAAGTTAACTTCTTATTTTAATCTAATTTGGGCAGTGAGGAAATTTTCTTGGAGATATACATGTGTTATAATGTCCGGCGGATTTTTTTTTCATTGTTCCCCGGTTTAAATCATAATTATTATCTCTCATACTCTAGAAATATTACTAATTTTGTTTTTACTGTAGACATATGTTTTCTTGTTGATTTGAATGGACGGAAATAGGAATCATGTTATAGGCGATGCGGCTAGCAACCCATCACTATTTTGATTCCCCTTTCCACCTGTAGATACGCCCACAATCATGCTAAACGTGGCCTTTAAGTCTTGTTACCTTAGGCTCTGTCTACCCCGTAAGGGATAAAGACGTGATTTATGTATGTATGTGTGTAAATTAATTTTTATTTACGAAAATAGAATCAACAAGAGTATGTGAGAAGGTGATTACGACGCACAGTCTTTTGAGAGATGAGGCCCATAATTTACAAACTACCTGATGTATTTTTCTACACGTAATAACGTTTTTAGATTGCTATAATAACGCCCATAGATTTTATAAGTGATTAGAAAAACACATTCCAACCTGATCCAGACTTAAAAGTCAAGGTTACGTACTTTAAGCTGACGACTCTTTCAGGGAATGAAACTTATTGTAGTTATTTTATTTGCTCTAATCTTAATGTTTTTAAATTGTCTTACTACTATTTTTTTGACGATGTCTGTATAAAATCGTATAACATATATGTACACACGGCAATATAATCAGGTAAGCACCTACGCACGCTCGCGCCGTATCTATCCTGCTTACCGAATAGCTTTGCTGTGTGTACATGATTTTCAGAATCCCGCCCGCTATCCGCTCATGACTCTGCCCGCCGCCGAACTCTCTAGGCCCGGCAGCGTCCGCTCCACGCTCGCATTTGCATGTGACATGCTTTGTACTGAAACCCTGGATACATATTTTTTCATACATTTTCCTTTAACCTGACCTGTAGAGGCGAAATCAATTACCGACGTGAAACCTTTTTGGTCACTTTGCGGCGATTTTTTTTTAATATGATTTTCTTTGATTGCAGGTAAGCTGCTGAAGTGGGATTAATAAGGTTTTGATTGATTAATTCGAAAACTCTTTTGGTAAGTACGGAATTTTTTTAATAGACTCAAAAGAGGATTGTGTACAGGGTGTATTTTATTTTGTTTGCGTGAATTCCGAGTTCTCAGAGGTTATGGGCATTTACATGCTCTTATTAAAGTTTTATGTTCGTATGTTAGTAAGTAAAGGCATAATACGTAGAATGGATGAGAACGCGAATACAATCACCATTTTTTTACATGACATTAATCTCAGTAGTAGTTTCATTAAATGGTGTTAAAATAGTTTTGGAATAATAATAATTATTTGATTTGAAATCGGTCGGATTATTAAGATTATTATAGTTAGGTACTAGTCGGTTGTAATTAGATCGAATAGAGGTGTCAAATTTGTAAATAGAGTGTTTAGAAAAAAGGTTTTTATTTTTATTTTATTTTTTTATATGAATAGGAAGGCAAACGAGCAAGTGGGTCACCTGATGGTAAGTGATCACCACTGCCCATAGACACCCGCAACCCCGGAGGGATTGCAGATGCGTTGCCAACCTAGAGGACTAAGATGAAATGCCTCTTGTGCCCGTAATTTCCCCGGATGTCTTACTCTCCACACCGGAACACAGCAGTGCAAGCACTGCTACTTAGCGGCAGGATTAGCGAGTAAGATGGTGGTAGCGATCCGGACGGACCTCGCACAAGGTCCTACCACCCGCAATCATCGGCGATTTTTTCCAAATTAAAAAATAAAGCAACAAATTCTTGTCATTTACATGTTAGTTCATTAAAATAATTTTAATTTTAGTTATTAGCACCGAAGTTAAACAGTTTTTACTTTAGTAAACGCTAATAACTAATTTAAACATTAATAGCTTTACTTTTTGAATTTTTCTATATGTCTAATTTTCAGTGCCGTTTAGAAATTTAATTTTTACATTCTCTAAATGAATTTATTGCTAAAGCTTTCTGAAATGTTCCATTAAATCAAATTTGATATTTAATATTGTGAGCGACCAAAAAAATGTTCACTAATTCATATTAGTTTTGAACAACTATTTGAATTAAAATGAGACTTATCAAAAACCTCGTTACTTGGAATTGCAAATTGATATAAAAATTACGAGTGAAACTTTTTAATTTAAAATGTATCTGCTTTTTCAATTTTAATTTTTGCTACACACATCCAACATACCTACATAAATCACGTATTTATTCCTTGCAGGGCAGACAGCCTAAGGTAACAAGACTTACAGGCCTTGCTTATAATAGTGTTGATATATGTATAGTGCAATAGGGTAAATTCGAAATTGAGAGAATTTTAAAAATCGTGGATATCCACTAAACGGGGAACAATTCTATAATCTGGCAACACTTATCTAGAAGCCAAAGACATTGGAGCTTCTAGGTAAGCGTTGCCAGATTATGTAATTGTTCCCAGTTTAGTGGATGCCCACGAGTTTCGAAATTCCCCCTATTTCGAATTTACCCTAATGCACTATATTATAAATTACTAGCTTCTGCCCGCGACTTCGTCTGCGTAGAATTATACATAAAAACCTTCCTCTTGAATCACTCTATCTATTAAAAAAACCGCATCAAAATCCGTTGTGTAGTTTTGAAGATATAAACATACATAGGGACATAGTGACAGAGAAAGCGACTTTATTTTATACTATGTAGTGATGATAGTGATTATAGGGAATCATATATGACGTCTTATCCCTTACGGGGTAGATGCCTAAGGTGACAAAACCTTAAGGCTACGTTTGGCATGAGTGTGGGCGTATAGGTGAAAAAGGGAATCAAAATAGTGATGGGTTGCTCGCATCGGCTGTAACATGATTCCTGAAATTTCCGACTGCTGCCTCTGTGACTAAAATTTTAAGGCGAACTGATAATAAAATTATTCGTAATAATATTTTAGCATTATTCAGCGTTTCTCTGTGAAATTGAATCCACCGTTTTACTTCAACCATCCAAATGGCAGAAGCGAGTGGCGGGAATTTTTAAAAAATCCCTTCCAATGCTAAAATCAATTCGCAACTAAAACGTCTTAGAGTGAAGGAAAATCCTTGGGGATCATTTCATTACTTCCCGATTTAAATATCAAAGGAATACGTTTTGGATTCGGCATTTTGCTGGGGGTTAGTTCGGGGTTATTTTGTACTCTTGCGTTGGATTTTGGTTTTAGTTAGAATGGCCAAGTTTCCTGCAGTGCTTCTTGGCTATGGCCATGACTGCCTTTACGGAAGAACTGGTAGTAACTATCAAAAAAATATGTGTAATATAGAGCTGCCTTGAGAAGTCTATGTATACGGGGTTTCCTAACCGAACTGGGGTGGCTGAGGGTCGATTATCAAAATACCGTATTAAACGTATTACTTTCTTTCACTCAAGCATTCGGTATGCAACAATATTCCGTGGGATCTGATTTCGTTCCCGGTTCAAGGTGACCTCAGGCCCGTCTCGGTTCTTAATAAACAATCAAAAAATATCAAATCGAACGAACGTTCGATTTATGAACTTCGAGAGCAGCCTCTTACCAGCCAGCCCGAAGAGCTATACTCTAGCTGTAGGCGCGTTATTTAGGCAGCTACGTCTTACAACCTTTTTATAAAATTATCCTATTTTGGCACTGGCCGCAAATAAAGTTGATTGCACGCAGCGCTGAAAAAAAACAAAAGAAAGTAGTCGTGTCATTGCTCTTGTCAGCGCTGCGTGTTGAATTTTCAATGTAATTTAAATTGTTTTATTTTTTTCGTTTCTATAGACACTACACAGTAAATAAAAAAAAAAAAGAAAAATTTACTTTAGATTTTTATAACGTCTGTAGTTATCAATAGCTACTTATTATGTTTAGTTATAGCGGTAGGTAACGGGCAATAGTTACTCACAAAATATGACTATAACATTACCTACCCCCTAAATACCTATAGATACGTCAATTTTACATTGCTTTCCAGCAAATTGTCCCACCAATATTTCAGGATTTCTTAATAATGGAACTGTGATATATGGTGATGTCGAAACTAACCTAACATATAATATGTCGCTGTCTACGCCGCAGCCTCATTACAGGGTGATAGTGCACATTTTACTGCTCGCTCAAATGAAGTGAAAACTTGGTCAAAGGGAAACATACGGCTGTAACATTTAAGTATAAAATTGAAAATTATTAATTCCATGCTGGGTTCGGAGTAATGATAAAACATAGAATGTACCAGCTGCTTCTCTTCCCGCGCAGATGGGAAAAAATCTTATAATCTTAATCTTATTATGTATGTATGTGTCTAAAAACTAGATACACTCGAAATGCTCAAAAATAATGATGTTATAATACGAAATGAACTACCTATCCAATTTCCAGAACTCTCCAACATTGTGCACATAAACATAACAATATTCTTAGATCTTTTAAGCAAACACCGTATTTTCAGCCGCAACGAGTGCTTACACAAAACAGCACCCTATATTTACAATCTCATGACACAACCAACGTAACACGAGCCGTTCACGCCATCGGTTCTTCACGACTCGCCTTATTTCTCGCAGCGAGACAGCTCTAAGTATTCTGGTCAAACAAACTGCTGTACATTGAGCTGCGTTTTTTAAATGAAACTGCTTGAGCGTGGATCAAGTTATGCTGGTCAGCGTTGGCGTAATGCTCCAGTTTGAGCTGAGCTGCGGTTTGGAAATACGATGCTTGGAATGGGGGCCATGTTGTTCTGGTTTTGCGGCACAGAGAAGATATTACCTGAATGTTGCTACTATGCCCTTAATGTCCCTCTAATGTACAAACATAAGCTCAAGGACTTGTATTTTTGTTATGTTGGCGGAATGTAGGTCGCTTCGAGATTGTCGCGTTTGGAGGAAATGACATACAGTTAAACTGTGCGTGTGATGCGAAAAATGTGAAGATTCTTATGTTATTCGAGTGTTATGGAATTTTTAATGGCGTGGAATTAAAGCGGTGAATCCATGAATGAAATATATTTATTCACTAGCTGGGGCCCGATTTTTGAAAGCACATATGTGAAAATACCACTTGAAAGTGTAGAAAAATTGTGCTGAATTTGAAATACGAGTAGCATAGAATCACAGCTCTCATTAATCTTGTGAACTAGTCAAAAATTTGATTAGAGCTGTAGTTTTGGAAATAGAAGCTGATTTATACCACTTTCGAGTGATGTGCTTTCAAAAATCGGGCCGCTGGCCGCGATTTCCTCTGCGTAGAATTTAGTATCCTAGGCGGCTTGACTTTTTCCAACAGTTCCAAAAATTATCGTTGTAAAATGAACAGCGCGGCTCTTTGGATTAAATATTACATTTATTTAGTACCTACCTCATATACTTACAAATAATGGGCGAAAATCTTAGGAATCATGTTATAGGCGATGCGGCTAGCAACCCACCACGATTTTGATTCCATTTTCCATCTATACGCCCATAATCCAAACCAAAACCAGCGCTGGGTTCATGTAACCCAGCACACGCTGAGACTGGTACCCGTTGCCGGAACATAGCCCGCCTAGTGTGTCTCTTGTTTTTTTTCTTTCTTCTTTAGTCTTGAATCTGTTGTCAACTTAACTTCTATCTGCTTATGTTTTGGTAATAAATGTTTTTTTTTTTTTAATCTTGCTAAACGTGGCCTGTTGGTCTTGTCGCCTTTCCCTTTCCAGCTATACGCCCTTGCTAGACGTGACCTTAAGGTTTTGTTACCTTAGGGTATGTTTACCCCGTAAGGGATAAAGACGTGATTTATGTATGTATATATATAATTTTTATTTACGAAAATAGAATCAATAAGAGTATGTGAGAAGGTGATTACGAAGCACAGTCTTTTGAGAGATGAGATCCATAGTTTTCAAAATTACTAGTGCCTTTTTCTACACGTAGTAACGTATTCTGATTGCTACAATGACGCTCATAGATTTTATAAGAGATTAGAAGTAAGGGATAAAGACGATTTGTTTGTGTGTGTTCTTTAATTTTTGGTCAACAATGACACTTGGCATTTTTATCCATCTTTATTATATTCTCACAAACTTTACAACCCCCTGAGGCCCAACAAAATCCTACACCTCAAATCCAATCCGGCCAATAGCAAAACAAAACCACAATATCAACAAAGTGCGAACTATAGTCATTTCAACATTCTCTGCTTTAGTGTTGTACCGTAACGTCGGTATTGCTTCGTTCCAAGATGGCTGCCGCTCATGGCCAATAAACGTTTGCGATGGGCCGCAAACTGTTATAAACAAGGATAGACGGCCGTGGAAGTGGCTTCCGTGGTTTAGTGAGAAAAATTGAGCTCATATGTCTGCGTACACGTCAGAGATGCGCGTATCACCCGCATGTAGTACAGCGCGGGAGCTGTCTCATGCGAACCTTCTCTCTCTAGAACTAAGGCCCAACGCAACTGCAGCTAAACCCTTTTCAAAGACAGAAAAGAAGAAAGAAAGAAGTAAGAAGATAAATTGCCCGTTTTTTTCTCACTGTTCGTTCTGGAAAGAGACTGGCTCTCTGTGCTGGGGACTTTTACAAATATTTTAAATGCAAAATCAACCAAATTGGTCCAGGCGATTTCGAGTTGCAGCGAAATTAAAAAATAATTATTTTTATAGATTTAGTATTGAGTCGCTTTCGCTAATCATCAGTTTAGTTTCGCTAGAGCGAGTGAACTAAAAAAAAACCTATATATATACCTACTGAAACTGATACTAACTTTTGACGACCGGATGGCCTAGTGGTCAGAGAACCTGACTACGAAGCTTGAGGTCCCAGGTTTGACCCGATCGGGACAGATACTTGTATGAAAATACGAATGTTTGTTCTCGAGTCATGGATGTCCAATAAGTGTTTATGTATTCTTTGTCTATTTAAGTATGTTTCTCCGTCGTCTAGTACCCATATTTACAAGCTTTGCTTAAGTTAGGTTCAGTATTCATATGAAAAGTAATAAAACAAAAATTATAAAAACCTAACCCAGGGTGGCGCCGGTAGCGAGGCGGGGCCTAAGCTACCGGTGGTCAGAGCGACAGAGAGAACTTCCTGACTGTCCGAGCCGTGTCTAGCAGTACTGCCTTCTGTATCTGGCCCTTGACCCAACCACCTAGCGATTTATTTATACATTTGGATCCGAAAAGAGCTATTGATCTAGTAAGATATACCAAGTGATATCACTCTCGAGTCACTTAGCACTAGGCTTGCTCGTTTGTTTTCCTTCTGTAACCTTTTCAATAGCCCTTTCCAGTACTCCCCATATCTTCAGAAAAGCTCGTGTGGTTATTATTAAAAAAGGCTCAGAACAATCAGAGAGAGGCTCGGCGCGCTCATTCTGCCCCGTCCAATTACTGGGGCGGACTTACGGCCGAAAGAGATACACTTGCGCCGACAAAGTACCTGGCTTGATCGGGCTTTGTTATTAGAAATTAGAAAAGGATAACACCAGCTTTATTCGTAGATGAAGCTTTTATAACCACCGACGCAAAGAGTGTTATAAGTTCGACGGAAATATTTCTCTCTCTCTCTCTCTCTCTCTCTCTCTCTGTGTGTGTGTGTGTGTGTGTGTGTGTATTGAAGCTCCCGGACGTATGGACTGATTTCGATGCGTTTTTTTTATTCGAAAGCCAGTTTCTTGTTTGTTTTCAGGCTTTTGGCATATACTTGTTTTTTTTTATTTTTTTTTATTTACGTGATTAGCGTGGTGCGTTTTTTTAAATTATTAATTTAGAGCAACAGTAACAGTCTGACGTCTCTGTCTGTTTCATTGTAATAAGTAAAGACGGAATGATAGATAACTGGCACTTAAGATAAAAGCCCATCGAGTGAATGGGCGAAAATCTAAGGAATCATTTTAAAAGCGATGCGGCTAGCAACCCATCACTATTCAGATTCCCCTTTCCACCTATAACTCCACAATCATGCTAAACGTGGTCTTTAGGTCTCGTTACTCTAGGCTTTGTCTGCCCCATAAGGAATAAGGACGAAATTTAAGTATGTATGTTATGTCAAGCAATTAGCACGTGTAAATGATTTTAATAATTTTTCAAATTTTTTTCGAATTTCAAAAAAATACATGAAATATTATGTTTCTTTCAAAAAATCTGATACCAACTTAGAGTTTATCACAACAAATATAAGCCAGCATATATTGGGTCGCATGTCGAATACAATAAGGCCTTTATTAGCGTGACAAGGAAACTGAGTGCCATGCGAACCGTGGAGGCGTGGAACGCGTAATATGAACAGACATCGGTACAGTCAGAGGGATTATTATATATTTATTTTTACCGTAATTAAAAAAAAACGGATAGGCTTCGTTTCCTGAATTTCGCATAACCTACTAGCAATACCTAATATTACTTTCTGAAAAAGTTGTAGAAGTAATTAAAGTTTACATATAAACGGGGTACAGGGTCTAAGGTAACAAGATCAAGATTGTGGGCGTATAGGTGGAAAATGGAATCAAAATAATGAAGGGTTGCTAGCCGCATCGCCTATAACATGTTTCCTAAGATTTTCGCCCATTCCCTCGATGGGCTTTTACATGCGCGGGAAGAGACGCAACTAGTTCATTCTATGTTTTTTTTCTCCCAGACCAGCATGGAAGACTTTTATCGCTGGAAAATAATTGTTTTGTCCAATTAAAAGTTCTAACTTAAACCACTTCTAGTTCTCAAAAATCACTTGTGATTTGGATTGAGTTTTCTTTTCAACACCATTTTTTTTTTAATTTTCCTTCATCCTTTTTTCAATTTTGATTCCCTTTCCACTTTCACCCCGCCCACAATCATGTGGCCTTTAGGTCCTTAGGCTCTGTCTACCCCGTAAGATAGACGTGATTTATGTATATACGCATGCATGTAATCCTTTTCTTCGGGCTGTTCTTTTTATGTCCAACTGTACTTGACAACGTTATTGGCTTATTTCGTTTAGCTCACTATGAGACGGCTGCAAATGCTGATTTATTCCCAATATCTTGCTCGCTCCCTCGTTCACACTCCAACGGGTTCGACTCCCGAATGGTAACGACCTTTCAACATGTTAAGGGTGAAGTTAAAGTTATGTTGAAACAGGTAAAGTTATGATGATGTTATACATACATACATACATATATCACGTCTTTATCCCGTACGGGGTAGACAGAGCCTAAGGTAACAAGACCTTAAGGCCACGTTTAGCATAGTTGTAGGCGTATAGGCGGAAAGGGGAATCAAAATAGTGATGGGTTGCTCGCCGCATCGCCTATAAAATGATTCCTAAGATTTTTGCCCATTCTCTCGATGGGCTTTTAGCATCTGCGCGGGAAGAGAAGCAACTGAAATATTCTATGTTTTTTCTTTGCTCCCAGACCAGATGTTATCTTGTTCAAAATTCTCTTATTCAGTTGGTAGGTACTCACGTCACACACGTGTCGAGAGATGCCCGACATGTTTCAGACTAGTTCGTAATCCATGTAACATGAAGTCACTCGACTCTTATACGTGAGTTATATGTTTGTGTAACTTTTCAGTGAGCTATCCCGCAGGAACTAGGCAATTTTCCGGGATAAGATGTATCCTATGTGGGCTGGTAGGCTGATGTCATGAAAAATAACTGCTTGCCAAATTTTCGCCAGATCTGTTCAGTCGTTCTGACGCGAAGGCGTAACAAATATACATACTCACAAATTTTCGCTTATAATATTAGAAGGGGTGTTAACATTTGTATTTAAAAGAATGATATTAAATGTCTAACGACACTGAAAATTACAACACATAGAAAAATCCGAAAAGTAAAGCAATGGAAGGAAATCGAACTCGGATCCTCGTTATTCCGTAACGCGTGACCCCTACAGCACCCATAGCAGGTGGGTAAGCCTTCGAATTGTCCTATCTGTTACTAGCTGTCACGTCATTTCTAAAGGTAAATAAAAATTCTTGATTCATTTGATAGTAAGAATGAAATCGTATAAAAACATTAAATTTAAAAAATTTTAAACCCCTATGTGTATCAAATGTAAATAAAAAAAAACAAGTTTATGGCAAAAATGCCTTGGAGAGACAGACAAATAGCAAAATGACCCCAAGTAAGTAAGTAACTAAGTAAATGGTTTATTGTACAAATATAAAGAAGCAGAGACAAATCACAAAAAAATACCTTAAATATATGCACAAAGGCGAACTTACCCCTATAAGGGATCTCTACCAGTTAACCTTTGAGTAAATGAGAGGGGCATTAAGCGAGAGACCGACAAAGACCGATAAGTGTTCCTCTTTTGAGATACGGAACCCGTACAAAGCAATAAAACTAAAAATGCAATATCAAAAACTGACCAGGCAAGCATGGACATGTTGGAATACAGAATAAAACCCCCAGCGGCCTGGGTACTAAGTCACTTCCACGCTCTCGTATCTCGCCGACATCTGACACAACAAAACCAACAATAATTTCACGTCGATAAGGTTGCTTTTGGAACTACAAACATCTGTAAAATACGACGTTGTGAAAATTAGTTGTTGGAATTTAATCAACTCTGAGTGTAGTTGGTAAAGTACCTATAAAACATTCGACGTAGTGTGCTTAAATTAGACTTCAGGTACTGTGCCTAAATACCGGGGGCTTAATCCCTCTTTAGGGGTTGACATCTAAATAGGAACCCCAAGGGGTCGTTGCAGTGTCAGTGAGGATACCTTAGTGGTTCCTGACTATAAAGCTGGAGTTCCGAGGTCGAACCTACAAGTCAGATGTGAATGTTTGTTCTTAACTTGTTTACAGTTAAAATGTATAATGTAATGTAATGTACTACTATTTGTACCTACATTAAAAATATAATATTTGCAGTGCCCCTACAGGGTTTGATCTTGTATATTGTATCTTGTACCAAAGCAAATAAAAGTTTGAGTTTGAGTTTAAGTGGATATTTAAATGTATTACGAGATAAATTAATTGAACTAAAACTAAAATAAATCTAAAAACGTATTTCCTCGCGGCATTGATTATATTTATATGTATGTATGTATGACGAGGATCCAGGTTCGATTCCTGGCCGTAGCTTTACTTCTCGGATTTGTCTGTGTTCAAATTTTAGAAATTTAATTTCTAACGGTAAAACCGGAAGAGTAAACATAAAGGAAACAAGAAGTAAAAATTCTTAATTCATTTGAAAAACAGCTCCTCTCGTCCCTGGTGAGCAGTAGATGTCCCACGGGAGTTTGTAATTGTGTCGTACAGCATCATTCAAACAAGGTCACGTGACAGCTAATAAAAAAATATATGTATGTAAGTTTTTACCTAGCGGATTAGCAAGTTGAAATGGCGGTGGGCAGGGCACATAGCACGGAGGACGGATGACCGATGGGGTCGAAAGGTCCTCGAGTAGACCACGCACCGGCAAGCGCAGCGTGGGCCGTCCACCCACAAGGTGGACCGATGACCTCATTAAGATCGGAGGATCGCGCTGGATGCAAGCAGCTTCCAACCGGTCTTATTGGAGATCTAAAGGAGAGGGCTATGTCCAGCAGTGGACTTGCAATGGCTGAAATGATGATGATGATGACGTTTTTACCCCCATCAAAACAGCATAAAGATTATCGTTATTTGATACATCCCCTATGGATATCATAATAATCCGTCCATACATTTTATGGATCGTTTCAACCCTTTTCAATGGTTAGCCCCTACCCTTACCAAGGGTTTATTCGTGATGGCCTTAGATCTGTCATGGCTCTGTCTTGCCGCCTATTATCATCCCACTGCTGGGCTCAATATCAATGTTGATCTCAATGGAGGAAGTTGGTAAAAAAAAAAGAAAATTCTCAACGACACTGAAGAACACAGAAAAATCCGAAAAGTAAAGTATGGTATGGACTATGGGTATAGCACGCGTCACGGAATGACGAGGATCCGGGTTCGATTCCCGGCCACAGTTTTACTTTTCGGATTTTTCTAGAAGTAAAAATTCTTGATTCATTTGATAGAAGTTGGTAAAGTTCAAATGATTTTTTAAATCAAAATTTTAGATTTGGCAGTTTTTGTCTTCTGTATCTTTGTCTTTGTCTTTGTCTTTGCATCGATTTTAATGATTCATTTTTTATTCGATAGTACATACATATATAAATCACGTCTTTATCCCTTACGGGGTAGACAAGAGCCTGAGGATTGTGGGCGTGTAGGCGGAAATGGGAATCAAAATAGTGATAGGTTACTAGCCTCAAGTATAACTACATTAATATTTCGCGTCTCGCGGAAAAAGTGGCAGAAAAAGCCAACGTCATCTGTCATCGTTGTAAATACTGTTTATCATCATCTTCAGATTACATACGTCCAGGCCTCCTCACACAATGAGAGGGCTTGCGATATAGTTCCCACGCGGGGCCAGTACGGATCGGCAACTTCACACACACCATTGAATTGCTTCGCAGTTGTGTGCAAGTATCCTCACGATGTTTTCCTTCACCGAAAAGCTCAAGATGAATTTCAATTCTAATATGAAATATTTATTAATTTTCATTTAAAAGTATTTAAATAGTGATTTACTTCACGCTTCCTGAGTTCTTCAATTACACCGAAAGACGAATGTGCCCTGAGTTAATTTAAAATCAATTGTTCTAACAAATACACCTGTGCGCTAATAGGGCCATTAGAGACCATTACGGTGTTTCACAGAGACCGAATAAAATAGTTGTAACCACCCGACTGCATTTACACCGCAGCGAATGCGGGACTTTGTCAATAAAACTGTTTGAAGATGGTGTTACATGCTCTAACAGCAGTGCCGTGCACAGAGTTTTGAGACAGGTCCGACAAAAAAAAAGAAACAATACACAATACACAAATCACGTCTTTATCCCTTACGGGGTAGACAGAGCCTAAGGTGACAAGACTTACAGGCCACGTTTAGCAAGATTGTGGGGCTAGGTATAGATGGAAAATGGAATCAAAATAGTAATGGGTTGCTAGCCGCATTGCCTATAACATGATTCCTATGATTTTCGCCCATTCCCTCGATGGGCTTGTACCATTTGCCCGGGAAGAGAAGCAACTGGTACATTCTCTGTCTTTTCTTTGCTCCCAGACCAGCATGGAAGTAAAAAAAGAAACAACTTTCCAAAAATGCTGCTTGCTGATTTTGTTGACAAGTCTGTAAATTGTGAAGTAAGTGATTAACCACGTCAAATATCAGAAAACAGATGGCGATTACAGCAAGGTTGGCCATGTCTTCTTGTCTTTATGAAGTGCACGCGACTGTGAAACAGTTTAGGTAAACCTATCCTGGGTAACTATGTTAAAAATGTATCTTATATTTAGTTCGAATTTAGGAAAAGAATGGTCTGTTGCTATTGACTCTGTCTGTAAAGAGTTCAGTTATTACTAAAAACCGGACGATGGATGCAATATGGTGACAAAAGCATACCTACGACGGATAAGACTTATTAAACTTTGACCAATATTTATGTATGTAATATAACTATGCAGTTTTTCTATGCTTTTTTTTGGAACATATCTAGATAGATTATAGTCTGGAATAATTGCGTAATTCCTGCGGGATAGCGATAAACGAATTCTATGCAGACGAAATTGCGGGCAACAGCTAGTATAAAGAAAAATAAGATTATTTACTGCAGCAATAAAATTATCTAACTTTCTACCTACCCCTCTGGCCGTTACGTGTCGGTGTCACTCTCCGCAGATCGTTTCCCATTAAGCTGTAAACAAATCGAAGGTTCTCACGCGCCCCGTTGCGGCTTGTTTGAAACTAGGCGTGAATAGAAAATAGAATTGAACGGAGGACTTTTAAAATAACCATCATCATCATCATTATCATCATGATCCAAAAGACGTCCACTGATGATGATGATCATCCTACCGAATTCGGCCATGGCGACCACTTCGACTCCTAGTTATTAGAGTTCCTAGAGTTATGGGTTATGGGTTGCTAGCCGCATCGCCTATATTCGTAACATCATTTCTAAGATTTTCGACCATTCCCTCGACGGCTTTTACTATCTGCGCAGGAAGAGAAGCAACTGCATTCTTTGTTTTTCTCTCATTATCTTTATCAAATTATGATCAACTACAGAGAAGCCATTTTGTTTTGTACTTTATACTTCGTCGGTCCAGTTCCCATTCAAATCGTTTCAAGCCCTAATAGCCTAGAGCAACAAAATTGCAGGACAAATCTCGCGAGAGCTTGCAAATTTATTTTTGCCAATAAACATAGCAAGCCCAATCTTTAGAGCAATCGTTGAAGAAAAACGGGGAAATCTCATTAAAACCTTGCTTTCCTTGGAGACTAGGGTTGACAACTGCCAAGGTTTTATTTGCTGAGAAGCTTTATATGAGTAAGTCAGTTGTTGAGATACGGAACAGCTAATTGTCTAACATTATATGGATAAAGGCTTGGAGCATCATTGACAAATTGCCGTATGAACCATTTTACAGAACCTTCCAAAATGTATCTACATATCAGTGGCGTGGCGACCATGGAAATCGATTCCCACTAGCTTGCCTATTTTAAGGCAGTTGGGCACTTTATTGTGCAAAATTAGAGGAAAAAGCTAGTCAAATTCCCTTTGGCTTGCCTTCTGGTATACTTGACTCCACGCCACTGCTACATATACTCAGCTCTATTTAGTTCAGTCTCCATACGATCACGACACGTACTTATCCCTTGCGGGGTAACAACCAATTTGATTTTAACAGAGAAGAAATCTTTATGGATGCCCTAGGCACGAGGATGCTTAGGGGTATGTAGAACTCCCACCCGAAGGGGTATACCCAAAACTCCTCTTGAACCACTCTATCTATTTAAAAAACCGCATCAAAATCCGTTGCGTAGTTTTAAAGACAGGGACAGACAGCGGAAAGCGACTTTGTTTTATACTATGTAGTGATAATAATATGTCATACAAATAAGTATTTTACGCGTCACCTAGTTTTTAAACTATGAAATACTCTTCCTCATATGTCTTCTTCTTCTTCTTATTTGTGGCGTTTCAAGTCGTTAGTGCGACGACAACTCTGCCGTGATTCTTTAAAAGGCAGTCTTCTGACAATTCACCGATTTAGAGTAATATAGTTGGTCGTACTCAGGAAAAAAAATACGCGCCGACCTATTTTACCCGTTTTTCTGTATCTTTTTTAGTTTTCGAGAACGGCTGAATTATAATAAAAAACCCTAAAGAAAGACTGCTATTGCGTTTTTCTCAAAAATTACTTTTGTCAGAAGACTGCCTTTTAAAGAATCACGGCAGAACTTCGCCAATGTCAAAGTAACAAAAATATGATTAAAAAATCTTGTGACAAAATGTCGGCAACGTTGCACGGTAATGGTCAAAGACCCCCCTCCCCCCCTGTCGGGCTCTTAGCCAACGGTTAATGATATCCCTCAGAAACTGCCAGGAAATCATTAGCTATGCCCAGGGTGCACCGGATCAAGCACTGCTCTTCCCCTCGGACAGATCCAAAAAGGAACCGCAGCTCCTCATATGTCTTAAATATATTCTCATCTAATTAATATTTAAGTTCAGTACACGTTGTACATCATGTAGTTAGCAGTAAATTAGCTTTGAGAATGGACTCGTGTCCTGTATGAAACGCGTTAACATCGTGTGTGATCAATGTGCAATCGGGTCTGTGGGTCATATGTTGATTCATGTGGAAGGTACCTAGGTGGGATATACTGATAATAGCGCTGTCTCGTCTGTTTGATGCGAGAACGTAGCAATAGAGAATGTGCATTAATTTTTACATACATACATACATACCGTCACGCCTCTTTCCCACAGGGGTAGGCAGAGTGCTTTGTTCCACTTGCTACGATCCTGACATGCTTCATCTACATTCATCAATCTCTTCATACATGCTCGTCGGTTTCGGGTACTCCTGACCTGACCTTTTCTCGGAACGTCCGTCTAGGCCTTCCCCTCCCAACTTTACCATTCGCCCTCCCCATATAGACCTGTTTAGTTAGTCTACTTTCATCCATCCGCTCTACGTGACCAAACCAACTAAGCATACTTTTTTCTAACCTGGTCACTATGTTCTAATATTATATATTAATTTTTCATTCACAAAATATGAAAATATCATAAAAGAAGTGACAAAAAGTGAAATCCAAAGTAATCGGTCAAGAAATACGGAAAATATAAGAATTTTAAGCTTAATTAGACAGATTAGAATGAAAGATTCGTTCTGACATGTGACATCATAAAACTCTACGCCTGCGCCTTTATAAACTCCAAATTAAAATTCTGTTTTTCTAGAAAGAGATTAGAGGCAAATCTTTGATGTAACTCAGTGATTTGTATAGTTCTTTCAAGAATAATGTTATAACATTGTTTTTACGTAAATGCGCTTTTATGAAATCAGTAAAAATATCATGGATATTCCCTACTAGCTGGTTGCCCGCGACTCCGTCTGCGGTGAATTCGCTTATTGGTCTCCCGCGGTCACTATCCTACGTCCTTCCCCGGGATTGTAATTATTTCTATACCAGATGTCAATGTAATCCAATGGTTCTTAAACTTTCAGACATTAGGGACCATTTGACAAAATTTCTGTCTTGCCATGGACCACCTAGTAACTACATAATATCTAACGTATATTGACATACGAATTGCATCTTCACGCGTTGTGTCTGGTTGTCACTTATCTAATCATTTATTAGATTGGCCCTGTGGACCACTTTGGATGTCTTCAGGGACCACCAGTGGTCCGCGGACCACCGGTTAAGAACCAATGATGTAATCGGTTAAGCCGTTTTGCCAGGAAAGAGCAACAAACATCCAAACATCCATACTCACAAACTTTCACATTTATAATATTAGTAAAATTGAGTGCTGGGTGGCAGCCCTGGAGAAAAGAAGCGGAGACAAAACAGACTAAGTGAGTTCTCAAGGTTCGAAAAGACTTCGAGTGCCCCGCGAATCTATTTAGGTACGCTAATTATTTCTTACAAATACAGAAACAGAGAAAACGTAAGTCCGATTTTTGCTTTTAGTTTTACGTTCACGTTAGATATTCTATTCGTAAACGATAATCAAAGCACAATGCAATGGTATGTAAAATGCCCAGTAAAAGCAAAACAAAAACAACTTAATCGGCTTACACAATGGGAGTTAATAAAAACCGGCCCTAAACCAATTAATAAAACGCTCAAGCGGGCTGAAAACCAATTTTTGGGCGCTGCCCACCCCTTCCGCGGTTTACGCTTGACGCGTGACGAGGGGTATTGCTTAGTTTACTGTGGGGACACACAGACGGAAAGATCAATTTTACTATTAAAATAGTGCTGAAACTGGAAACCCGCCAAAACCAGTGAAAAGTGAATGTTATTGGACCTCACGTGACACCAGCGCCTCTAGTAGTAAATTCACACGCGATAGCCCCCATTATCCCAAGATATTTAGGTATTTATTTATTTTAGTCGCGGTTGGAAGCGGCTTGCTTCCACCGCGAACCCGCGACTTTAACCAGTAAGCTTGTCTAACTCGCTCGCAATCGCCATCGTGTTCATTTTGACAGTTCTTTTATGAATGTGACAGCCAGCTGATTCCGATGCCAATTGTCAGCCCATACATGAACTGTCAAAATGAACACGCTGGCGATTGCGAGCGAGTTAGGTAATAAGACTAATAAGCCTACTGGTTCTCCGTCCATCTCGTTGGTGGACGTCGTTGGTCCACTCGAGAACGGACCCAGTCTGATAAGAAACATGAAAAAAAGGACTTGTGAAACTATGGCCTGTCTGAGAGGAGACCAGTGTACAGGAGTAGGACGTATGAACGCTAGAGAAATTATTGGTTTACTCACGCTAAGTTTTAGCAACAGTAAGTATCGTTAGTTCAACTCTTGGTAGCCGCAACGGTTTTTGCCTGACTGTAATAAATTATGTACCGGCTATTGTCTTTTGATGCTATCTCTACTTAGGTTCATTTGATGGGTCGCCATTAACTTTCGCTTCCATATTGTTTGCCACTGCAATGTTAAAACGTTAGTTCCAACAATTTATGGTTGAGCCTGCCTGCGGTTTTGCGTGGTTTTTAGGGGAGTCAAGGGTCCCTACTAAGCTTCGGTTTCTGTCCGTAAAACCAGTGGAAATTTTCAGTAAAGATGTTTTTTAAAGAAGCTGGTGAGTCACGTGACAAGTGAACACCACCCATGGAAACCAGTACCGATACTATTACGGATGCGATGCCAGCCTAGAGCAGTGGTTTCCAAAGTTGTCTGGACCCATCTACAAGTTTACAAACTCGGAACCCACTTGGTAATGGAACCGTAACATGGATAAAGGACTAAAGCCGGCTGCTCAACAGACAGGGTCCACTTAATATGCGCTCGCGACCCACCAGTAGTCACGACCAGGGGCGCCGACTCCGTGGGTGCTCGGGGGCTCGAGCACCCATGAGTAATAAACAGTGGGTGCCGAGCACCCCTGAGAATAGACATCACGAAACAGATCAGTAATCGCCTTTTAGGGATACGTGTTTTTTCATTACCTGACGACCCGTTTTCGAGTCATATAATAAGTATGAGCACCCACGAGGTTTTCTAAAAGTCGGCGCCCCTGGTCACGACCCATGGTTTGGGAAATCCTGCTAGAGGTCTAAGATGGATTATCTACTCATGGGTCAGTTATGTCATCGGCTGTCTTGCTCTCACCGGAACAGTTAGTAGTGAGTACTGCTAGGTATTGGATAAGTCTGTGAGGATGGAGGTTTTTGAAAAAATGACTTTGTGTCAAGTTTCTTGCGGCGCATTCTTCTTGGCAATGATGGTCTTTCCGAATGCGCTGGTAGTTTCAAAAAATACATATAAAAGAGTCCTTGGCGGCCAATTTTCAAAATGATTAGATTATTGATTTTTTTTTTCTGATAGCAATCCGGATGACCATATTTGCGCTACTACTACTACTAGCTGTAACGTGACCTAGTTACTATGCGATTTTTTGTCGCCAAGCGTCATCTGTTTGAATGATGTGTCTGTACGGCACAAGTACAAACTCCCGTGGAACAACTACTGCTCACCAGGGACGAGAGAATCCGCTGTTTTTCGAATGATAGGTAGGTACTGGTACGAATGATAGGTCGAGATTTTGCTTTTCTTATTTTTCTTTTTTGATGTAGGATTTTATAAAGACTGGAAGCTCTCATGGCCAACTACATTAACTCGATAAAGTAAATGCCAGCCAGTCATGCTAGCCTGAGAAATCTACTGACATTGTTCTGTGTCCCTAACGCGTCGTAAAACGGGGTCATCAGCATAAATTGAGATTAACTTTGAGGAAACAATTAGCAACATAATGTTATGGCAACAGGCAACATAGTACTGGAGTTTTGTTTTGATAGGTACTAATAAAGATTATGAGAGACATATTAGTTCGTCTAACTATTATAATACATACATACACAAATCACGTCTTTATCCCTTACGGGGTAGACACAGCCTAAGGTAATAGGTACCTACAGGCCATATTTAGCAAGATTGGGGGCATACAGGTGGAAAATGGAATCAAAATAGTGATGGGTTGCTAGCCTCATCGCCTATAACATGATTCCTACGATTTTCGCCCGTTCCCTCGATGGGCTTTTACCATCTGCGCGGGTAGAGACGCAATTGGTACATTCTATGTTTTTTCTTTGCTCCCAGACCAGCATGGAAGAAAATATCCTACTAATATTATAAATGTGAAAGTTTGTAAGTATGGATGGATGGATGTTTCACGCCAGAACGGCTGGACATATCTGGATGAAATTTGGAACATAGATAGATCAGTCTGAAATAACACATCGGCTACTTTTTATCCCGGAAAATTGCGTAATTTCAGACGAAGTTGCGGGCAACGGCTAGTAAATCATAATCAACAGATAATTTGACACGACTAAGCTCTTTTGCTATTTAAATTTACTAAATGAATACCATATGGTTAAAGAACTCTATTACGAAACTCGAGATCCCGGGTTCGGTGCCCGGGCGAAAAAAGTTTTTTTTTGGCAATAATCGCAGAACATAAAGGTAACCTATTTACAACAAGAAGGCAAACGAGCAAGTGGGTACTTGACAACCCAGCACCACCATCAATGGACACCCGCAACACTAGAGGATTGTAGATGCGTTTCCCAGTCAGGCTTATATTTTTCCGTTGGTACATAACACAATCTTGTCGATTGAGAAATACGTCCTGTTTAACACTTCCTTCGTATAAAACTCCACACCTACAAACTACTAGATTTTTCAATTCGCTCAATTACTTCCTTTCTAAAATGGTCCTTCGACGCCGGATTTCGTGGTTAGCAGCCATGTCTTCCTAAAACGGTCCTTCGAGCCGGACTGCATGGATAAGTCCGATAACGAGAGCCGCGTCATCTGCGGGCACTCGCGGCTTGGAACGTTTCCAGAGCACGGAGTGTTAGGCCGCAGTTCCGCTGACGCGATTGCGCGACGCTGTTAGCGACTAGTCGCAAAAACGGTACCGTGAGCTCTTAGAATGCTATTCGAGTTTGTTTTGCTGTCTCATTTCACCGAGACCGATGGTACTCGAAAACTCACTATAAACTCCGAGAGCTCACGAACTAGACTTTAAGTATATTTAAAACGCATGATATTTAAAAATATAAAAATGCAATTTTCTCAGAAAGTGGAAACTTAACATTCTTATGACATTTTTTTTCCATGGAGTGTTAAAACATTTTTTTTTTATATCCAGGTAGAGTCTAGTTTGCATCTCATAAATTAAGCTTTGACACTAAACATTAATCGAACAAATTTTCGAAACATGATCCCGTAGAGGATTCGAAACGCGTCAGTGTTTGAGTGGTGTAAGGGATAATTAAGTTTGTGGGATTTATATGTGTTTTATTGGCAGTAGTGGAGGGAGGAATGCAATCGCATGAAGAACACATATTATTTCACATAAGCTCGGTTATCTTGCATACCTTCCACGTGAGTAGCGGAGTAGCAAGGTAAATATTTTTGTTCATTGAAACGGACCTCCGCAAAGTAACGCCTGATTCAATCAAATATTCGTACAAATTTTATCAACGCAAACCAATAAACGCGCCAGACGTACTCCCCCCTAAAAAGTGTCAACTTGTAATGGATACATTTAGCAGGAAGCAGCGATTTATGCACGACTCCAGCATAAATCCAGCCCGAGCTTCTGCGATCGCGTAAATTTTAATGTTTAATAGATTTCCTTCCCGTTCCAATTCTCATTTGCAAAATGGAACTGACTGATGTTTTACAGTACTGATGTCTGCGCAGAAACCCTACATACATAAAGCACATCTTTATCCATTAGACAGCCTTTTTTTATGGTGTGGAAAATGCGCCTTATAGCGGATGCGCTCGGTACGGGTTTACAAAACGTCTCCTATTTGGTCTCGGAACGTCCGTCTAGGCCTCCCCTCCCAACGTAACCATTCACACTTCCCATATAGATCTGTTTAGTTAGTCTACTTTCATCCATACAATAACAGGAAAATATCCATGGTAAAGTCTGAGAATCACATTTTCTTGCATGAGAATCGATACGGTAAACGATTCTGAGTAAGAAAAGCCCAAAATATTTAAATTCTGGAAAAAATGTACATGAGGACTTATTTTTGGAAAACGCTCACATACTAATAATGACAGCTTAAACCTGAAGTGAGTCAAAATTGAATCGCATTAAGACGTCATGTTAAGATCCCTGATTTTGATCCAATTTGTCTGAACCCTGAAACTGGTTGATATTAAAAAAACATTTTTTTTCATTCCATTTCAACTAATTTAAAAAAGAAACGGTCGAGGCGATCTTTTCAAAGAAACTGTTTCTTTCCCGACGAAATGACAAGTGAAGGACAGAAAAAACACGGATTTTAATGTTAGAATAACCCCCTTGACCCGAGGCCGATATCGCTCGAATCTTTCCACTTATTTGAGAATTGACGCCGTTTAATTTTCCACGACATTGCTCAATCTATTATGAGGAGCTCTGAAGATAGCCTTTAACCTTTTAGATTAAGTAACAAAGAAGGTTTCAATATGTCAGTTACATATATACTTAAATCACGTCTTATCCCTTACGGGGTAGACAGCTTTTTTTTTTAACGGAGAGGAAATCTTTATGGATGCCCTAGTCACGGGGCTGCCTAGGGTTATGTGGGACTCCCTCCCGAAGGGGTATACCCGAACTAAAAACTCTCCGGCGTTGCCTCAATCCGGTGTGACGGGGACGCAGTAGGATGCTACTAGGGTTTCACCACAAACGCCCCCCCGGTGGCCCCGGCTTCCGCCAGGACCGCGCCTAGAGGGGAGGGCCCGTACGCTGGGCCCGTCTTCCCTTAGACAATGAGACCGTGCAATGCAGGTAGGTAATGACCCCGTCACCGTTCCCGCTGGACTCAAGGGGTCGGGCTAGCGGTGCAAGCACCGAGTTCGCCTTTTCCCCCCTCGCGGGGTAGACAACGCCTAAGGTAACAAGAACTAAAGACCACGTTTAGCCTGATTGTGGGCGTATGGATGGATGAGCTAGCCACATCGCTTACATCATGATTCCTAAGATTTTCGCCCATCCCCTCGATGGGCTGTTACCACCTGAGAGAAGAGAAGCAACTGGTTAAATCTATGTTTTTTTCTTTGCTCCCAGAACAGCATGGAATTTTCCCAGACCAGCTTCTAGATGACATGTCTGTGGTCTGTCTATAACTTAGTTTTTCAATCGCCCTTAAATACTGTGTATTAAAATTAATCCCGAATACCTACTTCAGCAGTGGTATCACTAAACATATTAGTAAATGTATTTCATACTAGCTGACCCGGCGAACTTTGTTCCGCCTTAAATTTGAAAAATTCCAGTGGTTTGGGCTGTGCTATCCCGCGGGAACTATGCAATTTTCCGGGATAAAAACTATCCTATGTCCTTTCCCGGGACTCAAACTAAATCGGCCCAGCGGTTTAAGCGTGAAAAGATAACAGACAGACAGACAGACAGAGTTACTTTCGCATTTATAATATTAGTAAGGAAGTAAGGATTAGGCTTACTTCAAAAACTACACTAAACTATATTGATATTGATGGGGTGCTCACATGTCCGCTATGCGCGCGAATTTTTATAAAAAAGATTGTCTACATAAGTCACATGCGAGCACACGGTCGTACTCTAGGAAGGAGTTGGCGGTCGCCATGGTCGAAAACGACCGGGAGCACATCATCATCATCATCACTTCAAAAAGCGCTTCGTTACTATGTATTACAGTAAATTTGTAGGTATTTCTGTGGAATGTTCCGGTTTAAACTTCCAACGCGCGCGGTATTAGAACCATATGGCATAACAAGTTAGCTCACTTTGCTCGGCCGCTAGAGTAAACAAATGATGCCACTGCTCTGTACTCCATTCAGGATAACATTAGACGTCAGAATCAGTGATTGTAAACATCGTGAAATTATAATGTAACCGAAACCAAATTTCTAAATGTCGGTGAAAATTAGAACACATAGAAAAATCCGAAAAGTAAAGCTATGGCCGAAAATTCGCATAGTAACAAAAGGTCACGTGACCGTTAGTAACAGGTAGAAAAATTCGGAGACTACCCACCTGCTATGGGTGGTGTAGGGGTATAGCACGCGTCACGGAATGACGAGAATCCGGGTTCGATTCCCGGCCATAGCTTTACTTTTCGGATTTTTCTATGTGTTCTAATTTTCACCGACATTTAGAAATTTAATTTCTAACGGTAAAACCGAAAAAGAAAAAAATAAAAATCAAGAAATAAAAATTCTTGATTCATTTGATAGTACTAAACGAAACCAGTAAACAAAAAGCGGTAGTTAGTGGCAAACGTAAAGGATACTAAAGCTTGTACACAGGGACAGTTAGTAATGGCACCTGCTATCGACATACATACATACACATACACAAATCACGTCTATATCCCTTACGGGGTAGACAGAGCCTGAGGTAACAAATGTAAAGGCCACGTTTAGCATGATTGTAGGCGTATATGTGGAAAAAGGAATCAAAATAATGATGGGTTGCTAGCCGCATAGCCTGTGACATGATTCTTTAGTCTTTCGCCCATTCCCTCGATGGGCTTGTACCATTTGCGCTGGAAGAGAAGCAAATGGTAATTTTTTTGTTTTTTTTTTACTCCCAGAGCAGCATGCAAGAAACTTTGTATAGTTTTTGTAAATTACATTAGGTTTCTGTATTAAATAATTTTATTACAATATGAAAGTCGCTGAAGTAATTGATTGATAAATTGGTCAAAAGTATTTGAGTGCGTTTGAAGATTCAAACTCAGCAATGTTACTTATTGTATTGAACGTCATTTTGGATGTCTATTTCTATCTTGAGTGGAGTATAGTAGTTCTGTCACCTAAAGTACAGACAGATATTGTAGCGAATAAAGTAGCAGAATTAGCACATAGGCAGTACAGAGGTTATTGTCAGACGTTGTACACACATTCTTGATGCAACACGCATTTGTTTACGCATATAAATCCACGGACCTAAATTGAAGAAGACGACGGGAACTGCGTGTAACGAACGTGTCAATTTTCGACAAATCAGAAGTATTTGAAATATCTTTACCCATATTTAAAACTATGTTGAAAGAGCACTATCTGTCATCTTGTACATGAATCTTGCAGCTGTTATTTTAGGTATGTGTGTATTGTGTCTATTTATTTCTCCATTTATTATAAATGTGTTTCATGTATAATGTATTAGGTATGTTATTTTCTAAATTACACCACCTGCTCAGATCTGTTCTTTTCTCCAGTCCATTATGGTTGCCTGGAAGAAATCGCTCTGTAGCGATATGGACGCTTATTGTTACCTATTAATATTTTGTATACCTTTTTCTTTTTTCTCTTATATGCGGTGTATTGTATTGTACTCAGACATGAAATTTGGAACATAGATAGATTATAGTCTGGAATATTACATAGGGTACTTTTTATCCCGGAAAATTGCGTAGCTCCTGCGGGAAAGCGATAAACGAATTCTATGCAGACGAAGTTGCGGGCAACAGCTAGTATAAAATAATTGATGGAAGTATCGGTAAAAGTTGCTTGACGTACCTACAAATTTTAATTAGTTACGGGCAACAACTAGTCATTAGTACCTAACTGATCATCTAAAGTTAATTGAAAAGCTTCGTCTACTTTAAATCAGATCCGTGTTCCTTGGCCAACTATTTTATAATTCCACTCAAACCGAAATGCTAATCCGGCTTGCCTCGAGAATCTTAACCGCGGTGTTTATGCTTCTTTCTGCTTACAGTTCCAAGAAAAAACAAGCGAATGGCGTAAATAACGTCACTCTGTGACAATCCTATGCAAATCGGGCGAGCGTGCGAAATGTAAGGAAATGTAAGAACGTTCATGTCACACTGAGTGCAGGGCTTGTAAACCGGTACCGAAAATACCGGTAAATACCGGTATTTATAGGGTCTCTTCGGTTCAGCGAACCGGTAAAAATACTTGTATTGGTTCTAGCTCAAAAATACCGGTTCTGAATGCAGGTTCTTACGTGTATAGGACGCTGTCGTTTGGTGCTTATCAGAACCTTGGCAACCGGTAAATTTAAAAGTTCCCAAGGTACCGGAACCTCGTGGGATACCGGTTCTATGCTTGGTACCGGTACCGAGGAACCGGTTACTGTCAAATACTGGTTCCTGGTTGAAGGCCACGATACCGGTTTCAAAAAATAACAGCAGCTTTTGCCTGTGCTGTAGAACGCGTAGGTACAGGTTGGGGACGATGATAAGTGTAACTTGAGCTGGGACGATGGGGTAAATGCGGGTAGAACCTCATGTAAGGCCCGTCCGGATCTCTACCATCTGACCCCCTTATTCATAAACGCTCTTTAGGCTTCTGCTAACTTAGCAATCGTTCGTCCTTATCTGTCACTTTGACTTACCATTCACAGATAAGGACAAACGATTGCTAAGTTAGCAGAAGCCAGAGCGTTTATGAATAAGGAGGTTACTCTAACCGTTTCACAAGCAGCAGATTCTATAGCTATAATTTTTGACATTTTTGACAACCAACCAACCAACCAACCACCACCAACCAATTTCCTGCTGCAACATTCCCTGAGCGGTACAATTTACGGATCTTTAAAAAGCGAGCCTTCCTGTTCTTGAAAGGGCCGGCAACGCACCCGTGATTCCCCAAGTCTTGCAGGTGTCCCTGGGCGATGGTGATTACTTTCTATCAGGTGACCCGTCTGCTCGTTTGCCCCCTCTTATATAAAAAAAAAACTTCTAGTATGTATCTGACAGCAAGCGATCCAACTTTGGTTCGGAATTGAATCGGGCCGCGAGTCGGGTTACCTCCGCGTGTGATCAAGAGCTGCGCTTCGTTTTTGGGTCCGTCCGAGGTTATTTCCTTGCAGATCCTTCAGATTTTCCTGGATTTGTCGTTTTGACCGTGTACCGTACAACATTGCCGACATTATTGTCACAAGATTTTTGAATACTGTGCTACTTTGACATTGGCGAAATCATCGCATCGATGGGGCCATGTTAGAAAAAGAAGAAGAATCGCAATCAGACCCTAAATGGATGGATTAGCATGTCGCTATGGCTCGTCATGGCGCATAATGAATGTGAAACAGTTTTCGGTTTAGTTAAGCGCAAAAGTTTTAAAAATATCAATTTTATGTACCAAAAAAAAAATAAAAAATAGAGCCCTCTGATTTTGCCGTGCCCTTGCAGGGTGTCACATGTAGACCTAAACAAAATACTCATACTCATACTCGTTTATTCGTAATACTTATAGTTATCATATGTTTTAATTTACAATTTTAATAAAACTGGAGCACCAATAAAATAATAGGTAAAACATTTTTTTAATCATAAAGCTCTGTAGGCTTTGACTGCATCTTATGCCTGTAATGTGATTTTCAATAAATTATTTTGATTTTGACGTCATGATAAGGCCCTTGTTCTAGAATACGCAGAGTGTACCCTCAGCTTTACACAATTTCGGTGGCGGCCGATACAATTGATCGCAGCAAATGACTTATTTATGCACCGCGACCGCGCCGTATGGCTTTGCCAACCGTTCCGTATTTGTCGCCGAATTTATTAAACTGAACCCTTTTAGGGTACCGTCGTAAGCGAATTTGGCTCCGGTTCATGCGCGTCTGTTGCCGATACCAGACCATTCGCTTTTACTAACTAGCTTCTGCCGACTTCGTCTGCGTAGAATACATGTAAACCTTCCTCTTGAGTCACACTCTATCTATTAAAAAAACCGCATCAAAATCCGTTGCTTAGTTTTAAAGATTTAAGCATACATAGGAACGGACAGACGGCTGAAAGCGACTTTGTTTTATACTATGTAGTGAAGCATATTAGGATGTGAGTCGGTTTGCACCGTAGCGCTCAAACGGATGGACCGATTTTAATGCGGTTTTTTCATTGGAACGCCGGTTTCTTTGAGTTCTTGACAGTTTAAGTTCTAGACATAAGTCTCGTGGACGC
This sequence comes from Pandemis cinnamomeana, assembly GCA_932294345.1. NCBI lineage: Eukaryota > Metazoa > Arthropoda > Insecta > Lepidoptera > Tortricidae > Pandemis > Pandemis cinnamomeana. The sequence continues at coordinate 7,215,987 of OW028726.1, read as the reverse complement.
AAATAATGGTCAGCACGGAATGCGTCAAAAGCTGCTTTACACTAAGTAATTACAGAAAATAATTACATATCGCTAATTATTACAGAAATCGAACGCATACACCATAACTCAGATTAACGGTTAAGGCATAGCAACTATAACTAATTCGCAACTATTCTCGGAATCCAAAGTCCTCACAGTTAGGCAATTATATTTGCTTCGCTTAATTTTACGTCAACACTCGCTACTGCCAATGGACCTCAACACTATCCTTAAACGTAAAGGTCACCCCGTATCAAAAACAATTCCCTGCAGGACTGCTTTTGCTCGTCGGCAAGCTGCTGCCCAAGGTTCCCGACTTTACAATAAGGTTAATAACCTAATCTCCATTTACACCCTATCAAGGTTCGAAGTCAAGGCCCAAGTACGAGACTGGCTGCAGCGCCTGTCTTACCACGACACGGAAAATCTTCTTCTGACCCTTTCTTGAGCTCATAGGCAACTTAAACCTTACTTAACTTAACATCGTATTTTATAATATTACTTAATATGATAGATATCTTCAAATAAACCTTATCATAAGTAACACAAAACTTATTTGTGACTGGAATCAGTCTGCATCTCATTGGTAAATGTAAATTAATTTTGTTTATCTCATTAGTTATTTTTATCTTTAGAATTTTGGTTCATCTCCTTAACTATACTTTACTTGTGTCACTGGAACTGTTCTCCTCCGCTGTTACACTGTACTTTTCCATGTTGTTTCGACACAGAATATCGGACGAACTCAAGCCCCTGAGACACAGGTTTTACACCTAGTTTAGGGGTCGAAAGCTTCGACCACATGTTGATCTGACCTATGTACAACTGAATAATTTTTGCTCTCTGTAACAACCTGATGTATGTACGTTCAAATAAATAAATTATTATTATTATTATTATTATTATTATAGGGTAGTAATTTGTAATAGTGAGCCAACTTCTTCGTTTCTTCGCTTAATGCTACAATCGGTCTGATCTTGGCGCTCGCCGCAGCTCGGACGGACTGAGGTTTGCGAATCTAATTAGCGTCTCGCTTCCCGCCACCCCCGCATCACACCCCGTAGTTGCCTTACTCGTACCTATTCGGCCATGTTCCATAGAGGACATAACAAATTAAAGCGGTAATAAGGGTTATAAAATTATGGCAACACATCAGACTTTTTCGTCATGCTAGCACTTATTTTTCGCGATTGTTTTTGAAAGGCCATCGTGGGAATGGGCGAAATTCTTAGGAATCATGTTATAGGTACGTGGTAGGTACTAAACGTGGTCGTGGGGTTTTGTTACCTCAAGCTGTCTGATATAGTGGTGATTTGTGTATGTCTAGGTTGCCTGCTCTATGGCGAGTTGCCTCACTATCTGTTGTCATTACACTGCGATTAAAGTTATACCGTTAATGACTATATGGCTACATTATGGCGGCTGTAAAAACCTCTGTAACGGTACCCTAATGAAACGAAGGTTCTATTCACACGTTGTTGTAAAACAGATTTGAATAATCCGGGAAATTTAAAAAGTGCCAAGCACGAACCGGACATCCGTTAGCTAAGTTCTGCGAGGTTTATTTTAATTTCGCGAAAGACTTTATTCTTGTTTGAAGAATTGCAGGAAACTTAAGGCGCAATTTCAGCATTTTTTGTTTGCCGTCCCGTTCTGGCTTACCGCGAAAGAGAGGACAGAAAATCACGGAGAATTTTCTCGTCTTTTTAAAATATAACACTTTCAACGCATTATTTTATACATATAGCTCAGTAATTGAAGCTTGTTCAAGTATTATGGGTGCTAGGCGACAGATAAACTCTAAACTGTTTAAAACAAATATGTATATCGAACCCGGGACCTTGAACTGCATAATCGATTTCCCTAACCACTATATAATAGGCTATCTGGCTAATCTAACATCAACATTCTGTACGTATATTATATCTTAACGAATAAATAGACAAATAACCCACAATCATGCTAAACGTGGGCTTTAGGTCTTGTTACCTTATATAGGCTCTGTCTAACCCGTAAGGGATAATGACGTGATTTATGCATGTATGTATGTATGTAGATAAGTAAATAAATAAATATATAAACGTGCTAAACGTGGCCTTAAGGTTTTGTTACCTTGAGTGAGAATGTAGGTGTGTACGTTTGTTTCTTCTTCACGCTGAAACGACTCGACGGATTTTGATCAAATTTGGAACGAAGACAGCTGGTACCCTAGATTAAAACGTAGGCTACTATTCATCCCGGAAAATCGCAGTTCCCGCGGGATAGCGAGAAACGAATTCTCCGCAGACGGAGTCGCGGGCCAGCTCGGTGCTAATAAATGATTGACCTTAATGAAACTTTGATTGGGCTACAGCGGATATTGGTTTTGTGTTCCGAATCGGAGAAATCAGGGAAAACGAAAAGGCTATAATTGATTGCGGAATTATTTATAAAGGGCGTTTCCGGGAACGCTCAGATTGCCCGTTTAGTTAATGATCCAGCCTGTATTTTTCACACTCGTTGCTGTTACATGATTTATTTATTTACACATACACACACATACATATATCACGTCTTTATCCCTTACGGGGTAGACAGAGCCTAAGAATTGTGGGCGTACTACTTAATTGCGTTATTACTTTTAATTAGTTAATTAATTAAAGTTATTAGGTTAAGAGTTGTCTGTGCTGAATGTCACGATAACACTGACGAGTCTTTATGACCGTATTTTAATATTGTCTGGACTGGACAGTAAACAAAATTACTGTCATAGTTACAGATACGATCAGCAGCCATCGACGTGGCCACAGTAATGTAACCGCGGCAGTAAGCTAACACGCAACAGGTCACTATATAATTTGTTTGTTGTATAAATTTGTACCTACCCGGAATAATAGCATTAAATTGAGTCATTGTGCGTAATAAAAAATGTTTTAATTTTATGCAAAAAAATCATGCACCATTTTAGAAAAGACTGGACTATAAAGAGCTGGACCGACTTTTACCAAACATGGAAACTGGCTTTCAAATTAAAAAAAAACCGCATAGAAATCGGTCCATCCATTTGAGCACCACGATGGCACAGACAAACACACACACACACACAGAGAGAGAGAGAGAGAGAGATCAACGTCAAACTTATAAAAAGGCTATGGTTACCAGGACAATTCTAGCTCTCATTAGTGAAACAATTTCTTAATAGGTTCTGTTGTTCCTTAGATGTTTTAATGAACTGATAAAACCGTTAAAAAGGTTTTTAACTAATTTAATAAATGTTTTGAAGAGGAGACAACATCAAAAGCGTTGAGCGAATATGCTACTTCTAAAACATTGCCGTAAACAAATCATTGAGAACCTAATATATCAGTATCACGTACGTCGTACACTCACGAATTTAAATTGTTGAGCCACAATACAACCCTGTCACAGTAAAGTAACGCCATGACAACAAACAAAAAATTATCAATAAGATTTTGACATTAAAGTCCGCGAGTCTTCAACGTGATATCTCACTCTTGCTAACGCTCCTTGTTCCACATTCCCGTTCAGCGTAATTTGACATTTAACTTTTTTCATTAATAATCTCTATTTTGAATGTAATTAAGCGTTTTACAACATTTGTGTAGTCGACCAAGAAAGTCCTTTACCACACCAAGGTTCAATCTTGTTTGTACGGCTTAAAATAACAAAGCCTATTTTCACCCACAAGCAAAAGTGACAACCAGCTTTATTACTTTTTTCTGATGGAGGAACTGTCATACAAAAATGATATAGCACCTTGCAAGCCAATCTGACCACTTGTAAGATTTGGAGCAAACAAAGAAGCAGCACAAAAGTTTTATAAAAAGACGCCATTTTGAAAATATTTCCTTATAGACTCAAGTTAGCCTACTAGCGCTTGTTCTCACACTATAGCAGATACTTTATCGCCGCGTGTTCTGTTCACTTTATTTACAAAAGCATTGTCACGATGTGGCCTAAATAGCGAAAAAAATAATAGCCGCATAGTCTCGTCGCGTGCCACATACCCGTTTATCTACTCCAGATATATAGCTCGGCGTAAAGTGCCCCTGGCTCCGATGGGAGTCTGTTTTGTGGGGTAACTTGTGCGTTGGGCAGCGGACGTGTGGGTATAATTGTAAATTGAGCCCACGTGTTGACGTTGTTTATAATCAGTGGTTTGAAATCGCGATAGGGTTCTTTGGAATCGATTTTGTTTTGTTTTTAGTTTACATTTTTAATTGTAAAACTTTAATTATTCACTGACGCCTTGTTCAGCTTATTTAAAGTAGGTACTTCTTCTTTTTTTAATATGGCCCCCAGTGTTGCCAGGTCACTTCCCTTGAAAATTACACTGCCATCCCTAAAAATCCATCCTTTTTTTGCCTCATAGAAATCAAAAAGAATAATTGTGTTAATAACAGAAAAATTAGTCTGTATTTTTTTAGTGTGTATTTACAGTTTTTTACCACATATCTTTATGAATTAAAAGTTCCGAAAAATGTACCAAAATACAAAGTTCCCTCCAAGTTCCGCGGGGGTGTCAAAAGTTCCGCAAAACGGAAGAAACGGAACCAAACGGCAACACTGATGGTCCCATCGATCGATGCGATGATTGAAAGTCGAAGTAATTAATACAGTATTTAAAAATCTTGTGACAAAAATGTCGGCAACTGTACGGTAGAACACGGTCAAAAGACCCCTCCCCCTGTCGGGCTCTTAGCCAACGGATAATGATATCCCTCAGAAACTGCCAGGAAATCATTAACCGCTGCCCAGGTTGCACCTCGGACGGATCCAAAAATGAACCGCAGTTCTTGATCACACGCGGAGGTAACCCGACTCGCACCCCGTTTTTATAGTTAGATAATTTTTCGTTATTTGCATTCGATTTTTCAGGTGTCAGAGACTGTTTGGATGTTTCGAAAAATGCTGAATAAATTACTCGAATATTAAAAATAGTTCGGTAACTAATTTGTTTTTTTTTTCTTTACAGGTACGTAATTGCGAGTCAATGCTGGCGGTAGTGAGTTTGAAAAGTTTCGAAGGAAAATCGCTCGGATTATTAAAAAAGAATGAAAATTTCCGCACTTCCAATAGTAAGTCATCATCATTCTCATCTTATATACGTCCCACTGCTGGTCACAGGTTTCCTCTCAGAACGAGAGGGCTTGGGCTATAGTTCCCACGCGGAGCCAGTACGGATTGGGAACTTCACACACACCATGAATAGGGCCTTTAGGTCGTGTTAGGTGTTGTGGCTCTGTCTACCCCGTCAGTATTTTTCAGCAGGCGGTTATAATGGTTCGACTGTAACCTTGGACGTAGTTCAATTAGCAAGGCCAGCTCTATCACATCCCTACTTTTATAACAACAAAGCTGTAACCTGGCAAATGAAATCGCACCCTACGTGGAATTAAGAAAGACGTAAGCGAAGCGATTTGCCTAGGGCCTTGTGCAAGGTCCGTCCGGATCGCTACCACCATCTTACTCGCTAATCCTGCCGCTAAGTAGCAGTGCTTGCACTGCTGTGTTCCGGTGTGGAGAGTAAGACAGCCGGGGTAATTACGGGCACAAGAGGCATTGCATCTTAGTCCTCTAGGTTGGCAACGCATCTTTTTTTTTTTTTTTACTACAAACTGACCAGTGATTGACCTCTATCTCACTCTCTCTCCGGGGTTGCGGGTGTCCATGGGCAGTGGTGATCACTTACCATCAGGTGACCCACTTGCTCGTTTGCCTTTCTATTCACATAAAAAAAAAAAGTCCCATTAAGGCTTAATAGGACTTACGTCTTTCTTCCACGAAGTGTGCGAAATGTTCGTTGACATTATTAGCGGTCATACTCGTGACAAATATCGGCCTATTTCCTTATTTGTATGGCTATCGCGATGGGGGGAAGTAAATTTGATTTGTTCCGTATGGAATTAGTGATATACTTAGGTAAGCTTGGACTCGTTAGAAGCTTTGTTCTTGTATTATGTGGTTAGGGTATCAGGAAATAGGGAAGTAAAGAAATTGACACATGAACAAAACCCACGAATAGATTTAGGTACTTTTGTAATTTAAAGGTTGACGTGTATCGAATGTGTGTAAATAAATGTTTCTCTCCTAGCAGAAGTAAATAAAAAATAATTAAAAGGTATCTTTAAATTTAGCCCTTAGTATGCCAAGTTCGTAGGTATAGATAAAAACCATCTTATTTATTTTAAACCTGTACAAGATCATAACAGGTTCGTAAATTACCTATAGCCTAATTTTTGTCTGCCAAAGACAATATTCTAAGTGATAGATAATAATAAACTAGTGTTAAGTTACCATAAGCTTAAGAAAATGTATTTTAACTGTAACATTACTAATTGTTACATACTACAAAAACGTGATATTTGTATGTATGTATGTATGTAATAATTTCAACACACAGCTGGTAAAGGGTAAAAGCAAAAAATACATTCCCTGACATAGTTGCGAAATATTTCCCCACTATTTCTCAATTTTATTCTCCGTATATTGTACGCTTTATCTCTAAGCTTGTTAGTATTGCTACTTATAAAATAGAATTACTGCAGAAAGACTGGACGGTGATACTACGGGACTCAAAAACCGAGGAACCAGATAATCATACAGCATGGATTTGGAGTAGGACGAATCATAAAACAGCGTGAAGTTTAAGTCCGAAAGAGTTAATAAATCTCTTATTAAAATACTAGCTTCTGCCCGCGACTTCGTCTGCGTAGAAATATACATATAAACTTAATAGTGAGATTTATTATCTGAACACAAAATTGCGAATATTAAATCTACTTGCCCATCTCTCTATCTGTCTGATTTTCTCTCTTTTAGTAGGTACAAACGTGTTACCCGATATCAAGTCATAAAATCTTTAATGTAAAGCTGATATATTGCAAAAGAAAACACATTAAGGCTTTTTGAAATATTAGCAATAAAACTCCTTAAGCAATCCAGTTCTGTCCAGTTCGATCCGGTTCAATCCGGTTCCATTCTTGAGCCGCATCACAAAATCCGACGCTTCTTCAGTACGATGCACTGCATTGTCACTCGGATTTTTCTCACACAACGTTCGCCCACCTCCACTTATTAGATCTAGGACTTCCACCACTTATAGACCACCTACGAAGCAAATCTATCAAAAAACAAAAGACGGTATCCATTACGCGCTGAACATACTAGCAAATGGATGGCAGTCATAATGATACGCGCAATGGATGGGAAAATCTGGATGCGTCGGTTTTAGTGTCGCTCTTGTGGTAAAGAGACGTCCTTCCTCTGTTGATTGTGTTTGCGGAGTACAAGTCAATAATAGTACTTAATTTTCTTCAGCCTTGTCGAGTTGTTTTATTTGAACCTTTGTCGCAATAATAAACTCGCGGAATGCGCTCGCTTCGGTATAGTTTCGGTATTTTTTGGAAAACGATATAGTTCTTGGCTTTGTATCGATAAATTCCTTACCGCGTTATTAAGTTCCTAGACTATTTTATTTTTAAATAACTACGATTGTAATGCATTGTGGTAAATTCGGAATTGGGGGAATTTATCTAATCTGGCAACGCTTATCTAGAAGCCAAATGGAGTTTCTAGGTAAGCGTTGCTAGATTATGTAATTGTACCCTGTTTAGTGGAAATCCACGAGCTTCGAAATTTCTCCAATCCCGAATTTACCCCAATGCACTACAATACAATACAATACAAATACTCTTTATTGAACACCACAAATCAGTACAAAACAATACAGAAACAAACAACAAAGTAGACAATAGGCACTACTGTTTTTCTTTACATTAAGTTTTTTTCCTCTTGTTTGTTTTTGCCTTAGTTCTTTGGCGTATCTAAATTTTGCACTAAGTAAGTTTCTATGAATAAAAAACTACAATCAAGTGGTTTTATTTAAATTATTATTCTTTGCTCATGACGATCATTTTGTCAATCTACATTGACATTTTATTTAGCTGTTATTTTGTTTTAATTCAATTACAATTATTATTATTAGGTATTTCTTTTTAATAACAATTGACGATCCTTTTGTGAATTACTTATATTTGACATTTAAATATATTGTATTCTTATAAAGGTGACAAATAAATCTATCTATCTATCAATCGACCAGAGCGCTATTGGCCTCGATGTCTTTTTGTTTTGTGGATAGCGTTTATTTAAAATTGACATAAACATCTATTATGATCACAACAACCTTCCAAGTTCAGCATCTGCACAACACCCATTCAAATTGTAATTTTGCATCGTATCTACCTCAGAACGTGCCCAGACTTATCCAACAAACATAAGTTCAAAACTTTCGACAAAATAATGACTTCAAACTTCTTGACCTATTTCTTATGACCCACAACACAAATGTTTGTAAAGCCAATAAATATTCAAATCGTTTACTGTTTTACGACCAAGTTAATCTGGGTTGAGAGTAACTTTTACAATGTTGTTTTGACGTTTATTAAGGCTGGGACATTACTTTATTGGATTAGTTGTTCTGTTAATCAGGACGGCTTCTGTGTTGATTAAATTTTTAGGGTTAAATCGGACTTTGAACTTTACAAAATTTTTGGAAATACAGCTCCATCAAATTTTTGAGGATTCTGCCAATGTCGAGGTTGGATAAGACACGGCTAATGAAAATGAAAATGAAAATGAAAATTGATTGTGCAAATTGGCCGCCAAGTGTTCTTTTACATGTCTTTTTGAAACTAGCAGCGCATTCGGAAAGACCATCAGTGCCTAGAATGCGCCCTTGGCGGCCTGTTTGCAAAATAAGCTTTTGAATTTTGATTTCTTGTTGAAGTAGTGTTAATAAAATATGTCGGTACGTTTAGCTGATAGGAAAGTAAATGAAACATAAATTCTTCCTTTCAACCAACAAATTCCAGATGTCCACTCGCTGATGAAGATAGACATTTTCTATAGGGCAATGTTAGTAAGTGTCTAGTTTTTCTCCAATAAGTAAACGTTTCGGTTGGCACGTTTCCCGATGACGGGGGTTGGTAAATTGTTGCCTTTTAACGGTGAGGTTTGAAAAACGTTTCTTATCAACAATTAAATTGGTAAAAAAGCGCCTCTAGCGGCACGTAGCGGCAACTAAGTAACGAACTAATCATTTTACATTTGGAAAGGCGTACGAAATGTATAAGGTAAGTTTTGAATAAAAAATAATGGACGCTGTACTTTGCGGAAGTCCATTTCACATACATACATACTTACGTACATAAATCACGCCTCCATCCCTTATGGGGTAGCCAGAGCGCCCAGAGCCCAAGGTAACAAGACCTAAATGCCACGTTTAGCATACTTGCTTTCTACTCCGCTACTCGCGTGCAAGATAGCTAAGCCTGTGCGAAGTATATGCATCCTTCCTTCTACTGTTACATAAAACATACATAAATCCAACAAACTTAACTATGTACACCACAAAACACTGACCCATTTCGATCATCCTCAAAGATACACCGAGCACAACTGTTTTTTTACGTTGCCCCGGGCCGTAAGTAGCAAAGTAAAAAAGTAATAATGTGTAGCCATGCTAAATTTAATGTTTGTAGCTTTATTAGTACAACATTTCGGAATTTTCTAATCCCGTGGGAAAATCGGGATGAAAAGTATCCTATGTCCGTCTCCTGGTTCTAAGCTACCTCCCCACCAATTTTCAGTCAAATCGGTTCAGCCGTTCTTGAGTTATAAGTAGTGTAACTAACACGACTTTATATATACTTGTAGCGGATTACTCAGATAATTGAAACCACCGGGGAGTTTTAAGACGTATATTAGCCAAAGTACCAAAAGATAACAAGAAAGCAAGCAAAACAGCAAATAAAATATAAAGTAATAACAAAACAAGAAATAACGGGTAGCAATAAGTAGGTGAATGCGTAAGTAATTATCAGCAAGCGGCAACTGAGTTATCAAGTTTTGTGTAAAGCGCCATCTACATATTGTCACCGGAACTAAACTAATAAAATAAACTAAGTGACAGTAACAAAAGGAAACTAGAGTGTAAACAAAATAGGATAACAGCGTGAAGCGCGTAATACCAAAACAAAGTAATTTAATTCAAGTGAGCTACTATAGAAGACCAGTGCACATCGAACATTCCGTATTACGGAAGTGTTGTTATCGCGCAGCTGATTCCTATGTACATGTAAATCTACCTATCTATGGCTTTACGAGCAAATAAGCGGAAACAAACAATACGGCTGAACGGCACGTTCCGTGTTACGAAAGCATTACCGGGCGGTCGTATTGGTAGCGTACGTCAAGCTCAGATTTCGTTCCAAGTCATTGGAAGCGGTCACCTGCTCGAGACGGACTGACTGGCGGCGCGCGTGCGCCGTTTATATACCCTCATCCCGATGCGGGTGGGGCGCGCGCGCGGGATGCGGACGGCGGGTGCTATACGTAAACTCGTAAGACGGTGGTTTCTACCTAGTAGTGCTACAATCTCCCCCTCTGGCTTCGAAGACGTCTCGGCGAGGAGGCCAGATTGTTTGGTTGTCGAGGCGGGCGGCCACGTGGCCGTGACGTGCTTGCAGGTGGTGCCTGGGGAGTCTTCTTCGGGGGGCGTCCTCTCTTTCGTATGGGCAAAGTAGGCGGTGGTAATGGAGTCTCAGTAACTCCCTGGTATGGCCTCAGTGCAGAAGCGTGAAACAGACCAACACTACGATCGGGTACGCTAGGGTCAGCAACATGGTATGAACTGGGTCCGTGTTGTTTCATAATTAAGTACGGCCCATCGCGGCGGGGTGCAAGTTTAGAGCTAAATCCCTGGGCAGTTTTGCTGACGGCGTGAGTTTCAACCATTACTCGATCTCCGGGTTTATAGTCGGGGCAAGGTCTTCTGCTTTTGTCAGCGTATTCTTTTCTCTTTTCTTCCTTCATTTCTTGAGTTTCACGTGCCTTCTTTAGGGTTTCAGCGAGCATTAGTAATTTCGGCGTAATTTCCGGAACGAAGTTATCTGATACGATTATTTCACGTAAGTCATGCGAAGTATCATCGGCGGTCCTTAGTTCTCGCCCAAATGTCAGATACGCTGGCGTATATCCAGTGGTTGAGCCCATTGAGGTGTTCATAGCGAACCGTATGCTGGGGAGTTGCTCGGACCAGATACGGTGATTGTCATTAACAAGGATCGCTAATTGCGTCTTGAGATCGCGGTTTTTACGTTCTACGGGGTTGGTCTCTGGGTGATACACTGGTGTGAAAGCATGTGTGATGTTAAGACAGTACGCCACTTGTTGCATAACAGCGCTAACAAACTGTGTTCCGTTATCACTGATCATCCTTCTGGGCATGCCATATCTCAAAAATACTTCGTTGATCAATGTCATTGCGCAGCTTTCAGCAGTTGCTTTTTCCAGTGGGAATAGTTCGACCCAACGAGAAGTTAAGTCTTCAACGATGAGGATCCAAGATTTCCCCTCTGATGAAGTTGGTAAAGGACCGAATAAGTCGAAGGCGATGACTTCAAATCTCTGATTCATTGCTGTGGTTTGCAATAGTCCAGCGGGTTTCATGTTAGAGGGCTTATATTTCTGGCATGGTAAGCAGTTGCGAACGTAATTCTCGATATCCCTCCTCATGCCTTTCCAAAAGTACCTTTTACTAATACGATGAAAAGTTTTTTCAGCTCCATAATGCCCTGCAGTTGGTTCGTCATGATAGACGGAGATTACGTCAGCCTGCTCCTGCAATGGGACAACAAGTTGACTATCCTCAGCCTCGTTGTTAGGGTTATATCTATACAATAAACCATTATTCATCAGGTAACCCTTTAAACTCCAATATCTAGCGTCTTCTTCAGAATTCCCTTCAAGAGCCCCAATTATCTTTTCTATAGTGCCGTCTTTTAGCTGTTCTACCCTTATATCTCTTGGGCTTTTCTTGGGTAGGTCGATCACAACACTACATATTCCACAACTCTCTTCAGTTACAGTATCACAGCTAGGACGCGACAATGAGTCAGCAACAACATTTGTTCGTCCGGGGATATATTTGATAGTGATATCATATGGTTGCAGTTGAAGAGCCCATCTGGCTAGTCTTCCAGTCGGTGACTTCAAAGTCATAAGCCACCTCAAGGCCTGATGGTCAGTCATGATCGTAATTGGTGTGCCCTCAATGTAACCACGAAATTTATTCACTGCCCACACGACAGCCAATGCTTCTCGCTCTGTTGTTGAGTAATTTCGCTCGGCTTGAGTCAGGAGCCGACTGGCATATTCAACAGGGTGTTCATTTTCTCTCTCCCCCTGGACCAAGACTGCACCAATTGCGTAATTACTTGCGTCGGATTTAATGATGTATGGTTTGCTTTCATCGGCTTGCGTCAATATGGGTGCTGTCACTAATAGGTTTCGAAGTTGTTCAAATGAAGCCATTTGCTCTGAACCCCAAGACCATTTTGCATTTTTCTTGGTCAGGCGGGTCAAGGGTTCTGCAACCTTAGCAAAATTAGGCACAAAACGGCGATACCATGAGCACATCTGAATGAATGATAATAAGTGCTTCAGATTACTAGGTGCTGGCATATTCACTATAGCATGGACTTTCTCCGAGTCCAGTTCGAATCCATTAGCCGTGATGTAATGTCCGAGATACTTGATTCTTGCACAACAGAATTTACATTTTTCTTTGTTTGCAATCAAATTGTACTCTTTCAAGAGATTAAAAACGTCTTGAAGATCTCGTAGGTGATCGTCGAATGTAGTAGACATGATAATTAGGTCATCCAGGTAAGTTAAGAGTTTGATGTGGCTGAGAGATACGCGAAAACAATCCATGAGACGCTGGAACGTAGCGGGCGCGTTACGCAGGCCAAAGGGCATCCTTAGGAACATATACATCCCGAATGGCGTGACAAAGGCTGTCTTTATTTGGTCCTCTTCTTTCATCTTTATTTGCCAATAACCAGCGCGGAGGTCTATTGTGGACATGAATGGAGTTGGTTTGGCTTGATGTAGTAAATCGTCAATACGAGGTAAGGGGTAAGCATCGGCCGTCGTAATAGAGTTAAGCTGCCTGTAGTCGATGCAAATTCGTGTTCCCCCATCCTTTTTGGGAACCATCACAACAGGCGCAGACCATGGTGATGTACAGGGTTTAATTATCCCTTCTTCAAGCATCTTGTTTACCTCTTTCCTCAGTGTCTCTGCCCTCGTAGGAGATAAACGGTATGGCGGGACAGAGATGGGCCTATGAGTTCCTGTGTCAATTATATGCTCTGTCTGTGTTGTGGGCTTGCCATTGGGAACAAAGACATCTTCATGTTTTGCTAGGAACATCTCTAAGCGTTGGGTCTCCTTCCTTCCTAAGACACGATTCTGAACATCAATGGAGGCAATGTCCGTGGTAGCGAATTCGAACAAATTCTTAGACCTAGGCGAAAGTTGTATTTCTTCTTCCTCAATAGCTCTTCTTGCATCATCATACAAGGCATCCATGATAGGAGAGTAACCGTCGAGATGTACGGCACGTTGTCGCTCTCGTGGTGGAGTACGCTGTAGGATGGGTATTAGCGGGCCATAGGTATCAAATTCTTTTCCAGGTGGCTCACACCGGCTGGTGTCCATACAATTTGCAGAAGTAGCTGGAGCTTCGTCAGCTAGTTGGGGTTCACGTAACCGTTTACTGGCCACTTTAGGGGAAATCACAAAACCTGCGTCAAACGTTGGTCCATATGGTCGCTTCAGGTGCGCTTCAGTGTCGGACGTTGACCATTTAGATGTGAGATATTTCTCCGGGGTTGTTGCAAGGGGTGAAAGTAGTTCTGGAACTTCAACTTCAGAAGCTACTTTTTCAATCATTATCTCGGAAATATCCTCCTGAATCAGATCATAGGCTTTCGATGGCTCATCTAAGAAGCGGCACGTGAGCTGTGGTAGGTTTATTACCATCAGGGCTTTCTGTATAAACCCAACCCCCAAGAGGGTTTTATTATTTCTAGCCTCTGGCAGGACGATAAACGAAGTATGTACTGTCTTACCATACACCACGACGGGTGCTGACACGGTTAAAACAGTTTTCATCTTTGCGATTCCGTCGGCAAAGGTAACGTACATCCTTTCCTTATTGAATTGGAATCCTTCGTTTAGAAGGCTCGTATACAACTGGTATGATGCGACACTGGACTTCGCGCAGGTGTCTATATAACCAATTGTATGGATAGATCCAATTTTGATGGGAACAGTAGGTCGAAGGCGTTTATCCGTTGCGGAGTTAACAGAACAAAACCCTATTTCCTCCAACTTCGTTCTTTGAACATTACATTTCGCGCATTGGCTCTTAGTGACGCCAGGCTCACCACACCCGTAGCACGAGTATTTAGGCTTCGCAGGCTCCTGCGTGGGGATAAATGGTTTTTCTGGCCTCTGGGTGACTTTATCACTTCTATTTTTTTTTCGGCAAACATCAACCGTGTGACCTGGGGCTCTGCAGTAATTACAGCGTAGCTTGTTTCGCGTGCTTTGTATATTTGGTTTGAGATCCCTAGTCGACGACGAAAGCCTTTCGCCTAGACTTCGCTCAATATTTCTTGCCTTTTCCGCGAGTTCATCAAATGTTTCGATAGTGTCTCTTGATAATCGGTCTCGTATTTCAAACCGGATTTGTCCAAAAACCATATCAATTTCCTGATTTTCTTTGTGGCGTGGTGCAGGTAGTTGAGCAAAAAGTGCTCGCTTTTGCTGAATAAAAATTTCTGTCGGAGTATCATCATCTTGCTTAACTCCTACTATCTCCTGATATATTTGATAAGCAGGTTTCTCGGGTGCATAAGTGTGGCGTAGTCGAGTCTCAAACTCTTTCTACGATTTCACTCTATGCTTTATCCCTTGCCACCAGACCGCAGCGTCGTCCGTCAAAATAAGAGGGAGGCCATCCAGTGCAGTCACATCACTAATTTCTTCAATTTTTATAAAAGTGGACACCGCCGATAAAAATGATTCTACGGCGGTGGAGTTTCGAAAACCACTGAATCTTGCTGAACATTGACTTAGCGTAGCCCTACGGGCTCCACTACCAACCGCACACAATAGTTCCTTAAACTGCCGCGTCGTCATCCCAACGACAGGGGCTGAAGTCGATTCCTCCTCCATTATCCTTGGATTCTTCTTCAACTCCTTTACCTTTCTTAGCGGTCTAGGTCTCAACGCTCTCCGTGTGGCCTCCACGTTTGGGCGCCAGATTGTAGCGGATTACTCAGATAATTGAAACCACCGGGGAGTTTTAAGACGTATATTAGCCAAAGTACCAAAAGATAACAAGAAAGCAAGCAAAACAGCAAATAAAATATAAAGTAATAACAAAACAAGAAATAACGGGTAGCAATAAGTAGGTGAATGCGTAAGTAATTATCAGCAAGCGGCAACTGAGTTATCAAGTTTTGTGTAAAGCGCCATCTACATATTGTCACCGGAACTAAACTAATAAAATAAACTAAGTGACAGTAACAAAAGGAAACTAGAGTGTAAACAAAATAGGATAACAGCGTGAAGCGCGTAATACCAAAACAAAGTAATTTAATTCAAGTGAGCTACTATAGAAGACCAGTGCACATCGAACATTCCGTATTACGGAAGTGTTGTTATCGCGCAGCTGATTCCTATGTACATGTAAATCTACCTATCTATGGCTTTACGAGCAAATAAGCGGAAACAAACAATACGGCTGAACGGCACGTTCCGTGTTACGAAAGCATTACCGGGCGGTCGTATTGGTAGCGTACGTCAAGCTCAGATTTCGTTCCAAGTCATTGGAAGCGGTCACCTGCTCGAGACGGACTGACTGGCGGCGCGCGTGCGCCGTTTATATACCCTCATCCCGATGCGGGTGGGGCGCGCGCGCGGGATGCGGACGGCGGGTGCTATACGTAAACTCGTAAGACGGTGGTTTCTACCTAGTAGTGCTACATACTTATATATATAGTTTAACTATTATTTTGTGTTGTGGTAAACAAATGAATTATATCTTTTTCTTTATCTATACATATAATGTATTGTAAAGACTACCTTCCGGCTCTATGTGGTACTAATTTGTTGCTCGTAGGTTTAATTTTAATTAGTTTTAAGTGCAAGTGCCATAGTAATATAATTAATTATTATTGCTGTTATTATAATAATAAGTTTTAGTTTTAAGATTATTTTATAATAAATACCCTTACAGGGTAAATGTTTGAAACTGTATACATAATAACATCCTTGTTACAACATTTTTATGCAATAAACAGTTTGAGTTTGAGTTTGAGTTTGAGTTAAATGTAAAACATTATCTTGACTTACTGTTTCCATACTTTTTTTACTACACTGTGTATCAAAACAAAAATTGGACGGTAGTTTCCTACTTACTTTTATTGCCGTGATCCTTTCTCCTACGTAGTTAGAGTAAATTTGTACCCGCTGCAAAATCGAATGCCCGGGTATATTTGTCGCAGGATTTCACTGTACCCGGATTGGGTACCGGCTTGCACAATGTACTTTAATTTAAATAACCCTGTGTTTCGTTAAACGGTTTTTTTTCGTTTATCAATTCGACAGATAAGACGGTTGAAATTCCGGCCAAGTATTCCTGCGTGAAGTCATTTCATATCCATTCCCAGCCTTTTTAACATACATACATACACACACACAAATCACGTCTTTATCCCTTACGGGGTAGACAGAGCCTAAGGTGGCAAGACCTACAGGCCACGTTTAGCAAGATTAGGTTTTTTTTAACGTCTTTGAAAATAAATTACTTCCATATTGGTCTGGGAGAGAAAGAAAAACTTAGAATGTACCAGTTGCCTCTCGTCCCGCGCAGATGGTAAAAGCCCATCGAGGGAATGGGCGAGTCTTAGGAGTCATGGTATAGGCGATGCGGCTAGCAACCCATCACTATTTTGATTCGTCTTTCCACCTATACGCCTACAATCATGCTAAATGTAGCCCTTAGGTCTTGTTACCTCAGGCTCTGTCTACCCCGTAAGGGATATGGACGTGATTTGTATATTGAAAATAAATAAATTTCATCAAAATTCTCACATAATTTACTCATTGCAATAAGTATGATACATATACATATCTTATGAAGTGTATGTATTATCAGTTCCCTGGCAGTCAAATTCTTTAAAATCTAAATTATCTCAGTACCTACTCAAAAAAGTGACTGGTCACATCATGAGCAATATATTAATTACATTAGCTATATATATAGCCAAGTTTGTAGGAATTTGATTCAAAAACTATCATAAACAAAATATCCCTAAAGGTTACCCAACTTTTGTGTATTCGCCCATATTTAAATTTTACATAAACTTGAGGGGGAGACTTGTTTGTTTCCAAGCGATAAAATTGGAACGGACTATACCTTTTTCTGCTTATATATCATTTCTGTTATTTTCCAAACGCTCACGACTAAATTTCCTGACAGGGTAGCCACATTAACGGTTAACGTAGGTTGATTACCAAAGTTACTGTGGTGAATCCTTGATTAGGAGTTAGAACTCAAGTCTTTACGGCCCAACTTTGATAATAAATAAAGTTATTCCAACTGTACGGGCGCGGGGAATCAGTCAAATATTTTCTTGCATATTAAGAACACTGCCCGTCTCTTTCTAGAACTAACAGTAAGAAAAAGACGGGCAGTGACTCTTGCGCGCTCTATGATAACTGGTCATATGTACATCCACTTTGCCGGGGCTACTATAGGGATGAGACAGAATACCTCATTTTATTGCTATTTGTCTGGAATCGAGACTTAGGGCCTGTTCCACTACTCTGTTAAGTTTCAGTTATCTATGATTGAAAAGAAAGATTATGGATAGGTTCCTCTCTCTATCGCCCTGATTACCGGTAGCTTAGGCCCCGCCTTGCTCTCGGCGGCACCCTAAGTTAGGTTTTTATAATGTTTTTTATATTTCGTATTAATATTGTTTTATTACTTTTTATATGAATATTGAAAGCTAACTTAAGATAAAAATCAATATACAAAAAATAATAATAATGTGACCGTCTTTATTTATTACTATGAAACAGACAGAGATAATCATAGATAACGGGCAGAGGTGAAACAGGTCCTTAATATGCAAGAAAATATTTGACTGATTTCCTGCGCCCGTAACGTTGAAATAATGTTACATAAAACAAATATAATTGACAAACACAGAGATAGATGCACAAAATCGGGCTTATTTCATGTATAATTTAAATAGACAGCTGAAATTGTTTGTTATAGTTCCATTTACTTCGAAAGTTATCGAATCTAACAACTATAATTGACGTGAATTTGTTAAAACTAACTTATCTTGAAATTTAGAACAACACTTCTACGAATAAGTACTCTATCTATTACTTAATAACTTGAACCGTTATAACTAAATGAAATAAATAGACTTAGACAAGTATTAATTAATGCATAAACTTTATAAGTGCTTGAGTTAGAAATAGTTTTAGATTTAAACACTGGATTAGTAACTAACAATCCAATAAGGTGTATTGGAGCCAAATCGAAATTGGGGGAATTTCGAAAATCGTGGGTATCCACTAAATGGGGAACAATTCCATAATCTGGCAACGCTTATCTAGACGCCAAAGACATTGGAGCTTCTAGGTAAGTGTTGCTAGATCATGGAATTGTTCGCAGTTTAGTGGATATCCTCGATATTCGAATTTACCCCAATGCACCTTAAAAAATATTCATATTCCTTGCCGGTCTTTTCATACCGAATAATAAAAGACACTTTAAAGTGAAGTCAAATAAAAGCGCATGGCTATATGAGTAACTTCAGTAAAACATATGAGTGCGAAGAAATATAAAACAGAAATATATATAAAAGCGATAAATCTGAGCCATCCTCTGTAAGAGGCGAGCGCACCGTAGAAGCGCTAACTCGCTAGAACGCGCCGAGGCAGGGCTGCCTCTAGAACATTCTACATTTATTATCCGACTACGTGGAACCCCAAAAGGAGGACGTGTGTTACCGTGTATATTCTGTTGGATCTGTCACTGTACTCTGTTCAAGAGTACAGTGACACTAAACTTGACATTTAATTTTGAATGAGTCTATATGTGTGATAATTATTATTTTGTACCATTCTAGTACCTCATTTATTATTATTTTTGTTATTTAGTGTTCTGACAATATTTTCACATTTTGTGATTTTATATTTACTATTTGACATTTTAAATTGATTTTAAAATAGGTTTTATTTTAATTATAATTATTTTCTCATTCTTATGTACCCATGACGATCCTTTCGTGAATCTACATTGAAATATTTCATTAAGCTTTATTTTTGTTTGTTGCAATTTTGTTTTAATTTGATTTCAGTTATTATTATTATTATTATTACTATTTTATTTCAATTGACGATCCCTTTGTGAATTATTTATGTTTGACATTTAATTGTACTTTTAAAAGGGTGATAAATAAATCTAATCTAATCTAATCTAATCTATAAGGTTTCGTAGAAGATTCTGGAATATTACAGCAGGTGGTCAAGATTGTTTAATTGAGCACAACTGTATTTTTGTCATCGTAATTTTGGAGATGTCTGTCTTGGTCTGGAATGAAGAAAAAAAGGAAAGTAGCAGTTGCTTCTCTTCCCGTGCTGATGGTAAAAGCCCGTCGAGGGAATGGGCGAAGTTCTTAGGGATCATGTTATAGGCGATGCGGCTAGCAAGCCGTCACTATTTTGATTCCTCTTTCCACCTATACGCCCACAATCGTGCTTAACGTGGCCTTTAGATTTTGTTACCTTAGGCTCTGTCTACCTCGTAAGGGATAAAGGCGTGATTTATGTATGGATGTATGATTTATTATTTCATCTGTGCGACGCATTAGCGGGTCTTCACTAAAAAAAATATTCTTGGATTGACCTTATTGTTACTTGGAGATATCAAAGTAAATATCCATTTAGTACATAAAAATTATAACAGTTTGATCTAATAGGTATATACATGTTGTATAAATTTTCCTCTGGAGTACAGTCAGCCCTAGTCAGCAAATAGTCGTGACATCCCCACCCCAGCGCCTCTTGACAAACGATACCTCGCCAGCTCTCCATTGTACCTGCAAATGCGACTTGACTGTACTAGAACACTATCCGTTATACAACTACGCAAATATTTAAAAGAACAGAAATATTTAGATTTATTCATATTTATTCACATACGCTCCGCCCGCGACTCCGTCTGCGCAGAATTCGCTTATCGATATCCCGCGGGAATTATGCTATTTTCCGGTTTAACTAATCAGTAGTATATTTTTTTACTAGCCTCGTTTTTACTAGCTTTCGTCTGCATAGAATTCGTTAAAAAAAAATAAGCAAATAAAAGTTTGAGTTTGAGTTATTGCTATCCCGCAGGAATTTCGCAATTTTCCGGGATGAAAAGTAGCCTATGTGTTATTCCAGACTATAATCTATCTATGTTCCAAATTTCATCCAGATATGTCCAGCCGTTCTGGCGTGAAAGAGTAACAAACATCCATACTCACAAACTTCCGCATTTATAAAATTATTTATTTATTTATAGGAACACAAACAGTCATACATGGCTCTTAAACGAATCACAAAGAGTGGTATATGTTAAAATTTCATTTTATTTCCTCGAATTATTGGAGAAAAGCACTATACATGCCTCGGCGGAGACGGCAATTCGTGGATTCGTGTTTATTGACGGACTCAGCTACGCGTCGTCTGTCAAACTATTATACTCATCCACGGCTTGCAATATCCCAGCTTCTGCAGTAATGTACTTTTGTAGTGAAAATCTGCAACATAAAGTCAGCATTTACTTTGCAGTTTCGAATATCCCGAGCAACGAATGCCCTACATCTAAAACCAGCATTATTTTATATAAATATGGCCGAGTGTTTCGTTCACTACAACGATAATAGCCTTAGGGTATTACGCTGTAGTGTATATACTATTTTTAAAGCTCTAGAAACTTTATACTTGGAAAATGAAAGCAAACAAAAGCTTCAAATTGCTTTAAGCTAAGTGTAGTTTTTCGTTAAATTTTTGCGAAATTACTAGCACGTGTATTCCATTTTAGCTCTAGAGATATCGAGACTTTAGAGCCAGAACACATTAGCGCACGCACTGCTGCTTGGTAGCAGGATTAGCAAGACGGTGGTAACGATCCGGACGGACCTTGCAAGTCCTACCTCGCACAAAACTGAACGAGTTCAATTTCTATGTCCTCGTCACTAGCAATATAGCTGTTTCATTCTCAACCCCAACATTGCCAGAAAAAAAACTGTGGTAGCTCTCAAGCAGAGGGTCGTGGGTTCGAATTTTTCAGAAATTTATTTGCGACTAGCTGTTGCCCGCAACTCCGTCTGCATATAATTCGTTTACCGCTATCCCGCAGGAATTACGCAATTTTCCGGGATAAAAAGTAGCCTATGTGTTATTCCAGACTATAATCTATCTATGTTCCAAATTTCATCCAGATCTGTCCAGCCGTTCTGTCGTGAAAGAGTAACAAACATCCAAACAACCATACTCACAAACTTTCACATTTATAATATTAGTAGGATATTACATTTGAAATTTACCTTGAGCTTTTGCCTGAAACCTGCACACATCTGCGAAGCAATTCACACACAGTCATTACTGCTGTTCTAATTTAAGTTACTGAATAAAATATTTTTCATTTTTTTTTCATTTTACATTTTTCTTACATTATTTAAAATTTAGACATTTAGGATTATTTTAGGTTTCGATCGGTTCTTTTACTTTTTCTGTGTTACTCTTGCTTAATACTCATGTCCTGTCAATCGTTCAAAGGTTAACTGGAAGAGATCCCTTTTAGGGATAAGTTCGCCTTTGTGCATGTGTGTTGTCCTGTATTCATCTTTTTCTTGTGTTTTATGTACAATAAAGAGTTATACATACATACATACATACAATTCAATGGTCTGTGAAGTTCATCCACAGGGCCCGCATGGGAACTATAATCCAAGCTCTCTCATGCTGAGAAGCTGTGCCCAGCAAGGCGTAATAGGCTGGAGACGATGATTGCCAGAAAACAGCCAGTTAATTACGTTTCTAAAATCGTTTAAATTACCGCTAATCAAAGCACTATTTGATATAACGTTCGAATAATCTAGTACTAAACAGGGATCGGTAGTTCGAGTCCGTGGAGAATTGGAGATTCGACCAAATTACCCCCCGTATACGACCATACCACTGATACAAATTAGGCTGCATGTTACACCGAAGTTTCACATCTCTAGCCTATATACGTTCCACTGCTGGGCGCTGGAATCCTCTCAGAATGCTGAATGAGATGGCTTGGGATATAGTTCCCTCGCGAGCCCAGTGCGGATTGGCAACGTCACACACCATTGGATTGCTTTGCAGATGTGTGAGTGTTTCCTCAGGATGTTTCCCTTCACAGAAAAGCTCATGGTTAATTTCAAAGGTAATTGTCAAAAAAACTCGAACCCACGAGCTGCTTGAGAGGCCACAGGTTAAACCACTAAGCTACCACGGCTGTTTAAAAGCGAAGTTTAAAAAGGCTACACAATGATAATATTTTTTTTATCTATCCGATAGATTATCAAAAAGTTTTGGACCGGTATTATTTTCTTTTTTCACGCAATCAAAACCTTACGGAGATATTGAGTTGAATGGTCGCTCGCGTCTGTGTATAATTTAATTAGAAGAGACGTCACGGGCCCCCATTTTCGAACATTGACGCGCATTATCATCATAACTTTTTGTTTGAATGACGAAATAAAAAATACGTATCCCATATTAACTAGTACATTAAATATAATTTAGTATTGTTCACACTCTGATCATCATTTACAGTGATATCGTCTAACGCTGAAGTGGGATTTAAAGGAGCGAAGTAGACGCCTTCCACCTGATAGAACCGTCGCTTTTCCCAAATCGTCAGACCACCTAGATGGAGGGCGTCCTACACTACGCTTGCCAACTCGTTTACCCCACATCGGTTATCGGCTCTTCGACAGACATGGCCAGCCCACTGCCATTTCAGCTTGCTTGTCCTGTGAGGCAGAGCTGTCGATGATTTTCGTCTTGACGGACGGAAAGGTGGTCTTTAACATACAAACATGTTTGAGGTTTTGTGAGGTGATAGATGCACATCCGTCCTCTAGCACCAAATTTTATATTTGATTATTGTGTTTGTATTTGTTTTGCTACTTGGTCTTACTTAGTGCCATAGTTATGCTGTCATACTTTGTAAGTTTTTATTACATAAATCGTCTTTAGCGGGTTAAACAGAGCCTAAGGTAACAAAAACTAAAGGCCACGTTTAGCGTGATTGTGGGGATAGGTGGAAAGGGGAGTCGAACTAGTGATAGGTTGCCAGCCGGCACCCATAACATGATTTCTAAGTCTCAAGTAATTATAAATACTAAACAGTTTATTTATTCGCTTCGGTGTCAATAAAGGATTATTCAACAGTTGAATAATTCGCCGAATGACATATCTAATTGCATTCGACCGCGTACTCAGTACTAATTCCGCTTTAATTCAAATGACGGTTGCTGTGACCAAAGTAATTGATTATCATTGCCATTAGCAGATAGGTTTTCATGTGAGATATATCGACGTATGTGGGTAACAAGGACAACATGACAATAATTTGAATACCACTTAATTAATTAAATATCTACAGCCATGGAGCGAGCTATGTTGGGCATCTCACTTCTTGACCACATCCCCAATTCCGAAATTCGGAAACGGACTAGAGTTGTGGACATCCAATAATAACACAGCCGAAGTGGCGATGGGCGGGGCAAAGCAAGACGGAACGACGACAGATGGTCGAAGGCGGTCACAGAGTGCTGGCCAAGACTGGGTCGAAGGTCAGTGAGCAGACCATCAGCCCGTTGGTCAGATGACCGTCATTCGGCTGGAAAACTGTGGATGAGGCTGGCACGGGACCGGACAAAGTGGCGTGAAAATGAAGAGGCCTTTACTCAGCAGTGGGTGGATGTGGGCTGATTAGAGATAAGAACTAAATATCTTGCATATTAAACTAATGTGTGAAGCGTATATACTTAGATATCAGTGGCGTGGCGTCCATAGAACTCAATTCCCACCGGCTTGCCTATTTTAAGGCAGCTGGGCACTTTTATTGTGCAAAATTAGAGGAAAATACTAGTTAAATTCCCTTCGGCTTGCCTTCTGATATTGAATCTCACGCGACACTAGCGCCTCTCGTGGCAAATTTACGTGCGCTAGCCCCCATTGTGAACCTCCTTTGATGGAGTCGGTTGAATAGTTTTACATAAAACCAAGGGAACAGACTTATCAACATTAATATGTACACCCACACGAACAACACAATATCTGAACCTGACCAGAGTATGGTTGATTTAAAGTATTATTATAAGTAATGTCCTAATAAAATAAGGCGTAAATATATTTGAAAAGGTTGCGTGGAAAAGTATCCATGCAAGCGATAAATTAAAATCAACATTCTGGCCACAAACACTGGAACTGCTTGGAAACCGCGTAGAAAATTTTAAACTCGTTCAATTGTTCAGAGCAGTTCGAGTAAACACTGAATAAAATTTCGCCGAGCAGATCTTCGTACAAACTAGCTAACCACAGAATGTCTCCACCGTACTGCGTACACAAACAATATCACCTACAGACATCACAAATATACAGAAGTGAACCTTCTTCGTACTACGTTCTGTATCTTCTTCTAATCGGCCATCTTAGTTACAAACTACGCATCCACAAATAGTTGTTTCCGTACCAAAGTAACAGATACTGCAATTGGTGCATCAGAAAACTGTATATTAGCGAACCCTCTGTGTGATCTTCGTTGCGTTCTTCCGCTTACGTCGACACCGAAGTAATGACGCCGTTGTTGCCATAATGTCTATTTGAATTTCGAACTTTAATGCTGCGTTCGCGTTCGATGTAGTTTTGAATTTGGAATTATTTAAAAATAAATTTTCAACGTCTGCTGAGTTGCCAGTGCTAGGTTTTTAAGTAAAGTTAGAAGTTTCTTTGTGATACATTTTTACAGTGTATCAGTAGAGCAGAAACTAGTAGGAATATTGATTATCTTTTTCAATTACAAAACTCCCATTATTTTTCACGGGCTATCCGTGTCGAAAACCTTTTTAAACCTAGCACAAAAGTAGTGCTGTATCTTTGTTTGTCTTTACATGTAAAGACAACGACACGACTAAAATATCTTTACTTCACGAGTACCTAAGGAAGTACTTTAAGAGATGTACCACCGATGACAGCTCTGGAGAAACTGCATAATATTTTTGTGCCAAAATAATTAATATTGTAGATGCGTTGTCTCTGCTATAAAACAGGTACAGTAAGTAAGTAAATGCTTTATTGTACAAATATAAAGAAGCAGAGACAAATCACAAAAAATACCTTAAATATATGCACAAAAGTGAACTTATCCCTATAAAGGATCTCTACCAGTTAACCTAAAAGTGAAAGGAGCATTAAGCGAGAGACCGACAAAGAGTGAGTTTAAAATATCCATATAGTGAAAGCCACAATAGAGCGTACATCTCAAAATACAACAAACAATTCATAATTAAACTACCAAATATCATTACACACATGCATACATACACACTACATACAATATGAGTACACACATACAATATTTAAGGAGGTGGTGTGAGCCACATCTACAGTCGAGGGCATTAATGTCCATACAGCCATCATGTCAAATATGTGGCACCGACCTTATTGCTTGTTCAATGAGAAGAATTCAAATGAGATTTCACAGTGACTAGTACCCACGATTCTTTGCCTGAGAGGCCATAGTATGATTAGGTATTTTAATGTTGGAGTACAGACGATCCCATCCAGTGGCGTAACTATAGGGTGGCAGGGGTGGCAAAATGCCACGGGCCCCTAGCTCTACGGGGCCCCCGACTGGCTTGGTATAGAGCTCAGAAGGCACGCTGATGCACTTCTTTATATTGAGGAAGGAGCCCCATCTGACGAATTCGCCACGGGCCCCAGACGTTATAGTTACGCCACTGATCCCATCGTATCGTCACTGTGTCGTACCCGTGTCGTAGTCGTGTCCTGTAAGAAGGACTTGTTATTTATGACCATTACACCACGGTCTCTCGTTGTCCGTATTTTATCGCACTTTCAGCGTTCGATTGCGCTATTAGTAGAGATTGTATGTATGTATGTATGTACGTGAAATTACTGGTATAAACTTGGATAGCCGATCTGGAGTCTATTATGCGAAACAAAAGTTATTCTGGTCGCGCACCGATTTTGCATCGGTTTTTTTTTAAACTCTGTGCAAAAGTATTTTAAGCCTTTGTTTAATATTATTGCACATTATTTCGTTTTGTGCTATACAAAATTTCCGGCAAAATATTTTATTATGCGTCAGTTTGGTTGGCAAAAGTAGTTGCAGATATTTTTATTTTTAGACACGAATTATTATTGAATGGGAGCAAAGAAAAAACAGAATGTACCAGTTGCTTCAAAATTATAAAATCTACTTTTTTGCGTTATATTACTCTTCCCTAATCGTTAGCACTCTGTTTTTGATAAATTTATTTAACAGACACGAACTTTCTACCGATTTATTATTATGTATAGATATTCACCAAATTATGTATTGTACCAGTTGCTTCTCTACCCACGCCGATTGTAAAAGCCCATCGAGGGAACGTGCGAAAATCATAGGAATCATGTTATAGGCGATGAAGCTAGCAACCCATCACTATTTTGATTCCATTTTCCACCTATACGCCCACAAATGCTAAATGTGGTCTGTAGGTACCTGTTACCTTAGGCTCTGTCTACCCCGTAAACGATGAATACATGATTTGTGTGTGTGTGTGTGTGTATAGATATTCACAAAGGGAGCCTGTGTTTGCAACACACGGCAACACTCGCTGCCTCGAAATAGTATTCTGCAAGTTTTCGGAAAGCTTTAAGCTCAAAAGTCCCCACGATATTGTTCAATTGAACGTGGCCTTCAGACAGGACAAACTTCCGTCAGCGAATTCAATAGAGACAGACTAACAAGTTCACCTGTTTGCGATGCAGGGAGAATACAGAAAATCGGGTGCATTTTAAAATTTACGACATTACCCATACATACACACATCGCACATGACATTTAACATAGTATTAACTCAAAAAATACCGTTTCGAGATATTGCGTTTCAAAAAAAATTCATATCTCCTAAAATTTTAACTCATACTAGCAATATTTTATATGATTATGTTGCAAAACTATTCAGCATTAATTTAATTATAAACATGATTGCTAGTAGACTATTTTCGTAGATTTATGAAAGGTTTTTAAATACCACTTAGAGTAATGACTATATTGCCAATCCAATAAAAATAATTTTAGACTTCTGCCGGTATAGCCTGTTATTCAGTTTTGGTTGAACTGTTTTTGCAGTATAGTAAACCAAAATAATACGATATACCATAGTCAACTTAGTACAAACTTCGCGTTTTTTAGGGATTAACTAATAAATTAAACAGATTTTTTATTTTTATATATTGAACAATTGAGTTAATACGGTATTAAATGTCATGTGCGTCATCACGTCTGTATCCCTTACGGGGTAGACAGAGCCTGAGGTAACAAGACAGGTATTTTTGTGCGATATTACATTTAAAATTTACCATGAGCTTGTAATTCAGTGGTGTGTGTGAAGTTCCCAATCCGTACTGCCGCGTAGGAACTATAGCCCAAGCCCTCTCGTTCCGAGAGGAGCCCTGTGCCCAGTAGTGAGACGAGTATAGGCTGGAGACGATGAAATGAAATGAAATTAAAACTAAAAGTATTGTATGTTTGTTTGCCAGTTAAAATCGAAACATTTATTTATGAATTTTTGTTTGTTTCAGGTAATGTATTGCCGATCGGATTACAGCCAATAAAGCATTATTGAAGCTACAAATCCCAACTTAAAATTACTATACATAAATACATTTACAAGAATTGTAATCGATAAATTTAAATTTAAACATTTTAAATAAGAACTGTCAAATACCACATCGGATTTGACGGAGCGTAAGTCCGTGAACTTGGAACGACATTCGAGTTTCGAGTACTATCGGCTGATTCAAGTTTCAAACCCATAAGAGTGAGTAGATAGCAAGATAAGCTCGAGTGTTCTGGGAGTGAGCTCTGTAATTACTTAATTTTGTCAAATATTCGGAAACTACTATGCGATGCGTCTAGCAACCTATCACTACTTTGATTCCTCTTTCCACCTATACGCCCACAATCATGCTAAGGACTTTAGGTCTTGTTACCTTACGCTCAGTCTACTCCGTGAGGGATAAAGACGTGATTTATGTATGTATCGGAAAAGAGTATAATCATTGACAAAAGATTGTTCACATAGCACAATTTATTTTTTTGTGATAATTTATTTTGTTTAATTTATTTTATTTGATGTTTTGTGATTGTTATAAATAAACTTTTTTCTTTCTTTCTTTCTTTCACATTTAAGTAACAGCCTCCTAGCTGAATGCGACGGATGCGTAAGGACGCAATGCCTAAATATAGATACATACATACATACACATACACAAATCACGAATTTATCCCTTACGGGCCTGAGGTAACAAGACGTAAAGACCACGTTTAGCATGATTGCGGGCGTATGGATGGAAAGGGGAATCAAAACAGTGATGGTTTGCCACATCGCCTATATAACATGATCCCTAAGATTTTCGCCCATCCCCTCGATGGGCTTTTACCAAGAGAAGCAACTGGTACATTCTGTTTTTCCTTTGCTTGGAACCAGTATGGAAGGACCATTTAGGTATCACTCTGGAATACTATTTTCTAGAGATGTTATTTCAAGAATCGAGCCCCTGATGCGTTTCTACGTAGAGGTTCATTTCCTGCGGAAATAGAAATTTGTCATTCGCGAATGTAAAATTCATATCAAAGGAACGTCAAGGTGACATAGGTACATTCCCGTCACCTCTCTGGATGCTTTGTGATTTCGCTGGAATCGTAAGAGCTGTATTTTCGAGGAATTGATACTTTGTGAAATGTCTAACACATGTTACCTTATTTATTTGAACTCCATGCTGGTCTGGGAGCAAGGAAAAACGTAGAATATACCAGTTGCTTCCCTGCCCGCGCAAGTTAAAGCCTAGCCTTTTTTCTCTTAACGGAGAGGATATTTTTATGGATGCCCTAGGCACGGGGATGCCTAGGGTTTTGAGGGACTCCCCCCCCCCTCCCCCCCGAAGGGGTATACCCGAACTAAAAACATTAAGTATGGGTTAAAAATATTCCCAACCAAAATCAGTATAGCTTTGACATTAGAAGCTGTTGCAATTAAAGGCAGATTTGCAGGAAAGGCATACGCGATCTTCCTTTACTTTAGTAAAATAACCAATAATATTATCTGAATATGTAATATTAATCCCATATAATAAAATAATATATCAAAGGCAAAAGGCATTCGTCGACACATTACGACCAATAAGGCCTATAAGAAAATTGGCCGGAATTTCCTATATTAGTTTCCTAAACTATTGCTTTCCTTCCATTGAGAGGCCATTACCACAACCTCACTATAACACGTATTTAACACCTAGCTTCTAATCCATTGCTGTTCTTTCCAAGTATAAATCCGCTTACGCCGCACAAAGGCAGCAATGGATATAGCACTGGTATGAAAATACGTGCGACCGAGTATTGTTAGGGAGATTTAGAGATAGGATTGATTCATGATCACAATTACCTACCGATCTTGTAGCGACGCTTCGAAACGACAAATTTTGATAGAGCCACCGCCCCTCTCCCTTCTCAAGGAAAGAGGGACCTTCAGAGGTACGTTGGAAGGTGTGAATGGTTCACGGCATAATGGTTGCGTACCAGACATGTGCCTCAGATCGGTACGACTGAGGATTTCTTAGGATTCTAGTTGCTGTGCCGTGATTGATGTAGTTTTGTTCAAACTATAAATAAATCAAGTGTTAAGGTTGATTCATTGAAGGGTTCTCAATGGCGTGGGTGGATAAACAGTTCTGGAGTGGATTTTGGAGTTTTTGGAATTGCTCACACTTTATTTTGGACGGAGTAAGTCATAAGGATTGATGAATGATTAACAACAGTAATATTATAAATGTGAAAGTTTATTTGGACGTTTGGATATAGATTCGGAGGTTAGGCGGAGGAGTCCTTTTTAAATTTAATGGATATCTACTTTACAACATAGTAAATACAAAACACTGAAGCGGAGTAGCTTTATTGTTGTTTTGGTTGCGTTAGTCGCTTAATTTTTTTTTACAGTGGAGGAAGTACTTTGCAATTTTGGCGGACTAGCAAAGTGAAGTTATCCGTACCGCTGAATGGATTGTAATAAAAAAGGCACGTTTTATAATCTTTTTGTCCGGCGGATATTTTATAGTTCCCACAGTACCATATAGCGATATCCAAATAGCTATTATGCTTATGGTTTGATACTGATTTTGATGTAATAAAAAGTCAGAATTTATTTATTTGTTGTAAAGGTCTTTGGAATTCATGGCAATGGTGGTTTTTCCGAAAGCGTATACAACAAGTAAAAGCGCCTTTTGTGGCCTATTTGCAAAATTAAGGTTTTTTTATTTTAGTTACAATGCAAACATAAAAGATATTTGTAAAAATATCTCAGATTTTCTTCAAAATTGCGTTCTTACGCAGAAAGGCCGCAAAAATATACAAACAATTTATGTAAATCAACAAAATGCCGATAGGTGACCCCAAATGCTTTAGGGCATTGGTTCCTTAGAAATCACCGCAAATATGCACCCTCGTACGATGGAGGTATTTGGGTTCGAGTCCCGGCGTGCTTCCGTTTCCGGGATCCGAAGAGGGGGATTAAGGAATGTAGCACGTGGTGGGGAGTTGTGAAACAATTTAGCTGGGCCAATAGTTGGGCTTTCCATTTTGTTTTTTGTTTTGTTTTCACGAGGGTTGCGGGTGCTAGAACCTTGTGCTAGTTCAGAGCCTTCTTACTCGCTAACCCAGCTGAAAGACAATGCTGGTGTTGTGTTCCGTCGTGGAGAGTAAGACAACCAGTGAAATAACTGGCATATGTATGTACTCTCGCTCGTTTCTTTGATATGGTAGGTGTTTTTCTGGGGGCTGCCTGATGGAACGTTTCATACACATTCGAAGACTACCCACCTGCTATGGGTGGTGTAGGGGTATAGCACGCGTCACGGAATGACGAGGATCAGAGTTCGATCCCCGGCCATAGCTTTACTTTTCGGATTTTCTGTGTTCTAATTTTCAGTGACATTTAGAATTTTTTATTTATTAATAAGGTTTCAAAATTATTAATTGTTGATAGATACCATAGGAATCATTTAACACTTCAACCGAGGGTCGGGTCGTCGATCAGGGAAGTGATCAGTCACACTCGTTCCTGATTTATGGTCCGGCATTGTTGAAAAATATCCGGGTCAAGCTGCACCGGGGTTAACATTGCTATATTTATCCGGGACTGCTAGCACAACCTATTTGAAACACGATTTGGACGCGTATCTGGAGTACTGTGGCATTGAAAGAAAGAAAGAAAGAAGACATTTATTCCTTTTTGCAAGACACACAAATATAAGAGAATATACACACATTTATAGAAAAGAAACAGGAAAATAAGCACAGACATAAAAAATAGATCATCAGCGTTGTGTGTCTTCGCAAAAGTGAAACGGTCGCTGGCCCAGCATTACGCTGAGGCGTTAGACACCTGCAGCACTGATTTTCAGCCAGAACCGTCTATGACTCAGGAAACGATGGGGAGTTGTGGAGGTCGAGAGGAGAGGTTTTTCCCCAGCAGTAAGCCAGAATGGCATGGATTTGACGGCTAATCTAGAATGCCTATTACCAAGGGCGGATCCTGGATTTTTTCTGAGGGGGGGGGGGGGGGGGGAGGTGGCGACCGGGCCAAAAACAAACAACAATCGCAGTTAGAAATAAACTTGAAGTATGTACTGTCTCACAGCACACAAACTCCCCCCCTCCAAATCCACCCCTCCCTATAACATACATACATATTATATCACGTCTTTATCCCTTACGGGGCCCTGAGGCGACAAGACCTACAGGCCACGTTTAGCAAGATTATGGTCGTATAGATGGAAAATCGCCTATAACATGATTCCTATGAGTTTCGCCTATTCTCTCGATGGGCTTTTACCATCTGCGCGGAAGAGAAGCAACTGGTACATTCTATATTTTTTCTTTGCTCCCTATAACACAATTGCATTTACCATTTTAGTGCCCAATTTTCTACGCCTTTTATAAATGAAACGGTCATAACACTTTACAATGAATTCAACTCTGATGCGGAAACGCTCTATCGAAAATACATCGACACATTTGAATATTCCTGATCAAACAGCCCATCTCTAGTAAAACCGGTGCAAAACGCGCGCTATTAGTGATGCGACATCACGACCGCCGGATTACGATATATCGGATTTAATATCGATGATGTGGCGGACAAAATAATCGGCAACGGTTTATTCTGTAATAAAAATAAATAGCGCTTGACAAGTTGTTTCTACAAGCTTTTGTTTTTGCTAGGGGTATTCAAAAATCTTGTGACGAAAATGTCGGCAACGTGCTACGGTAGAACACGGTCAAAAGACCCCTCCCCCCTGTCAGGCTCTTAGCCAACGGATAATGATATCCCTGGAATCTGCCAGGAAATCATTAACCGATGCCCAGGGTGCACCGGACCAAGCACTGTTCTTCCCCTCGGACGGAACCAAAGACGAACCGCAGCTCTTGACCACACGCGGAGGTAACCCGACTCGCACCCCTTAGTCAAAGTCAAACTAATTTAGGTTACGCTAAAAAGTGTACTCTTCAAAATGGCCGCCACTGCACCGCACTGCAATGATTTTAATTGAATAGCAGTTGCGATCGGCGCTGCAAATATAATTCGCAGTAAAAGTCACGGTAATCCTTTTATATATATTGGCGGATTATCTTTTCTATCTCTCAATCTGATGTTATTTTGCGGTCGGATGCCACTACGGGATTTGTTAAATTGCTTGTTATCAAAACATGATGATAAAGTGTCTGTGAAAACGTTATTTGTGATATTGTTGTTGGTACTTAGAAGGGCTATGATTATCAAACGTTACAGTTTAACCCCCTTATTCATAAACGCTCTATAGGCTTCTGCTAACTTAGCAATCGTTGTTCCTTATCTGTCACTTTGACTTACCTTTCACAGATATGAACAAACGATTGCTAAATTAGCAGAAGCCTATAGACCGTTTATGAATAAGGGGGTTAGTTATTAATTACAGGCTTTTGTAGGGCAGTTTCGAGCCTTACAACATACATACATAAATCACATCTCAGAGCCTAAATTAGCAAGACCTACAAAAGGCTACGTTTAGCATGATTGTGGGCGTATAGGTGGGGGGCCTTACAAGGTTTTTTCGATTTTCGGTTTTTCATTGTTCTAGCGAAGTAGAAAGGAAAACAAGCAATGGTGTGGCCGGATAGTAAGAAATGATAGTTGCCTATGGACATCTACAACACTGGAGCTTTGCAGCGTTGCCAGCGTAGAGGGCTAAGATAGAATACTTCACGTGCTTCGTGTTCCTGTCCATGCCGGAACACGTCTGCTTGGCGGTAGGATTGGCGAGTAAAAAGGCAGTTATTTTGATAGATTATGAGTAAAATTCTAGATTAAATAGGTGTTAGGCGACCGCGAGAGAAAGTCAACATAGAGCGCCCTCTGTGGCGAATAAATAAACTAACAACAAACGACTTCTTAAACTGTTCGAATTATAATAAATGTTGAAATTTCTAACATATCTCCACAAGTTTCTATCATTTGCAATATAGTAAAATCACATATGTATGTAAACACACTTTAACCAACACTTGTGTTAGTACCTATTAGGTATATTGTTTATTGGATTATGTAGTATATTTTATCTGTGTATAGTTTCGTGAGACAGACGATTCTGGCTGAAAATCAGTGCTGGCGCTGACGCTGATGATCTAGTTTTCATGTCTGTGTTTTTTTTTCTATAGAATTGTGTATGATTGTGACTTGCAAAAAGGAATAAATGTCTTTCTTTCTTCTTTCCTAAACTCATAGAAAATTTGATCTTCCTTGCAATATACACACATACTTAGGTACATGCAATACGGTTCCTTTGGATGACTTCATTCTCTGCATCAATCGATGTCTATTTGCTTACCCCTGGGTTATCGATATCTAATAAAAATCGATAAAAGCACAACCCTAAATATTTATTCACATGATAATACCGGGTTACCTTCTAAATACAAAATCCACTATCATAACCAATTTATCTCTATAGTCATTGAAAAGGTAATCTAAGCGGCAAATCCTAGCTATTAAACCAGTATATCACTATACTATGAATGGAATGAGCGGTAACTATTGTTGACCAATCACGTTGGACTAGGTTTCCTGACACACCATTGCTGGGAAAAGGAGACCACGAATGGATTTCTTGAAACGTGTCGCCAGTATGGCGGCGAGGGAGGAACACCCCGGGGGTTTTAATGGGTAAAAATCCCACATAACCCCATTGCCTCCCCGTGGTAATGGGCTGTAGTACAGCAAATTTTCCCCCGGGCAAAAAAAAAGGTAAAATCTTCCATGCTGGTCTGGGAGTAAAGAAAAAACATAGAATGTGCCCGTTGCTTCTCTTCTCGCTCAGACGGTAAAACCCATCGAGGGAATGGGTGACAATCTTAGGAATTGTGCTATAGGCGATGCGGCTAGCAACCCATCAGTTTTGATTCCTTCCACCTATACGCTCACAATCATGCTAAACGTGGCCTTTAGCTCTTGTTACCTTAGGTTTTGTTTACCCCGTAAGAGATAGAGAAGTGATCTGTGTTTGTCACAACATTTAGGCGATAAAGAGTTAGTTTGAGTACATATAGTGAGGTCCGCTGGCACCTTAGAACAACAAAGCCTTCGAAATCTAATAATATATGCAAATTTCTGCGAATGCCGCATACACGGAGCAATAACTTCTACGGAGGTGAACTAGACTCCGATATAATTAAATGAGGGCGCCCATTCCTTTAAATAAAAATAAAATAAAAATCGTTGTTTATTTCAGACAAAAGCATCTTAGTCCAGCAGCCACCGTTTTTTAAGTGATTAATAACAGGCTGAATCTTCGTTAGTTCGGTTCGACGAGACGCCCAAGTTTTTACTTTTTGCACGATTTCAAACAGATGTCTTCTGTGCGTGTTATATGTATTAAAAAGTTAGCGCCTTCAAGAGCTCCAGCGCGGAGCTTGTGCTGCTGCAATGACTTCATTATAAACTGGGAAGGTTAACACAATCGCTTAAGGCGAGCCAAATTCTATTTTTTTTTTTTTTACTACGAACTGACCAGTGATTGACCTCTATCTCACTTGGTGGAAGGTGCAGATGAGGCCAAAGGTGTAACTCACTGATTCAGTAATAGCCTATTCACTCTAGCCTTAGCCCTAGATTATATCTGTCCGGAAATACAGACGATGGGAGCGAATTCCATTCCCTAGCAGTTCGCATTAGGAAGGATGAAGCAAACCGCCTCGTGCGGGTCAATGGTATGTTGACAACAAATTGGTGAAAATGCTCCCACCGCCTGGAAGTCCGTTGGCGTAAAGGACAGCTATAAGGCTGCATAACTGTGTCCCTTACGCTGAATAGAACTTGGCACGCATTATTCTTCCATGCTGGTCTGGGAGCAAAGAAAAAACATAGAATGTACCAGTTGCTGCTCTACCCGCGCAGATGTTAAAAGCCAATCGAATGGGCGAAAATCATAGGAATCGTGTTATAGGCGATGAGTTTAGCAAACCATCACTATTTTAATTCCATTTACCATATACGCCCTCAATCTTGCTACATGTGACCTTTAGCTTTTGTTACCTCAGGCTCTGTCTACCCCGGGATAAAGACGTGATTTGTGTTTGTATGCAATGTACCTGCGCATTAAGCGTTTGTGTTGAATTCTCCGCCATTTTCTTTACTCGCTTACAAAATTGCATAAATGATTTGTCGTCAAGTTAACCATGTAATTGGGGAGCGACGCATTGCCGTTCCTAATTAATGTTAACTCAAGTTATAGTTAAGTTGATTAACGGTTGGTTTAATGAGCAGGTGCTAACTCAAGACTTAACTTAGTTAAGTTTAGTTGTGTTATTGTAACGTCATTTGTGAAGACAATTGTGGGTGTGTTACTTTGTTTGGATTAACAGTTGCAAGTATGTTAGTGTTTACACGGACAAAAGAAAGAGTCGAGACGGAATTCTGCGTACGATACAGTGAGGCCGATTTGAACTGCGCCTTGTTCGTGTGCGTATGCCAGTTTGGTTGCGTTTGCCTCAAGCTAAGGCGTGGTTGAACCGACTACGTCTTGTCTTTATTACAAGCTTATTAACTTGCAATGTATGTGTATGTAAGTATAAGTATGTTTGCCGGGTGAAATCTTTCAATTATATTTTGAAGCAGATATCTTCAGAAATTGGGCTGAAATATAGCAGGTAGTAGAAATTTAGTGGTCCGGCCAGGACCGTCTCCGCAAGAGGGAACTCTTCAACGGTTGGTCCGATTGACTTGAAATTTGGTTCACATATGTAGGACGGATAGCAATGCAAGTACAGTCAGCAAAATGCTTGTATCTAAAATGAAATTCTTAGGTCTGAGGTTTACAATCATCGTTATTTCCAACTTAGTTTCGTCCCACTGTTGGACACAGGCCTTTCAGAATGAGACAAACTTTGAATACTGTATATTACTTTGACATTGGCGAAATCATCGCATCGATCGATGGGGCCATATTAGAAAAAGAAAAGAAGTGTCTGTCTGCTGCAATATTCGAAGTTTCCAACATTTATAATGAGCGATTTTTTCCACACTTTTTAAAATATCTCCGCGTACAAAGTTTCTTTTGACAAGCTCTACAGCGGCCAATAAAGATAGAAAATTCCGAAGTGTCGGCCACCGGCACCAAATTAAACTTTTTCAATCATCCACGGATTGTCCGCGGAATCCATTTTGTAAGCTTTTTAAATGGATAGACGTTTTAAATAGATTTGCTGTAGTGCTGAAGTTAGTCTGGTTGCTACTGTTTGTATTCTGTGTGTTGTGCATGAATCTTGTAACTGGCTTTTTCTAGGTATGTGTGTATCTATTTATATCTCCATTATATTATGTATTTTCAGTACTTAGTATATCACTACTTAGTATAAAACAAAGTCGCTTTCTCTGTCCCTATGTCCCTATATCCCTAGTATGCTTATATCTTCAAAACTGCACAACGGATTTTGATGCGGTTTTTTTTTAATAGATAGAGTGATTCAAGAGGAAAGTTTGTATGTATAATTCTACGCAGACGAAGTCGCGGGCAGAAGCTTGTCAATATATATTCTAAATTGCACCACCTGCTCAGATCTGTCCTGTTCTCCAGTCCATTATTGTTCACGCGCACGGCACGTGATCCGGCCAAGGGCGACGGCGGGGTGCGGGCGCGGCGCGGGGCGGCGCGGCGCGCGACCGGCGGCGGCGGCGGCGGCGGCCGGCAGATCAAAATCAGTCGCAGAGCACGCGACACACGCTTTTTATTTTTATAATATACCTTTAAAAGTGTCCAGGTCGTATCATTTGCTGCCAAAAGCGAGATCCCGGACAAGTTGGCGACCGTGACAGGACTGCCGCTACAATCTTCGGAAGAAGTCTGCACTATCACACGTCGTCGGGCGAGAGAACAAAGGCCGCAGCCAGCGGTCACTGAAGAAGGTCGAGCGAAACTTCCAGAAGCCTACGGACAGCCAGCGCTCCAGAAGGTCATTCCTAAAGGAAGTAAGCCCGTTCCTAACTTATTCATTTCCCTTGCACCCCTCTCGATTTGTTGTGAATAGTGTCGCGGGTCCATTAAAATTAAAATTAAAACAAATTAAACTTAACTTAGCAAACAAACAGCTAAATACGCTTTGTTTGCGCAATAACACCTAACGGTAATTAAGCTCGTTTAAATTAATTGCATTTACAACCAGTTATAGGTACAGAGTTGGGAGGCTCGCCGCCGACATCTACCCACATACAAAAAAAAAATAGCTTCGTTTGCTGATTTTACGCCTGTTCTTTAACGACAGATTAATTTATTGATTTGTTTTAACGACGCATTTATCGTGTAACTTGTCATCAGTTACAACATTATTAAATTATAAATTAACATTTTGAACGGCCCGAACAAAGGGCTAGTGCCATTAAATTTGTTTTATACATTAAGTAGGTAGCTTGAGAGGTAGGGCAAAGCGGACTATTCCGCTCGAATTGAGCCGCCCGTCTGGGGAAGTACCTCCACCTTACAGAAAACCACAGCTAAACAAATTTGCTGTTGGTGAGTAAGGGATCCAGTGCTCAACTGGGTTGTTGTGTGGGTGGCAAAGGCCACAATCTGGTCTCGCACACAACATCCCTCATCC
The DNA here is from genome assembly GCA_932294345.1 of Pandemis cinnamomeana. NCBI lineage: Eukaryota > Metazoa > Arthropoda > Insecta > Lepidoptera > Tortricidae > Pandemis > Pandemis cinnamomeana. The sequence goes on along the minus strand of OW028726.1, from coordinate 7,177,523 downwards.
TGCGGGGTCGGCGGCACGCGAAAGAGTTATTTATAGATTTGTTACTAGTTACATACATCAAAGTTGCGATAATTTCTCACCATAAGTTTAACCGCTTGCTTGTTTGCCGCCGATTTTGCATGATTTGGCTTACCTATTCTGTGGAAATATTCATTTCACCCTTTTGTATTAACGGTACTTTATTCTTGCATTGTCGTCTGATCGACTGCATTAAATTACAATAGATAATTATTGTACCTACTTTTCACGCCTCATAAAGGGGTATTAAATAACTTCAATACAATAACGCGTCGATAATTTTATATATAAATTAAACTCAACCTCTTAAACAATTAAAATTAATATTTCATTTGGTACTGAGATCAGGCAATCTTCCGTTGTTTTCTTCATTTCTGTTTATTCCCACCTGCCTTGCATTTCTACTGCACGCGCTTATACCCGCGCGCATCCATTGCACTTGCTTTAGCCGCTCGCCGAACATTCCAGGGTTGCCGCGGCGCATCGCACCTGCGCGCTTGTGGTTCTACCCGCACACTCTCTCGCATCGCTGCGGGCTGCATCGGCTACGCGCACAGCGCCGCGCCTCTGCCTACCCGCACAGCGCCGCGCCGCTGCCTACCCGCTTCGCCTTTCTGGAGTTTGGTTTGCTTGCACATCTTTGCCCACTTTGCTTTAGTTAATTTTCCTGTGTATTTAACATTCAACTTGCAAAATGCCAGACTCGGCTACTGGTAAACCTGGCGACCAAGAGGAACTGTCTGCATTAGTTCGCAAACGGGGCACGATCAAGGCGCGGATTACAATATTTAAGGAATTTCTTTCGGTTCTTGAACTGGCTAATGTAGAAAATATAACCACAAAAAATATAAGTGATATAAATTTAAGACTAGGCAAAATGAACGAGTTATTTTCAGAATTTGAAAGCGTTCAATCGCATATCGAGACTATTGATTCGGATAGAAATCTAGATAAACGTTTGCAAGAGCGGTTCGAAATAGAAAACCAGTTCTTCTCGGTCATGTCAGGTGCCCGGACATTGTGTTAAAACGTGAGGAGCATGTCGAGGTGTCCGGACGACGGCTTTCTGTTCAAAGCAGCTCCAGCAGTCACCAGTTGAATAATCAACTTAAGTTGCCAACGATTAAGTTGCCTAGCTTTGACGGAAATTATTTAAAGTGGCTCGAGTTCCGTGACACCTTTGACTCGTTAATCCATAATAACGACACCATACCTGACATTAGCAAGTTTCACTATCTTAGGTCCTCTCTCGAGGGCGGTGCCGCTGTCACAATAAAATCTATTGAATTTACATCCGAGAATTATCACGTTGCCTGGGAATTATTGTGCAATAGATACAATAACAAGAACGTTTTAATTAACAATCATCTCAAATCCTTTTTCAATTTAGAATCTCTTAACAAAGAGTCGCACAGATCACTCAGATTTATTGTAGACCATGTTTCAAAGAACTTGAGAGCCTTGAATACGCTTGGGGAGCCTACCGATAAGTGGGACACCCTTATCATTTATATTGTAGTGCAAAAATTAGACAATGTGACTAGTGTCAGGTGGGAAGAATACAAAACAACCCTTGACAGTCCTCCGAATCTTGAAGACTTTTATCAGTTCCTTCGAAATAGGGCTGACATATTGGAGACCGTGCAAGGTAGTTCAGGAACGGTTCATCCCATTAAAAACGAACGGTTCATTTATAACAAACAACCTAAACACATTAAAACTTTTTTTACATCCGCCACGGATAAATCTTGTTGCTTGTGTAATAAAAATCATCGTTTATACGAATGCAAACGCTTCATAGACATGACCATCGAGGCCAGGGAAGCCGAGTTGATCAAACGTAAATTCTGCCTGAACTGCCTTCGTCCTGGTCACCCTACTGCTAATTGTCGACTCAACTCTTGCAGGGCCTGTAATAAAAAACATAACAGTTTGTTATGTAAACAAACTGCCAATAAACAAGTAAACAATGAAAGTTACCACATAAATACCGATAACGCTGGTAGTAGCAACGAACAACATCAAACACATACCGGTGCTAGTACCAGCAATCACTTAGCTACACTCACTTCGCTTACCAAGAGAAGCGAGGTTCTGTTGAGTACGGCGATAGTTGATGTTGTCAATGAACATGACAGCAGAACTTACCCTGCACGAGTTTTGTTAGACTGTGGCAGTCAGAGCTCCTTTGTAACTGAAAACCTAAAAGGCAAGCTTAATATTACGTGTAAAAAGTCAAACCCCACACGCATAAGTGGACTAAATAACGTACAGTCATCTGTAACCGAATTTTGCACACTAAAAATAAAATCCAAAGTAAATTCATTTGCCACAGAGGTATCTTGCATGGTCATCCCTCACATTACAGAAAATTTACCCAGCATGGATTTAAATCCTGCAGAGTTAAACTTACCCAGCGATAAGCCACTCGCTGACCCTGAATTTTATAAAAGTGATAAGATTGATATGTTAATTGGGTCAGACATAATGTGGGATATCGTTCAGGGTGGTAAACAACTATCTTTAGGTACAAATAAACCTAAATTAATGTATTCCAAACTGGGGTGGTTGGTATCAGGACCTATGACCCCAGCCACGCCTATTAAGGCTAACAATCGCAAATCTATGTGTCATTTCAGTCAAGAAATAAGGGACGCGCTCTCCAAATTCTGGGAATTGGAAACCTTCACGTCTCCGGATAAAATATGCTCCTCAGATGAGCAAGTATGCGAAAATTTATTCACTGAGTCGACAGTTCGCTTAGCGACCGGCAGGTTTTGCGTCAAAATGCCCCTGCGAGAGAATCCGGAGGCGCTCGGTGACTCATTCTTCTTAGCAAAGAAATGTTTCCTGAATTTGGAGAGGCGTTTCCGAAAACAACCTAAGTTAAAGGAAATGTACACTGACTTTATAAAAGAGTATGCTGCCATGGGTCATTTAAGGGAAATATCCAAACCACGTACTGGAAATTATTTACCTCATCATGCCGTACTTCGTGAGAAGAGTGAGACTACGAAGCTTCGAGCCGTTTTCAACGCCTCGGCCCCGACTTCCTCGGGGAAATCCCTAAATGATATCCAGTACGTGGGACCAGTAGTACAAAGTGACTTATTGTCCATCCTGTTAAGATTCCGTCAACACAAATATGTATTAACAGGAGATATAGAAAAAATGTTCCGTCAAATTATGATTGACGATTCACAGCGAAATTTGCAATTAATTCTGTGGAGGGACGATGAGTCACAGCCCTTGCAAACATTGCAACTTCAAACGGTCACCTATGGGACATCTTCCGCCCCTTATCTAGCTACGCGGTGCATAATTCAATTGTCAAAAGAGTGCGCAGACCGAAAGGTAGCTAACGTCATCGCAAATGATTTCTATTGTGATGATATGATTACAGGCTGCGACAATAAAGATGAGCTAAAATACTTGCGCGACGCTGTGGTGGATAAGTTGGCGGAGGCATGCCTCCCTCTTAGAAAATTCCGTACCAATGTACCAGAGATGTTTGCTAGTGACCCCACTTCAACCACAACTGTTAATACTAAAGATTTATCAAAGATTCAAGAACAAAAATCAAATGTATCTAGCACATCTTCTGTTCTAGGGTTGAACTGGAGTCCCGCACATGATAGCCTTAGTTTCTCAGTGGAGTTTGAGATCGAGCCATTTCCCACCAAACGAAATATTCTCGCGACAACTTGTAAAATTTTCGATCCTCTGGGCTTTCTCAGTGCCTGTACTATCGTGCCTAAAATGATACTACAACGACTGTGGCAATCTCAACTCGACTGGGACGATGCCGTGCCTGCGGACGTGTGCAAAGACTGGAATAATTTTACAACTAATTTAGAACAAATAGAAATTCCACGTCATGTATTGCACACGACAGCGGACACGGCGGCCTCTATTCAACTGCATTGCTTTGTCGACGCTTCGCAACGCGCCTTTGCTGCGTGTATCTATATACGATGTGTCGACAAAGACAACAACATATCTGTACAGTTGCTTTGTGCAAAGGCAAGGGTTGCCCCAATCAAACCGAGCACCGTACCGAGGCTCGAGCTTGCTGCAGCCTTACTCGGAGCTCAGCTAAGTGCAAAGGTTTGCCAGTCATTGTCGTGTATATTTCATAAAAAATACTTTTGGAGCGATTCTACCATTGTATTGTCATGGATAAAGAATACTAACCCTAGCAATCTCAAACAATTTGTTTACAACCGCATAAACGAGATACATGAATTGACTGACAAGTCTTCATGGAGGCACGTACCTACCGACTTGAACCCGGCGGACTTGGCTTCCCGGGGGGTCAGCCCTAGCCAGCTACCTAACTTGTCAGTATGGTGGACAGGTCCTCCATTTATTAAACTATCAGAACCCGAGTGGCCAAACATCCAAACCCCTGTTGTTGACTTGCCAGAACTGAAAGTCAATACTTGTATTTTACAACATCACGATGATGTATCGTTTGATTGTAAGAGGTTTTCGAAGTATCATAGAATGATCCGTGTCGTTGGGTACATTCTTAGGTTTTATAACAATTGTAAAAAACAAAGAGATGCACGCGTCAGCGGCATGTTACATAACGAAGAGTTAGATGTATCTACTCAAACCCTAATCAAAACCTGTCAACGTGATTCATTCTCAAATGACCTTCAACTTTTAGCGAAAGGAAAACCGCTAAGTAGCAAGTCGAAAATATTAGCACTTCACCCATTTTTAGATGAACAGGGATTGATTAGGGTTGGGGGGAGGATACAGAACTCAATTTGTACTTACTACAAAAAACATCCGATTTTGTTGGATGCAAAACATCACTTAACTAAACTTTTATTTGAAAAGGAACATTTGCATCACCTTCACTGCGGCCCTCAGCTGCTATTAAATACAATTAGAGATCAATTTTGGCCCATTGGTGGGAGAAATCTAGCGCGAAGTGTTTATAGAAAGTGTGTAACTTGTATGCGTATTCAAGGCAACTCAATTCAGCCTATGATGGGCAACTTACCTCCTCCTCGAGTGACACTAACTTACCCCTTTATTGTGACAGGCGTAGACTTTGCAGGTCCATTCTCAATCGCTGACCGTAAAGGCAGAGGATGTAAGTTGTCAAAATGTTGGCTGAGCCTATTTGTATGTCTTAGTACCAAGGCAGTAACTTTAGAAGTCGTCACTAGTTTAAGTACTAATGCATTTTTGATGGCTTTACGCAGATTTATCTCACGACGCGGCAAGCCCCATGATATTTATTGTGACAACGGCACTAATTTCGTGGGAGCTAATAATGAGTTGGGCAGGATGCTGCGGGCAAGCCAAAAGTCCGTGAATGAGGCCGCCCATAATGAGGGCATCAAATTTCATTTCAGTCCTGCCTATTCACCAAACTTTTCTGGCCTGCAAGAATCTGGCGTAAAATCATCCAAAGCTTTATTAAAACGCGTTGTAGGTAACGCAAACCTGACGTTAGAGGAGTTAACGACACTGTTCACGCAAATAGAGGCGATCCTAAATTCCCGCCCGTTGACCCCTCTAACGTCAGACCCCACTGATCTGTCTCCTCTGACTCCAGGGCACTTCCTGATAGGGCGGCCACTGACCGCCTTACCAGAGCCTCCTATCACTACGAACTACCCAAACAGATACCAAAGGATAGAGCAAATGAAGCAGCATTTCTGGGCCCGGTTCCACAAAGAATACCTAAGCGAGCTGCAGCAGCGGACGAAGTGGCGAGCGAAAGGGAGCGAACTTCAGGTTGGAGACCTCGTCATCATCAAGGAAGACTCGCTGACACCAATGCGGTGGCGCTTGGGGCGAGTTCATCGTCTTTACCCGGGCTCAGACGGCCTCACACGGGTAGCTGACTTCAGAACGGCCAGAGGGATTATTAAGAGAGCAGTCAATCGAGTATGCCTGCTGCCTGTCGTCAACCAGGAGGACAAAGCTCTTGAAAGCCAGGGCTTCCAAGGCGGGGAGTCTGTTCACGCGCACGGCACGTGATCCGGCCAAGGGCGACGGCGGGGTGCGGGCGCGGCGCGGGGCGGCGCGGCGCGCGACCGGCGGCGGCGGCGGCGGCGGCCGGCAGATCAAAATCAGTCGCAGAGCACGCGACACACGCTTTTTATTTTTATAATATACCTTTAAAAGTGTCCAGGTCGTATCATTTGCTGCCAAAAGCGAGATCCCGGACAATTATGGTTACATGATAGATATCGCTCTGTAGCGATAAGGCCGCCTAATGTTACCTTATAATATTCTGTGCACCTTTATTGTTTTAGTTGTTATATGTGGTGTTCAATAAAGAGTTATTGTATGTCATTAATAAAAAATATCCGGAATACGTCTCTACAGAGGGTCTTGAGTTCAAATCTCTGGCTCGCACTTAGGAATTATCATGAGCTTTTCACTGAAGGAAAATATACTGAGGAAACCTGCACACTCCTGCGAAGGAATTCAATGGTGTGCGATTCTCCCACACTGGGCCCGCGTGGGAACTACAGCCCAAGCCCTCTCGTTCTGAGAGGAGCCCTGTGCCCAGCAGTGGGATGTGATGATGGCAACGTCTGCCTTTGACTTTGGAAAAAAACGTTCAATACTTAAAGTTGAAACTTCTAGAAACTTACCAATTGAAGTTACAAAGGGGAACTCGCGTAAGAACAATTTCAAAAGAATTTGTTTACCGCAGAGCTTAAAAAGATTCCCTGTAACTTCCATTAAGATATTTCTTGAAGAAACTTTAGCAGAGTGGCGATTAATTTTCTGTTGCACTAAGTAGAAATGTGGCCTAAGTTTTTGAATAGCTACTTTGTGCTATCGGTGCAATAAACTGCAGTATACATACATACATAAATGACGTCTTTTCCTTTACCGGGTAGGCAGAGCCTAAGGTAACAAGACCTGAAGGCCACGTTTAGCATGATTGTGGGCGTATAGGTGCAATAGGGAATCAAAATACAGATGGGTTGCTAGCCGCATCGTCTATAACATGATTCCTATGCCCATTCCCTCGATGGCCTCTGATCATCTGCGCGGGAAGAGAAGCAACTGGTACGTTCTATGTTTTTTCTTTGCTCCCAGACTCGCATAGAAGCAAGTATTTAAAAACTCAGTTCAAAAAAAAAACTAATTAAATACGAAATTTCTTAATCGTTCCCAACCTCGGTGCTTGGGGCAGATTGGCAATTATAAAAAATGGTCCCAAAATTGTCCTCGATAAAAAAAGGGGACCAGATTGTTAACTTGAGAGATGACGTGCTTGTACAGACAGTGTGCCCGGGAAAAATCTACACGGATCACCAAGAACTAAAAAGCGGAAAAAAAACAATTTTAACCGAGCATTCACAAAATGTTTGGGCTTGTATAATGTTATGTGTGTACGTATGTATTATTTTATTTTATTTATTTAGCTATATTTATGTTAGTATTGTTGTTTTTATTATCCCTGCGTTTCTGCTGTATATTTGTTTCCGCCACCTACTTACTATCTCCAACTTATTTATTTCCCTTATTGGTTGTCGATACAGATCGCTATTAAGCGATAAGGCCTATTGTCTACCTTGTTCTTTGTTTCTATAAATCATGCGAGCTAAAAAAGCCTTCTGTAAACCGTGTCAAAAATAATCCAGTACAATACTATTATCAATCGAAAAATGTCCTTTATAAAGTCCAATTCTCGCACGCAAGCAATCGCTAATTTAGTTCACGTCGAACGCTAAATGAAATCAGTGCAATTTAATATCAACATGAAGCTGTAAATTAATACTATAGAATAACAAAGTCGTCCCAGATCACTCCCAGGTAAGGTGGCAATTGTCACCCTCTTGTCACCTGATGCCTCACAGCACATTGTTTTTGTCTTATCACTATCCCACTTCTGACACTTTAGTAATAAGACGCCTTCTATTTATGGGTATTATTGACTTTAATTATAAGAGATTTACATAAGTATAATATGTTCAAACAGCCGCCATCTATCATCGATCTGTCCATCATGCAGCCCACAGACAATCCTTATCCTTACTATTCCTTACTATTTCTTATCCTTATCCTTACTAATATTATAAATGCGAAAGTAACTCTGTCTGTCTGTCTGTTACCTTTTCACGCTTAAACCGCTGGGCCGATTTAGTTGAAATTTGGTATACAGATAGTTTGAGTCCCGGGAAAGGACATAGGATAGTTTTTATCCCGGAAAATTGCACAGTTCCCGCGGGATAGCACAGCCCAAACCACTGGAATTTTTCAAATTTAAGGCGGAACAAAGTTCGCCGGGTCAGCTAGTAATATTATAAATGCGAAAGTAACTCTGTCTGTCTGTCTGTCTGTTACCTTTTCACGCTTAAACCGCTGGGCCGATTTAGTTGAAATTTGGTATACAGATAGTTTGAGTCCCGGGAAAGGACATAGGATAGTTTTTATCCCGGAAAATTGCATAGTTCCCGCGGGATAGCACAGCCCAAACCACTGGAATTTTTCAAATTTAAGGCGGAACAAAGTTCGCCGGGTCAGCTAGTAATATTATATATTTTAATAGTGCTGTCCATAACACCCTCTTCTAAATAAATCTCATATGCAAAGTTAGAAACAACACCTCCATGAAAAAGCGGCAGCCATTTTGTACCTACAGCCGGCAAAGTTTGCCAACTGCCAACCCATACAGTCAAATTGCCGTGGGACCGGCTAAGTAGTTACCGCACTGTGTACGTCAATTGCTCCGAAATCCGTCTCAACCGTCTACTAAAGTTTAAATGAATATTACGTATTTTCGTGTAAGTTGTAAATTGTGTTTTTGTGTAATAAGATGACTTTTAAACTTAATCCTAACTTTAATGGCTTATTTTCCCATAACGTCTCGAGGCTTGCTTTAAAAAAAGTTTAGGATATTGTCTGTGAGTTCAAAGGCTCTTTGATTAGGTGTTTGGGAAAAGTTGGAGCGTTTTTAAGGCGTCGATCTATCGATTCCCATCGCAATCACGAGTCGGTGAAAGTATGCTTTGAATTCGCAAATTAAATGGGAGTTCCAAAAGGTTGTTGCTCGAGGAGACGATACTGCTTATATTACAGAATGAATGTACGTGATTGAACTGTTGAAGTCATAAATCGTTATTTATGCTGTTGTATAGCATACAAAGCCGTTCCCCGCGACTTTGTCCGTGCAGAATTAAATTTATGACACTAACAACTAATGTGGTAAAAGAATTTTCAAAATCCAGCTATATTTCCCTACAAGCTCACAAACTTTACCTCTCTATAATATTAGTTTAGATTTTCTAGAAATCATGTGTTTTTATGTATTAAAGAACGGTTCACACTTTAATAACTTGATAACCCCAACTCAGTGGTTATCACTGTATTAAAATCGAAGGTTTTATGTTCAGACCATTTGCTTTGTTATTTTAATCACTATCATATTATATTCTTAGCTATATAGAGTCATGTGAGAATCTAGAGGAGCATTCTTTGCCAACTTTGGGATAGAAACATAGAATTATAACAAATGTTAGACTAATGATAACCTCATATGAAAAGTCATTTACTGTGCCTCGAAATTAAAACATCCTTACACCACCAAAATACATGGAACGAGTCTTTAATATTCACATAAGCTTAATAAAACAATAATTGCCTTTCTATTCCTGAATCATGCAACCCAAAAACCCGATCCCTAGCGGTTTCAGGGTTGACAAAATGTTATTCATGAAACCTTTTGTACCAGGTGAGGCTGTTATCCTTCTGCGAACCCTAGAGAGGGAATTATTAAATAAGCCATACAGTAGGGAGTTCTGTTAGGAAAGGTTTTATGTTAAATATGAAGTGTTGTTTCAGTACAATTCAAATTAACGGGTCCGTTTCAAATTGCAAGACCTTTCTAGTCCACTTTGCTCTACAATTTTTCACTCACAAACGAAATAACCGTGCGCACTTTTGTCCTAAATATCTAAGGCCAAACGATACTCTCTATCCAGTCTAAGTACTGCCATACTCTGCTGTACACTCCTGGAGCCAATTTCCTTCCGCAATCTCTTCCAAAACTAGTCACTCCGACTACGGTGTGGAGAGGAAAAGTTTTCACACAGTCTACTCTATCGGGCATATACTGAAGTGGCCCTCCAGAATCCCCTTGACATGTATCTCTCCCTCCATGAAGATAATCCCCCGCGCACAGCTGATTAGTGGTAATGCCTTCAGCTAAAATCTTGCTTCGTATCATGGGCTTCATGGACTTATTGCAAACAGAATTTTCTACTATATCCACATCTACTTTCATCAAAGTCTGGCTGCCCTTCGCCGCACCAGATACCGTCGTACCAAAACCTATGGCAGTCAGTTTAAGGTTAGGTATCGCTTCCGAGAACGGAAGACATGCTATTCTTATATCCCTGCCCAGAATGAAGGGACGATCAGCGCTTATCAACGCTATATCATGGTATTTCGAGGGTGGGTGGAAGCCTGGGTGTTTAACGATTTGAGCAACTGACCTTTCCTGAGCCAAGTCCTCAACTTCGTCAAATTCGAAGGTTGCTGTTCCTATTCTTAGAACAGCTGCAGGCCCGTCTATTGGGTCTTCGGCGCAATGCGCTGCTGTCAGCACCCAGTTCTCACTGATCATGGATCCACCGCATTTCCAGGCTGGTTCTCGATGGCTCGGTGTGTCTTGTCTTCTGAAGCCTATCAAGACCATATGGGGGTATAACAGGAGGTCTATGGGAACTCTTACCCTTGAAGCTGGGTAAAGTATGTTGTTGCATTCTGGCATGGAATGAGCATAGTCTTTGCAAGCTTTGTACGCTTTATCACCAGCTGCCACCACAGATGTTATCAGCCATAGCATAGTAACTAGTTTTGTTTTTGTTCGATTCAATTTTGATCCGGTTGATATTAGCATTGTGTTTGCGTGTATTGCGCTCGGCCGTGGCTTTATCACTGATTTTCAACGGTAACTTAATGCTAAGAAGCAGCAGTTAAAGCAATCGTAAGTGTTTCGAATTGACATTTTAAAATTACTCATTTATGGAGCGAGTTTTTATTACTCGGGTTTTAATTTGGCTTTCGTTACCGTTTTCGGTGCCATTTCCCGAATTGTAAACGTGGATTTTGCGGTTTTCCTTCCTTGCGTTCGGCAATTATTTTAATTCCTTTTGACTTATTAACGTTTAATTAACAGTAGACGCGTTTAAATTGATTCGTTTTGTGTAAATTAATATTTAAAAGAATCTTTCCAAGGAATTATGTCACGTTTTGCAGATATTTTGACTGGCCAAAAAAGGATGAGCGTATAAGGTATCATAGAACTAAAAACAAAAAAAGGTCCGCCATTACTTTTTATTTTGTTACTTGTAAAAGACGCGGATGTGATGGTCCACGAATTTCAAATATTAAGGACACCTTTTATTTTTATTTTTTTGCGGGTGGTAGGGCCTTGTGCAAGGTCCGTCCGGATCGCTACCACCATCTTACTCGCTAATCCTGCCGCTAAGTAGCAGTGCTTGCACTGCTGTGTTCCGGTGTGGAGAGTAAGACAGCCGGGGAAATTACGGGCACAAGAGGCATTTCATCTTAGTCCTCTAGGTTGGCAACGCATCTGCAATCCCTCCGGGGTTGCGGGTGTCTATGGGCAGTGGTGATCACTTACCATCAGGTGACCCACTTGCTCGTTTGCCTTCCTATTCATATAAAAAAAAAAAAAGTCTTGAAACTAAAACGCAATTTTATAATTATGTTTTCAATACTAAATAAACGTTTCGACTAGTATGTTATTTACGTCAACATGTCAGATACGGTTGTTATTTATGCCTCATACGTCAGTCTATATGACGGTCTAATTTCATTCTAGAAATACGTATTATAACAAATGACGTGCAAGACGGCTGGTTTACAAAAAGTTTACAAATAATATTTGTTTTTTTTTTATATATACAACAAGAAAGGCAAACGAGTAAGTGGGTCTGATGGTAAGTGAGCATCACCACCCATAGACACCCGCAACTCTAGAGGATTGATTACCTCTTGTGCCATTAATTTCACCAATTGTCTTATTGAACACAGCAGTGAAAGCACTGCTGCTTAGCGGCGAAATTAGAGAGATGGTGGTAGCGATCGGGAAGGAGTTTGCACGAGGTTCTACCACTCGCAAAATGATGCATACGTACACAAATCACGTCTTTATCCCTTTCGGGGTAGACAAAGCCTGAGGTAACAAAACCTAAAGGCCACGTTTAGCATGATTGTAGGCGTATAGGTGGAAAAAGGAATCAAAATAGTGATGGGTTGCTAAAATGATGCATGATTTATATTAAAATCTATTACCAATGGACCAAGGTGAAAGGAAAAATTGAAGTCGTGTCGTAACTTAATGTCAAAGAGAAGACCCTGGAAAGCACCACATGGAATGCTTCACCGATCGACATGACCTTAACTGTCAAGTTTAGGAAGAGGACCATAATAAAGTACTAAATTTTTTTGGCAATGGTATTGACTTACTTTTATACATACACCGTACATACCGTCACGCCACTTTCCCACAGGGGGTAGGCAATGACTACATAGTTCCACTTGCTACGATCCTGACATTCTTTCGCTTCATCCACATTCATCAATCTTTACATGCTCGTCGGTGTCGGGTACTCCTAACCTGACCTTTTTCCAAAACGTCTCCTATTTGATCCCGGAACGTCCGTCTAGGCCTTCCCCTCTCAACGCAACCATTCACTCCCCTTTTAGATCTGTTTAGTTAGTCTACTTTTATCCATCCGCTCTATGTCCAAAATCAAAATTGACTTACATAAATTAACAATTTTGAAAAAAATAGCAACATCGTTTTAAGAAACTATAGCGAAAAATTTAGCGATTTACGACGAATTGGTGTTTGTGTCAGGTTTCTTAAAGTGAGGGTAGCAGCAGAACCAATTCTGTTTGCAGTCTTCGGCGGCGAAGCGCGGCCTGGACTTACTTATTATTTAGGGTTACCATGATTTAGGTCGTAAAATTAAAGATCCAAAAGTGCTCTCTGTGTGCTTGGAATCAGCGTTTTACTTCGATTAAAAACGCTAAGGAATCATTGTCGATTATTTTTTGAGTTATTTTATAAGCATTAGTGATAGTTATATAAAGAGGATTCAAATGAGATAGAGCTAGACTATTTCCGCTTTCCCTTTCTTCCTTACCTTTAGAACTTTATCTTACTAATAAATATGAAAGTTTGTGAGAACTATAGAACGAATTTCGATAAAATTTGGCGCACAGATAATAACTGAAGATTTTTAAAACGTACCACTTGTTATGCCGAATAATTACATGATTCTCGCGGAATAACGATTAAAGAATCAAAGAAGACGAAGTCGGTGGTATCAGCTAGTCTATATAAATAGAAATTAATGTTCCTATGCGCAAAACTCGAGGACGACTGTACCAATTTGTTTTTCATGACATGTGTACCTTGAGTTCCACGGAATGTTTTTGTGAAAAAAAAAACAAAATTAAACTAAAAAAATAAAACTGAGGCGAAGTCGCGGGAAACAGCAAATACTAAATAATTACAGTTGTTAAAAAAACATCGTCATCACATTTTCCCCATTTTTATCTTTTGTTCATCTTGCCAAAAAATCTGTGTTTTTCCTCCAGTACAATTTAAATTATGGTTGTGAAACATTATTAGGAGAATGGTCCCACAAAAATCGTAAATTATTGTCACCCTACTTGTACCTGCGAAGTGCGCTCAAATAAAGAGCGCAACGACGGCGCAATCAGCTCAGTGCAAACTTTAATCCTTGCTGTGTCTGCGATTCGTGGTTACCCTACACGTAAGTCGGGTTCTATCTATGTATTGCATTGTTTGCGTGAAAGTTTATAGATTATGTAGTATATTTTATCTGTGTATCGTTTCGTGAGTCATAGACGGTTCTGGCTGAAAATCAGTGCTGCAGGTGTCTAACACCTCAGCGTAATGCTGAGCCAGCGACCGTTTCACTTTTGCGAAGACACACAACGCTGATGATCTATTTTTTATGTCGTATGTTTTTTTTTGTTTTACCTTATTTATTTTCTATAAAATTGTGTATATTATCTTATATTTGTGTGTCTTGCAAAAAGCAATAAATTTCTTCTTTCTTTCTTTCTTTCTTTCTTTCTACACTTTAATAAGTCGGAAGTTTACCGTTTTGGTCGTAGCTTTTTCTGCTTATGATTTCTTGGGGCTTTTTGAAGTATCATTTAATTTTATTTCTTATAAATCCCACTAATTTTATAAACGCAATAGTTTGTATTTAGTTACTCTTTCATCACGACGTTTCGACGGATGAATGGATTTGGATAAAATGGGGTTTAAGCAGGAACAAAATAAATATTGAACCCAAGACCTCTAGCTTCACAGTCAGTCACTAACCACTAGACCAATCAGTAGTTAATCGGTCCATCTGCATGAGACAGACACACACATATAACACCCCTCTTTGCGACGCAAAAATGCCTCCGCCTGTGGTCGCTCAGAATTTCACAGAACACATTCCAATACACTTCACTTTTGCGAAGACACACACAACGCTGATGATCTATTTTTCATGTCTGTGTTTTTTTTTCTCTTTTTTTCCTATAAAATTGAGTATATTCTCTTATATTTGTATGTCTTGCAAAAAGAAATAAATGTCTCCTTTCTTTCTTTCTTTCAATAAAGATAGTGACGATTGAACTCCTTTGACCATTTACAGGTTGAACTCTATTTCTCATTTTTGACAGCGCATAGACTGGACACTGTCAGTTGTCGAAGCCCGTATTTGCTTGGTAGGTAGCTTACACGGATGCGGTCGTCATTCGATTATCGAGGTTCGTCTCGTGCTATTCCGCTCGCACTAACCAGAGTTGGGCAAAAATTATCTATCTCCGAAAAACCGGGAAGATAACTAAATAATCCGTCATTTGTTATTTTGAATTTATCTAGATAAGTTTCATTTTTATCTAGATAATTTAGTTGGGATTTTTAATAAAAGATGAATGTCAGTAGCAGTCAGTTTATGTTGCAAAAAATATTTTTCTGATTATATGAGCAATGTCAGTGTGACGGTTTGACTCGACGTGACATTCTGTATACATTTATTATAATTAGCTTACTTCAATAAGAAACGAGGTCGGTTATCTTGATCTAGATAATTTATCTAAATAAAAAGTTGTCAACGCGCTATTTGTGATTGAATTTATCTTCGAATAAATTTATTTGAAATAATTATCTAGATAAGAAATTAACTAAATAACGCCCAACTAACGGTCATTAATTTGAGAGAGAGAAGGACGGTATGACACGAACTTCGAAAATCGAATTTCGGAGTAACCACCCGTGGTTTGAAGGGGGAGGGTTAATTTTAGGTTCCGATTCGGTTACAAAGACAGCCAATACACACGCCTTCCAAACAAAATTTTGCGAAATTTTAATGTTTTTTATTAATGAAAAGTTGTCTACATTCGACCAATGACAGACGTCGATTAACAACCAATCAGCGTGGCGACAACCGCTGCGCCATCTATGACGAATGAAGAGCAACAGCGTCGCTTGGATATTCATGAATCAGAATTGAATTCTATTAGAATTGATTGAAACTAATATAATTGATATTGGGGCCCAATCAACGGCTTGAACTGTTAATCCGGGTGTGTGTATGGCGGTGTATGGTATTTGTATGAGTTTAATTAAATTATACATAAACAATGTGAAACCTTACGATAAGGTATGCCTATCGATTTGGGAATTAGGATAATATTGATGAAGCTTAGAGACTCGAGATTGTTGTATGCAAAAATTTAAAATTGCGGGAAAATATTAATTTTATTATTTTTAATAACTAACCTTCGCTGGAGGGAAGTAACTTTTGCTCCTCGGTCAGAGCAGTCGAAGTAGAACTTTTCTGTTCAAGGTTTTTCTAAGTGTGATTTTGGAAGTTTAAAAAAGAGTTCCGTAGACAACGAAAAATATTTGTAGTAACCTAGTTCCGGACTTGAAAATTAAAAATTGGATTCTTACAGGATCACTTCTTTATCATGTGTCTGTTTATTTGTTAAATTTTCTCTGATACGCGTAGAGCAAAGAAGGTGCGTTTTAAAGTAGAAACTGAAATGCAAAACTAAAGTTTGTCCGAGACTCTAGAATGCCATAGATATGTAGACATAAAGCCTTCAGAATTATTCCACCCCCTTCTATTCGGGAGGGTTAAAAAGAGATACAAAACAAACGGCCGGTTCGTCGATCTACGTCAACAGTTCTCTGAAATAAAACTTCTAACTCACCATTGTCATGTAAATTCGGCTGGAACAGAAAAACACTATTACTACGGAATACGGCCATTTTGTGTTGATACAAGGTTCTTAAGGCCCGATCAAAATAAGGCTCATAGCCAATGCGATCCCCATGGACATAGGACCATTCCTACTTGGAATACACCACCACCGCATTTTACACCATTACAGTAACAATTTGACGTGATAACGTCTTATAAATCGATGAACGCCGGCTGCACACACGAAAAAACATGACTCATTGCGTTACGTTCCGCGTGACGTCAGTGTGCAAGCGAGAGCGTGAAACAAGCGATAGAGAGGCACGATCTTCTCGCGTGACGTCTCGTAAAACTATCGTTTTTTAAGTATAATTTATTGTATAATTTTTGCCTGCTTCATTTTCTTCCAAATTTACTTTATTTTCTCTCTGTGTATTATATGTGGATAAATAAATATTTCACTCTCTTTCACACTCTCTCTATCAATTCAAAATTTAAGACATTCGAACTCAATCACAAGGGTTTAAGACTTTTGTAACTCAATCGTTGAAGACCCAGGAGAAGGGTAGCAACTGCACGCACGCAAAAACAATTTTATTAAAATGTTGCTCGCTTTGAAGTCCCGACTATTAGAAGTCGCATGCACCCGCCATATCCTTAGCAAAACGCATAGTTTGTACATTTACCGAATAGCCCGCTGTCGGCACACAGAGACAGATATGTTTGACCTACATTCGCACAACACATACAGAGCGGAAGCTTGGGCGTAGCTTAGAACAGACTGAGGACTTGCAAAAAACGCCTCAAATATACTCCGTCTAGACATAGTTCCCATACAGTGGGCCTCGCTGAGCAGCCCAGTAGCTTCTTTTCCAGTAAGCTGTAAAAGCCAGAGGCTAAGCAAGCAGTCAAAGAAATAAAGAGTCTTAAGAGTCAAATTTTAATGAACAAAAAATATTGGCCTTACTACTTCGCTACGTAACTACTAGTGTATTTGCGAAATCGAATCAGAAATGAGATCCATACAAGAACTACCAATAACCCCCTTGAGTGGCAATGGGGGGATTGCTCGTGGAACCGAGCGCCCTTAAGACCGTAAGGTTCTAGAGTGGCGAACGCATACTGGAAGATCTTTAGGATATGTCGGGATTCACGAACAACAGTAACGAATAACCATAAAGCATTTAAGATGAAACTTTTTTGCAATTTCCGATACGCGTACTTATAATAGCAGCCATGACGATGTAAGACAAATGCAAAAATAGTCCACGGTAGAAGTTTAGTAGCTGTCATTGGCTCTAAGCAACTAATGTTGCAAAAGACTTGGCAAATACTAGAAAATTACTTTTTTCATTGGATTTTTAACGTTTTAAGAAACAAAGTTATATGATAAAAAATCAGATTCGCAAAACGTCTCATGAATTGTGATTGGTCTTGTCTTGTCATGATTGTGTCTTGGGTGAGCGTTTTTTATCAAGTGAATTAGCTTTTAATAGCGACCCGTGGCAAAATACAGCATGAATATTTGAAAATGTGATACCTTTCTTGCGGATCGTTCGTGAAAGTTATTGGATTTCGCCAACAAACACCGAGAAAATTAAATTATTTATCAGTAGACAGTTTCGTTTTACTGCCGGGAAAACGGTTATACGCTCTGGCGGGGTTTTTTGTGATTTACCAGAGCATTAACTACATTTATTTGTGTCAAGTTGGATTTCAAATACTTAATATGTACGGTCAAGTGCAAAAATATCGATACGATCTTCTCAAAAATATGTCCCACGACCTTATTACGCTGGTGTAAGAGCGTGTGGTACTTATTTTTGAGACGTGTAGGTACATATTATTACAATTGATTGTACACGAACTTATAAAATACTTAAGAACTGATGTTGATAGTATATTCTGCAATTAATTATTTACGTAGTGACTCTAGGCAGACCTTTGACATGTTTATCGCTATCCCGCGGGAACTATGTAATTTACCGAGATAAAAGTAGCCTGTGTTTTAATCTTCAGGGTACCAGCTATCGGTTACAAATACTCTTTATTGAACACCACAAATCAGTACACAACAATACAGAAACAAAGAACAAAGTAGACAATAGGCGATCTTATCGCTTAATAGCGATCTCTACCAGACAACCAGTAAGAGAAATAAGTTGGAGACAGTTTAAGTAGGTGGCGGAAACAAATAGACAGGATAAACGCAGGGATAATAAAAACAACAATACCAACATAAATATAAAACATAGCTAAATAAATAAAATAATACATACATACATAACATTACTGTATAATACTTCAAGAGTCAAAATAATGAAGGCTTTGCTTGCAAGCTTTACGTTATAAATCTAATACCATAAAATTTTCCAACTTCCAATCAAACCCTATTCATTTAATATTTATTAATTATTAATAAAGGATCAGAACAGCGATTATTTAAGAGGCCCTATAAATTAATTAAAATTTGACAATACCTCCCGTGTTTTGATTGAATTAAACTAATTAATTTTATCAAAGCTTCGAACCGGTGATCCTGCCGCCTAGCAGCTGCTTGCGCTGCTGTGTTCGAGGAATGTAGTACACGCAGTGAAATTGCGGGCACATGAGAGATGTCGCGAACTCCTTAGTTTCGATACTTTTTTATATCTTTTCTAATCATTATGTTTTTTGAAGTCTATCATATGTTAGTTGTTACGTAACAGAGTAAAGAAGCAATTCAGTTTCCTGGTGTTCTCATTTGCCATCAATTATGCTTCATTTTCCTCACATTATCCATCATCTCATCATCATTATCTTTTTATTGGTTGCCTGGTAGAGATCGCTCTGTAGCGATAAGGCCGCCTATTGTTACCTTGTAATATTCTGTATACCTTTTTTCTGTTTTTGTTGTTATATGTGGTGTTCAATAAAGAGTTATTGTATTGTATTGTATTGTCAAACAGTCCACCATCGTACGCTTCAAGAGATTTCATCTTAGTGCTCTAGCATTATTCAATACATACATACATCACGTCTTTATTCCTTACGGGGTAGACAGAGCCTAAGGTAACAAAACCCTAAGGCCACGTTTAGCGACTAAGGGCGTATATGAGTATATTATTCAATTCTAGGCCAAAAATGCCTGTCATCATTTTAGAAGAGCGATACTCTTCTAACTGCTAACATGGCTGATAACTATACTTCATTTATTTTAGGATGATAAACCACAACAACATTAAATTGCGTCTGGTCAACTATGATAACCTAGCAAATAGTACAGTGCAATAGTCTGGGAGCCGCAAAATAAAATTGTTTTAATGCCACTTTATTTTCGTGTCGTTTACAATTACTCCAGTACAAATTGCAAAGAGAGCACACTTCACGAGCCGCAATATAATGTTGTTGTGGTTTCTCATCCTAAATTAAATGAAGTATAGCGCATGGAAGCTGCCTTTCGAGTGAAAAAACCATCCGCTTCAAAGCTACGATGTCACAGACAGACAAACCAACATATATTGACGTCAAACTCGTAACACCTCTTTTTTGCGTAGGGGGTTCAAATAGTACGTCGATCTTATTAATCACGAGTTGAAAGGATCCCCGGACAAACGGTCCGTCTAATGTGTAGTTAGTTTTGACATTTACACTAATTGTACCATCTGTAAAACCGTCACGCGTGTTGACCACCTCACATGAACGCAATGGACTGTAGCGGTCACCTGTGCTAGCAGATCAATTAGACCTAACTATAAGTAACTAAGCTCAATTAAAAAATATAGCGTTTATGCGTTGTTTCTAATACAACTTTGTATAACGGATGGCAATGAAACCATGTTACTATAAAACCCATAAATCCCAAAATATATGCTATGTATGTATAGCTCTTTATTGTATACTAGCTATTGCCCGCGACTTCGTCTACGCAGACTTCGTTTATCCCTATCCCGCGGGAACTATGCGATCATTTGTGATAAAAACTATCCTATGTCCTCAGGACTTGAAACTATCTCTATACCAAATTTAATTCAAATCGGTTTAGTGGTTCAGGCGTGAAAACGTAACAAGCAGACAGACAGACGTCCACTACTGAACATAGGCCTCACCCAAGGCTCGCCAAGCAGATCGGCCCTGTGCCATCCGCATCCAATGCGTTCCCGCTAACCTCACCAGGTCGTCGCTCCATCTTGTTGGAGGCGTACCTACACTCTTTGGCAATGTTTGTCAACGTTCTGCCGCCATACTGTTTGACCTACCGATAGACACTATACTTCTTCTACCTCTCCAATGATCATCAGCTGGCCACGCCCGTGTTCATAACACTTCAATACATCGCAGTTTCAATAAGGTGTGCGCTATGAAAAATACAAGTTAAAAAACCTGTTATCGGAACAGAAAATGAAAGCTAAATAAAACTCGGCTGGAACCGTCGTCAAATATCGGTGGAGCATCTGCTATCAAAACTTTACGCGCACCACACAACGACCGTTGTTATACTGGATATGCTGTAAAAATAACAGTTGAAGAAACATAATATATTATGCCGTTGAACTCCCATAAGACTAATGAACAAATAGTACATTACTGTCTAGCCCAGGAAGCCAGCAATGCTATTCTGGCCAAGGCAAGTATAGGTGCTTTTCTCAGAAATCGGAAAGAAAACAACAACAAAAATAAATGAAAATGTAATTGACATAAATGATTAGTTATTTTTGCTTTGCCGCCTTTTCCTATCAATGGCATTTGAAGAGAGTATTTTTCTACCCAGAACATCTAAAAGCTATTTCAGACGCAGATAAACACGTTGTCGTACTAGCTTTTTTAGCTAGACGCGCTGGGCGAAGGAAGAAATCGTGGCTCCGGAATATCCGGGAGTGGACCGGTATTGCCTCCGTCGAACAGCTGTTCCGACTGGCTGCTAATAGGGACGAATATAGGAAGCTGACGGCCAACCTTCAGGATTGAAGAGGCACTAGAAGAAGAAGAAGAAGAAGGGATAAAGTCTTGATTTATGTATGTGTGTATGTGAAATTTCCAGGTCACATCCAGTTAGTTAACTCCCTACCGCGTGGATGTCACGTGGGTACAGTCGACCAGTTATTGCTCCGAGCGCCGCATTTTTTCCAACTTTTTCTTCTTACTACGTGTTAGTGTCCCCGCGCCCGTAACACCAGCTGGCACTAGTTAAATGTTTTGTCTCGTATATTGTACCTAAACTAATGATACTGTTATTTATGAAGGGGCGTTTACTACTCAACAGCAGCTATGCTTGGAATAACCCCGCAACAAAAATAAAGTCTGGAATAAAATTACCGTACCTCTGCAAAAAGGGGTAGTAATTAGTAGCCAGGGATTAGAAAGAGAGATCCGCTATGTCATACATAAGCCGTTGAAAAACACTACGCTTATATAAACTCCATAGTTAAGTATTTAGTTCAGTTTCATATATTTTTTTAGAAATAGATAGAGATAGATCTTTGATAGTGTATGTCGGTGATTTTTAATGTTATTTGAAACTTTTTTTACATTGTTTGTTACATAAAGGTGTTATATTAAAGTAAATAATGGTTTTATATTAAATCATTAAAAAAATCATGAGTATTCCGTATTGCGCACCGTAAGGGGCGGTAGGCACTTGTTCTTAATACATTTTCTTTTAGATAAGGATTTCATTTTGTAAAGGATTTCCGGCAGCAATAATGTTCTATTTTCAAACATTCTCGGAAGACTTAATTTCAGTTAAAGATGAGATACGATAATATACCATCCTTTCTGAAACTTCTTTTCACCGTACTTACTACAAAGGAAGTATTAAATATCTGTCCATTATTTCCCTGATAGGGATTTTCAAAGATGTTTCCTTTCAAAGGTGACACCTACATCTTGTTACGGCTTACTTAGTACCACGAGTCTTTGTGCTGTTTTCAAGAAAACTAAAACATACCTACTATACCTACAAATGCATCTTAAGAAGACTTAAGATTCTCTAGTTTCCTTTTTGTGCCGCGTTTTCTGAAGACCATTTTCTATCACATTTTATAAGCAGTTGGGGCTGATCTTTTATAAGAATGTCTGAATAATCGGATGGGGTTACAAAGACTACGAAGGTCTACATTTGTCTACTAAAATATATTACGACAACGCTACGTTTGTGTGTCGTAATCTATAGATGCCACAAGTAGGCGCCCACAGCTGAAAAATAGTTATACATACATACATAAATCACGTATTTATCCCTTACGGGGTAGACAGAGCCTGAGGTAACCAAACCTAAAGGCCACGTTTAGCATGATTGCGGGCGTATGGTGGAAAGGGGAATCAAAATAGTGACGGGTTGCTAGCCGCATCGTCTATGAGATGATTCCTAAGATTGTCGCCTATTCCCTCGATTGGCTTTTACCATTCGCGCGGGAAGAGGAGCAACTGGTATATTCTACGTTTTTTTTAATCTTCAGCGTGGTGACCCGTGAAAAATAGTACTAATATAAGGCTTATTGCGAAATATATCTAACGCTACTTGTAGCTATTTGGAAGCGAGTGAAACCGCAAAGTTGACAAGCTCATTATGAATAGGCAGACAATACGCAATCCTCGCCGCACGCGACAAGTAAATTAGAACCGGGAATCAGCGCTGCTGCAAATCATATTCGATTCCTAGCGGACCCAGCTGCTGCGTTCTGATTGGTCGAGTAGCTCGAACCAACTCAGTGCAAACCTCGCTAATTGAGACCAAGGAGCAACTGCCTTGCCAATTTACTTAGCCGTTCTTAGAATGTCATTCGAGTTTTGGGTACCGTCGACTGATTCAAGTATCAAACCCACAAGAGTGAATGAGACAGCAACACACATTCTAAGAGCTCACGAACTGTACACTTAGTAATACCATAACATTATGAAGCCAGATGTCATGGGGTCCCATGGCCTCTTAGTTTGCAAAGACATGTGGCTTTTTGGTCCTTACCCACGTACGGCGTCAAAGAGGCGACTTAAGGTCTTTGCCACACTCACCAGTACACCTTGCTTTGTCTAATCGTACTAAGACAAGGCAAGGTGTACTGGGTGTCCGTTACGGTCATAGTATGGCACGGTGTAGTGGGCAATGACCTTTGAATATTGAATTTGGAATATCGATGAAACTTTACAAAAGTAATCGATAACCTTATCCCAACCAACTGCCGAAATATTCTGGACCAATTCTGAGACACTTTGTACAGATAACATCATCATGTTATATGCGATGTGGCTAGCAACCCATCACAATTTTCATTCCCCTTTCCATCCATACGCCCACAATCATGCTAAACGTTTTTGGGTCTTCTTACCTTGTGCTCTGACCCCGTCAGGTATAAAGTGATGTATGTATGTACATTTTAATTGAAGCGGCAACAAACGCGGCACGAGCCGCAGCCATCACGGCACTGGACCAAAATGCCGCAAGAGTGCCGCGTGAATTCATTACGCACCGCATCCAGAGTGCCCGCTATTTCCATAACAGTTCTAATACTAAATGTGTCACTGTTATTAGTGGTGGCAAAGTTTCTATGCTAATTGGCTATTAATTGTGAATTGGATATCTGAAATTCAATTGAACTTTTAATCTTCATTTAATTTAAAGGGCGTCTGTCTGTCTGTCCTATTTTATTTTACGCAAGCAAGTTCAGTCTGAATTAACACTTTAGCTGCACGTCAGTTAATTTTCATCTCAATTTTATTAGATTCTAACTTAATTTATACTTTGTTTTCATTTTCTTGTATTGTCTGTGATGTGGTTGTCTATTCTTATTTATTTTATTGTCTCTGTAAGGAGTCAAAGGGTTGCATGCCCATGCAACCACTTTCAAACTGTAATTCGCACTTTTACTAATATTAGTTAATTTTGTATCACGTTTTTCTGTTTTTTTTTTCTGCATTTAAATGTAGGTACATATTCACCCGATGGTCCCAAAGGAAGACAAGCATCGTAAATTTAAGGCCAGCATAATGCTGAGTCAGGACCATCCGGTGACAATTTATTTGTATTTTTTTGTTACTTTTTTATTGTTGCAATTTCTTCTATCAGCGCCTGAATTTAAAGATTCTTAGATACCTATCAAAAGAGTAGACCTCCCGAATCTTCCATTTCATTGTTGAAACATTTAGAGGTTGGGTCATTTTTCTTTTGAGTTAGGTCATTCTGCTACCCTCGTGTATGCAGGTATCGACATTTTGCCCTTGCCATTGTGAATAGAATCGCTCTTTGATTATAATAGAGCATAATGCTGCATTTATGCGACCCTTCTGTTTTCTTTTGCCTCGGGAGCGAATAGCGAATTTAATTACATCAAATGTTTAGTTTTTGCTGAATTTCTTGTTTCATTATTTTTCTATGATACATTTTCATTCATTTAATTTTCGCGTTTTTTTATTTGTTTTTATTTATTTAAAGAAAGAACTGTTTACTTGCTTAGAATACGTACAAAAAGATGTTAATTTAGAACTGGAAGCAGTATTCAGCCGATTTTTTTTTATATGAATAGGAAGGCAAACGAGCAAGTGGGTCACCTGATGGTAAGTGATCACCACTGCCCATAGACACCCGCAACCCCGGAGGGATTGCAGATGCGTTGCCAACCTAGAGGACTAAGATGAAATGCCTCTTGTGCCCGTAATTTCCCCGGCTGTCTTACTCTCCACACCGGAACACAGCAGTGCAAGCACTGCTACTTAGCGGCAGGATTAGCGAGTAAGATGGTGGTAGCGATCCGGACGGACCTTACCACCCGCAATGCCGATAGGTACATCAGCATGCAAATTATAAAGACGCTATAAATCTTACTTTGAAATTATGTCACTATTTAAAAACTAAAAGGCGCCAGTTACTAAGCTAAATACATAAACAATGTAACTAACTATTCGTAGCCGTTACGAAATGCATTAGTTATAGTTTACATAACTCCAGAAACTAGCATCAATGAACTCGTGTAGACGTATAACATACATACACACATCACTGGTTTATCTCTTTCGGGGTAGAGCCTAAGGTAACAAGACCTAAAAGCCTTGTTTTTTTAAAGGTATTATGTATTTTTTATTACAGGTAGCTTTTTACAAAATAAAAATGACAAATGTCACACGCCTAGAATAAACGATTAAAATACAGAACTTTGTTACACTTGCTACGATTCTGACATACCTCTTTTTTCATCCACATTCATCAATCTCTTCAAACATGCTCCTCGGTTTCGGGTACTCCTGACGTGACCCTTTTCAAAACGTCTCCTATTTGGTCTAGGAACGGCCGTCGAAAAAAAAAAATTATACAGAAGGCGGTACTCCTGGACACGGCTCGGATAGTCAGGAGGTTCCTCGCTGTCGCCCTGACCACCGGTAGCTTAGGCCTCGTCTCGCTGCCGGCGGCACCCTAAGTTAGGTTTTTATAATGTTTTTATATTTTGTATTAATATTGTTTTATTACTTTTTATATGAATATTGTTGTCATCGAGGGAATAGGCGAAAATCATAGGAATCATGTTATAGGCGATGAGGCTAGCAACCCATCACTATTTTGATTCCATTTTCCACCTGTACGCCCACAATCTTGCTAAATGTGGCCTGTAGGTACCTGTTACCTTAGGCTCTGTCTACCCCGTAAGGGATAAAGACGTGATTTGTGTATGTGTGTATGTATGAATATTGTAAAAACCTAACTAGAGATAAAAAATAAATACACAGAATAATAATAATAATAATAAAACCTATTACAATTTCACAAATCATCATCAATTTACAATCCGGCGTTTTAGTCATACACAAATGTTTTCTCATTAAACCGCAATAACCTACGAACGCAACAGATGCTCCCCCAAAAGCCCGAGCACAGACCCCAGTGGCACAACAATACCAATATCAAATCATACCTCTTATGCTCAAACTACAGCCCTCCTGACATCGAGCACGCAACCAACAGAGTCGGAATGACATTTAGCTTTTATGCAACTAAACAAGACGCGTATGTCTTTCTACAGAAATCCTGTCCTAGAGTGCACCTTAATATATTTCGGTGAGCGCAACTTACTTATTTATAAGAGTGAAGTCGGTGCCCCAGCTCAAATAGTACCAAGCCGTTACTATGTAGGATGTCACACATTACGATGTTATGATGAGAGCGTGGGTGGTACTGCGTGCTGAGGCACCAACTTTAAAGGTATAAATAAGTAGGTAGCGCTTACCGATATATATTTTGATTCGAAATTTCCATAATAGTGTAATTGATACAAAAGTTTTGGTTACTTCCCACTTTTTGGTGATCAATTTGAAAGCGGTTTCACATTCTTTTTATTTAAAACTAACTGTAGCAAAAGCCGTGGTTAAATCGATCTAACCAGGTCTCTCACATCTTTCCTGATCTTCGCGCTTTCCCAAAGGCAGTCCTTCAACTAAAACGGTGGTAACCGTAATATGTTTTGGGCTACGGCCAGTGCTATTGGTTATGATCTCGATGGCTCCTAATCTCAACCTTGCACTGTTTGCCTTACCTAAACCAACCGTGAATCTAATTCAGCGTTGTTTATTTTTCATTACGACATGCGGGGTTGCAGTCACTATTGTTCGGAACCTCAGATGTGATCGTGAATAAGATATTAGTGAGGG
Source organism: Pandemis cinnamomeana (assembly GCA_932294345.1). Classification (NCBI taxonomy): domain Eukaryota; kingdom Metazoa; phylum Arthropoda; class Insecta; order Lepidoptera; family Tortricidae; genus Pandemis; species Pandemis cinnamomeana. Next base: position 7,150,632 of record OW028726.1, on the reverse strand, counting down.
TTCCATCGCATTTGATAATAATTTTCAAAGGTTCGAGTCGTAATGTGACGACGCTTTATTTTATGGGACTACCTAAAAACTTAGTTTAACGTTTTAATATTTAACTTGTTACCGCAAATATACAACTATACAAATACTTCTTCTTCTTATTTGTGGCGTATCAAGTCGTTATAGCGACGACAACTTCGCCAATGTAAACAAAATGCAATTCAAAAATCTTGTGACAAAATGTCGGCAACGTTGTACGGTAATACGGTCAAAAGACCCTCTGCCCCTATCGGGCTCTTAGCCAACGGATAATGATAAGCCGAATATAATGGCATTCAGAATGTGTCAGGAAATCATTAACCGATGCCCAGGGTGCACCGGACCAAGCACTGCTCTTCCCCTCGGACGGATCCAAAAACGAACCGCAGCTATTGACCACACGTGGAGGTAACCCGACTCGCACCCCTCACAAATACAATACAGTGCGCGTACATACGCGTGAGTACCAAATTTCAAGTCAATCCAACCACTGGAACTTCGAAAAATGACAACATTTAAAAGCAGACATTTTACATGCGAAATGAAGATATCCTGAAAGTGACATCGTAGAGACCGCTACAAATTACGCTGAAGTCAGAAAATGACGATAACTGATTTTATGAGTCCTTTTAATTGATGTGATTCGCTTAACGTGTATAAATGGCATATTTGGAACAGATACGTCGTTCTTAAGTTGAGTTACGTCATTATTCGACGAAATTGGATATCGCATGGACCGGGTAATGTTGTGAAAATGTACAACATGATTGGCAAGGGCTTGTTCTCTGAATTAATGCCGTATTATTGTGTATTTTCGCATAACTAGTAACGTATTTCCGTTTATGTATGTATGTATGTAAACTCTTTATTGTGCAAAATAAACAAGACAAATACAATTGACAAACGCTGAGATACATGCATGAAGGTGGACTTATCCCTTTTAGGAAAATAATCGTGATAATCACAGTGAAGAATTAAATTTCTTGTTCACGTTTTTGTGTAAACTTCATAAAACAGCTTTGACCTGCAATAAATTAAAGAAATCTTCTCTAAAGCGCAAGTCTGTACAAAAACAACAACCAAAACTCTTCTTTTTTAATATGGCCCCATCGATCGATGGGATGATTTCGCCAATGTCAAACTAATAAATACAGTACCTACTCAAAAATCTATCGACTATCAAATTCTAGGTATTTCTAAGATTTTCTAAGTCTTCAAGTCTTCAATTTTAAAAAAAAATATCAAATTTCGGCTAAGACATATATGGCTAAAAATGTTCAAAAATACCTCGGCTATCATCCCTTTAAAGCTTTGTATCTAGCTACCAAACACCCTGTATACATACGTACGTTTACAAAACACCTCCAAATACATTCTGCGAACCGTAGGAGACATAGAATAATCGCGCAAGCTCTAACGCCGTAAAATCTTAGTCCCATTAGTCTCTTAACGATGTAAGCTGCAAGACGGATACCCCACTTAGATGCACTTACCGTGCTACCTACCCTCATTTTGACACGTTTCTGGATCATTCTGTGTGCCTGTACACACGTTATTCAAAGTATTTGGGTGACTGAGCTTTGCTCAGTATTTTTGCTAACATACACATACATACATACACAAATCACGTCTTTATCCCTTACGGGGTAGACAAAGCCTAAGGTAACAAGACCTACAGGCCACGTTTAGCAAGACACTGAGGAACTATTTTCATTCCCCTTTCCACCTAGTCGCCTCCAATCATGCTAAACGTGGCCTTTAGGTCTTGTTACCTCAGGCTTTGTCTACCCCGTAAAGGATATAGACGTGATATGTGTATGTATGTGTGTGTGTATTTCTAAAAATGAAACTTAGCTAGATCGATTTATCGCCCCCGAAACCTGCATACAAAATTTCATGAAAATCGTTTGTTGTATTTTGAGATGTACGCTCTATTGTGGCTTTCACTATATGGATATTTTAAACTCACTCTTTCTCGGCATCTCGCTTAAAATGCTCTCATTTACTCAAAGGTCTACTGGTAGAGAGCCCTTATAAGGATAAGTTCGCCTTTGTGCATATATTTAAGGTCTTTTTTTGTGATTTGTCTCTGCTTCTTTATATTTGTACTACTATTTACTTACATTCTTACTTACTACTTACTACTACTTACTTACTATTACTTACTACTGTCACCACAAAAGTGCTAGAAACAATATTCTGACCATCTGATCATCATAAGGATTTTGGAGTGCAAAGAAATTGTTTATTGCTATCCGGCGGGAACTGTTCAAATTTTCGGGATATAAAATAACCTAGATTTTAATCCAGGGTACCAGCTATCTTCATTCCAAATTTGACCCAAAACCGTCCAGTTGTTTCAGCGAGTGAGTGCAAACTTTCTCATTTATGTATAGGATATTAAAATGTATTAGTTTGAATACTATGTATTGCGTTTTAATATGTCTGTGCGATTACTTTGCTTCCTGTCTTACATACCGTCGCCTTCGTACATAGAACCTTTTATTTAAATCCCAAATATCTCTGTTTTCAATTTCTAAATGTCTGTGAAAATTAGAACACATAGAAAAATCCGAAAAGTAAAGCTATTGGCCGGAAATCGAACCCGGATCCTCGTCATTCCGTGACGCGTGCTATACCCCTACACCACACATAGCAGGTGGGTAGTCTCCGAATTTTTCTACCTGTTACCAACCGTCACGTGACCTTTGTTACTATGCGATTTTTTTTTGTCGCTAAGCGTCATCTGTTTGAAAGATGTGTCTGTACGACACAATTACAAACTCCCGTGGAACATCTACTGCTCACCAGGGACGAGGATCTCTGTTTTCCTTGAAGATTGAAGATTTTCTTGATACGACCGTAACCGGCCGTCTTCTGGCTGATAGACGATGAAACTAAAAGCTTCTCAAGTAATAATCCTGTAATATCACACGTTGATTTTGCACCCTTTTTCGAGGTGAATGAACTATAAAGGTTTCTTTATTGAATAAAGGTTATCGACCAACGCACTACTATATAAACCGTGAAACACGGGAATATAGAGTGTGTTCCCACGTCCATAAAGTCTCACTTTGAGCTTCATTTGTTTTACAATATATTTCTGTTTGTAATACAATATTGTCGCGTTTCGGTTGTAAATATACGCTTTATTTTTACTTCGTTACGTGTAATATTGTAATATGGGATGTTGTAAAAAGTGAGTTTGTGCCAAGAAAATATGGTAATTGTGTTTACACGCTTTCTTGTAAATATTCGTGGAATGTTGTGAGATCAAAGCTTAATTAGATGTGTGGTTGAAAGAGGGTTCGAGGATTCGAATTATGTATGCCTATATAGGTATATTTTTTTGCTACATAAAATGAGTCATGCTTGGATTCATTACCACCTTGAAGTTCATTGGTTTTCGCACGGCTTAGAACGGTAAATACTATTTTTCATTCACAAATAAATGTTATCAATGTTTTATCGTTTTAATGTAGAGGTATGCACACATACACATACACAAATCACGTCTTTACGGGGTAGACAGAGCCTAAGGTAACAAAACCTACAGGCCACATTTAGCAAGACACTGAGGGCGTAGAGGTGGAAAGTGGAATCAAAATAGTGGTGGGTTGCTAGCCGCATCGCCTATAACATGATTCCTATGATTTTCGCCAATTCCGTCAATGGATTTTTACCATTTGCGCATGTAGAGGTATGTACTGTTAAAAAAAAGCCGTGAACCGTTCTAATTTAGTGCATTTACTAAATATATCAAATGAAAAAAAAAAAAACAAACAAATCTTCCAAGCCAGTCCAGTCTTCCAATTGGCATTCGAGCAAAGAAAAAACATAGTGCCAGTTGCTTCTCTTCCCGCGCAGATGGACGGAAATCTTAGGAATCATATTTCGACCTATACGCCCTCAATCACGCTAAACGTGGCCTGAAGGTCTGGTTACGTTAGGCTATGTCTACCCCGTAAGGGATAAAGACTAGATTTATGTATGTATGAACAAAAAAACAAAGATGAAAATCTTCTATTTCGATAACACTTAAGAGTAGCTGTCAAGAGATAGTGCCTTTAAGTTAATTAGAAGAATCCGTGTTAAGAAAGCTCTTCTAAGTATAAAGTATCTAATCTGATAGTTTTACCCTCGTATATTCTCTAATACGAATACGGGAGTCATGTATACATCGCTAGTAGAAATCCTACCTTTTAAACCCTAAGGCTAATAAATCTAGGACAACCCTAGACAGCATAATATGACCTAGCCGGGCCGTTTATTAAACTATTTTCCTGCACGTATTTTTCCTCCGAAGGACAAATGCTTTAATCAAGAAGGCGTTATCAATTATTCATAGTGACAGAGGACGATCCAATTAACCCTAAACCAATAGATCTAATCGATGTGTGCTATACAACAAGCTTGGGTGTGTAAAACGTCGCAAGTGCCACTTACGACTTTATACTTTGGGCCTTTGTAAGCGCGTCGGTTTTCCATCGCGAGCTTCCGTGATTCACGTGTAAAAGGATGTATCTGCAAGGGAAGGAGGCGTTGTAAGTTGTTAGGATAAAGTTCAGTTTTTGACGGAGAATACTGGCGTTGGAAGTGGAATGTTTGTTCATTTGTAAGGTGATATGAACGTAGTTCTCAGTTTTTTTTGTGTTACGAATGTTCTCGATACGATGAGAATTATTAAAAAATGGGAATAGCTGTAACGTTTATTCCGAGTGAGTTATGAGTTTTCTGCATTTGGTTTAGCGGATTCGCTTTGTTATCTGGAAACGGGTGTAATTTTCTATATTGTGCCAATTAAAGTTTCATGCTAGTATTGTAAGATTAAATAGGTATTATACAAGATTAAAATTACGAACCCTGTCGCAATTGACGGACCGCCATCACTTCAAACTCGAGTGATTATGTCACCTTATTGCGATAGCTCGAAGGAGGCCTATACCATAAGGCACACCAAATTACGCGATAATTTATATATATATATATATATATATATATATATATATATATATATATATGTATAAAAAAATACATAATGTACTGAAATTGTAGCGAAACGGTTTATACGGCTATATATATTGTGATAACTCTACTGTTTTCCGTGAATACATTGCCTTTACTGTTCTTGGGTTTTTGAATACTATACTATAAATAAAAATAAATCTCAAAATAACTCGCCAACTACCATTTATTGAGAGAAGGTTCCACAATGGCTCAAGAATCCTGAATGAAATTATTCAACCGTTAACAATGTCAGTGTTCTGATTGAACTGTTAATGCGGAAACATTCTATTTTTGTCGAAACGTTTGAAGTAAAGAAACGCGTGAATATCGTGACAATACATCCCATACAATAGGAGCTTGAACATCACGCGGAAGCTGAAAAAGTGATATTAAATTTGCTGTTGACACTTCCCTCACCCTTAAAAAAAATCTCTTCATTAAAATCAATAAAACAAATCATCATCATCCTACATACAATGCTAAGACCGTCTCTTGGAATGATGTCGTGGGCTACAGATCCCACGTTATCTCAGGGTGGGTTGTGTACTACACACATTATTTACTTATACTACTATCTACTTATATTTACTATTTATTTATTTACACTTTTAGGGATAAGTTCGCCTTTGTGCATGTGTGTTATCCTGTATTCATCTTTTTCTTGTGTTTTATGTACAATAAAGAGTTATACATAGATACATACATAAACAGATTCGCTGGTGTGGAAGGTAACGATGTAATCTCGCGCATAAATTTCGAAATACTCAGACTTGCCCGGGCTTGAACCCACGACCCTCTGCTTGAGGCCTGAGGTGTACCCACTGGCCTACCATGGCTTGTCTGTCCGATCGCAATGGGTGTCTAGAAAAAGATCTTCAAAAAATCTATAAAATCTTTATCTTAAAACTTATTTTTAGAACAATTCACACAAACTGATCTAGTTCCAAAGTAAGCGCCAGAGTAAGGCTTGTGTTATGGGTACTGGACAATAATATACATACTTGTATAGATAACTAGCTGTTGCCCGCGACTCCGTCCGCGCAGAATTCGCTTATCGCCATCCCGCGGGAACTATGCTGTTTTCCTGAATTTTCTTTGCTGTAAACCTCACGGAGCCCGAGACCTTTCCAACGAATGCAAAACCGTGGAAATCGGTTCGTGCGTTCTGGAGTTATAGCGTCAGGAAGGAAAACCCGACTTATTTTTATATAGTAGATTATAATACATACTTAAATAGATAGAAACATCCATGGCTCAGGAACAAAATATTCATGCTCATCACACAATATGCCCTTACCAGGATTTGAACCCGGTACGTTTGCTTCGTGGCTTTAAAGCTTTGTTGCCTTGGGCTCAGTCTACCCCGTAAGGGATAAAGACGTGATATATGTATGTATGAATGTAAAAATGACTAAAACTGGAAGCCCCGCCGTCCGCCTTCAAAAACAAAACTCCCTCATTGTTCTATGCCTCCAAATAATTGAATCAAATACATCTCAGGGAACGATAAATACATTTTTGTCTTGAAAGGAAAAGTCTTATAGAAAACCGAGTTACCACTAAGCGAGAGGGCAAAGGGAAGCTCCCAAAAAGGGCTTTTAATCTAAAAGCTATCGAATTACTCTGACCTTGACCCGTGGAGGGCTTACGTATTGAAAATCAGTTAAAAAAGTAAATTAATGACGGGAATACTCGCATTTAGATTCCGTCTTAAATTAAACCAATTATCTCCTTGATATTTGGATTCTTCCATGCTGGTCTGGGAGCAAAGAAAAAACATGGAATACACCAGTTGCTTCTCTACCCGCGCAGATGGTCCAGCCCATCGGGGGAATGGCCGAAAATCATAGGAATCATGTTATAGGCGATGAGGCTAACCCATCACTATTTTGATTCCATTTTCCACCTATACGCCCACAATCTTGCTAAACGTGGCCTGTAGGTATCTGTTACCTTAGGCTCTGTCGTGACTTGTGTATGTATGTACGTATGTAAAAATGTTCTAAGTGAAATGGCCCTGCTTCAAGCCCTCTTTCTATTGCCCTTTGAGTAACTTTGAACATTCTATGCACACCACTACAAAGATACAGTGTACGCTTTCATGTTAAAAGTGTGTGCGTCCCTACAAACTTTTACAGTCACACAGATATAATATAAATGTGTCTATTGGTTTCTATACTTTATACATAACTAGCTTCTGCCCGCGACTTCGTCTGCGTAGAATTATACATAAAAACCTTCCTCTTGAATCACTCTGTCTATTAAAAAAACCGCATCAAAATCCGTTGTGTAGTTTTCAAGATATAAGCATACATAGGGACATAGGGACAGAGAAAGCGACTTTATTTTATACTATGTAGTGAAGTGATAGTGAAGTGATATCTTCTATGCTGGTTTGGGAGCAAAGAAAAAACATGAATGGGTCTCTTCCCGCGTAGATGGTAAAAGTCCATCGAGGAATTGGACAAAAATCTTAGGAATCATTTTATAGGTGATCCACAATTGGCCATGTTACCTAAGGTCCTGTCTACCCCGTAAATGATAATGACGTGATGTATGTATATAAACACACGTAATCAAATTAGAATGTGTTTCTTTTGCAATCATTACGTCAATGACGTAACAAATTAAATCACACGGATGACCTTTAAATCCAAATAACGTATTAATCATACATTAGTTACAGAACGCGTTGCGTTAACTTGTATGGATAATGTGTGCTCTTCAATCAATCTTAATAACAAATGACGGCAAAAAATTGCAAGTGGTGTTACTATGTTTTTAACGTGATTAAGCTACGAAATAATGGAATTCACCTGTGAAATGTAGTTACCTATATATCTAGTTGGGGCCTAAAAACATAGATGAATGTAATGTTAGAAAAAATCTTGATCACGAGAAATGGCTGTACGGACTTTGTTTCCTTTGCCTCCTTAGAGGAATGAATAAATTAAAAAAATCTTACTGTCACTTTTTACTATTAAGAAATGTCATTTCGGCTGTCAGTTTCCATGTGTACCTATGCATATAGTTGCACACGCACGTATCAAGCGAACTACTTAAGCTACGCACACACGCATAATCCAAGGCGTAGTTACAACCGGGCTTATTAGCCGTTGGCAGAATTCTGCCTTTAATTTTATTTGCACTCAATTCAAACCGTTCCCTATTAACCACGTTATTCATCCAATAAAACTGTTCTCCAACAAAATCTTCACGCTCATTTATAATAACATCAAACAAACGATATTCGCGAACAAAATTAAAATCTCTAACTTCAAAACCTCGCTTTGTATTAATTCTCACCTCGGAACCTGACACTCGGCGGCGCCATTTTGAAAAACTTTTCATCCGCCATAATGGCTTATTATTCCCGTCGTGTTCGTTTTCAAAGGTCGATATTTGTAAATTAACAATATAATTGGGCACTCAGTCGAGTTTTGTTCACAATAGAGCTCGCTGTACACATCTGGTGCTTTTAAAAAGGGCGGATATAGCAAACAGGGTTCAATGGCGAATGTCCCGAAAGCATTCCAATCTTTCACCAATACGTCCTTTGAAAATTAAATAAAACTATTCAAACACTACTCAATTTTAATGAATATAGAGTTGAAAATTACTTGAACAGGATATGGAGTTAGGTCTTTTAGTAGTACGACAAGCAGTTGCATCTGAACATCCCTTAGAAACGCATTTACGGGCAAAAACTCGCTAACGGAACAAAGATACGCGGTTTTAATTTCTGTCCGCACGTTCTAAGGCTTATTTCAGTTTGTGTTTGTTATTTTAAAGAATGAAATAAAGTCTCGACCCTTTGTGACTGTTAGGTGTAGCGTATAATTAGCTATTTTATGAAATTGTTAGGTAAATTTGTAGGTAGTCGTAATTTTGTAACGAGACTCGCATGGCTTGTTACGCCCTTATACCGTGTCGTAACTTGTTTGAAAAAAAAATTAATAACAATGTTGCTTGCAGCTCTGTTATTAAGCTACGTTGTGTTAAATTTAACTAGCTTAGGCTTCTGTTTGTAGAACTTTATACACAGCATATTAAACCCCCAACACAGGCTCAAGAATCGTCAACAGTTCCATGTGAGTAGGTCAGTAACTCGTCGTCCAATATTTCGTTTAACAACTAACGATACCGAATTTAATAAACTCAACAACAATTGAAATACGCTTCGCCGATATTAAAAGCAATTGGTGCACAATAAAGTGCCTTGTTTAAAACCTGTGCTCGCGAAGTATTGCTGCAATTTCATACAGAGTTGTTGCATTTTGCATTTACGACCATATTTCACTATTTTTGTGCATCGTTTTTGCGATATTTAAATAAATAAGAGACACTTTTTACACTTCCATGCTGGTCTGGGAGCAAAGAAAAACACAGAATGTACCAGTTGCTTCTCTTCCCACGCAGATGGTAAAAGCCCATCGAGGGAATGGCCGAAAATCATAGGAATCATGTTATAGGCGATGCGGCTAGCAACCCATCACCTATACGTCCACAGTCTTGCTAAACGTGGCCTGTAGCTCTTGTTACCTAAGGCTCTATCTAATCCATAAGGGATAAAGACGTGATTTGTGTGTGTGTATCCTTAGTTTAGCTTGACGAAACATCTCGAACGCATTTGTAAACTTCTTAAAATAATTACTATGGGCGAATTTGCAGCGCCACTAGCGGCATGGAACGTCAACTCGTTTACGTTTTGTTGTGCGTCAAATCTAACACTAAAGGCTCAAACTTCGCATCCTATTGTGCTGTTGCAGGTTGTCAAAAGAACATACAACTGACATGGCTGTATGGACACTGTTTCCTTTGTCTAAACGGACAAATGGATAAAAAATGTGAGTTTGATCGGGAGGTTAGCCAAATCAAGCGTTGGTTTATTTTTCTTGCAAAACCGTTTATTTGCCTAAGCGACTCGACTTGGCATTTTTGCATAAAATAAAAGCATTGACTCCAACTACGAGAGCGTTAGCTTTTAATGACTTGGCAAAACTTCATACTAATAGCTCTCACTCGTCAGTATTCAAAAGTAAACAAGCCATAATTTAAACTTGGCCAAGAATCTGCATTTTCTTGGTATTATTTCGCAAAGGTCATCACCCCTCTGAAAGCCGAACTTGGTACATTCTCCACAGTAAAGAATTAGTTGGAAATCCTTTGTGGCGAGTCACTCGTTCAATTCATAAATTTTCCATGAATAATAGATCCGACTCCGAATTGTTGTGAGTTTTATGATCATTATGTGAGAAATTGATATTGCTTCAAAACAAAATGGAATTATTCAGTAGCCTCGATAATGGTGGGGGTAATTTTGTATTTAAATGAAAATATTGTAATGTTCATTCGAATTAATAAATTTTATAAATCATCAAAATATTTGATAGGCGAAGGGATGTCACGAAGTCACTTCGTTATAAAATCGATATAAAAAAGTCATTTTTGCATTTTTAAGTAACGGTTGACATTTTTTCAAAGAGTTATTCCGCTATAGCGCGACATAAATAAATATTGTGACGCTTTTACGACCCCGTCGGCGTTTTGTCGTAAGCGCCATTGTTCCATTTGCTTTTTTAACGATCTGTCTTCGACAGTCATCAATTTTTAAATTATACTCCGTCATAATCATTTCGAAACTAAAACGACATCAGTAATGTCGTATCACGCTGAGAATGGTTGGGAATTAGTATCATAATATAAAACAGAGACACGGCGGGGGTCAGAACCGGGTTTTTATCCAAACCATTAACATTTGTTACCATTTTATTACCAGTTCTTAACGTTTTGTCAGTTCACCAGTTTTTTGTTTCATGGTATTTACAAGTTTGTTTTTCGAATTAGTCGAGTGGCTTTTTAAATTAGTTGAGAATTGGTCGTTTAGTTGAGAATTGATCGTTTTTTTAAGGCATCGGGTAATAGTTTTGATTAGGTGTGTTTCGTATTATCCCTAAGTGATATCTTTTTAGTTTGTATAAACATTTGTTACTTATTTTTACTTTACTTTTAAGGTCCAGAATTGTAAGTAGTAGTCGATAAAAATACTTAATTAAATTGTTATTTTTGTTACAGGTACGCTAGGAGCAAATAAAAACAACGAAAAGCGTTTTTATTTGTTTTTTTTAATGAAATACAAGTGAAATCGCTAAACTGCGTATTCAGTCAGCCTTGGTAACGTATAAATGAAATTCTTAGCCAGCATTAAACGAATTTAAAGAACAGCAATTCTTTATTAAATTCTACTAAGTAATAAAAGATTGGTAATCAAATTCATTGCATGCCTAAGTTCTGATAAAAAAAAAAATATGCACGAATTCACAATATTCATTAAAGGTCCATTGAACTTTACATTACTAACATTATTCCATTACTAATGTACAAAGAATAAACAAACTAATGTTCTAAGAATCAACACTACCACTTTAGTGGGGTGAATGAAATTCTTCGTTACTCTACCCAATGTTTTGACCACTGGGCTATGGTGAATCTTCGATGCATCCACGCGACAGATCATGCGTTCAAATCCCACTTGGGAAAGCTCTTTTTGTTTTTTTTTTTTTTTTTTTTAAGAAAATTAAATTGCTAATATAAAGTGGAATCTTGCAAGTCAAGTTTGACCTACTTCTAGTAATCGGTGTGACTTTAAATTTAGTTTGATTTGCAAAAAAGCAGGTGTTAAAAAAAAGACTAAAAAAACTATTTTAAAAGCAGAAACTACTTCTAACTAAAATATTATTACCTAGTGTGCCCAACATAACACGATCTTCTACGCTCCGCTACATTCCCGAGGCAAGAATGCGGCCTTCACAGCACATCCATTTAAATGTGACCTTCCTGACGAACCATTGATTCGTTTATTAGGGGTCAGGTTACAGTGAACATGAATTCCGAAAAATTTGTCGATACGAGTCGAAATTCCACTTCGACCCTTTCTTAAGGTGTTTGCATTCTATACGGATTTTGTTTCCTATTGTTAAACAAAATAACATAAGTACTTATGCCTTCTTTTCTTCGTCCGGTCAGAATAATAAAATTGTAGTGAAGCTTCTTACTTAAATTTTAATAACTTGAATATATTGTTACTAACATTAAACATTACATATATGGATAAGGATCACTCAATTGTCTTGTCTGAAATAAATAATTTCATTTTCATTTTCATTTTTAATTTTTCTTCCTCTCCACTATCGAATAAAGAAGAAAATCAACCAAGTGCAAGTCGGACATGAGTACATACTTTAATTTTAAAATTATTATCCGTGCAGTCGTTTTCCTATTTTAAATAATAAACATCCAAACGTGCATTATTTTTTACACGCGTCAAATTTTCCCGTCAGAATCCGCATTTACCCCGATTTGATGGTAAATTTACCCCGTCGTATCGACGCCTATGAAACAAGGTACACATCATAAAGCATCGCCACATCTGGTATTAATCTTGTAAGTGGCGCGTAAAGTTGTGTCAACACGGTTAGTCTAGCGTCCCACCTCACGTGAGTAACCCTCATAGGTTTTTTTTTTACTTTTAATAGAGAGAGAGAGAGAGAGAGAAAGAGAGAGAGAGAGAGAGAGAGAAACATTTATTTACACACATTCGATACACGTAGATATATAATAGGAAGAAATACAATATACTTAGGAATAGTACCGATATGGTGTAAAATGGGGCCCACTCAGCATAATGTTGCGGCAAGCCGCAACGCTGTTTTTCAGTAGGACCCAGATAAAATTAAAAAACTAAACATATAAAATACACACACACTGTGGCGACACGAACGCCGGTGGAAAACACTATACAAACAAGCTGACAAATATGCGGAAGTATGTATGACAACACTCGATCAGTTCAAATCGTATTAAACCAATTAAACCGAAACAAGTCAAGCCAAACGTTGATTTGGCTATTGCAGTGAGTCAATATAATATGGATATACGTAGGTACAACTAAAGAAATAAGTTTTCTTATCAATTTACAAGCAGTCCTTACCTATTCAAAAAAAAAGCATCCCTATAATTCTTGACGTTTGTGTTTGTCAAACTTAATGTCTCCAGTGGGTTAGCTTTGCGTTGTCAGTAAGTCTGTCAGATTTTTTTTGTTGAAGTAGCTATAGCAATACACCGAAAATCTTCAGATGTGCTACAAAGCTCAATGTCTGTGACAGACTGACAAGTTGACAATCAGCAGAACAGTGGACTCTATTGTTGGCGTTATTATTGGCACCATTTGTGTACGGAATGGAACCCTAAAATAGGAAAATCTTAACTCTTAACTCCATTGTCTTCTTAGGGAATGATCAAGAGAAAGATAGAATATATAAATGGAACAGCTGGCAATATATAATAGAAATGCATGTCATAAAATAGTGAGGAAAGCCTTTACTCGTAGAGAGAGGCCCTTAATAAATATGAAATCAGATTTTTAAAACTAATATTTTGCAAATAGCAAATGAAATAAGTATTGTTTAATTAGGAATTAAATGAGCCTTATTTTTATTGTTTTCCCATGCTGGTCTAGGAGTAAAGAAAAACATAGAATTTACCAGTTGCTTCTCTACCCGCGCAGATGGTAAAAGCCCATCAAATGGGCAAAAGTCTTAGAAATCATGTTATAGGCGACGCGGCTAGCAACCCATCACTAGTTTGATTTCCCTTACCACCTATACCCCCTTAATCATGCTAAACGTGGCCTTAAGGTTTTGTTACTTTAGGCTCTGTCTACCTAGGGATAAAGACGTGATATAAGTATGTATTTTTATTATGTTCTTAAAACGACGAGTTATATTTAAGTCAGGTGGGATCTCAGACTAGACGCGTCGGGTCGCGGATCGATCACCCGAGATCATTTGCTCGTGATCTATGGAATACCTGGCGGGTTCTGATGTCCTGGTGACATGCTTTGTTATTGTACGTTATACTCTTTATTAGGGTTCCGCAGTCAAGAAACCCTTATAGCTTCTTCTAGCTTCAGTGTGTGTGAACGTCTGTCTACGGCTTAGCTTACAAGTTCTTAGCAGTACAAGAAAACTACTAAATACATACATACATCATGTCTTTATCCCTTACGGGTTAGACAGAGCTTAAGGTAAGAAAACCTTAAGGCCACGTTTAGCATGATTAAGGGCGTGTAGCTGGAATGGGAAATCAAAATAGTGATGGTTTGCTAGCCGCATCGCTTATAACATGATTCAAGACTTTCGCCCATTCCCTCGATGGGCTTTTACCATGCGCGGGAAGAGAAGCAACTGGTAAATTCTATGTTTTGTTTTACTCCCAGACCAGCATGGAAGAAAACTACTATTACTTGTTAAAAGTATAGGGATTAGTAGTATTTCGATTTAGGAATCCATTTGCGAAATATTAAGTTTCAAATTAATTAAAAAGAAGTTACTTGCTGACCCGTGAGAATTTTGGGTCCTGTTAAAAAAAAGTTTTCTCATTTTTGACCAGTTGGCAAATCCAAATGAGATATCGTCAAAACATATTTTCCTTCACTTGTTATACAAAATCAATGTAGCTATTCATACACCAAGCTTAACCTCTAAGTAGCGCAACCATACAAACGCGCTCAACCGGGAATTGAACCCGCACCCCTTTCTTGGCAGGCGGACAAAGACGCCCACGCTAATGCGCGCTAAAGACGGACTGACAGCCTCGGAGAATCTCCTTTGGCATACACATATAAGTATCTAACATACTGTACGTATAAAACTCAGGATTCGAACAAGTATATTTAACCTACACTTCCAAGCTGGTCTGGGAGTAAAGAAAAAACATAGAATGTACCAGTTGCTTCTATTTCCGCGCAGGAATCACGTTATAGTAGGCGATGCTAGCAACCCATCAGTACTTTGATTCCATTGTTCGCCATCTATACGCCCACAATCTTGCTAATCGTGGCCTAGGTCTTGCCAACTTAGGCTCTGTCTACCCCGTAAGTGTGTATGTAGATATGTATGTATATTTAACTTTTTCGCCTCTAATTGAGTTGAAATGAAGTCTGTGCATGCACTTTACACCATATCGGTACTATTCCTTTGTATATTGTATTTCTCCGTGTTTATATCTACGTGTATCGAATGTGTGTAAATAAATGTTTCTCTTTCTGTCTTTCAGAGTAAAATGTACCTTTATTATGGAAAGACAGTTACGAGTGACACTAAAGCTTGGCGGCGAAAAGGTTAAAGAGAAGATTTTTCTTAAACACTCAAAAAAAACCATTTTATAGGTACTTAAATCACGTCTTTATCCCATACGGGGTAGACAGACCTAAATGCCACGTTTAGCGTGATTGTGGGCGTATAGCAAAGGGGAATCAAAATAGTGAGGGGTCGCTAGCCGCATCGCCTAAACATGATTCCTAAGATTTTCGCCCATACCCTCGATGGGCTTTTACCATCTGCGCGGGATAAAAAGGCAATACCGCTTATGTCAACGACCATTTACAAAACATTATTAATTGAAATGTTAAGCTTTACCTACTAGACCGTGTACCTAAATAGGTTTACGAGTTTAGTATTAAGCCTGAGACAGACAGATGGGCACCGACACTCTGGTAATAGAATTTCCGTTCCTTTAGCCCATTTGCGCTGGAGGACAACTTATTTACTCCTCAATTATATACATACATACATACATATCTTTATCCTTTACGGGGTAGGCAGAGCCTAAGGTAACAAGGCCACGTTTAGAGTGATTGTGAGCGTATGGGTGGAAAGGGGAATCAAAATAGTGATGGGTTAGCCGCATCGCCAATAATATAATTCCTAAGATTTTCGCATTGCCTAGATGGGTTTTACGAGCTGCGCGAAGAAACGCTACTGGTACATTCTATGTTTTCTCTTTGCTCCCAACCAGCATGCAAGGAAATAGTTGAAACCCCCCACGTTTTAATCGAGTAATCATATGTAAATAAAAAATGTATTATATTTTAGGTGGTAGGGCCTTGTGCAAGGTCCGTCCGGATCGCTACCACCATCTTACTCGCTAATCCTGCCGCTAAGTAGCAGTGCTTGCACTGCTGTGTTCCGGTGTGGAGAGTAAGATAGCCGGGGAAATTACGAGCACAAGATGAAAATGAAAATGAAAATGAAAATTTGCAAATTGGCCGCCAAGAGGCATCTTAATCCTCTAGGTTGTCAACGAATTTGCAATCCCACCGGGGTTGCGGGTGTCTATGGGCAGTGGTGATCACTTACCATCAGGTGACCCACTTGCTCGTTTGCCTTCCTATTCATAGAAAAAAATATATACATATATTTTATACCAAAAACGCCTTACATCGCTAATAACCACCACAAGGAAACTGGCTTTTGAATGAAAAAAACCACATCCAAATCGGTCCATCCGCTTGACAACTCGATGCCACACACACACACACAGACGTCCAACTTATAACATCCCTCTTTATGTATCGGGGGTTAAAAAAATAAGTTTTTAAACAACCTTAAGTCTTCTCACAAGGCCGTTAAGCTTTCTATAGCATTACGTAACTGGTTTCGACGTGTGCGCATCAGAGCGCAAAGACATGTTCAGCCACATTACAAATGCATCCAACAACGCCTTTATTGCCTACTGGTTACGGTTCATATTGTTTTAACTACGTCGGGCATTGTTGGTCTACCGATTTAGTAATGCATGGGTTGTCGCTTTATCACCTTCGTATTAAAGTTCAAAATAGTCAAATTTATGGTTATCTATGAGTTAGGGCGTTCGAGCTGCATACATTATGTTCATTAGTAGGGTGACCACATTATTAATCTTTATTATGGTTTCTAAATTAAAACTAAATAAAATAAGTGTGTGTCCTGACAAATAATTAATATTATCTACCTACTTACTTAAACTGTCTCAAACTTATTTCTTTCTCTTATTGATTGCATGGTAGAGATCGCTATTAAGCGATAATACCGCCTATTGTTTACCTTGCACACTGTTCTGTATTGTTTTGTAGTGATTTGTGGTGTTCAATAAAGAGTATTTGTATTGTATTGTATCTGTTTGTTTGCATTGAATAGACTCCGAAACTACTGGACCGATTTAAAAATACTTCAACATTAGAATCCTACGTTCATTTGTTATTATGCCTGATGATGATGAACATGAAAGTCGCGGGCAACAGCTAAAATACTCAAGTAACTTTGCCTGTCTTTTTAAAGCTTAATATTTCGCAAAATCCTTAAATTTGGTTTTAGTTTAAGGCTTTAACTTTAAGGAATCCTTACTATAAATGCGAAAGTAACTCTGTCTGTCTGTTACCTTTTCACGCTTAAACCGCTGGGCCGATTTAGTTTCAATTTGGTATACAGATAGTTTAAGTCCCGGGAAAGGACATAGGATAGTTTTTATCCCGGAAAATTGCATAGTTCCCGCGGGATAGCACAGCCCAAACCACTGGAATTTTTCAAATTTAAGGCGGAACAAAGTTCGCCGGGTCAGCTAGTATTGAAATAATTCTCTAGTAGGAAGGAGTCATTGCCACCCTATTTAGTGTTAAAGCGTTAAGCTAACTCATGTGAACTATTGTACACTCATTGCATGTCAAGGCATTGTCCTTTGCCTTAGAAGGAGCGACGTTACTGTCCCATTTACATGAACTGCTTACATATTTTATAAATATTTGTGTCTTGTTCACGAGTTTAACTAAAACGCTTTGACACATTTAATGGACCGGCTGCTTCTTTACCGCGCAGATAGAAAAAGCTCATCATTTGCCCAGTCCAACAGGCATTTCGTCCAAGATGATTAAGTCTAACAAGCATTTCGTCCAAGATGATTAAGTCTAACAAGCATTTCGTTCAAGATGGTTAAGTCCAACAGGCATTTCGTCCAAAATGATTAAGTCTAACAAGCATTTCGTCCAAGATGGTTAAGTCCAACAGGCATTTCGTCCAAGATGATTAAGTCTAACAAGCATTTCGTCCAAGATTGTTAAGTCCAATAGGCATTTCGTCCAAGATGATCAAGTCTAACACGCATTTCGTCCAAGATAGTTAAGTCCAACAGGCATTACGTCCAAGATGGTTAAGTCCAACACGCATTACGTCCAAGATGGTTAAGTCCAACAGGCATTTCGTCTAAGATGGTCAAGTCCAACACGCATTTCGTCCAAGATGGTTATGTCCAACACGCATTACGTCCAAGATGATTAAGTCTAACAAGCATTTCGTCCAAGATTGTTAAGTCCAATAGGCATTTCGTCCAAGATGATCAAGTCTAACACGCATTTCGTCCAAGATAGTTAAGTCCAACAGGCATTACGTCCAAGATGGTTAAGTCCAACACGCATTACGTCCAAGATGGTTAAGTCCAACAGGCATTTCGTCTAAGATGGTCAAGTCCAACACGCATTACGTCCAACATTTCATTGAAAAAAAAATGCAATTGGTACGATTGTCACCATCGATATCAAGCTCATATTATTTTATAATATAGGTCAGATATATAATGAAAACTATTTATTTGTTGAACCTCTACAATATCTTTATTAGAGCTCTAAAAAGTTAATGTTGCTCATACGTCTTTACGATGAAAACAATTCCATTATGCTAAAACAAACAAAAACTTTTATAGCACTTTTAATCAATATCAACCAGTAATTCATACAATCAATGATTAAAACGCTGGCTTTAGCGTTTTCGTCTATATTTAAGCGTAATAAAAGCGTAAATGGGAATACTTATATCAACAGGTTCTTAAACAGATTAACTTCGCGGTGTTCGGGCACTTTAAACGGGGTCAAGCGCGAAACGGTTTTTAGGCAGCGGCGGCAGAACTACGTTAGAAGAACGATTAAAATTGCAGTTGCAATTCGCTGCTTAAAAAAAGCGACACATTTCCAAATCTGACACAGTTAAATTTGAAACCTTATAACGACCGACTTACGTCTTTAGATGCATGGCAAATGATTTTGGTATGCGTCCGTTGTGTATTTAACCAACGAATTGTTCTGTGTATCGTTTCGTGAGTCACAGACGGTTCTGGCTGAAAATCAGTGCTGCAGGTGTCTAACAGCGTAATACTGAGCGACCGTTTCACTTTGGCGAAGACAACGCTGGTGATCTATTTTTCATGTCTGTGTTTTTATTTTCTATAAAATTGTGTATGTTCTCTTATGTTTGTGTCTTGCAAAAAGGAATAAATGTCTTCTTTCTTTCTTTCTTTTCATGGTGTAAAACAAAGTCGCTTCGCTCCACACCGTCTGTGTGTATGGACGGTTAGACAATAAAAGCACAAACAGGTCAAAACCATGCCTAAATATTATCTGAAATAATACACAAATCACGTCTTTATCCCTTACGGGGTAGACAGAGCCTAAGGTGACAAGATCTACAGGCCACGTTTAGCAGGATTGTGGGGCTAGGTATAGATGAAAAATGGAATCAAAATAGTAATGGCTTGAAAGAAAGAAAGAAAGAAAGAAGACATTTATTCCTTTTTGCAAGACACACAAATATAAGACAATATACACAATTGCTTGCTGCATCGCCTATAACAATATGAAGCCTATGATTTTCGCCCATTCCCTCGATAGGCTTTTAGCATTTGCCCGGGCAGAGAGGCAACTGGCGCATTCTATGTTTTTTCTTTGCTCCCAGACCAGCATGGAAGTTAAGTTATCGCTTGTCACCGACCATTGTCGAAATGGTGAAACACGCCTGTTCAAATGCTAATTATTTCTTAGTTTATTGGTTTACCCTAAATTTTAATTTTAATTAATTCAGCGCATAAATATACTATTAATTTAAAGACACGGAACCCTAATTCGGCCGCACGCAATCCGCAGCTGGCGCAGGGCTTCGGATATGCTTACATGCAGGTAAATTTAGGTCTTGGAGCAGTAACCTTACGGAGGCGACGTGCGCACTAATTTAAATACATACGGGGTAGACAGAGTAAGTAAGGAAGTAAGTAAGTAATGGCTTTATTGTACAAATAATAATAATAGTAATAATATCTTGGGACAATTGACACCAATTGACCTAGCCCCAAACTAAGCAAAGCTTGTAATATGGGCACTAGACAACGGATAAACATACTTATATAGATAAATACATACTTAAATACATATAAAACATCCAAGACTCGAGAACAAACATTCGTATTTTTCATACAAATATCTGCCCCGACCGGGGATCGAACCCAGGACCTCAAGCTTCATAGTCAGGTTCTCTAACCACTGGGCCATCCGGTACCTTATATATAACTTAGTTACTTAGTTAACCTTTGAATAAATGAGAGGAGCATTAAGCGAGAGACCGACAAAGAGGGAGTTTAAAATATCCATATAGTGAAAGCCACAATAGATCATCTCAAAATACAACAAACAATTCATAAATAAACTACTAAATATCATTAAACACAACAGAGCATAAGGTAACAAGAGCTAAATGCCACGTTTAGCATGATTGTGGGCTGGTGAAAAGGGGAATCAAAATAGTGACGGGTTGCTAGCCGCATCGCCTATAAAATGATTCCCAAGTTGCCCATTCCCTCAATGGGCTTTTACCATCTGCACGGGAAGAGAAGCAACTGGTGCATTCTATGTTTTTTTGCTCCCACTCCAGCATGCACTTATTTAAATGCTTACTAATAATACCATTGCGAAAGTTGTCTGTCTGCTTCATCATCATCATCGTCAGCCGAAAGACGTCCACTGCTGGGACATAGGCCTGACATATGCCATGTGACATATGCTTGTCTGGGAGTAAAGAAAAAACATAGAATTTACCAGTTGCTTCTCTTCCCGCGCAGATGGTAAAAGCCCATCGTGTGAATGGGCGAAAATCTTAGGACTCATGTTATAGGCGATGCGGCTAACAACCTATCACTACTTTGATTTCCCTTTCCAGCTATACGCGAATCATGCTAAACGTGGCCTTAAGGTTTTCTTACCTTAGGCCCTGTCTACCCCGTTAGGGAAAGGACGTGATATGTTCACAGGCGGGAATTAATTATTAAAAGAAATCGGCACACAATTGACTACTCCAGTTGGTTTATTCCTCTAGTATAAGGTGTAGCTGGTATTGGCAGACAGGCAGTAATTATATATAGAGGTAGCACTGCTATGTCTTCCCGACTGTCACGGAACCCGCTGTCGCCATATGCGAACGCGCGACCTGTTACTCCATGTCAAAATTTCGCTCCTACCGGAAGGCGTAGTATAGGCGTAGTTTAGGCTCAGTATGTAGATATTCTAAAGCCTCAAGGATGGACAATCAAAATCATCAGCCTAAAAACGTCCACTGCTAGACAAAGGTCTCCCCCAAAGACCGTCTTAAAGACCAAAGATGTAGAGTATCTTCATGGACAAATAAGACAGGACTGGTTAATAAGCCATGTATAAGCGCGACTACGCGAAATTAGTACAATACATGCATAAAGACCTACAAGCCACGTTTAGCAAGATTGTGGGGCTAGGTATAGATGGAAAATGGAATCAAAATAGTAATGGGTTGCTAGCCGCATCGCCTATTACATGATTTCTTAGATTTTCGCCTACCATCGATGGCCTTTACGTTCTGTGCGAGTAGAGAAGCAACGTGCACATTCTATGTTTTTTTTACTCCCAGACCAGGCTTACTACCTAACTCGCTCGCAATCGCCATCGTGTCCATTTTGACAGTTCTTGTATGAATGTGACAGACTGATTCCGATGCCAATTGTCAGCTCATACATGAACTCTCAAAATGAACACGATGGCGATTGCGAGCGAGTTAGATAATAAGCCTACTGCATTGAAGAAGTTCCCGATAGATGTCACTATTTGTATCCATCAACAATTTATGAGGCGGCGGTTTATGTAACTTGAATTGTTATACTACTTCACGTAGCTGTCGTAATGTGTCGTCCTATCAGGAACGTAGAAAAATTGTCTTATCACTTCGCTTTTAACGCCTACCCCTATGGGAAAGAGGCGTGACGGTATGTATGTATGTATGTATGTGCCATTTTAGAGCGCCATCTATTTTGTTCGAGTTTTGTTCATTTTCCGTGGTCGCGCATTTTGTATGGCGATGGACAGACCTGTCTTATTAGTCCATGGTATCTTTAGAAATTAAATTCGAAATCATCATTAAAAACCTTTATAGGCTTTAATCAAGCGATCTTAATCTGCTAAAATAGTCCAGAACAATTCTACAAAACTTTGATAATTCGTTTATAATAACCATTTTATACGCTTATCGTATAATCTACTATTTTATATCCGCATAATACTCAGTTTACGTGCTAGTATGGATGTTTGTTACTCTTTCACGTCGAAACGGCTGAACTGATCTATGTGAAATTTGGTACAGGATGTCGTGCAAAATCCTTTCCCATCGTGAACACATTGCTTCCGAATGATGACGACATGTCTATGAGTCAGACAAAGTAGCGAGCAACAGCTAGTGAATAATAAACCTGACCAACACAACAACGTGAAATTGCATCCGTTTAAGCAGAGGTGCGTATTCGATGCTCCGTCGGTCCAAATTTAATTAAAGCCAGCTTTGAAGACCGGCCAAGCAATCCCGGGGCGCCCGGCCTTGTATAATCTGGTTTTAGTCCCTTGGGTCTAAAGTTTGCCAGTATTTTGTCTAAAGTTTGGGTCAACGTGTGTGATAAGCAGAGATCGGACAAATTTGCGTCATTGCTCGCAATAATGTGGACATGACTCCAAAATTAATCAAATATGTCAAAATACACATATTAAGAATAAGTATATCCACGGAGGTTTTATACCTATAGAACTAGAAAACTTTTTTGTCAAAAATAATAATCATTATCTAGTAGGATCGTGATTTCTTTATTATATAAAAATATTTACGAGAACGAGACCTGCCACTTTAATTAAAATTTTGCTAATAATTTTATGCATGTGTAAATTTTTATCTCCGGGAGTTCAAATTTTATTTCGAGAATTTAATTAAATGATTAATTATTTGATTAATTTTTGAGTCATGTCCACTTTGTTGCGACCGATGACGCAAATCTGTCCGATCTCTGGTGATAAGACAGACCCCTTTTTGGTGCTGTTGTCATAAAATCGACGTCATGCTGCATATAGGTTGATTTAATTTATACCTACTCATACATACATACATACACAAATCAAGTCTACATCCCTTACGGGGTAGACAGGGCCTGAGATAACAAGACCTAAAGTAAAGGCCACGTTTAGCATGTTTGTAGGCGTATAGGTGGAAAAGGGAATCAAAATAGTGTTGGGTTGCTAGCCGCATCGCCTATAACATGATTCCTAAGACTTTCGCCCATTCCCTCGATGGGCTTTTACCATCTGCGCGGGAAGAGAAAGAACTGGTAAATTCTTTGTTTTTTCTTTACTCCCAGACCAGCATGTCACATGGCACAGTTGTAACCTTTGCTCAATAAAAAAACGCAAAAAGTTTCACTTAATCCGTGTTATTTTAGACGCAAGTTGAGCTTTATTTGTTCCTCAAACATGTCAATAAGGAAATAGCTTTTTTTAATTTAAGAAGGTAAGTGGCGACAGGATTTTGCAAAAAAAACTGAGGTTAGTTTTAAATGTTGCTTTATCGTCGAGTAATATGAATGCATTTTCAAAAGCAAAACGTGTGAACTTGTGATGTTGCGTAGATCTCACGGTCGCGGTTTTAAATCTAACCTTTTTTGGACCAAAACAGTATCTTGTTTCTCATAAAAAGCTGACAAGAGCGAGTCGGCATTCGTGCAATACGTTTCGTCCACACTATTTTTATTATTTGTTGTTTTACTTTAAAAGTGTAAATATGTGTTATAATAGGCGTTAGTACATCTCTATTATCCTTATTCCTACATACATACAATCACGTCTTTATTCCTTACGGGATAGACAGAGCCTAAGGCAACAAAACCTTAACGCCACGTTTAGCATGATTAAGGGCGTATAGGTGGAAAAGGAGATCAAAATAGTAATGGGTTGCTAGCCGCATCGCCTATAACATGATTCCTAAGACTTTCGCCCATTTCCTCGATGCGCTTTTACCATCTTTCTACTAATATTATAAATGCAAAAGTTTTTAAGGACGTATGGATTTTTGTTACTTTTTCATGCCTGAACAGCTGAACAGATTTAGATGAAATTTAGAGTCAAAAATTCACCTCCGTCTACCTCAACCCCTTCCTCACATATCAAACGAATGAATCTATATGAAAAACAGTTTTTTTTAACTACAGATACTTATACAATACAATACAATACAATAACTCTTTATTGCACACCACATATAACAACCAAAACAGAAAAAAGGTATACAGAATATTACAAGGTAACAATAGGCGGCCTTATCGCTACAGAGCGATCTCTTCCAGGCAACCATAATGGACTGGAGAACAGAACAGATCTGAGCAGGTGGTGTAATTTACGTTTATTAGGGCTCATACCTTCAGAGTTCAATATGTTCTTATGAATGTCACCCGCTGTATAGATAGGGGAACCCTAAAAATCCCAACTTAATCTTCCTTTTCAACACCAAACCAACTCGACATAGCAAAACCATCTCTACTACCTGAGCCGCTCGATACAGGGTGTAGAAATTCTTCCCTTTGTCGTCAAACTGGCGGAAACTACTTAAGAAACTAACTCCGGTAAAGTTTTTTTTCTAAATACGTCGGCTTCATAAATTAACTGTCAGAAACTGTTTTTAGTTCATACTTTGTACAGTTTAATGTAGCTCTTGGGGCTTGGAGACAGAGTTGGTTGTCGCTCGGTTTGACGCCATTTTGTTAGACAAACGACTTGATTTTTGTTCAGTGGGTTCAGATGCGTTTGATATTTGACAGATTGTTAAGTGTTCGGTCGGAGTTGGTGGAAATATTTTTGTGACAGTTCTGTTGGAGTGTGACATCTCCGTACGAAGTTTTCGGTCTTTTCACTGTAAAACGTGTTAAATTGAATATTATTTAAAATTTTCTGTATTGTTGATCTTCCATGCTGGTCTGGTTGCTTTTCTTCTCGCGCAGATGGTAAAAGCCCAAAAACCCATCGAGGGAATGGGCGAAAGTCTTAGGAATCAAGTTATAGGCGATGCGACTAGCAACCCTTTGATTTCCCTTGCCACCTGTATGCCCTTAATCAGGCTAAACGTGGCCTTAAGGTTTCGTTACCTTAGGCTCTGTCTACCCCGTAAGGGATAAAGACGTGATATATGTATCTTGTTCATGTGGCGTTTATTAAGTAGGCATTGTATAGTAGACTACAGTTTGATTATCTCTAGGAATAATTACATTGCGAGGGAAGTGAAATAAAGAATGTTTCAGATCGCAGGATTTTGTCGCACGAGCCAAAAGTGAGGGCGATAAACATGCGACCCGAGGCTTTCTTTATCACCGCCCAAGGTGTGTACATACATATAGAATGAGACTTTTATAAGAGTATGAAATAACTGTCAGTTCCATTAATATTCTCATTGAGTTTGTTATGGGTTAACAAATTGGATACAAGTGAAACGCTTTAAAGAAATATAAGTTTCACTATAATTGTACTTGGTGCACGAATAAGAGACACACAATCAAAACTTATCAACTAACTAGTTACTATAGCTAACCACAATTAGATGGGAAAGGGCACGAATGAGGTAAAAGACTCGAAACTATGGACTAGACTTACGACTAACTTATGACTAGGTACTTATCACTAGAGGTTGAGCGCCAGGAGGGGTTTTGACGCCGTCAGGGATCCCTGCCTATCCAAATGCCACGGCTAGCGTCTAATCAGAGGGATGAGCTCCAGACTTAAAGGGCATTTCCAAACGCTAAAACAAACATAAGTTTGTTACTACAAAATGTACATTCAGATTATGGCCGATAAAAGAAAGATTGTACAAGCATTCAACTTACCCCTTGATCACAAAACACGCGCAAAATAATATATAATTTCGGAACTTTTTCCTTTAATTTCACTATAAAAATGTCGTTAATTATTTAGGTTGAATAGTGAGGGTACATTTCTCCCAATAGGTACACCTCACGAAACACGTTCACCTCTGTATCAAGGCCTTGACCGTAATGGCTTACCTCTGGGCTAACATCGTTATTTAAATCTTACTTTTAACTTATTACTTAGTAAACAATCTAAATAAAATAGAAAAAGATAATTTGTTCCGAGACGGGGTTTGAACCATGAACCTCTTGCTCTCAAGTCGCCCTTGCTGCCCCTGCGCCATCGAGTTAATTACCGGGCGCTCGGAAATACGCGATCGGTTTCCTAGCAGTTGAGTGACGTCATGACATTGCCCTAACGTTTACACTTGGCGTCTTACTAACTGGTCATGACATGTACCTCCTCCCTCAAGAAAAAAAAATTGCCACATTTTTTTTTTTTTTTTTTTTTGCTAGGGCTTCAGATCTTTCACATGCCAGTTACCTAAGCATTTGCCAAAAGCGTTGTTCAAACGAAAGATGTTGTTCGACACTTTATCAATAATGATTGCCTTTTCATATTTAGGAGCTAATTTTGCCATGAACTTTTTGGGAGCATTAGACAAAAGCTTAGTTCTTTTCCAGACTGTATCTCCTACCCTAAAATTGTTACTCGACCTACGCTTGCTGTTATAGTACTGACTACTTTGTGCATGAGCTGCTCGCAATCGACTCTGAACCTTGTTATAATTGTCATTTCTACATTCTAGCTGTTTAATGTACTCTGTGGCATTTATTTGGTACATGTCGTTTGGATCGCGTATTGTTTGATCTAACTCTGGCCGTGACAGGTTAGGCACCGTGGTTTCTCGACCAAAGAATAAGTAAGACGGCATGAAACCCGTTGTTTCATGTACCGCGGTCCTGATAGCATGCCCTATTTCTGGCAAATGGGTATCCCATGTATTATGTTTGCCTGGCTTCGTGTACGTAGCAATCATGGTGCCTATTACACGATTTACGCGTTCTGTTGGATTACTCTGAGGATGATAGCTTGGTGTGAACCACAGTTTGCTGTTGTACTTCGCCGCTGTATCTTTGAAGAGCTGAGAATTAAATTGTCTACCATTGTCACAGATAATTGATTTAGGAGCGCCAAACAAGAGGAATTGTTTTTCCACTATATCACATATCTTGTCAGCCTTTCCTGTCCTCAACGGAAACAACAGCACAAACTTACTGAAGCAACATGTTATGACTAATAGCATGGTGTTACCATTCTTACTCTTCGGAAAAGGTCCCATCAAGTCCAAGGAGATTATTTGCCACGGAATCTGTACCTCTCTATGTCGTCCCATAAGTCCTGCGGGTACTTGTTGCGATACTTTGTGTCTGGCACAACTCTCACATTGCCGTACGTACTGCTTCACCTCTTGAAGCAAGTTTGGCCAAAAGTATCTCTGCTTAATCCTAAAATAAGTCTTTCGAATACCCAAATGTCCAGCCGTAATGTCATCATGACATTCTTTAAGTACCTGAGTTCTTAATGCCTCCGGCACATAGAGCTTCCAGTTGTCTTCAGAGTTAGGAAACTGGCTTAGTAAAACCTCTTTATACAGCAAGTTGTTCAAAACCCTCCACTCAGACGGCTCCTTTTGATTTAACACGTCCCTAACTTTGCCTCTATACCATTCATCCTTGTGTCTTTCCAAGATATCTATAGTAAATATTTCCGTATTAGCGTCCTTTTCCACACCTCGGGACAGAGCATCCGGCACTGTATGTGCTTTACCTGGCCTGTGCACAATATCGTAACTGAACTGCTGCAGTTTCATCGCCCATCTGGCCAGTCGTCCATGAGGATCCTTCATCTTATGGAGCCACTGCAACGCACTATGGTCTGTAA
Source organism: Pandemis cinnamomeana (assembly GCA_932294345.1). Taxonomy (NCBI): domain Eukaryota; kingdom Metazoa; phylum Arthropoda; class Insecta; order Lepidoptera; family Tortricidae; genus Pandemis; species Pandemis cinnamomeana. Next base: position 7,122,830 of record OW028726.1, on the reverse strand, counting down.
CTACGATGAAATGAGCACCGTCTATGTATGGCCTAAATTTCTCTATTGCATAAACAATGCTCAGCAGTTCTCGTTCGGACGTTGAATAATTTCGCTCCCTATCATTGAGCTTCCTACTCAAATATGCAATTGGTTGCTCGCCATCTTCATTCTTCTGACACAATACTGCTCCTATACCGTTATTAGACGCATCACATTGTATGATGAAGGGCTTCGCATAGTCGGGACATGTGACCACGGGTGTTGAAGTTAGCAGCGTCTTTAACTTCACGAACGCCGACTCTGCCTCGTTGGTCCAGACCAGCCTCTTATTCTTCTTTCCTTTAGTTAGATCATGAAGTGGAGCTGCGACGATGGAAAAATTCTCAACAAATCTCCTGTACCAGCTAGCCAATCCAATGAACCTCTTCAATTCAGTGTAATTTCTTGGCCTAGGAAAGTTGATTATTGCGGTCACTTTTTCTGGATCTGTTCTCAGACCTTTTTTTTCTATGACATAGCCTAAATACCTTAGACTTGACCTGGCAAACTTACACTTATTTACATTTATTGTCAACTGTGCTGAATGTAAAATATTCATCACCTTCTCAATTAAGGTTATGTGCTCTTCAAATGTTGAAGAACATATCACTATGTCATCCAAATATGCCCAGACCTTATCCTCATTTGAGTGAAATAAAATGTCCATCAACCGTTGCTGGGTTTGAGAGGCATTTACTAATCCAAATGGCATCACCTTAAAATGAAAGAGCCCTCTCCCCGGGACTGCAAACGCTGTTTTCTCTTTACTACTATCTTCTAATGGAATTTGCCAAAATGCCGAATTGAGATCAATGGTAGTCAAAAATTTTGCATTTCGTAGATTGTCTATAACCGTTGAAACCCTCGGTAAAGGATAGGTATCTCTCTTCGTAACCCTGTTTAACTGTCGGCTATCCAGACATAGCCGATTGTCCCCATTTGGCTTTTTGACCAATAAAACCGGAGAGCACCAGGCGCTATATGACGGCTCTACCACATCATCTTTCAACATTTTATCAAGCTCCTCAGAGATTTCGGCTTTAACAACAGGAGAGAAGTTGTATTGTTTCTGGTGAACAGCTTTATTTTCTCCAGTATCTATGTGGTGTTTCAAGATATGTGTCCTACCTAACCTGTTACCAACTGTCCTCCTCATTTTGTCAATTAATTCTGTAAGAAGACTATTTTGGTCCTCAGTTAAATCATCTCTTGACAATATAACAGGTTCCTTGACTGACAATTCATCGACCTGAAGCGAACAACTGTCATGATGCCTGAATTGTAAAGAGATTCCAAAATCATCAAAAAAATCCTTACCTAAAATCAATTGTTGATTCAACCCAGGCATAACAATAGCCGGAATTACCCTAAGTTGACCATCCAACAAAACTGGCATATCAAAAATTTCAGAAATGTCATGAGACGCCCCATCCGCTGTTGCCACCTGGAAGCGTTTAATCCTGGTACCCCGTAAACCCATGGACTTAAGAATTTCTGCAAACTCACTATTTATGACCGTACGATTCGCCCCCGAATCGAGTAGACCTACAAACTGATTGTCTAAAACACTTATTTTTATATACGACCTGTTGTCATTAACTTTATTCACTAAAACTGGACATATCTCTCCATCAGTGCGAGAAAAAAAATTGGAAATTACACCCAACCATTCCCGCCATTCTTTATTGCTGTTACTAAGGGAGAAGTCTAATTGGCAGGATTGGCGCTTCCCCCTTGTGCATTTCCCGAACACTCGCAATCTCTAGATGTGACCCCAAAGCGCCCACATTTGTAACAGAATAAGCGTTGTTTAGGTGTATTACAATCTCTAAATAAATGCCCCCTTTCTCGACAATTCCAGCATCGCTTTACGTTACTTGCTATTACCTCAACCTCTTCTATCACTCTCGTTTCCTGACCCCCTGCGTTGCCACCGCCTACGTTATAATAAGCTAAATCCGGTTCTAAAGAGTTTCTTATTGTTCTTGGTTTCTGAAAATTATCACAATTTACCTTTGTGCGTTCTATCACCCTAAGCACACTAATTAAATCCGGGATTGAACAAAACTCATCCCTGCATACTGCTTTTTGATAATACGGCTGCAAGTTTTTTAATATTATCGATAACTTTTCTTTTTCTGTTGCTTTGACAGGAAGCCTATTAAACATGTTTTGCATGACGGCTATGTAAATCACAACAGGTTCATCACTACCCTGAGTTCTAGCCCTAATTTCTGCCAATAGTTCCTCTTGATAAAATGGTTTCTGAAACGTTCGTTTGAGTAAAACGACTAAGTCCTCCCAATTACCAGCGTACTCCTTATTCGCTCTGTACCAGATGAGCGCTTCACCCTCAAAAAAATCAATCGCATAACGCCACAGGTCATAATCGGTAGCATTTCTAGCATCCTTAAGCTCTGTAACTCGTTCCAAAAATGCATTAATACTTAAGTTACTACCAGAAAACCTAATACCCCACTGATAAATCGGAACTAATTTCCGTTTCGGAAAGTCATCTTCTATTGTTGATGTCCGAAGCAACTTGCCCCGACTTCCTCTTTCACCTCCCCACTGGCCTGCTATAAAGCTGACACTCCGGTGCCCGTCAGCGCCCTGTGTGCCTAAACCGTCAGTGTCATAGCGTTCGTCACTTGAGGGCCCTGGTGTGTACTTTTGAGTTTCTAAATTCCTAACTATCTTATCCCCTAAACCACCTAAAGTCTCATGCAACACTCGTTTATCATCCGCCGTTAAATTTTCATCCTCGTCTAAATCATCTTGCACTACAAGCTTATCTAACAACAGCTGACATTGTTGTTTTAGACCGTCTCTCTTGATACCGTGATCTTCCGTATCTTGTTGTACTATATCTAATTTATTTTCCACGTGATGTAGTCTGGAAATTAACCTTTTAAACAAAGCTTTGTCTGGCCTACCCACTATTTCCGAAACATAATTAGACAAAGTGTTTAGTTTTGCCGAACAAATCTCAAGTTCAAAGTCAACGTTGTGCGCCCTGTGCTGCGGCACTTTAACCTCATGTGTAAAATCCCCAGATTGTTCACTAAGCAATATTTCCTTAAGCAACTTTTTCAAAACCGGAGCAGTGGCCTTTAACGTAATACCTCGACATTCCAGCTCATATTCCAGCTCATCTTTTAGCAACAGATTGGGATCCATGATGACTATCAATACGCTTCTACACTGTTACTTACAAAATTACTTAACTAACAAAACAAAACCAAAAAAAAAAACTGATGATAGTTCCAAATTCCGAATTAAATTAACATTAACTGAACACTAAATCAGCAGTTTCAATGGCACTTAATGAAACGTACCACCGTTTTATACAAACAGCAGTGTCTGCCCCACGTTGGGCGCCATTTTGTTATGGGTTAACAAATTGGATACAAGTGAAACGCTTTAAAGAAATATAAGTTTCACTATAATTGTACTTGGTGCACGAATAAGAGACACACAATCAAAACTTATCAACTAACTAGTTACTATAGCTAACCACAATTAGATGGGAAAGGGCACGAATGAGGTAAAAGACTCGAAACTATGGACTAGACTTACGACTAACTTATGACTAGGTACTTATCACTAGAGGTTGAGCGCCAGGAGGGGTTTTGACGCCGTCAGGGATCCCTGCCTATCCAAATGCCACGGCTAGCGTCTAATCAGAGGGATGAGCTCCAGACTTAAAGGGCATTTCCAAACGCTAAAACAAACATAAGTTTGTTACTACAAAATGTACATTCAGATTATGGCCGATAAAAGAAAGATTGTACAAGCATTCAACTTACCCCTTGATCACAAAACACGCGCAAAATAATATATAATTTCGGAACTTTTTCCTTTAATTTCACTATAAAAATGTCGTTAATTATTTAGGTTGAATAGTGAGGGTACATTTCTCCCAATAGGTACACCTCACGAAACACGTTCACCTCTGTATCAAGGCCTTGACCGTAATGGCTTACCTCTGGGCTAACATCGTTATTTAAATCTTACTTTTAACTTATTACTTAGTAAACAATCTAAATAAAATAGAAAAAGATAATTTGTTCCGAGACGGGGTTTGAACCATGAACCTCTTGCTCTACAAGTCGCCCTTGCTGCCCCTGCGCCATCGAGTTAATTACCGGGCGCTCGGAAATACGCGATCGGTTTCCTAGCAGTTGAGTGACGTCATGACATTGCCCTAACGTTTACACTTGGCGTCTTACTAACTGGTCATGACAAGTTTTAGTAATACTTGCTATGAAAATGCTTTTCGTACCATCTACAGGATGTATAAAGTTGTTAATTTGCTAAATTTTGCGTTAACCAAGCCAGAATCGGATGCACTTAATTAAACTACCCCCGTAGTGCAACCTATTTATTGTGACGTCACCAGACCCAGCGCGCTATGAAATATCGGTATACTAAATAAATAACAACTAGACAACAAATACAGCGAACATTTTCATTTTCCACGGCATAATGCACAACTAGTGCTGGAATTCGGTTTTAACCGAAACCGCTTTATCGGCGGAAAACTTACGCTTTTGACCTAACGCTACACTAGCGATGTTCAACCATCACTGGACAAAAATCTAGAACACCTACGACTCTTATCACTTTCGCCAAAAACGAACTAAAAGATGATCACTCTATTAAAGTCCACCTGCTCAATCTGATCTGTTCTGTTCTCCAGTCCATTATGGTTGCTTGGTAGAGCTTGCTCTGTAACGAAATTGTTACCTTGTAATATTCTGTATACCTTTTTTCTGTTTTGGTTGTTATATGTGGTGTTCAATAAAGAGTTATTGTATTGTATTGTAAAGTCGCATTAAACATTGATATAATTAGACTAACAACCCCTTGGATAGTTCGTGAAAAACCTTGAAAAACTAGCTAAAACTGTGTATACCGCATACAGTGCCCGGCCATGGAGATTGCACATCGGTCTTCTCGGCTAATTTCGGCCACGTCGAGCGTTGTCTCGCTCTAACTTACGTGACAGCAACTGTCTCTTTCCTAAGACTGAAGTGCATTTTTATGGCTGTGTAATATATTACTAGTAACAGCGCCAGCTGATCAGCGAATAGCTGTGACAATAGATTTGACATTATCCTCCTAAACAACTTCATCTTCCAAAACTTACTGCAAATCCTTCACAGTTCACTCTGCTAGGCTGTGGAATCGGTTACCGACCTCCATCAGGCAGTCTGCCTCCGTCGCGTCGTTCAGGGCTTGAGAAAGATGTGGGTCACACCATCTCCTTAGATATTGTACATGTGTACCTACTCTTATTGTATTTTGTATGTATGCATGTGTGTAATGATATTTAGTAGGTGATTTTTTGGACGCTCTGTTGTGGCTTTCACTATCTGGAATTTTAAACTTCGTCGGTCCCTCGTTTAATGCTCCTCTCATCTACTCAAAGGTTAACTGGAAGAGATCCCTTATAGGGATATGTTCGCCTTTGTGCAAATATTAATGTTTTTTTTGTGAATTGTATCTGTTTATTTATATTTGTACAATAAAGCATTAACTTGCTTACTTACTTACATTATCATATTTTATAATGTAGTCAAGTCAGTTGTTTGTAATTTTATTCTCATTAAAAGTTATTTTATTATAACGCAATACTTTTTAGATAATCAAGTACGATAATTCCATGATTTATTCATACCGCATTAGTATTTTTGTCACACTTTCAATCATCCGCCTAACTGCAGTTTGTTAAAAGTGACTTGTTAACATACGCCGAGCGGGCAGCTGACAGCGCAGCTGTCAAACACGTGTACAAGTATTTAGAAATTTTTGTAAATTCCCGCCACTAGCTTAAACGATGATGAATATCACGGAAACAGTAGTTATTTTAAAAGTTATAAACTAAGAAAACGTTAGTCAAGTGTTGTGAATTTTTGTAATAAAACAGGGGGAAAAAAACTAGCGTATCACTTAAGTAAACTGTATTAGCTTTTTTTTGTATGAATTTGGAGCGGGGATGACGTTTAGAAGGCAATGTCAGCAGTCCTCTCGCAAAGTGGATGGAAGACCGGGTGAATATCACGGGAAGCCGTTCCCTGCGGACTGCACAAAGTCGTGGACGTATTTTGGCCGTTATAATGAGGATGATGAGTCTAATAGTGTCTTATGATTAGTACCACAGTTATTACCACAGATTAAGAACGTTCTAAAAACTAGAAGACTTGCAAACGCCAGAAGTGTCAATATAAATATAAAAATAACGATGAAAATGAGGGTAGTTGTGCGCCGCTGTCAGTTGCATCAAGTAGCCGCGCGAGCAGAGCGTTGGCGCGCTGTGTTCGTTACGCTGCCGCCGGGGCGAGCGTTCCGGGAGGAAGGACTACGAACTAGTCCTAAACACGTCGAGCAACATTCGACTTTATCCGTTTGTGTAATTATGATCGAGTCTCACGGTAGTTTCACGGTGAAAGCGAGCTTTTCTCGTTTGCCTGTTCTGGACAAAAAGGTATTTCGCTGTATTATATTTCGTGTAGCCGAAAATTTCGGCCTTCTTACGCCGAAACCCATTCAACATTCTTCGTCAGACGTTACGCAGTTCTTTCGCAGACTGCTATGAAGTTGTTTGTCCTATGCAATTTCTAAGTCACATAAAGTTAAAATTTAATGCTCGACGTAATAGGGTTCCTTTTAATATGACAGATACGAAATATAGCGCAGAAGAGCTCACTTCTATGACCCATACGAATTAGAGAAAAAAGGGTAACATTTTTTTTTTAATTCTTCGTTCGTTTGTCTTTGCGCTCACTGCCTACAATGGGCCGAATCCGGGACACGGCCGACTGGTTTCGGCCTTTCGGAAAACCTTTTTTACAGTACCGAAACGCTGAAATCGAACTACCAAGTCCCTAAACTAGTATTGTAATCAAATTTAGACAAGAAGATAAGTTCATCTGGTAATTTTTCTTTAGAGTAGGTAACCTTCGACGTTTTTCTAATATAGAAAGAACGACTTCCATTATCCATCTAAGTTAGCTTAAGAAGAAATTAGTTTTCTAATGACAAAAGTCTTTATAGAAAACGGAACCGTTATGCAAATACAGCCTCGGCTTGGAATCTAGACTTGCGTCTTATACCTACCCAAGAACGTGTTCTATTAAATTGCTTTTACAATAATAACAATATTGAACGAACATTGAAGTTCAGCAGACGAGCACCTTGAAATGAACCGAACCGTAAATGATATTCTACTAATATTATAGATGTGAAAGTTTGTGAGTATGGATGTTTGTTACTCTTTCACGCCAGAACGGCTGGACAGATTTGGAACATAGATAGATTATAGTCTGGAATAACACAGGCTACTTTTTATCACGGAAAATGGCGTAATTCCTGCGGGATAGCGATAAACGAATTCTATGCAGACGGAGTTGCGGGCAACAGCTAGTTCTAAGACATTTTTACTACTAGCTGTTGCCCGCGACTTCGTCCGCGCATAATTCATGTTAAGAAAGAAAGAAGACATTTATTCCTTTTTGCAAGACACAAATATAAGAGAATATACACAATTTTATAGAAAAAAAACACAGACATGAAAAATTGATCATCTGCGTTGTGTGTCTTCGCAAAAGTGAAACGGTCGCTGGCCCAGCGGTACCTGCAGCACTGATTTTCAGCCAGAACCGTCTACGAGTTAAGTCTCGATTGTGAGCATTTTATCTACTCATAATAAATAGTGAAGCTCTTGCTCGCGACTTCTAATATTAAGTATTTATGTTAAACTGCCGCCTAGCAGCAGTGCTTGCGCCGCTATCCCGACTTAGAGATAAATTACAGGCATTTGCATTCCTTATCCCTATTTCGTAAATAATATTTAATAAATAATAAAAAAACTCCCCGCATTAATCGAGTACTCATGCGTAAATAAAAAAAAAATATTGGCTCTTTTCCAAAAATGCCTTACATCATCTTGGCTTTCGAATGAACAAAACCGCATCGAAATCGTTGAATCCGTTTGAGAGCTACGATGGCACACACAGACGCACACACAGACATCGATGTAAAACTTAAACTCCCCTCCTTTTCCGTCGGAGGTTAGAAACAAACTCCCAAAAGAGCTGATTTAGTACACCTAAGTACTTAACGCATTTCAGGGAACCGTCTGTTTGACCCGAAGCAAAAAGCACGTAACTAGAATTCTTTGTTTTCCAAGTGGCTTTGACTTCGACTATCGCAACAAAACGGTTACATTAGCGGCACAAACAAACTTGGGAACATATTCGCAAGGAAATGCGGTAAAAATCTCGCCCTTTTAGGGTGGCACACCCAGGACAGGTCGGCAACTATTTGTGAGGAAAACGAGTTAAATGGCAGTAGTAGGTAACCCATAGTGTAACCATGGAATACGTTATTTTTTTTTGTCCCGTGAAATCTTTTTGAAAATGACACCGATCAAGAAACAAGAAGACAAGAGCTCTTGCCTCTCAAGAGCTCCTAAGTCTACTCGTTGCATGGATGAGAACTGTTTTTTATTTGTCCATCAGGTAGATTGTCAAAAAATAATAGACACGTATTTTTATTTTTTCACTTCAGTCAAATCATTACGGAGATATATCGAGTTGAAATAGCGCATGACGTCACTTTGTAATTTTTTTACTGAAAAGTGACGTCACCGAACTTTGAGGCGCTTTATCTTTGTCAATTTTCGTTTGATTGACAAAGTAAAAAATGCGTGTCTAATATTTTTCGATAATCTTCCATTAATACATACATAAAGACGTCTTTATCGGGGTAGACAGAATCTCTGGTAACAAGACCTAAAGGCCGCGTTTAGCATAATTGATAATCTTACCGACGTACAAGTACTTGATAGAATTTCGTCTTTTTCCAGTCATCTTCCCTATTTGTAGGTATCAAGAAACAAGTGAAGAGAAAAAACACATTACCTCATCCATAACTTTCTAGTAAAGTTCGCAAGTCTTCACAAGAGTACCTCCTGCAATTTCCTTTTCCGGCGCTGTCGGCCAAATGTAGGCAAATCTAAATATTCAGCACCCATGTTACTTTCACTTCTAACGTTATCAGCATAAGGGTTATATTTACATGTATTAATGCAAAGAAAGAGGATGTTTATAGTTTTTTTACGTCCATATTTTCAGAAAGTAGTTAATTGGGACTATTTTTATGTTTCGAACGTCGCAGTTTCTATGATTATGTAGTGAAGCTACAAAATTTCAGATTTCTAGATTCATTCAGTGAATACTGTTATTTTTATAGTGATGAGAGACAGAAAGAAGACATTTATTTCTTTTTGCAAGACACACAAATAAAAGAGAATATACACAATTTTTTAGAAAATTAACAAGAAAAAAAAACAGACCTGAAAAATAGATCATCAGAGTTGTGTGTGTCTTCACAAAAGTAATCGAGTGATATTTGTTTTTGATATGAGACTGTGATGTCTTATGGTCTCGGTAGATCGATTCTTAATTGTCTAATTCAACATTAAAGTTTGAGAAGGTTATGTATAATTAAAGTTACTCATTCGAATACGATACACAACGTCATTCTGCACGTGTAGTAGTGACATTTGCAAAGGTTGCTCAAACTTATCAGTTACACCTTTTTAATAATTTCAAGGTGCGCTACGTTCAAATTAGATATTCTTATGAGCAACTCATATGAGAATCACCATATCTCATATAGGTAACGGTTCTCGACTGAGAAATATTTAATTCATGAAATGTAACCAGCTAAAGCCAGATCGCGAACAGAGATTTTTACAAGAATTTTATATGAACTTTGATAAGACGCGAAGGTTTCGTTTTGAGTTACGACTGAAAAAATGTCGTAAAAACGAAAGACAATTTAGTTAATTTGAAATTATAGCAAAGTGGGTATTTTAAAAATGAGCGGCAGTGTAAACAATGGTAGCATTAAATTAAGCTTTGATTGTATTAATTTTATCTGAACCTTTGTTTACGTAACAAATTTTACTATACACAAACGTTCAGTTTCACAGTTCATAAATTTTAACAACTCGAAACAATTTAGAAAACATTTCAAATTGACATCTAGCTTCGTATTTCAAACAAAAACACAACTTTCAAATCGAACAAAAGCCGTACGAAAAGAGAAAAAAATTGCGTCCAACTTAATTTACAACTGGCACAATGCATTTGTCCGTTGCCTTTTGTTCCTTTTTCAAAGTAATTATCACTGTTTTAAATTTTATTGCTTGCCAGTAACCTTCTTAGAACAGTGTTTGTGACAATGTTTTGTGCTTGCGGTGTCTCTGTTTGGAAAATAATGGCTTTGAAGCTTGTTCTAATGAATGAATCCGTTCAACGTCTTTGATTTTGTGTCCTTTATAAAGGACATTGAGGTTTACTGTCGCTTGCGTGGTTGGCTAGCAAAAAGGTCCTTTTCGATTCTTCCGGGGATGTGTATCAAATGTTTTGTTAAACCTGTCTATTCCAGAATATCCATATTCTTTATTTTAGTAATATGTTATGCAATATCAAATACGTTATCATTAATTTAAGATTTAATGGGCCAAATTCGCATTCACAATTTCTTTTTTTACGTAGTTTAACGACACCAAGTCAAATTCAGCAGTTTCAAATAACAAAGATATTCGTATCTTTTCTTTGTCGATATGGCTCAGCATCGCGTCAAAGTGAAAACAATTGTTTTTGTCCTACATCCTATTTTTGGCCTCTTCCTCACCTGTCTATTAGTAGGCATGCCTTCGCACCAGGTAACGGAATTTGGGCGGACGTTTGTCCGTACCCTTTAATTAAATTCCGAAGCCCTCTAATTGTCCAAATTTTAGGGCAAAATATTAAATAGCTACTAATCAGTCTTCGCAAAAAGGGCTCTGCTGTATTTTTTGCAATTTACGCTTTGATTTAACTTAACTAGACTAGATTAAATTGTTGCTTTAGTGCGAATGCGTCATTTCATTTGCAATAATTCTTAACTTAAATTTGAGCTTTTTTTAATCGAAGTTTAACTTCAATTTATTGCGATTTAAAGTCGAACACTGACGCGAAAGAGGCTAATTAGCGAAATGCGTAGTAACAATAATTGGATTAATTGGTTTCCACTTAATTAGGTTAAGCCTAAATATGCAGGTGGCCTCTATTTTGTTTTGAGTAGAGCTCCACAGCTATGTGGTGTGGGTAAGCGGCAAGACTTCGCGCTTTTGTGTCGGAAGACGCCACTTTTGCTTTTTTGTCACTTTTGCTAAGACACACACAACGCTGATGATCCGCTAAGTAGCAGTGCTTGCACTGCTGTGTTCCGGTGTGGAGAGTAAGACAGCCGTGGAAATTACGGGCACAAGAGGCATTTCGTCTTAGTCCTCTAGGTTGGCAACGCATCTGCAATCCCTCCGGGGTTGCGGGTGTCTATGGGCAGTGGTGATCACTTACCATCAGGTGACCCACTTGCTCGTTTGCTTTCCTATTCATATAAAAAAAAAAAACTATTTTTCATGTCTGTGTTTATTTTTCTTGTTTATTTTCTATAAATGTGTGTATATTCTCTTATATTTGTGTGTCTTGCAAAAAGGAATAAATGTCTTCTTTCTTTCTTTCACTTGGCTACATTGTTCTTTAGGTCATTCTGAGCACATCTAGGCCCGGAAAAGGCGGTATCATTATTGCTTGGCGGCAGGATTAGTAAGTAAGGACATGCTAGCGATCTAGGCGGACCTCTGCATAGCCTGATTTAATTAAGTTAACACCATTACTGCCTTTTGAGTATAGCTATTAATTTAAATTCAGAATCACAGCACACGCCTTATGCTCTAATATTGAATGTCACAGTGTCCTGTCAGTACCCTAACTGGGATCGCCTTCGTAATCAGAACGGACTGGCTTTCTGGCGACAGGTGGCTTACGATTAGGTTGGGATATATTATATACTTAGGTATATACTAGGTATATATTAGATTAGATTATGCGGGTGGTAGGGCCTTGTGCAAGGTCCGTCCGGATCGCTACCACCATCTTACTCGCTAATCCTGCCGCTAAGTGGCAGTGCTTGCACTGCTGTGTTCCGGTGTGGAGAGTAAGACAGCCGGGGAAATTACGGGCACAAGAGGCATTTCATCTTAGTCCTCTAGGTTGGCAACGCATCTGCAATCCCTCCGGGGTTGCGGGTGTCTATGGGCAGTGGTGATCACTTACCATCAGGTGACCCACTTGCTCGTTTGCCTACCTATTCATATAAAAAAAAAAAAAAAAAAGATGGTCGGATAGCCTGGGGAAAGAACTTGACCGTGAAACTGAGATCTCGAGTTCGATCCAATGTAGAAGCAACACAATAATAACGTACTAGCTGTTGCCTGCGGTTTCCTCCACGCATAGTTAAATACTATGACAGGGGTGGCCAACAGGTCGATCGTGACTATTAGTCCAGTCGATCGTGGCAAGGCAAAAAATATAAATACGTAGACCAGACTGCGCAACGTAATTACCAACTGCTGATTTAAGGTTTCATGAATGTAATTGGTAGATTGCACAGGTTTTGTTAGTGAACGGGAGATCTTGGGTCTGTTCAGTTGGCCACCCCTGGCCTATGACACAAATGTGAGGGTCAGTAGATCCAGAGATTGGCCCTACAACGTCACAAACTTCCTCTTTATAATATTAGTATGTTGGTATTGCTTTTTTCATCCGAATAAATACTTCACTTTCTGTAGGTACTCGTATATTCACACATCATTCAAACAGATGACGCTTAGCGACAAAAATTCGCATAGTAACAAAGGTCACGTGACAGCTAGTAACAGGTAGAAAAAATCGAAGACTACCCACCTGCTATGGGTGGTGTAGGGGTACAGCACGCGTCACGGAATGACGAGGATCCGGGTTCGATTCCCGGCCATAGCTTTACTTTTTGGATTTTTCTGTGTTCTAATTTTCACTGACATTTAGAAATTTACTCGTATATTTGCAAAGTTTCAGACAAATGTGTAAAGAGTTGCGATTGAATAGCTACCCTTCAATTTGCAATTTAAAATCGCATTATTGCCGCGGGCCTTATTCCACCCGTGGGCTTAATTGCCCGTTTTGGACTTAGTCATTTGCATTGACTAATGACTGACTGATGCTAGAATTGATTTTGAATTGCGACAGATTTGCGATGGGGGTGCGAGTCGGGTTACCTCCACGTGTGGTCAAGAGCTGCGGTTCGTTATTGGATCCGTCCGGGGGGAAGAGCCGTGCTTGGCCCGGTGCACCCTGGGCAACGGCTAGTGATTTTCTGGCAGTTTCTGATGGATATTATTGACTGTTGCCTAAGAGCCCGATTTTTGAATTACATTTTTGTTACTTTGACATAGGCGAAGTTGTGGCTATAACGGCTATGCGGCTAGCACTCCATCACTATTTTGATTCCCCTTTCCACCTATACGCCCACAATCATGCTAGTGGCTTTAAGATTTTGTTACCTTAGGCTCTGTCTGCCTCGCAAGGTATAAAGAGGTGATGTATGTATGTACCGGTGGGTAGTTGACGAAACTAGTCAATCCAATCCGCTTTTGTGTCAAAAGCGCTAATTACTCAGCGCTATCAAGTATTCAGCGCGCCGTGTGTTGACTGATTAACTTCGGACCTAGGATGACTAGGATTTAGCTTTGCAATTGAAATTAAATAAAGTTTAAAAAAATATTTCAACAGACAGCGTGAGGCCCCGCGATTGATTCCCGGTTGAGGCATATATTGTGTACTAGCTTCTGCCCGCGACTTCGTCTGCGTAGAATTATACATAAAAACCTTCCTCTTAAATCACTCTATGTATTAAAAAAAACCGCATCAAAATCCGTTGCGTAGTTTTGAAGATATAAGCATACATAGGGACATAGGGGCATAGGGACAGAGAAAGCGACTTTATTTTATACTATGTAATGTAGTGATGAAAAATACAATAGTTGGTTCCCCGTGTCTAGAATGCTTGATCAGTGTTTAGGTATATTTTTATCCAAAAAGCATAGAATGTACCAGCTGCTTCTCTACCCGTGCAAATGGTAAAAGCCCATCGAGGGAATAGACGAAAATCCCCCTTTTCCTACTTACTCTATCTACCCCGTAAAGGCACGGTTAGAGGGCTAAGATAGATTAGTAGGTACCTCACGTGGAAGTAATCAGACCATCTTACTCTCCACGTAAGAACAGAGTACTGCAAGTACTGCTTGATCTTCTGCAAGGCTCTACCAATAAAATATAAATAAGTCGTCCATATATATATTTTTAGCCCCTTTACATTCTAATTTGGAATACAAACCTATTTTCTTAACAAACGATGCTCAAAGCGATCGCTACAAAGCGATAAGTCTGTTTGATGTTGGATTGCCCGCCGACTCTCATCGATCACAGTTTTTTTTACTCAAAAAAATCTGTCAACAAATTCTCAAAACTGGGATACCATCGGGCAAATCTTAAAGCAAGGCATGCCGCCATGATTGTTTTAATTAATTCTTTGATTTATCAGAGTCCTGGTTCAAACAAAGGGATCAGAACAAGCACAGTAGAAGCTAGGATATATTGAAGCTGAATATACTTCCATATTGGTCTGGGAGCAAAGGAATAACTGTTTCAGGCACAAAGAAACACGTGAAATATCTTTTTAATAAACTGTATTTCGAGTTTTGGGGTTTACAATGATTTGGTTCGTGACCACACGTATCGGCGTTTAGCGTGCAACTGACCTTATAGATACAACTATAGCTAAGTAACCTAATGTACGTCTCGTACAATAACATAGAATCACACAATTAAAAGAAAAAACAGCCAATGCTGGCTTGCGTCCGCGACTTCACTCTTCGAACTTCTATTCCGTAGTTAGTAGGTATAAAATTGCATGATTTACATTATTATAATATTACATATTGACATTTAAATTGATATTAGATTAAGTGATGAATTGTTTTTGTGTGCCCTTGCAGGGCGTCATGGACTGACCAATCATTTGTAACATCTTTTAATATAATGTACATGACATTACAATGTAATAATAAATAAATAAATGAATAAATACATTCCAAAAAAATTACATGCGCATGTTATTCTATGACTGTTTTGAATTTACAAAAGTGTAAATTACACAAAACAGTAACAAAACTATCGTCTAGAAAACATTTTTTGACTCTTAATTTCATCATCTAAATACCGTAAGTTTGAATTCGCTGTCACTGCTAAACCACCTTTATTAATATCATATTTTACTATCTATCAATTTTTTCTTTCGTCCTCGGAACTCATCAAGCCTTTTGTCTACACCCTTTGTTTTATTTTGAATGAATTTGGGACTTTAAAAAACGGGAGCCGCATCTTAATAGCTTATGAATTAAATATTTCACATTAATAATATACCTTTTTTGTTTTCTTCGGCTTTTGTTGATAGTTCGAACAATTAATGTAGTCTTCTAAGGTGAAATATAATGCAACGTGATTTCTTAAAAAGGACGTTGACATAATTAGGAGTTTCTCAAAAAGGGTAGTTCGCATGATGACAATTTCTACTATAGGGCGGAAAGTTGTAAATGAGAAATACTTTTTTCTATTTCTTATTCATCTCTCTTTGTTTTTTCTTCTAAAAATGTATTCAATGTCACAGAAACGAATCGTCAATTCATAATTATGCACATTAAAATTATAAATGCGTCTGTCTGTCTGTATATCTTCATGCTTAGGCCGCTGGAGTAATCGGGTAATTCCCGCGGGATAGCGGTAAATGAATTCTACGCAGACGGAGTCGCGGGCAACAGCTTGTAGTGTTATATACCTAGTTATATACCTTGTTTGCCCGTTTAGAATAATACACAATTTTACGTAATCTGTAAAAACTAACTAGTGTAGACTCCATTACGGTTAATTGGCTTTTCAAAGTGCGGCAGTTACAATAAACGTTAGTTGATACCGAACGTTAGTTACAGGAAGCTTCACCAGCTGTTTCATACAAATAATAATCAAATCAACATCGGTCACATACAAACTTCCAAATTAAACGCAAACTTATACAAATTATAATCAAGAACGGTCTAGTTCGTCAGTTTGTCCGTTTTGGGTTACAATTAATATGTATATTCCGGGTGTAAATTGCAAATGTGATTATGTAAAGCCTGTCCGTTGGTCCTTCGAGCCGGATAGTTGGAGCTTGGATAAATATTATTTAATTTTCCCGGATCCACAGATTAAATTGTGGCGTTTCGACAGTAAATCAAAAATGATCGAGATGGTGGGTCTCAGCTCCGTCCTATCTCGAAGTGTCTTGCGCTTGTAATTTCGTGTTGCTGGTGTCTCTCGACTGCAGAGATTGCTGACTTCACATACTCGTTTGTCTTCTGTAAAACAAAATAACTACATTGTATTAGGTGGTTCGATTAGTTTCATTGAACACTCCTGTCTATAGTAATATTTTTTCTATCTCCCTCTCTTGTCGAGGTTTTTCACTGTAATTTAACCCACATATTTATTCGTCAACCATAGTTAGGTTAGGTCACATCTTTAAGGAAAACACGCGTGAACACATAATTTAATAACAATGCACTATTTTTCGGAAGATGCCGAGAAACGCTGGGTGTCCAAAATTAAATTCTCATGTAATAGCATAGTTTCCTATTATTAATTAAAGCCTGCGACTCCATGCTCCACGACCGTCGAAACTTCTAGAATTGTTCATTCCCAGCACAAAAGCTTCTTATAAATAATTACTGCCGCGCTCAATCTTAGCACAAATTATTCAACCACTCACAGCCGTCTAAATCGATACCTCATCGCATATTCTCATTTCAACTCGTATCCAATAAAAGACGTTCGACGTCCCGCCGCCGCGTCTCGAACAATACTGTTGATGAAAAATGTATTCCGCGCCTTTTATACTTCTCCCTCCACAACGCTCGGCCAATCACGGACATTGAAAAGCGTTCGTTAATGTTGTAAAGCAATGTACGTGTTTAAAAAAGGTTTTAAAAACCTTTGAAACACTTGATAGGTATTAGCTCAGCTTCAATACAATACAATACAAATACTCTTTATTGAACACCACAAATCAGTACAGAAACAAAGAATAAAGTAGACAATAGGCGGTCTTATCGCTTAATAGCGATCTCTACCAGACAACCAATAAAAGAAATAAGTTGGAGATAGTTTAAGTAGGTGGCGGAAACAAATAGACAGGATAAACGAAGGGATAATAAAAACAATAATACCAACATAAATATAATACATAACTAAATAAATAAAGAAAAATAATACATACATACACACATAACATTACTGTATATTACTTAAGATAAAATAAATGTGAGTATGTAACAATGAAAAATAAGAAGGCCATAGGACAGAAAAGGATTTGATCAGAAGCAAAAAGAAAATCAACTTCAAAAGAAAAGATGACGCTTAAGTTATTATAATGTATCAAATCTAATGCTGGTATAGCTGCTTCAGATTAAATTTTCAACAAAAAACTTATTTTCAACTGAAATAAAATATATTTAAATACAGCCCCACTCTATTTAATGATCTTAAATATCGTATATGAACTTCAATTTAAGTAATTTCGAGGCAATACGTCGAAATCCATATTGAAGTGAAATTCGATTTTGTTAAATCAGTGTAGGGTATTGGTTAGAAATGTATGTCATATATCGCCTGCGGGAATTCATATTCGTATTAAATTACGTATTTGGATTTAAATTTCGATCGTAAACGATTCGATCAGCGATTTGGTTTATTGCAATACAAGGCGATTGTAAATTTAATAGAGCGTTTTTCCAAAAAAAGTCTACATGGACATTTTTTCTACAATTTCAATATTACACAGAATCGTTTATCCTATCGATTCTCATACAAGAAAAAATGTGTCCCAGATTTTACTATGGTTTTTTTTTCTCTTCGTCACGTTCCATACATAGCTATATTCAAAAAAGTGACTAACTAGAATGGAAATTTTAGGACACATTTTTTCTTGTAGAATCGATAGGGTAATCAATTCTGAGTAAAAAAAACCCAAATGCTTAATTTTTTTTTTTGGAAAACGCTCTGAGAAAGAAGATATAAAGAAACAAAAGTTTATTAAGGACAATCACAAAGGAAGTTAAAAAACATAAAACATATTATAAAAAAGCTACAGAATGTTTTTAAATCGGACCACAACTGTCCAGAGTTATCGGACCAAACACAAAAATACTTACAGTAGAAATAAGCAATCTCTCTTTTTTAAAAGTCGGTTACAAATGTAGTTTTCCTATACCGGTATGATATGAAACAAGCTAGTAACTACATTTTCTAATGGCGACGCGTATCCTATTTGTATACCCCTCTATATCGATGATTCTGTCTCACTTGCGCAGTTGCTGTCAACAAAGGATAGCGATATCGAGGGAATCTCAGTGTTAGTACGTTAAGTCGGGAGATGGAGCGATTAAAAATATGTTTTTTGTTGTTTAGGGAAAATTACGAAATAATTGCATTATAATGAAACTGATCTAAAGTAATACGAGAAAACATAACATGTACCTACCAGTTGCTTGTCTTCTCGCGCAGATGGTAAAAGCCCATCGAGGGAATGGGCGAAAATTATAGGAATCGTGGTATAGGCGATGCGGCTAGCCACCCATCACTATTTTGATTCCATTTTTTACATACACAAATCACGTTTATCCCTTACGGGGTAGACAGAGCCTAAGGTGGCAAGACCTAGGCCACGATTAGCAAGATTGTGGGCGTATAGATGGCCAAAAATCGAATCACAATAGTGATAGGTTGCTAGCCGCATCGCCTATGACATGATTCCTATGATTTTCGCCGATTCCTCCGATGGGCTTTTATCTGCGCGGGTAGAGAAGCAACTGGTACATTCTATGTTTTTTCTTTGCTCCCAGACCAGCATGGAACTTATCGATATCACAAACAAATGCGATCGTCACCTCCCTAGCGCAAATGGGAAACGGGAGCGTACAAATTTGCGTCGGGTATTACTCTGAATATCACGTTTCTAATCGAATCGAGTCAACAATTCCCGAGATAAAAATCTTAATAACAACAATATTTCATGATAATAGTAAACATGTATGGGAGCAGTACAGTACAGCGATTAAGAGATTATCAATGGCATGGAAAACCCATAGGGGTAGGCAGAGACTTTGTTCCAATTGCTACGATTCTGACGGCTCTTTCGCTTCGTCGGTTTCTTGTGCAATGAAAATGAAAAATTTATTTTTGCAAATTGGCCGCCAAGCGCTCTTTTACATGTCTTTTTGAAACTACCAGCGCATTCAGAAAGACCATTGCCAAGAAGAATGCGCCGCAAGGAACTTGGCCGAAAGTCATTTTATAAAATGTATCTCCAATAATTCTTTGGGAGTAAAGAAAAAACATAGAATTTACCAGTTGCTTCTCTTCCCGCGCAGGTAAAAGCCCATCGAGGGAATGGGCGACAATCTTAGGAATTATGTCATAGGCGATGCGGCTAGCAACCCATCACTATTTTGATTCCTCTTTCCATCCATACGCCCATAATCATGCTAAACGTGGCCTTTAGGCCTTGTTACCTTAGGCTCTGACTACCGACGTGATTTATGTATGTGTATCTCCAATAGGGATCGTCATAGCATATTAAATTACAATTAAATGAAGCGAACACTTCATCAGCGCCGCATCCATTCCATATAACTCTAATAAAGATAGCCATACCATAGCATCGTGTCTCCACGCCTGCTAATATTATGAATGTCAACAACGGACAGTTCTATCGGACCGTGAATGGCATCAGTTATTGGCTATCGATCGGATGTTCCAAGTCCTCAGTTTAACTTAATAGTCTTCATGATATCACATTAATAATGGAAGCGTTTTATTGACGTGCGTTCGATGCGCATATGCAATGAGAGAAAGAGATAGAAGTTGTGCTTAATTCTTTGATGACTAGATAATAAGAACTATACTCGGCGGCATAAAATTTTGTGTTTAATTCCCCACCTATACGCCTTACCTATGCTAAGCGCTATGCTATGCATAGTGTGCACGCGGCCACTGTTGGCGCTATGCTTAGCTCTTGTTGGCTTGGGCTCATGTACCCCGTAAGGGATAAAGACGTGACTTATGTATGTACCTATGTATAAAATTGCATCCATATGCGGCCACATGTTTTGCCGCTGAGATATGATTGCTCAGAATATTGGTTACCTATCCTACACAACTCTTACGGGGTAGACAGAGCTGACAGCTCAGCTAAGGTGACAAGACCTAAAGACCACGTTTAGCGTGATTGTGGGCGTATGGATGGAAAGGGTAATCAAAATTCCATTCACCAGCACAGTGTACAGTGGTTTGTATCTTTCGCCCCAAAGGCGGGAGGATGTTGCGGACTCTTTGTAGTTTTATAATGATTTTTTCTAAATGTCTAATTTTTGAAAGCAAGTTTTGTTTTTCTAATGTCTGTTGTTCAAAAGTCATCTCAAATACAGCAAGCCTAAATTCTTTAAGAGTTTTATTTCCAACAAAAATAGTGATGGGTTGCTAGCCGCATCGCCTATAACATGATCTCTAAAACTTTATCCCGAATATTTCTGCAGATGGTTGGGCTAGTTTATATGAAAACTGCTATACAGATTTTTCATCGTTTTTTGGTCCTTCCAAGTTGGTCTGGCAGCAAAGAAAAAACAGAATGTACCAGTTGCTTCTCTTCCCGCGCAGGCGGTAAAAGCCCGCCGATGGGCGAAAACTTTAGGCATCGTGTTACAGGCGATACGGCTAGCTCATCACTATTTTGATTATATTCCTTTCTTTTTCCCATCGGAAGTAAATTGAGACGTTTATATGAACGCGTTCGAGACGGTTTATTGAGTGAAAACTTACACCAGTCGCTCAGGAAGGCCCTATTGCGAATGCACGGCGTTACTAAGATTACCTAAGCCAGGGGCCTGATTTTTGGAAAGCACATGTATGAAAATACCACTCGAAAGTGGTATAAATCTGTTTATATCTTCAAAACTACAGCTCTAATCAAATTTTTGACTAGGTCACAAGATTAATGAGAGCCCTAAGTATTTTCTAAGCTACTCGTATCTCAAATTCAGCACAATTTTTCACCACTTTCGAGTGGTGTTTTCACACATGTGCTTTCCAAAAATCAGGCCCCAGGTTCACATTTGTCTGTCGTGTGGTGTTGTGATGCTCTCTGTCGTAATGGCTACTGTTCACATTTGCATGACGTGTTATGACGCATTAAGACGCATTTTTTCATCAGTTCCATCTTGGCACCCGAAGAGTTCACACGCTCACAATGTTTTTTCAAGATTCTTCTGATTCCGATTCAGATATTGAAGATATGCACTTATTAACGTTCGCAACGCTTCTAATAAAACCAAGAAAGAGGAGAAGATCCATCGTCCATAGTTCACGTTCAGCTCTGACGAGTCACAACACAACAGTGGCCGCGTGCACACTATCCTGACGTGACGCTGCACCGCCCCCCGCACCTCACCCGTTCTGTCGCAGACCGGGATCGCTTGTGATGCGACACAACATAAGCCGTCACAACACACGGCATCAGAGAAATGTGAACGCAACCGAATTAAATGTATGAAACCGATACAGTTCTGATGCGTCACAACACAACACGACAGACAAATGTGAATGCGGCTTTACTGCTTTTACTATGCCCAACTCAAGCACCGACTCGAGTCCAGCCAATTCAGCTCACGAGCGAATCAGCAGTCAATTTACTTACAGTTATATTGAGAATATTGGATTCAATTTACGGCAATCGTGGTGTAATCTGCAATCAATGTGGCACTGACACCGTGGTAATTTGCGGTAGAAGACTAACCTGCGGGTGTAGACTATGGTACTAGTAGAATGTAGACAGGACCAGGATACTGAGCCTTGGGGCAAAATTATCTATAGCGACGAATAATAATGTAGAAGCAGAAAGAACAAGACGCCTAAGTGACGACCGGATAGCCTAGTGGTTAGTGACCCTGACTATGAAGCTAGAGGTCCTGGGGTCGAATCCCGGTAGGGGCAGCCAGTTGTATGATGAATACGAGAGTTTGTGCCCGAGTCATGGTTGTTGTATGTATTTAAGTATGTATTTATCTACATAATATAAGTATGTTTATCCGTTGCCTGGTACCCATAGTACAAGCTTTGCTTAGTTTAAGGCTGGGTCAATTGGTGTAATTTGTCCCAAGATAATTATTTATTTATTTAAATCAGCAGTCAATTTACTTACAGTTATATTGAGAATATTGGATTCAATTTACGGCAATCGTGGTGTAATCTGCAATCAATGTGGCACTGACACCGTGGTAATTTGCGGTAGGAGACTAACCTGCGGGTGTAGACTATGGTACTAGTAGAATGTAGACAAGACCTTTGGCGGCCATTTTGTTTTTCTGTTGCATCAACTCGGAACCGATGGGATTTCATCGTCTTAGTCTGTGTCTAAAGGAGGGATAAAGAAGTGAATGCACATCGGTCTTCTCGGCTAATCGGCTTCGTAGAGCGCTGTCTCGCTCTAACGTACGTGACGCCGATTGTCTCTTTTCAAAGATCAAAGTGCATTCTTTTAGCGGCTACAGACTCACGCCGAGAACCCCCGAGAACACCCGAGAAGCGTGAATGTGATCGCTTTCTCGCCATCTCGTTCTCGCGCTCGCCTGTTCTCCGATCGGTGTCGGTATTTTTGCCCTCTTCAAAGGGTTTCTCGGGCGAGAAATGAGAACGGGAACCATTCTTGTTCGGTCTCAGTGCGACCGTGGCATTAATACGGTACTGTCGTCCATTCCGGATAACGATCGAGAATGCGAATGAGAAGGTCGCATGAGTATAGATGCATTCTCGGTTCTCGCGTAATTTCTCGGCAAGACTTCGCACCCTTCGTGGAAGAAAGACGTAAGTCCTATTGACTTACCATGGGACTTACGTCTTTCTTCCACGAAGGGTGCGACTTCTCGGCGAGGCTTCTCGCGTGAGTCTGTTAGCGGCTTTTATGGCCGAGTACTGTAGATTAATGATGATGATCATAGGATGATAATGAGAGTAGACTTATTATGTAACAGCATGAAAAGAAATTCGAAAATAGAATATCTGAGTGGCCAGGGTTGGATTACAATGACTAAGTTTTGAGTTTAGTTTAGTTAAGTTTAAGTTTAAATTCCACTGGTTCCTCTTGATAAAGAGTTCACAGTACCCGGCCATGAATGCACATCGGTCTTGATTAACTTCGGCTTCGTAGAGCGTTCTCTCGCTCTAACTTACGTGATGACTGTTGTCTCTTTCCAAAGACCGAAGTGCAATCTTAATGGCCGAGTACTGTCAGTATGATTACTTAGGTGTTACTTTAACTGCTATATATCTGCGCGACGCATATATACATATACTCTACACTCATATCGTTCCTACAAAGTCATAGATATTAGTATCACACACGCAACTTTATATTTCCAGTGATTAATCAATATTATAGCACAAGGGAAAAAACGCGCATTATCATCTCACTAAAATTTTGGATTATCTAAATGTGCCTAGCTCTATGGTGTTGCTACCCGAAACGACCACAAGCAAAACCGGCTGCGACACTAGACTAGTATTACGTTACAATCACAAATTGAGTAAATTGACCCATGTGGTCATTGACCTAGATTCATATTGAAACATATTTAAAACTAGCTTCTGCCCGCGACTTCGTCCGTGTAGAATTAAACTTAAGAACTGATGTTGATAGTAATTCTATAAGAATAATTAGTTGCGATTCTAGGCAGCTACGATCTTGGATATGTTTATCGCTATCCCGAGGGAGGGAGGGTAGTGTGGGACGCCCTGCGACGCGTTGGACGGATGACCTTAGGAGGACAGCTGGCAGTGGCTGGATGAGGGAAGCCCAGGATCGCGTAAGCTGGCGCGATATGAAGGAGGCCTACGTCCAGCAGTGGACGGACAATGGCTGTAGATAGATAGATAGATATCCCGAGGGAACTATGCGATTTTCCAGGATACCTGCTGGTGTAGCGGTATAGACGCATCACCGAATGATGAGGACCCGGGTTCGATTCCCGGCCAACATGAAACTACTGTGAGACTTAATCATAATTTACACATGCGCTCCAGGAGGAAGGACCACGAAATAGTCCGAAGCATGTCGAGCATCTCTCGACTTTATACGTGAGTTATCCGTTTATGTGTAAATTATGTATGTATGTATGTATGTATAACTCTTTATTGTACATAAAACACAAGAAAAAGATCAATACAGGACAACACACATGCACAAAGGCGAATTTATCCCTAAAAGGAATTAATATATATTATATGGAAGGGGGAATTATCATATCTTTACTTTTCGGATTTTTCTGTGTTCAAATTTTTTGTGTCATTTAGAATCTTTATTTTCTGTCTACCCCGTAAGGGATATAGACGTGATTTGTGTATGTACATTAAACACATCGAACAAATTCTAACGTACGTTTATTCCTTAGCGATATTCTCGCTCCAATCTCCGCTCTTCACAAATAAACTATTCCTATCCGGACAGATTCCCGGACAAAAAGATCCGCCGCTTTAACCGTCCGGGTAAACAGACGTATCGGAACTGGCAATTACTTAAAGGTATCCCGGGTAAGCCCGGATTTGAATACACTGGAATAATATAACTATGTTTTATTTAGTTCCTCTTTTCGAGGAATATTCCTGGTTTCATGCGTTTCCCTCGTTAAGAGATTATGTGATGTTTTTACTATTTGTGGAAACTAAGTAATTTGGTTGTCTGAAATGGAAATGCGGTTTGTATTTTACTTTTAATGAGGGGTAATTATTATGCCTAACGTCTTTAATTAACCACGAGAGTGGTTATATGAATTGTGAAGAAGGAGCAGACATACACACTCACTCACATACCTACTCACAAATCCTAGCTAGCTAGATAGCCTAGTGGTTAGTGACCCTGACTATGAAGCTAGAGGTCCTGGGTTCGAATCCCGGTAGGGGCAGACAGTTGTATGATGAACACGAATGTTTGTGCCCGAGTCATGGATGTTGTATGTGTTTAAGTATGTATTTATCTACATTATATAAGTATGTTTATCCGTTGCCTGGTACCCATAGTACAAGCTTTGCTTAGTTTGGGGCTGGGTCAATTGGTGTAATTTGTCCCAAGATATTTATTTATTATTATTTATGATTTACAAACTTTCGCATTTATAATAGTCGTAGGATTATACATATAGGTCACTTAGTTAAGCCTCTGGTTGAAATTTAATGTACGATAAAGCTTTCAATTAAATTAATTTACGCAAATAGCTTTTCATTGCTATAATATTAAAAACCATTAGTGGTTTGAATTGTGCTAATTTAATTATGTTTTGTCTATGATTTCAATCAATCTGTGGGCACATATTTCAACATGGAAATACAAAATGGTTGTATATTTTATCTAAACAGTATTGTTAGCCTCATGTGTTCGAAATCGTCGAAAAGTGCGGGTGGTAGGGCCTTGTGCAAGGTCCGTCCGGATCGCTACCACCATCTTACTCGCTAATCCTGCCGCTAAGTAGCAGTGCTTGCACTGCTGTGTTCCGGTGTGGAGAGTAAGACAGCCGGCGAAATTACGGGCACAAGAGGCATTTCATCTTAATCCTCTAGGTTGGCAACGCATCTGCAATCCCTCCGGGGTTGCGGGTGTCTATGGGCAGTGGTGATCACTTACCATCAGGTGACCCACTTGCTCGTTTGCCTTCCTATTCATATAAAAAAAAAAGTGTTATGTTTATTGGCCATCATCGTCGTCTCCAGGTAGTGGCGTAACTATAACGTCTGGGGCCCGTGGCAAATTCGTCAGATGGGGCCCCTTCCTCAATGTAAAGAAGTGCATCAGCGTCCATTCTGTGCTCTAAACCAAGCCAGTTCGGGGCCCCGTAGAGCTAGGGGCCCCTGACATTTTGTCACCCCTGCCACCCTATAGTTACGCCACTGTCTCCAGCCTATGTACATCCCACTGTTGGGCACAAGCTCTTCTCAGAATAAGAACGCTTGGGCTATAGTACCCGCGCCGGCCCAATGCAGATTCGGAACTTCGCATACGAACTGCCTCGTAGTTGTGTGCAAATATCCCCTTTATCCTTCACCGATTAAGCTTATTGCAATAAAAAAACTAATTAAATATTAAAAATAAACAATGCACCATAATCCTAACTGAGTGCTTAAAAAACTCTACATTTTTTTAATTGCAAGGCTGAATCCCGCCCGATCCGCGCCTCGCGTAATTAGAGAAAAAATAAAATTTAAAGTCCGCCAATCAGCGTTGATTATGACCAACCGAATTCCAAAATGGCGGTACCGTAATAAAAATACATTCAGAATCTGTTTGCGGGCACAGAAATGAGATTGGAGCAGTAAAAATGTGCGAGGAATAAAATCTACATGATTGGATAATACTTACACAGTTTTGAATTTTGTTTAGTTAAAAGCTTGCTTGAGTTTTGTGGACGCTGATGGTTTTGAAACTGTGATTTCTTAAACTTTACCGTTTTTCGCTTGATATGTTTCGGTTTTTTATATTGCGGTATCGGGCACGCCTCTTGCCTAAATGAGACGTACAGTACCTACATACCTACAAACAAATCCATACCATTTGATAATTATAGGGGAAAATGAAAAGCAGTTCCTCAGCTCAAGACTTGTACTATCTGAACAGCAAAATAATAACAACTGACAAAAAGTCATATCAAAATCAAATTCAAATTATAAAAACATAAATTTCATAAAAAAGCAAAGAGTTCGCAACAGTACAACTACTTTTAACGCTTAAACCGCTAAACCGGTTAAGTTGGAATTTGGTATTGGGACCGTTTCTGTCCCGGGGAAGGGCAGGTTACTTTTTATCCCGGAAAATCGCTTAGTGCCCGCGGGATAGCGATAAGCAAATTCTGTGCAGACTAAAAAAACTGCTCAACGAAATTACAAATAATCCTACTAATATTTATTTTATTTGGGACGGAGATAGCTTGTACCCTAGATTAACATATAGGCTACTGTTTATCCCGGAAAATCGCATAGTTTCCGCGGGATAGCGTTCAACATGTCAAAGGTCGTAGCTGCCTAGTGTAAGTCTGTTCTACGCGGACGAAGCCGCGGGCAGACGCTAGTTACTTAATAAAGGCGAACTTAATCGTATGTAACTGCAGCAAGTTTGCCATCTGGCCTTAACAGTATAAGGCAAGTATATTATCCGGGAAGATAAAAGTTCTAAAACGTTCATGACAGCTGATATTGTATTAAGTTTCACACACATACACACACACACAAACACACACACACACACACACACACACACACACACACACACACACACACACACACACACACACACACACACTCACAAATCAACGTCTATACCCCTTACGGGGTAGACAGAGCCTGAGGTAACAAAACCTTATTAAGTTTCCAATGCTGATATTTTACAGTTTCTTGCGGTGTTTTTTCTTGGGAATGATGTGATGGTGACTACCCTGTTTAAACTCACTATACTTTTTATGGTGTTCAGTAAATACTGTTTTGTATTGTATTGTCTTTCCGAAAGCGCATAGTACCTAAATCTATCTAATCAGCCCACATCCACCCACTGCTGAGTAAAGGCTTCACTTTCACGCCACTTTCCCCGGTCCCGTGCCAGTCTCATCCAGTTTTCCAGCCGAATGACCGATGTCATCTGACCAACTGATGGTCTGTCCTCTGAATAATAACTACTACTACCTAAAACAGCACTAGTATCTAAAAAGGCAAATAAAAACTAAACTTTAATTTTGACTGTCTCTACACCAGTTTTGGCAATGTTGACCAGACGGCAAAATTGTAGATGTCACGTAGCTATCGACACACTAAATAGGCACTTACCTACTCCCCTTACCGATTTCTCTACACTTTCGCCCATCCAAAGCATCGTCAAGAAATCAATTAGTCCAAATAACAATTAGTAAGTACCCTAATAGATAAGTCCAATAAAAATGTAAATGAGTTTTATTGCCCCGTGGGAAACTTGGGCACAGTATAGATCCAGTAGCTCATCTACGAGCACAAACAACGAAGCGAAAATACTATTGTAGTTACATCTTTAAGCAAGCGCTTGTACAGTTCGTTATCTCTTGGAATGCCATTCGGGTTTTCGGTTTTGTCTTGTTCCCACTCGGCTGATTCAAGTATCCAACTCTTAAGAGTGAGTGAGACAACTGACTGTACAAGCGCTTGGCCGTACCCCAAATGTAAATTAATTCAATTCGGGACGCTGGTTAATACTACAGCGAGTTTCTTAAACGCGAAATTATTGAAGACTAGTGTGTCAAAACTTACACTAGAGACTGTGAGCACGCGTTCCTGTTCTGACTCTGTCTTATCGTGAATGGGGGAAAGAGAAGGGAGCGTGCTAATCTTATACTTCAAAAATATCGTGCCATTCTCATGTTTTTCTGTGAGAAAGATAATAACACGATCTTCAAATTTCTAGTTTGGCTGTGGACCCCCGCGCGCTAGTGTGGGTGAGTGATGCGAAGTCCACGTGTCTTGTTACTCGTGACTCCTTACTGGCTTTATACTGTGGCTCCGATTGGGGTTATCAGACCCTTTACGTCTATTGTTAGTGTAAATAATACTGTGATAATGAATGGGTAATGAGCTCATTGGAATTTCTACCTTTATACGCAGGTAATAAAAGTCCTCGGGAGCTTAAAACGGGTTTTAAAACGTGTGCAGCTCGGAGGGTTTTCTTGTTATGTTAAAATAGTCTTTGTTTAAAATATTTAAGAAGGTACTAAGGCACGAAGAAACTAAATCACGTGTTTCTGTGGAACCTTGTCTTGTACAGTTTCTCAATAATTTCTCTGGCAGGTTTATGGCAAGTCGTTATAACATTTACAGTGAAAACGTTCCACAGTGGTACGCTATTAAATTTTTTTCATTGTATATACCTTCGTCGGTTTAGTCAACGTCAAAAGTAGATGCAGAAGAACTACTCCGAGGTTAAAAATTAGAAGTTTGTTCGCGGACGATTTTCGCGTGAGTGTAACTGCACCACAATTCCACCTGATAAATTAGCCTGTGTCTTCACTAATTAGAGATATAAACAAACAATGGCCGCCAATTATCTCGCATACTTTAGTTTAATTGAACAAGTTGGTCCCTCTGGCTTTGCACGATTACTTTTGTTTGGTGGTGTTTTGAACTGAGGTGACCTCTTTTGGAATGGACTATAGTGTTATATTATGTGGAATGGGATATGAATATGCGAATTTTGTATACAATTTGTATAGTATAATTCTTATCCCTACTAATATTATAAATGTGAAAGTAACTCTGTCTGTCTGTCTGTTACCTTTTCACGCTTAAACCGTTCGACCGATTTAGTTGAAATTTGGTATATAGATAGTTTGAGTCCCGAGGAAGGACATAGGATAGTTTTTGTCCCGGAAAATTGCATAGTTCCCGCGGGATAGTGATAAACGAATTCTATGCAGACGAAGTTGCGGGCAACAGCTAGTATTAAATATAAATGCGAAAGTTTTTGAGGATGTATGTATCTTTGTTATTCCTTCGCAACGGTGCTTGACAGATCTGGCTGAAAATTGGCACAGATATAGATTATAGTCTGGAATAGCGTATTTCCCGTGGGATAGTGATAAATGAATTTGTCGCAGACACCTAACCTAGTAGCTAATGTATAAAAGTTTGGCCTGAAATAGATCTGGAATTTTAAGGTAATTTTGTATAATTTTAGAGAGGGTTTCTTCAGATGTAATTTCAAAGTGTTTGTTAACTCACAGACCTAGTTTTCTCCGTAGATATTTAGCATTTAGCTAAATAATGCTTTAATTAATTTACCTTTTGTTTGTTTCAGGTAATTTATATGCAGACCTGCCAAGGAGGCCGTGTTAAATTGCCGTAATTACAACCACTTAGTAGCATTAGGGGTGTATGCCGCATTTTGAACTCTAAAGACGTTGAAATGTTAACAATTTTCTATGTAAGTTTTTATTGCGACACTAGCAGCTGCCTAACGCCTGATGTTTTTACAAAATTATTCAAATCGGTACAGCCATTTCCGAGTCTTAGGGATACAAACGAACAGTGATTCATTTTTAGGGTTCTGTACCCAAAGGGTAAAAACAGAACCCTTATGTACTCCCAGACCAGCATGAAAGCAATGCTTTAAGGCTTTATAATTATTCCGAAATTCTATTTTCGAAGTTTGTGTCACACCATCCCACGAACATACGATTTTCTAGGAAATTCTAATTAAGCTACAAACATCGAATATACGTTCCGAAAA